>JASJOG010000041.1:1257500-1956554 GCA_030142905.1 Heliopora coerulea | reverse complement strand
CATCAGCAAAAAGCAGCTCCCACAGATCTTCTGCTCTTAGATGCTCTGACAGGACATCAATGACTATCGCAAACAAAAGGGGGCTTAATGCTGAGCCTTGATGCAGTCCTACTCTGATCTCAAACTCTCTTGACATCCTCCGAGCTGTTCTCACTGCTGTCTTGGATTCCTTATATGTTTCCATGACCAGTCTGACTAGTTTCTCTGGTATTCCCCTTCTCCGCAAACACCAGTACATTACTTCCCTAGGGACTCGATCATACGCCTTCTCGAGGTCCACAAAACCACAGAATACTGACAGGTTACCTTCAATTCGTTTTTCTACTATTTGTCTAACGATAAAAATCGCGTCTATTGTACTTTTTCCTGGCATGAAACCAAACGGTTTAGGGTCAATTTCTACCACCGCACGGATTCGCTTGTCTAATATTTTCTCCAATATCTTCAGCCCATGCTCCAGTAACTTAATTCCCCGATAATTACCACATTCCAGAATGTCACCCCTCTTCTTAAAGATTGGGACTATTAAGCTCTTCCTCCAATCCTCTGGGATGCTCTCTTCGTCCCATACCGCTCTCAGTATGTCTGTTAACCACATCAGGCAATGTTCACCTCCTGCTTTCAGCAAATCAACACTTATTTCGCTAATTCCTGGTGCTTTGTTGTTCTTCATTTCTCTTAATGCCTCTCTCACGTCTTGTGCCTCTATCCCTTTTACTGGTCCTTCCACTTTAAGCGATTCTCCTATCTCTTCCCTCTCATTTTCTACTTTTAAGAGTTCTTCAAAGTAGTCCGCCCACCTGGCACCAATCTTATCCTCCTCAAATAAAATTTTTCCTTCTTTGTCTTTGATGATATCGATGTTACCTTTATACTTGCGCTCTCTGTATCTTGCTCTTGCGATCCTGTAAATTCTTTTCTCCCCTTCCTTAGTCTCTAGTTCATCATACAACTCCTGTGTGCCCTGTTTCCTTGCGATAGCAATAGTCTTTTTGGCTTCTTTCCTTTTCAATCTGCACTCCACCCTGTCAATCTCCAACATTGTCTTCTGCCATCTTTTGAAAGCTAGTTTCTTCTCTTTGAGAACTTTTCTCACTTCTTTGTTCCACCACCACGAGTCTCTCTGTTTTTTTCTTCCAGCCTTTGTTCTTCCTAATATCTCTTCACTTGTTTTCCTCAAGGTCTCCTTTAGCATCTGCCACATACCCTCAGCATCACCTTTCCTCTCCCACCCTGTATTCAACTTTTCCACTGCTTTGCTGAACTCACATTTTGTTTCTACATTCTTCAGTTTCCATGTCCTGACCCTTCCCATCTTCCTGACTTTTCGCTTTGGTTCTTCTTTGCTTCTAATATCAAGCACCACTAATCTGTGCTGGCTCACAATGTCACTCCCTGGGATAACTTTACAATCCTTTAAGTTCTTTGTTTTCCTTTGCTTTACCATGATATAATCCAGTTGGCTACATCTTCCTCCACTACTATATGTGATGAGGTGTTCATCTCTTTTTGTATATCTTGTGTTACACACCAACAACTCCTGCCTCTGAGCCAAGTCTAGGATTTTTCCCCGTCTTCGTTTCTCAATCCATAGCCGCGATCACCATGTACTCCGTCATAACCATTGCTCTCCCTACCCACATGTCCATTTAAGTCACCTCCAATTACCAGCTTTTCATCTTCCGACACTTCTTCAATCAGACCTTCAAGTTCCATCATGAAAGCTTCTTTCTCCTTCTCTTCACATCCGATCTGAGGACCGTATGCTGATATTACTGTAACCATCTCCATTCCACCTATCAGTCTGATTAACATCAGCCTGCCGTTGACCCTCTTCACTTCCAGAACATTATCTTTCCACTTTTGAGATAGTATAATCCCCACTCCGTTTCTTTTATTGGATTCTCCGCTGTAGTACAGTTTATATCCTCCTCCTATTTCTCTAGCAGCGTTACCTCCCCACTTAGTCTCTTGGATACACATTACATCGATATTCCTTTTCTCCATCTCATCTGCCAGCTCTCTTCCTCTACCTGTCATAGATCCCACATTCCATGTAGCAAATCTCCATCCCTCCCTTCTTTTCCGACTTCCAGGTAGCACATCAGGCCTTTGTGGGCCGTCATATCCAACTACTTTTCCATCGGTGTCCCCAGAATTCTTTTTGTCGTAGGCAGGTGGGGACGCCCACGGGGTATTTCGGGCTGTACCCTGCCCATTTCTTTTCCGGATCATAGCATGAAAAATTGGAGCTAGAGTTTTGCGGCCGGATGCCCTTCCTGACACCAACCCCTTTTAGTCGCCTTTTACGACACGCAGAGGATACGTTGGGTCTATTCTCACCCGGAACCCACACGGGTTAAACGGCGAGAACTTTGCTCGACGCTAATACATCATTTGGGGCGACAACGTCAAATTCCTGTTTCCGATATTCAACTGGCCAGCGAGTGCTTGGACAAAATTGAGAACAAACTGTGGGAAAGTGTTCCACGTGGAAAGCACATTCAGTTTTTGGTGATAAGATGCAAGCAGTATTACAGAGAAATGAGGTACCAGGAAGCATTTAAGTTGCCGGAAAAGTGTCACAAAATGGCCAAAGCCAGAGGTTATGAAAGAGATCTGGCATTGATCGTGGATGGAGCGGAGCAAATTAAAACACTTATGCATATCGAAAAGAAACTAACGACAACCTCTGTCGATGACTTAAAAAATAGTAGGGAGGAAGATAGAATAAATAGCAGCAGTGGAAAGGAAAGTGAATTGCGTGATAGCACTGACGCAATTGATATCTTTGGATCAGAGCTCGGTGATTCGAATTAAATATTTTTGATTGTAAAACAACAAATTTTGTAATTATTTACTGCCACTTGTACCATAATCTGAGTGAAGGCTCTTCATTGGGTCAACATCTGGAGGCCTGGGATCTAGAAAATCCACCATTTTATCTGGGAACATATGGCGACTTGGATAAATGTTTAATTTTGTTTAACCCAATTTTTCTCAATTAAAATGTATAACGTTTATCTACGGACTATTGAGTAAAATTGTTCTAGACCAACAACTGTCTGATGGATCTTTACTTGATCAATAACACTGACGTGTTCCAGGGGGGTCACGGCGCCATGGGACCCTTCCCCGAACTCTGTTATACACACATGTAAGATTGATGAACTTATTATTGCTTATTAGACGTAGTCTTAACTTTTGATTGAGTAACAAAAACTAACCTTGGTCAACGCAGTTTCAATGACCAGTTTCCCTTAATACGTGAGCTGAATACTACCACTAGAACACTTAGCGTTGTTTTCATTTTCATGCAAACATTGAATCCCAAGGCGAATGGAAAGACAATTGCTCCGATTAACATTACAAACAAGGTTTCGCAAGGTATTCTGGAAGTTGTATTCAGTAGATGTATAAGGGGAATCGGCCAATGACTGGCTTTTCAGCCTTTGAGCTCGGCTGTTGGGCCCTCGTGGCCGACCGTTCTCGTTAAAGTTAACCCAGACAATGTCGCTACTATAGAGGCAACTATTTTTTTTCCAATTGCACCCGAATCTTAGTACCCCTCCCAAATTTTTTTCCTGTTGAGTGAATTGTCCCTCATTTGAAATGTACAGCGACGACACTGACATCAAGCAACATAACATACACGTGCAGCACACTTAAAAACTATGACTAAAGTCAGTCAAGCATCTGAAAGGGATATCAATGCCCATTTACTGTACACAATAAAACGGTCGCATAATATTGTTCGTTCTGATGTATCCGATTAACTTATTGAAGCCTTCCGGACGTATTCCTACTTTAGTTAGCGAATCAAAAGCAGAAATTGTGCCCTCAAGACAACATTACATACCCTAGGACGGGCACTCATCATCCGTAAACGAGCCCTTTACACGAATCGATTTTTTTAATGATGATTTTTAACGCAACATTTTGCTGCTACAAAATTTCGCGAAAAATTCTTCACAAATGACATGTTACACACAGTTTTTGTGCAACATTTGTGGCGTAAAAATCGTCCCGTGTAGCATCCCCTCAAGGTCTGTCAAAACGTCAAACTTCATATGAACCAAATTCAATGGAAATCTGTCAGAATAATTGATTCCACTTATTTGCATTGAATTCGGGTGATGAAATGTTCGACGTTTGCAACAGGCCAAACAAACAATTGCAGCTGCTTCTCCATAATTGGCGAAGTATCCATAAACGTTTCCTTACCATTCATTGACTCTCCCATGTCTTTATCGAACCGTCTTCATTTCGAATAAACCAGACCGACGCTTTAAGAAAGCTTGTTTTTATAACCATGGAAGTGAAGGATTACTTTTCAACATTCAGATTATTTCTGTACGTATGTACAGTTTTGACACAAAGTTTCTTTTTTCAGGATCCAGTAACTCCAGAACAGACCAGAAGCTTTGGGTTTCTTATTTGACTAAATTTTACTCGGCTAAACCATGCGAAATAACCAGAGTCTGAAACCGACTTTTCGTTGACTTGAAGCGATGGTAGAACTGAGAGAACTGGACGAGACAGCTAAAGGCGTTTCAGGCGTTGCCGGTTCCCTCGTCCATTAAAATACAATTTTTTGGACACTTTCCAATATTCTTCAGTTGGTGTATGAAGTTTTTGCCTGGTTGATTACATTCCTCAAATCTTTGGTAATCAGTGGACGTCGCGAACGTGGGCAGATAAATGACACCGCTGGTGCAACAGACCGACGCATGATAAGATTCCAAGGAGACTTAAGGGATAATTGCGATAATTTGGGTATTAATATAACTGTTCCTGAAGGATTACTGGACCTGTTCAACGAGCCAGGTGTAGACTTTCAGATGCTGAGAGAAGCCTTGATAAGTTTGCCAATGGCTCTGTTCTTTAGTATCCGACGAGCGATCTACAAACCCAGCAAAATCTATGAGAAAGTCATGGCTGAATTTATTCATTTGGAAGACAATGGTGACTTTGATGAATTCGATAATTACGTGTCGAAAGTTGTGGAACGCTATTCTGACAACGATCCAGACGTGGTGGCGGCGGTCATTCTTGAGCAGGCGCAGAGTATGATTTACCGAAATCGCTTGAGAAAAGCCAGAAGTCTGGTCAAAAAGGGTCTAGAATTGTCGCGTCACACAAGTTGTCCTCCGTTATTTCAGGCACGCGCACACACCATGATGTCCACGATCTATAAAAAGGAAAAGAAGTTCGGGTTTTGTGAGGACCATTTGCGACTGGCCGAGCAAAACCTCTCAAGCGTGTACAATTACGAAGACTTGGCTCATTTCCATGAATGCTATGGCAGCTTTATGTATAAATTCATTGGAAGCGTACCGCATAACGAAGAGAGCCTTAAAAAGTCGGCCGTCAGTAGTTTTAAGAAGATGTTTGATGTCGCTTCCAAAGACTCGAGAGCTCGCGTCAGAGACAAAAATCATTTTTATGCCTTGATCAAAATGACCAAAACATTATTGGATTCTAACTCCTCGTTTGGGCGATGTAGACGCACTGTCTCCCCTGAAGACGTGGCTCTTGCGGAGAAATACCTTGGAATAATCAAGAGAGCTCTTTGGAAAAGTGTTCCCAGGGGTACCCAAATTCAGTTCCACCTGGTCACCTCTGACCTTTACTTCAGGCAGGGAAGGTTTGAAGAGGCCATTCGTTTACAAGAGCGATGTCTTTTAGAAGCCAAAAAACTTGGTTTCAAAACTGAAGAGCCGATAATTAAGCAGGAACCAAATCGTAAAAATAAACAACATACATTGTACCCAACGTTTCCAGTAAACTGAAGGGTAGCTTATTTTAATAACCAATTGCATCGCACAACAGAACAGAAAGTCGGCAAATTCTAATTAAGTAACAGCATGTTCAGAGTGTTGGAAAAGATTAAAACTGAAGAACTTTGACAATTTCTTAAAAACTTTGCCATGCACTTGCCCAACGTAATTAGCCAAAATTCCCACTGTATCAGGAACTCAAATTAGGAGCACTAAGCGTAATTACCTTTAAGGCCAAATTCAAAACAATGAAAGATGTATCCTTTTATTTTCTAACGCATGAAGGAGATTAGGCAAATACAGAATGAAACAGTTCCTGTGCTAAAAGAGATCGACATTGTCGAGATTCAACAGAGTACGACGGAATGCAGTAGTAACAGAGGTAGCGGCAATGGAGATAGCTCAGACAGTTCTAACGTGTTTAAATCAGACTTTTTGTAGAAATTAACCTTCACGTTACAACCACTCGTAAAGTGCAAGTAGACAAAGGATGCAAGAGATAGTGGTGAATTCAGAGGGGCATCCAATGTTTCCATGGAATTCCCGTTTGAAAGTCTACAGAGTGCGAGTTTTTACATTTTGTCAGACTAAGTATATTGTTGGCTATCTTAAATGACCTGTAAACCCGTCAATACTAAAAATATAAGATTGTCTTTCTAAAGCCCTCAGAGGCTACCAGAACTGACCATCTCACGTCTGATATTTGAAGATTTTTCTTGGCGGAGCATGCCCCAACCGGACTTCCCTAGAACAGCGTGCTTACCACGACAATGTTAACCTCGCAAAATATCTACATACTATCCTGCAACCCCCTTTTCAAAATCCTGGACCCCCCACTGACAGGTAGTACAACGTACAACGAACAACTGGTGGATAGTCTTCGCCCCGAGAACAATTGCCACTAAGTCAAGTGACATAATATGCTAATACGAGGTCAACAATATAAACAAACCTTCACATCATGATATAACCCCAATGCCAGCAAACAAATCAGCAGGGGTGGCACCAAAGGAGGGCAGAGGGGCTACAGCCCTCGCTCGGGGAACCTTAGCCCCCCTGTCAAGGAAAAATTAACTATTCGTCGGGAAAATTTCACTGGCGAGAAAACATTTATATATTGTACAAACTATGAGTAGTTGCTATTGATTTAGCCAAGAAAGATAATAGACTCTTCTCTTCATGTCAAATGTAAAAGTAAAATGTAAACAGTTGCTGCAACTATTCTTGCGAAAAACGAAAATGACAAGTTTTCAACCTTGAAATAAGGAAATTGTAAAGAGGGTGTGATCCTGACCCCTCAGGTTTAGCCCCCCCTGTCGGAAACTTTAGCTCCTGCGTCGAGAAATTCCTGGCGTCACCCCTAGGCTTGTACAGATTGTGCTCGGCAACTTTTTGGCAACTTATTGTGATTGGAGCAACTTTTTATGGGCCCAGCAACTTCAAGCAATTTTCTCCGGCAAAAACATAATTTTAGGAAATTTTTTGTGAAAACTAGGGAAGAAGTGAAGAACGTGTTTTGTATTTGTTTTTTCCCAAATAATTCGGGCCGAAACCACATTTGGCGATTACTGAATTCAGCCCGAGTCCCGACAGTAAAAAGCTGAGCCAGCCATCCACCATTCCAGCGGATATTCGATTTAGCTTAAGTTAGTAGAGCAACCATTTTGAGTTCGAAGTTCATAACTATGGCAGATCAAGACGAAGACGATCAGGAAATTGTACGTGGAAATGATCCCAATGCTGAGGCAGTAAATGCTGGGGCAAGGTTTAAGGATCCTGAAACTGCTGCAATAAGTCGGAAACGAAAATTAAATGTCAACAGTGGCATAAGCAACTGTTACACAATTTAAATTTTGCTAGATCGAGTAGAGGCAGTTTAAAATAGGTTATGTCTTGCTTTGTGCTCTTTTTTTGTGGGCAACTTTTCACATTTTAAGAGCAACTTTTTCTATTTTCTAGCAACTTTTGTGCAACTTTTGAGTATTTTTAGAGCACAATTTCAGCATTTTCGTAGCACAATCTGTACAAGCCTAGACTCACCCCTGCATATCAGCGGTTTCGACATGAAAGGAAAAATTAGTAGAACACCTTTCAATCTGGATGGCGCTTTTGATGTGAAAAGGGTGAAAAAAAAATATATCGATGGGCAAGGAAAAGAAGTGACATGCACACCGACTAGAAACAGAAGCTCTTTTTTATTCTTTTTTCCCCTAACTGCAATTGTAGTATGACTTTTACTATGGCCACCGTTTCTTTGACTTTTAAATCACAAAGTATTGTTCGACAGCCAACAACTGTGCACAGCTGCGAGTAATGTTTTTTGCCACATCACGGGATAAAATTCTGTAAATGCACAGAAATCAGAAGTTACGTAAACTCTTAGTCGCGTCGTTTTGAACTTATGAATTGTAAATTACGGAGAACTACACTCAAGCCAAAGACAGTCGCCATCCAGGCTTGACAAAATGGCTGGAAACAGAAATAACTAAACCTTATCAACAAAGATTTCCGATGCGACTGTTTCAAGACATTTTATAATAAAATTGAAAGTTCTTACTCGAGAACGAATGGTAGTATTCACTGTGACTTCTCTTGATAAGGACAACTCTTCAGTTATTCAGCGGTGTCTACTAACTAATGAACTAAATGTATCGAATGAACTAAATGACAAAGTGCTTTTTTATTGAGTATTCTGTGGACTTATGGCATGAATTATTCGCAGTGGAAGACATAACACAAGTTAGTACCTGTATTTTATTCCCGCGACATAATGTATCCAGAAACCGAACTTGAATCAATCGTGTACCCAGTGGAGGGACCGTTTCCCCCCAACCATGATCATTCCAAGTCCATCGGTACATCATTGGCGAAATAGCAAAGAGATATTTATCCTTCTTTATTCTCCAGTAAAAAAACATTTTTATACGAAATTCGCTCTAGCTACTCAAAAAACATTCCGACGATTTCTACTTTGACTTTTTCGAGTTACTGATTACTCGATTCGAGTTACTTGACGACATGGATTATTAAAGTTGTTAATTTGAACTTATCACTGACATTCCCTCCTTTTAGTTGCAATGTTTTTGTATGAACTGTAGACTTCGCAATTTGAAAAGTAAGAAGAGAAAAGAAAATGTTGCATGAATGCAATCCATGTAACAAGTCTATGTCACCACTGTGTCCATCAAGGCCCCGTTTACACGATACCGGATTACTGTCGTACCGGATCAGATTTCATACCGGATACGGCGTTTGTTTACGCGATGCAATCCGTAGCGCGCTTTACCGTTTTCGTACATCTAAGACACCATTCACACGATACCGGTACGAAATGAAACCGTAACGAAATTATTAGGGTTAGGCCTTGGGTTCACACGGTACCGGTATTAAAAAGCATGAAACCGTAATGCTAACCGTAACGATTTGAAACCGTAATGTGAAACCGTAATCGTGTGAACAGGTTCGTACCGTGATATTTTGATACCGGTGCAGTTTCGTACCGGTATCGTGTGAACGGGGTCCAAGATCACTCCGCAATGGAGGTAGTATGCAAAGTAATCCGACACGTCTCCTCGCCGTGACACCAGTTTAATACGATACATTCCGCAATGTTTATGCAATAGAGCACCAAATTCAACACTGCTGATGACAATGATGTTGATGACAATGCTCATGCTGTTTATGGTGGTGATGATGATGATGATGATGGTGGTGGTAAATATAATGATGGTGGTGGTGGTGATAATGGTGATGATGATGGTGGTGATGATGATGATGATAATGACGACGATAATGATGAAGATGATAATGATGATGATACTCAACACTTGATACTGAACATGCACTTTACAGTCATCGCTTGAGTTACTCTAAAGTACTGAATTTTAAATCTCGACCCGCCAAAAGTAGAGTAAAACTGTCAAAGTTGTAATGAAGAAAAAGGAGGCAAATGTGGTAAGTATAAAATCATTGAAGGGGCAAAGGACAATATTCCCATAGTACCTTAACGTACTTTACCACTCGAATATAACGGCCCCTCGAAAGTAGCGGCCAACAATGGTGGATAAAACCGAAAGTAAAGAGGGATGCTACTTTCGGGATTCTACAGCCGGAAGTTATAGAACAATCATGGAAACGTCGTTAAGGATCACGAGACATCATTTCGTCATTAGTAACGAAAGTGTAAATAACTTAGGCTGTGAGCTGTACCGTTTTGAACTCATGAGGTGTAGATTGTTTATGATGGACTACATTGAAAGCTGAGCCGGACTGAAACGACAGACGTTGAGAAATTGTTGACGAGGGAAACCGCTGGACTTCAACTTCTCTGGTCGATGAAAATTTTCAAAGGTAATTCATTACGTTACACCGACTACTTAAATAAACAAGGATAGAGTAAGTTTGGTTATATAGTTACTGTACGAAAGGATATGGTAGATGTGGAAGAAGAGGTAATGCCATGGTGTAGAAGTAGGAAAATTTTCAAACCCCATTCTTTATCAGAGTGACAAATGTATCCTTCAGAAAGTTTGACGAACTGTTTATTGACGTGTCGCAGTGGCATTTACCTGAGCAGTCGGTCTTAAATCACGAAGCATACAGTATGACTCATTTTCAGATAATCATTCGAAGAAATAAGCATTTACTGACCCAAGAATTGCAAAGCTGATTTGGGAAAAGATACTCTTCTGTTATATTGGGTCCTAAACCTGCGCCAATTTAGCTGCCCAAACCGGAAGGGAATCTGATGAACATAACAGTATTTTGGGGATGCGTTACACGTTTTGGTTGTTGATGCACTTGTTTAACTTGTACTTTTTGATGCGGTGATGTAATCTAAGTGGTAAGAATACCGTACAAAACTAAAGCATCAGCAAACGACAACAAAAACTGCTTTAACGTTGCATGATAGTTCCACTCACTAATATGTCGCTGGCAAAGAACACGAATGAATTACAAAACAGCCGATTTCAACGGAATAGATCGGGTCTTCGAATTGTGGACTGCGGACCAAATTTGAGCAGAGAGCAATTTCAGTACGGACCTGCAATGATAGCGGGAAAAAAATTAATAACAAAAACGAAAATGCCATGAATATACCTTCAAACGGCACGTTACGTTATAGCAGGGATTTCTCTTTGTAACTTTCGATATTAGACCTATAGGCGGTTCATCAGTGCGTGATGTCGGAACAAAACAAACAAGTGTTATTTCTGCGAAACTTTATTATGGCACGCTCGGGCGGGAATCTATCAAAGCGTAATGTCGGAACATAACAAGCCTGTTTACAACTGCTGATTCCATCATGGGAACGAAAGATTTGCAATGTCTTGTCCAACCTCAGCTAGCCTGAAGATTAGTATAAATATTAGTGGCCAGCACAAGATATTAAAATAGAATCCCATCAACAGTAAGAAATACAAAACTTTATTAAAACATGATTTACTAACGTTTCGTTGCATCACGTAACATCTTCCGAGTGGATAAATTTACGTTGCGGCAAGTATATATTTACATGTGAATAATTAATTGCTATTTCTGACTGACTTCGTCTTACTTTTGTCATCTATCTCTGTCCCCTTTTACCTGATTGGTCTATTCATAATTAATTATTCACATGTAAATATATACTTGCTACAATGTAATTTATCCACTGTGAAGATGCTCCGTGCTGCAACGAAACGTTAGTAAAACATGTTTTAATAAAGTTTTTTATTTTTTACCATTAATGGGATCCCATTTTAAAGTCTTGTACTGGACAGTAATATTTATACTGAGATCATGTTTTCCACCCGGAAAATCAATAGCCTGGAGATTAATATCTTGGTTAGTCTGAAGTAGCTCGACACCCTCTAGATCGCAGGACTCATTGGACATTTTCTTATTTCCTGGTGGACAAGATGACAATTGTTTGCTTTTTCGATGCTGTCTGGGTAGGCGCCTACCACACGTTTAATTTTAAAAAATTCTTTTTCCATAACTGAAACAAATAAGTGCATTTATCGCTAAACTGTAAAGAAAATACATATTCCTGGATACTTTATTGCAAAATTTCATAACTTTTCTGGTATTGTCTGGCACGGCGGTTTACTTTATACAAAACAATTTCAGGGGCGCTGGCACCAAATTTCAGTTGATGGGCGAGCCGACTTGTACAATGCCATAGACTAGTACTATCAAAACCGTAGCGATTGAATAACCAGGCGGGAATCTCATAGTTTATCATAGTTTATCATAGTTTTGTTTTGCGTTATGTACTGGCACTTATTTTTATCTTACGTATTAGACTAGTATTATTATCAATATTATATATAAATTTTATAATAATATATACTGATGACAAAAACTGCATGATGTAATGCATGTGTTATCTATAAAAATTTGCTGAAAATTATAAGTATAATAGCACTACGCCATTTGAATGTTACTATACGCCAGCGGCCTGCGCGTATACTAGTTTTGCTGCCTGCTATTTAGGGGAGTGCGGCTTCCCACTAAAATGTTCGGGGGCGACTGCCCCCCTTGCCCCTGGTACCACCACCCCTGAATTTCCCTCTTCCGTAACTGAAAACTGGAAGCCATCTTGTTTTGCTCGGAGGTGAATAGTGCAGGATATTCCGAGGTAGAGGAACTGATCAGATTACGCGAAAAACACAATTCCCCTTATTTATAGAGCTCAGTAATCTGTACAAAATGTTAGCTCCCTAAATTCATTAAGTCCTTATCGATGTGCTCCCCCCTAGAAATACCCTAGTTATGTCACAACAGTTAGCCGACAGGCGGATTCAGAGTAGGGCCATTCCAGTCATATCCCAAACCCCTTAAAGGAGCAAATAAAAGGGAAAAAAGCCATATTTTAATGACTAGAGATCAATTACAAATCACATCATCCAGATATGCAGTATTTCCGGGGCTTCGCACAGTTTGGGTTGTTGGTCACCATACTTCATTTTTTACCAAGTATATCCTTGTTTCGCGCGCGAAAACTGCCTAGAGCCTTCAGTGAAATGACAGCTATCAAAAAAATTATGTCTGCATTCACCAAAGAGTATTCAGTGGTCAACTCAACCATGGGCTCAAAGTTTTAGCCCCTTCTAGAATGTGACATCCCCTTAGCACTTTACGTTGGTCACACTAGTTTACTTTCAATGGCGGACCAATCATCATAAACGAATTGAGGAACCATTTTACTGTCGAAGAAAGCTAGTTAAAAATGATTTAAGATTGGCCGTTATGATAAGAGATGGATGGATTAACATTAAGTGCAACTAATGCGTTCGTAACTCAGAGATAACAGAGACATACCTCGTTTTCAGCGTTCCATAATTCCAGAGAGATTACAGCAAAGTCTTTCCTTCAACCCGGCGAAAACAGCGAAGAAATTACCAACCAGTTTTTTCACTGACGAGGCGATGGAATTGAGAAGAGTCGACGAAGCAACAACAGACATTTCAATTTTCTCAAGCACTGACCATTCAGATCTTCAAGAACGGAATATTTTTAATAGCTTTTCTAACTGTCTGGAATCGTTTTTATCCAGTTTGTGGAAAAACAAGCATCGGCATAGTGAGCGTGGCCAATTAGGCGAACCCGATGACATACGAGCTCGGAGGCTCACTGTAACGATTCGAAAAGACGAGGATGGTGACCACGAAGAGTTCGAAATTTTTGAAGATGTAGTTGAACAAATTTGGTACCAGACAAGCTATTACAAGCTATTCATGAAAGTCTTAAGTTTTTCACAAGCTCTCATTCGATCTCCCGGTCTGGTGATTTATAAACCCAGCAAAACCTACGAAACAGTAATGGCGAAACTTATTCGACTAGAAGATAATGGGGACTTCGATGAATTTGACAGTTATTCGTCTTATGTAGTGAAGCACTATGAGAATACTGACCCAGATTTAGTGGCAGCAGCCACTGTTGAGCAGGCAGTGTGTTTCGTTTATAGGAAAGACTTGAAAG
The DNA here is from genome assembly GCA_030142905.1 of Heliopora coerulea. Taxonomy (NCBI): domain Eukaryota; kingdom Metazoa; phylum Cnidaria; class Anthozoa; order Scleralcyonacea; family Helioporidae; genus Heliopora; species Heliopora coerulea. The sequence goes on along the minus strand of JASJOG010000041.1, from coordinate 1,942,809 downwards.
CCGCCAAAGAGTGCGCTAAGAGAGGCTACGAGCTGGCACGCTGCACAAGTTTTCCACCGATGTTCGAAGCACGCGCGTTGACCTCAATGGCCACAATTTCCAGGAAAAAAAATAAGCTCGGTTCCGCTAAGAAGTATTTGGGCTTGGCCGAGCAGAGCTTAAAATGTAGTTGCAGCTATGAGGACATGGCCCACTTCCACGAATGCTACGGCAGTTTCCTAGATTCGTTTATGGGAAACATGCCAAACCCAGATCAAAACGTTCAAGAATCTGCACTCGTTAGTTTCAAGAAGATGAGCGAAGTTGCCTCTCAGGACGCCAGACCTCGCGTTAACGACAAGAATAAATTTTACGCTTTGATAAAAGGTGCAAGAATATTACTTGATTCAAACTCTTCGTTCGGACGCCAGGGACGCCCGGTTAGCGAAGATTCAGTCGCTCTTGCCGGCCAATATCTTGGAATAATCAAAAAAGATTTGTGGAAGAGCATCCCACGCGGTTCCCAAATCCAGTTCCGATTGGTCGAATCCGATCTTTACTTCCGATTGGGAAAGTTCGATGAGGAGAGGCAGCTGCTGGAAGAATGTCTTCAGGAGGCGAGGACGTACGGTTTTAAAACTGAAGAGCCAATTATCATACAGGTAAGTAGAAGGAATAGTACGCATTTACACTCAGTCACGTGAAACTGTGTCTGTATTACGTCAAAGTTAATTTCCGAGTGCTATAATAATCATACATTTTTAGACCCAACCAAGACCAAATGGGGCTTCGGACTGGGAACGGTCCAATAGGCAAGTTCCAAGAGTACTTTCCCTTAATATTCACTACAGCTATGAGAGATTCTCAAAAACTTAAATTAGAATTTTACAGTTTTTAATTAATTGATTGAATAAAGTTTGCCCTTCGTTTGTGTCTGTATTGCTGGCGTTAGGTCGAAAGTTTAAGCACTAAGCGTAATTACCTTTAAACCCAAAGTGTGAACACTAATTCAAAAGAATGAAAGATGTATCCTTTTACTTTCTAGCGCATGAACGAGATTAGGCAAATACAGAATGAAACAGTTCCTGTGGTAAAAAAGGTCGACATTGCCGAGATTCAACAGAGTACGACGGAATGCAGTAGCAATAGAGACAGCGGCAATGGAGATAGCTCAGACAGTTCTGACGTGTTTAAATCAGACTTCTTGTAGAAATTAACCTTCACGTTACAACCACTCGTAAGGTGCAAGTAGACATAGAATGCAAGAGACAGTGGTGTATTCAGAGGGGTATCCGCGGTTTCCATGGAATCCCCATTTGAAAGTCCACAGAGTGCGAGTTTTCACATTTTGTCAGACTAAGTATATTGTTGGCTATCTTAAATGACCTGTAAACCAGTCAATACTAGAAGTATAAGATTGTCTTTCTAAAGCCCTCAAAGGCTACCAGAACTGACCATCTCACGTCTGATATTTGAAGATTTTCCTTGGCGGACCATGCCCCTATTGAACTTCCCTAGAACAGCGTGCTTACCACTGCAATGTTAACCTCGCAAAATATCTACATACTATCCTGAAACCCCCTTTTCAAAATCCTGGACCCGCCACTGAGAGGTAGTACAAGGTACAAAGGTCCAACTGGTGGATAGTCGTCGCCCCGAGGACAATTGCCATTGAGTCAAGTGGAGTAATATGTTAAGTCAACAATATAAACAAACCTTCACATCATGATATAACTCCAGTGCTAACAAACATATCAGCTGGGGTGGCACCAAAGGGGGGGCAGAGGGGCTACAGGCACCTTCCGGGGAAAAATGAACCATTCGTCGGGGAATTTTCACTGGCGATAAAACATTTATATATTGTACAAAACTATGAGTAGTTGTTGTTGATTTAGTCAAGAAAGATAATAGACTCTTCTCTTCATGTCAAATGTAAAAGTAAACTGTTAGTAGTGAGTTGTTGCAACTATTGCAAAAAATAAATATAACAAGTTTTCAACCTTCAAATAAGGAAATTATAAAGAGGGTGTGGCCCTGACCCCTTGGTTTAGCCTCCCTGTCGGGGACGTTAGCTCTTGCGTCGGGAAATTCCTGGCGCTTTATCTGCATATCAGCCGTTTCGATAGGAAATATCAGTAGACCATCCTTTAATCTGGATGGTGCTTTTGATGCGAAAAGGGTAAAAAAATATCTATCGACCCGCAAGGAAAAGAAATGACCTGCACGCTGACTAGAAACAGAAGCCCAATTTTTTTTTGGCCACCGTTTCTTTGACTTTTAAATCACAAAGTGTTGTTGTGACGAAGTGGAATTTGTTCATGTAAATTAGAAACGGGACAATTTAATTTTATTAAGTATAATAGGGATAATCCTCTTGAGCCCTGATGGATGAATGCATAAAATACGCAAATAGGAGGAAGAGTATAAGAGGCCCTCGTGATACGCCAAGAGGAGAGAATCGGAGCTACCAACCTAGAATCGCGAATCCCGTAAAGATACCGGCTGGACGAAGGATAGGCGAACGTATCGACCAGTATGAATGGCAAGTATGAACCACATCGAAGGAGGGAATGACCGTGGTTGGGTATCTGTGAAGAGAAACCAGTGGGAGTTTGATACACCCGAATTGACGCCAACTAAACTCGTGCTTATAATTCCGGCAGCCAGAAGGTTCTTTGAGTACTCGATCTGGTAGTGGTTAGCTACCATTGTGGCAGTTACACCTTGTCGGATGACTTGATTAAGCTGATCAAAGCGTGGCATGTGAGGGAAGCAAAAAGGGCTTCAAAGCGAGGAGAGGATGTTGTCGAACTTTAGAAATTAGGATTTTGATAAGTGTAAGTTAGAAATAAATTATTATTTATTAGTCTAGTAATTGAATAGTACGATATTAAAAGGAGTCTCGAACTTTGGTTACCTGAGGTCTGGTGTCTTCGTATCGTCTTCAGGAAGGAGAAATCCTCGGGAACAGACCTACCGGCCTGTAAGGTGGTCACTTTGTCACAATTGTTTGCCAGCCAACAACTGTGCACAACTGCGGATAATGTTTTATGCCAGATCACGGGATAACATTCTGTAATTGCACAGAAATTAGAAGTTACGTAAACTCTTAGCCGCGTCGTTTTGAGCTTATGAGTTTTAAATTACGGAGAACTACATTCAAGCCAAAGACGGTCGCCATCCAGGCTTGAGAAAATGGCTGGAAACAGAAATAACTAAACCTTATCTACAAAGATTTCAGATGCGACTGTTTCAAGATATTTTATAATAAAATTGAAAGTTCTAACTCGAGGACGAATGGTAGTATTCACCGTGACTTTTCTTCATAAGGACAACTCTTCAGTTATTCAGCTGTATCTACTAACTAATGAACTAAATTACAAACTAAATGACCAAGTGATTTTTTATTGAGTATTCTGTGGACTTATGGCATGAATTATTCGCAGTGGAAGACATAACACAAGTTAGCACCTGCATTTTATTCCCGCGACATAATGTATCCAGAAACCGAACTTGAATCAATCGTGTACCCAGTGGAGGACCGTTTCCACCCAATCATGATCATTCCAAGTCCATCGGTACATCATTGGCGAAATAGCAAAGAGATATTCCTCCTTCTTTATTCTCCAGTAAAAAAACATTTTTATACGAAATTCGCTATAGCTAATCAGAAAACATTCCGACGATTTCTACTTTGACTTTTTCGAGTTACTGATTACTCGATTCGAGTTACTTGACGACATGGATTATTAAAGTTGTTAATTTGAACTTATCACTGATATTCCCTCCTTTTAGTTGCAATGTTTTTGTATGAACTGTAGACTTCGCAATTTGAAAAGTAAGAAGAGAAAAGAAAATGGTGCACGAATGCAATCCATGTAACAAGTGTGTGTCACCAATGTGTCCATGAAGGCCCAGTTTACACGATACCGGATTAGTGTCGTACCGGATCAGATTTCATACCGGATTCGATGTTTGTTTACGCGATGCAATCCGAAGCGCGGTTTACCGTTTTCGTAGAACGAAGATCACTCCGCAATGGAGGTAGTATGGAAAGTAATCCGACACGTCTCCTCGCCCTGACACCAGTTTAATACGATACATTCCGCAATGTTTATGCAATAGAGCACCAAATTCAACACTGCAATTAAAATAAACATGGAGCCAAACATTTGACAAACTTCATTTTCTCCTTAGTTGTTGCTTTAGCTTTTCTGCTGGCATAGAATCCACTATCGTGTAGACAGAACGAAAATAGTACGATTTGTATACCGGATTGAACAAGACAATCCGGTACGAAAAGTAATCCAGTATCGTGTAAACGGGGCCTAAGTGGACACTGTAGTGATGTAGACTTCAAGAGCATGTTTTATATAGCTTGTCGGTACACTTTGGGTAATGCCCTCCCTCCACAACAGCGCTGACCTGATCACGCCCCTAACTTGAATTGGCAAACGAGTGTAAGGGACAAAATTTTCAAGTAACTCGTCGCTGAGATATTTATCTACGGTTTGTCCTTTAGTATGGCGTAATGCTGTGTGCGACTGTAGAATCCCCAAAATAGCGGCCCCCCGAAAGTAACGGCAAATTTGAGATGTGTGTGAAATTTTCAGAAAATAGCGGACCCTCCGAAAATAGCGACCCTTTCGAAAATATCTCGTTCTATGTGACAGAATGAATATGATTGTTGATGATGATGATGATGGTGATAATAATGATGATGACGGTGATGATAATGATGTTGATAATGATAATGATGTTGATGGTGATGATAATGATGATGATGATGATGATGATGGTGATAATGATGATGATGTTTATGATGATGATAATGTTTATGATAAGGATAATGATGATGATGGTGATAATAATAATGATGATGATGATGATGATGATGTTGATGATAATGTTGATGCTGTTTATGGTGATGATGATGATGATGATGATGATGGTAATAATGATGATGATGATACTTAACACTTGATACTCAACATGCACTTTACAGTCATCGCTTGACTTACTCTAAAGTACTGAGTTTTAAATCTCGACCCGCCAAGAGTAGAGTAAAACTGTCAAAGTTGTAATGAAGAAAAAGGAGGCAAATGTGGTAAGTATAAAGCCATTGAAGGTGCAAAAGACAATATTCCCATAGTACGTTAACGTACTTTACCACTCGAATATAACGGCCCCTCGAAAGTAGCGGCCAACAATGGTGGATAAAACCGAAAGTAAAGGGCGATGCTACTTTCGGGATTCTACAGCCGGAAGTTATAGAACAATCATCACGAGACATCATTTCGTCATTAGTAAGGAAAGTGTAAATAACTTAGGCTGTGAGCTTTACCGTTTTGAACTCATGAGGTGTAGATTGTTTGTGAGGGACTACGTTGAAAGCTGAGCCGGACTGAAACGACATTCTTTGAGAAATTGTTGACGAGGGAAACCGCTGGACCTCAACTTCTCTGGTCCGTGAAAATTTTCAAAGGTAATTCAATACGTTACACCGACTACTTAAATAAACAAGGATAGAGTAAGTTTGGTTATATAGTTACTGTGCGACATAATAGGGTAGATGTGGAAGAAGAGGTAGTGCCATGGAGTAGAAGTGGGAAAATTTTCAAACCACATTCTTCATCAGAGTGACAAATATATCCTTCAGAAAGTTTGACGAACTGTTTATTGACGTGTCGCAGTGGCATTTACGTGAGCAGTCGGTCTTAAATCACGAAGCATATGGTAAGACTCATTTTCAGATAATCATTCGAAGAAATAAGCATTTACTGACCCAAGGATTCCAAAGCTGATTTGGGAAAAGAAACCACGGAGACCATCTTGCAACACCTTCAGAAACATACTTTCACCTTATTTTAAATGAATACGTATTAAACCACTTATACTTAAAGCAGTTTACGATTGAGACTTCCAATGGTAATTTGAGGTTTTCGATATTCTACTGTAATTTTGGGTTTCAAACTGCGCCAATTTAGCTGCCCAAACTGGAAGGGAATCTGATGAACATAACAGTATTTTCGGGATCCGTTATGCGTTTTCGTTGTTGATGCAATTGTTTCATTTGCACTTTTTAATGCGTTCATGTAATCTAAGTGGCAAGAGTACCGTACAAAATTAAAGCATCAACAAGTGACAACAAAAACGGCTTTAACGTTGCATGATAGTTTCACTCACTAATATGTCGCTGGCAAAGAACACGAATGAATTACAAAACAGCCGGTTTCAACGGAATAGATCAGGGTCTTCGAATTGTAGACTGCGGGCCAAATTTGAGCGGAGAACAATGTCAGTACGGACCGGCAATGATAGCGGGAAAAAATCATTAACAAGAAAAATCTTAGGGGGAAAAAATTAATAACAAAAACAGTAATGCCATGAATATACCTTGGAACGGTACACTACATCAAAGCGGGGATTTCTCTTTGTAACTTTCGATATCAGGCCTCGTATAGGGGGTTCATCAGAGCGCAATGTCGGAACAAAACAAACAAGTCTTAGTTCTGTGAAGCTTTGTTATGGCACGCTCGGGCGGCGGATCTATGGAAGCGTAATGCCGGAACATAAGAAGCCTGTTTACATCCGCTGATTCCATCATGGGAACGAAAGATTCGCAGTGTCTTGTCCAATCATAGCTAGTGTGGAGACTAGTATAAATATTCGTGTCCAGCACAAGACTTAAAAATAGAATCCCATCGATAGTAAGAAATACAAAACTTTATTAACCCTTTGCCTGTCCCGTGCATCACATATGACACACTGGACGTCTAAGCGATAACATCAAACAAAGGCTAGACAGGCAAAGGGTTAACATACCTATTTTGCGTGTTTTTTGCTGGGCTTTATTATTTATTCTTCGTGTATGAGATTGTAATATTTCGACTTTTAACCCTTTGCCTGTCTAGCCTTTGTTTGATGTTATCGCTCAGACGTCCAGTGTGTGTCATATGTGATGCACGGGACAGGCAAAGGGTTAAAACATGATTTACTAACGTTTCGTTGCATCACGGAACATCTTCAGAGTAGATAAATTTACTTTGTGGCAAGTATATATTTACTTGTGAATAATTAATTGCTATTTCTGCCTGACTTCGTCTTACTTTTGTCATCTTCTATTGCTATCCAATTTTATCTGTTTGGTCTACCTATAATTAATTATTCGCATGTAAATGTGTGTATACTTGCCACAATGTAAATTTATCCACTCTGAGGATGATGCGTACTGCAACGAAACGTTAGTAAATCATGTTTCAATACGTTTTCCGTCCGGAAAATCAATATCTTGGAGATTAATATCTTGGTTAGTCTGAAGGAGGTTGAGACCCTCTAGATCGCAGGACTTATTACACATTTTCTGATTTCCTGGTGCACAAGATGAAATATTTGTCGGAGACTAACCCCCCCCGAAAAAATCTGTAAGCCAAATTTGTTCACTGTTTTGATGTTGTCTGGAAAGGAGTCTACCACACGTCTAAGTTTAAAAAATTCTTCCTCCGCAACTGAAATAAAACGGGAAGTCATTTTGTTGTTGAATAGTAAACAATTATTCACCGAAATGGAGGTGAACAGCGGTGGTTATTAACCGTATACGTAGCATATACCTCGCATAACTGTTTTCACACACTTCTTTAAGTTTGTAAGACAATTTTACGGGATGTCGGCTTGTCGCCACCTCGTCGTTTGTAAACAAAGCATTTTGAAACACATTATGAGTGCATTTATCACTAAATTGTAAAGAAGATACATATTCCTGGATAGTTTATTGCCAAATTTCGTAACTTTTATGGTATTGTCTGGCACGACGGCTTAGTTTATTCAAAACAATTTCCTTCTTCCGTAATTGAAACAAAACTGGACGCCATCTTCTTTTGCTTGGAGGTGAATATTGCGGGATATTCCGAGGTAGAGGAACCAATCAGATTACGCAAAAAGAAACAATTCCCTTTATTTATAGAGCTCAGTAATCTGTACAAAATGTTAGCTCCCTAAATTCATTAAGTCATCATTGATGTGCTCCCCCTAGAAATACCCTAGTTACGTCACAACAGTTAGCCGACAGGCGGATCCAGAGTAGGGCCATTCCAGTCATATCCCAACCCCCTTAAGGTGGTTCTATACATTGAAAATAAATTTCTTTAATTTGAGTTTTTCTCAACATATTTCTGGTAGAACAGACAGGAAATAAGTTGGCTGATGCAAAATCAGGCACTTATGAACATGTTGTTGCTGTAGTAACCGAGATACTAACCCCTATGTTTGAGAAACGTGAGGGCTTGGATATATTAAGGTAGATGAACGATCTTCAAGCTCCATACTCAAAAAATGATTTTTGAGCCCCAGACGGGGATCTAGACAGCAAACTGAGAAAATCGAGTTTACATTACAGACCAAAATAAAGTCAAAAAGCTGTTAAAATGATCCTGCTGAACAAGGACGTAAATCCTGGGGGGGATCCGGGGACATATCCCCCCTACTTTTTGGACAGATGGGGATACATACGTAATTATCACCCCACTTTTTGCAAAGTGCATGACAACTGAAGCCTAATTTCTGCTCCCTCGGCGCTTATGGTTCCATGTTTACCTTTACGATTTTCGGATATAACCTTTTTCAGCCCCAATTCTTATCTAGGTATTGTTGGTTCGAATACATGACAAATTATGAAAATTTGCCAAATTATTTTACAGTCCAATCGTTCTTCTTTGAACGCCATTTTGTAAACAATCAGAAATACTTTGTTTAGTCATACTATAACGTCTTTATTGCTGTTTGGAGGAAATACATGGCTTCGTTTCGATTGAAAAATAAGCTATGAATGTTGTTCCAAAGAAACAATCTCAGAATGCCGGAAAAGGCATTTCATAAATATTAGATTTAAAAAAAAAGAACTTTCAGAGGGAATACTTCCACATCACTTGGCCGGCTCCGTCCCCCCCACTTTTAGGAAGCGATTGTCGCACTTGCTGCTGAATAGGTTTCCCCTTCTCTCTCCTGGTTCTTATCTCTTTGCCTCTTCCTTTTTCCCCTGACGAACTTCCTGCATGTTTTTACAATATCTGGTGATTTGTAGTTTGTTCTGCTTACATGATGGGAATCTGTTTGTTGAAGTCCAGCAAGACAAAGTGCTCCTGGATTCATTCCCAGCCCTTCCAAAATCTCAACAGTAGCCCTCGCACCAATGTTAAAGTAGGCCACAGCATCATACACTCCTAGCTTAAAAACATTGGCTCCGACAAAGGAGCAAATAAAAGGGTAGAAAAGCCATATTTTGTTGACTAGTGATCAATTAGAAATCGCATCATCTAAACATACACTATTTCCGGGACTCCGCACAGTTTGAATTGTTAGCCACCATATTTCATTTTACACCAAGGATGGACGTGTTTCGCGCGGAAACTGCCTTCAGCCTTCAGTGAAATGGCAGCTATCAAAAAATTATGTCTGCATTCGCCAGAGCATTCAGTGGTCAACTCAACCATGGGTTCAAAGGTTTAGCCAATTCTAGAATGTGGCAAACCCTTAGTACTTCACGTTGGTTAGACTAGTTTACTTTCAATGGCGGACCAATCATCATAAACGAGTTGAGGAATCATTTTACTGTCGAAGAAAGCTAGTTAAAAATGATTTAAGATTGGCCGTTATGATAAGAGATGGATAAATTAACATGTGCAACTATTGCGTTCGTAACCCAGAGATAACAGAGACATACCTCTTTTTCAGCGTTCCATAATTCCAGAGACATAAGAGCAAAGTCTTTCCTTCAACCCGGCCAAAACAGCGAAGAAATTATCAACCAATTTTTTCACTGACCAGGCGATGGAATTGAGAAGAGTCGACAAAGCAACAACAGACATTTCAATTTTCTCAAGCACTGACCATTCAGATCTTCAAGAACGAAATATTTATTAGGCGAACCCGATGACACACGAGCTCGGGGGCTCACTGTAAAGAATCGAAAAGACGAGGATGGTGACCACGAAGAGTTCGATAATTTTGAAGACGTAGATGAACAAATTTGGTACCAGAATGAGACGATAACTGTGACTTACAAGCTATTCATGAATTCCTTTTTCACGAAAACTTTTTCACAAGCTCTCTTCCTTTCCCCCGGTCTGGTGATTTATAAACCCAGCAAAACCTACGACAGAGTAATGGCGAAACTTATTCGACTGGAAGATAATGGGGACTTTGATGAATTTGACCATTATTCCTCTTATGTAATCAACCACTATGACAATACTGATCAAGATTTAGTGGCAGCAGCCACTGTTGAGCAGGCAGTGTGTTTCGTTTATAGGGAGGACCTGAAAGCCGCCAAAGTTTGTGCTAAGAAAGGCTACGAGTTGGCGCGCTGCACAAGTTTTCCACCGATGTTCCAAGCACGCGCGCTGATTTCAATGGCCACAATCTCAAGGAGGAAAAATAAACTGGGTTCCGCTAAGAAGTATTTGGAGTTGGCCGAGCAGAGCTTCCAAAGTGGTTGGAACTATGAGGACATGGCGCACTTCCACAAATGCTACGGCAGTTTCCTAGACTCGTTTATGGGAAACCTACCAAACCCAGATCAAAACGTTAAAGAACTTGCACTCGTTAGTTTCAAGAAGATGAGCGAAGTCGCCTCTCAGGACGCCAGACCTCGCGTTAACGACAAGAATAAATTTTACGCTTTGATTAGAGGTGCAAGAATATTACTCGATTCAAACTCTTCGTTCGGACGCCAGGGACGCGCGGTTAGCGAGGCCTCAGTCGCTCTTGCCGGCCAATATCTTGGAATAATCAAAAAAGATTTGTGGAAGAGCATCCCACGCGGTTCCCAAATCCAGTTCCGATTGGTCGAATCGGATCTTTACTTCCGATTGGGAAAGTTCGAGGAGGAGAGGCAGCTGCTGGAAGAATGTCTTCAGGAGGCGAGGACGTACGGTTTTAAAACTGAAGAACCAATTATTATACAGGTAAGTAGAAGGAATAGTACGCATTTACACTCCGTCACGTGAAACTGTGTCTGTATTATGTCAAAGTTAATTTCCGAGTGCTATAATAATCATACATTTTTAGACCAAGAGTACTTTCCAAAGTCCAAGAGTACTTTCCAAGTTCCAAGAGTACTTTCCCTTAATATAGACTACAGCTATGAGAGATTCACAAAGAATTTTACAGTTTTTAATTAATTGATTTTATAAAGTTCGCCCTTCGTTTGTGCCTGTATTGCTGGCGTTAGGTCGATAGTTTAAGAACTAAGCGTAATTACCTTTAAGCCCAAAGTGTAAACACTAATTCAAAACAATGAAAGATGTATCCTTTTATTTTCTAGCGCATGAAGGAGATTAAACAAATACAGAATGAAACAGTTCCTGTGGTAAAACCGATCGACATTGTCGAGATTCGACAGAGTACGACGGAATGCGGTAGCAATAGAGGCAGTGGCAATGGAGATAGCTCAGACAGTTCTGACGTGTTTAAATCAGACTTCTTTTAGAAATTAACCTTCACGTTACAACCACTCGTAAGGTGCAAGTAGACAAAGGATGCAAGAGAGAGTGGTCGATTCAGAGGGGCATCCGCAGTTTCCATGGAATCCCCATTTGAAAGTCCAAAGAGTGCGAGTTTTTACATTCTGTCAGACTAAGTATATTGTTGGCTATCTTAAATGACCTGTAAACCCGTCAATACTGATATTTGAAGATTTTCCTTGGCGGACCATGCCCCTATGGTGGACTTCCCTAGAACAGCGTGCTTACCACGCCAATGTTAACCTCGCAAAATATCTACATACTATCCTGAAAACCCCTTTTCAAAATCCTGGACCCGCCACTGAGAGGTAGTACAGGGTACACAGGTCCAACTGGTGGATAGTCGTCGCACCGAGGACAATTGCCATTGAGTGAAGTAGAGTAATATGTTAAGTCAACAATATAAACAAACCTTCACATCATGATACAACTCCAGTGCTAACAAACATATCAGCAGGGGTGGCACCAAAGTGGGGGCAGAGGGGCTACAGCCCCCTGCCGGGGAAAAATGAACCATTCGTCGGGGAATTTTCACTGGCGATAAAACATTTATATATTGTACAAACTATGAGTAGTTGTTGTTGATTTAGTCAAGAAAGATAATAGACTCTTCTCTTCATGTCAAATGTAAAAGTAAACTGTTAGTAGTGAGTTGCTGCAACTATTGCAAAAAATAAATATAACAAGTCTTCAACCATCAAATAAGGAAATTATAAAGAGGGTGTGGTCCTGACCCCTTGGTTTAGCCTCCCTGTCGGGGACGTTAGCTCTTGCGTCGGGAAATTCCTGGCGCTACCCCTGCATATCAGCCGTTTCGATAGGAAATATCAGTAGAACACCCTTAAATCTGGATGGTGCTTTTGATGCGAAAAGGGTAAAAAAAAATATTTATCGACGCGCAAGGAAAAGAAATGACCTGCACACTGACTAGAAACAGAAGCCCAAATCTTTTTTGGCCACCGTTTCTTTGACTTTTAATTCACAAAGTGTTGTTGTGACGAAGTGGAATTTGTTCATGTAAATTAGAAACGGGACAATTTAATTTTATTAAGTATAATAGGGATAATCCTCTTGAGCCCTGATGGATGAATGCATAAAATATGCAAATGGATGGAAGAGTATAAGAGGCCCTCGTCATACGGCAAGAGGAGAGAGTCGGAGCTACCAACCTAGAATCATGAATCCCGTGAAGATACTGGCTAGACGAAGGATAGGCGAACGTATAGCTATTCATACTGGCCGATAGGCCAGTATGAATGGCAAGTATGAACCACATCGAAGGAGGGAATGACCGTGGTTGGGTATCTGTGAAGAGAAACCAGTGGGAGTTTGATACACCCGAATTGACGCCAACTAAACTCGTGCTTATAATTCCGGCAGCCAGAAGGTTCTTTGGGTACTCGATCTGGTAGTGGTTAACTATCATTGTGGCAGTTACACCTTGTCGGATGACTTGATTAAGCTGATCAAAGCGTGGCATGTGAGGGAAGCAAAAAGGGCTTCAAAGCGAGGAGAGGATGTTGTCGAACTTTAGAAATTAGGATTTTGATAAGTGTAAGTTAGAATTATTGATAAGTGTAAGTTAATTTATTAGTCTAGTAATTGAATAGTCCGATATTAAAGGGAGTCTCGAACTTTGGTTACCTGAGGTCTGGTGTCTTCGTATCGTCTTTAGGAAGGAGAAATCCTCGGGAACAGACCTACCGGCCTGTAAGGTGGTCACTTTGTCACAATTGTTTGCCAGCCAACAACTGTGCACAGCTGCGGATAATGTTTTATGCCAGATCACGGGATAACATTCTGTAATTGCACAGAAATTAGAAGTTACGTAAACTCTTAGCCGCGTCGTTTTGAGCTTATGAGTTGTAAATTACAGAGAACTACACTCAAGCCAAAGACAGTCGCCATCCAGGCTTGACAAAATGGCTGGAAACAGAAATAACTAAACCTCATCTACAAAGATTTCAGATGCGACTGTTTCAAGACATTTTATAATAAAATTGAAAGTTCTAACTCGAGAACGAACGGTAGTATTCACTGTGACTTTTCTTCATAAAGACAACTCTTCAGTTATTCAGCGGTGTCTACTAACTAATGAACTGAATGTATCTGATGAACTAAATGACAAAGTGCTTTTTTATTGAATATTCTGTGGACTTATGGCATGAATTATTCGCAGTGGAAGACATAACACAAGTTAGTACCTGTATTTTATTCCCGCAACATAATGTATCGAGAAACCGAACTTGAATCAATGGTGTACCCAGTGGGGGGACCGTTTCCCCCCCCAACCATGATCATTCCAAGTCCATCGGTACATCATTGGCGAAATTACAAAGAGATATTTATCCTTCTTTATTCTCCAGTAAAAAAACATTTTTATACGAAACTCGTTCTAGCTACTCAAAAAACATTCCGAGGATTTCTACTTCGACTTTTTCGAGTTACTGATTACTCGATTCGAGTTACTTGACGACATGGATTATTAAAGTTGTTAATTTGAACTTATCACTGATATTCCCTCCTTTTAGTTGCAATGTTTTTGTATGAACTGTAGACTTTGCAATTTGAAAAGTAAGAAGAGAAAAGAAAATGGTGCATGAATGCAATCCATGTAACATATCTATGTCACCACTGTGTCCATGAAGGCCCGGTTTATACGATACCGGGATTACTGTCGTACGGGATCAGATTTCATACCGGATTCGTTGTTTGTTTACGCGATGCAATCCGTAGCGCGCTTTACCGTTTTCGTAAAACGAAGATCAATCCGACACGTCTCCTCGCCCTGACACCAGTTTAATACGATACATTCCGCAATGTTTATGCAATAGAGCACCAAATTCAACACTGCTGTTAAACTAAACATGGAGCCAAACATTTGACAAACTTCATTTCTGCTTAGTTGTTGCTTTAGCTTTTCGGCTGGCATAGAATCCACTATCGTGTAGACAGAACGAAACTAGTACGATTTGTATACCGGATTGAACAAGACAATCCGGTTCGAAAAGTAATCCAGTATCGTGTAAACGGGGCCTAAGTGGACACTGTAGTGATGTAGACTTCAAGAGCATGTTTTATATAGCTTGTCGGTACACCTTCGGTTATGTCCCCCCTCCTCCACAACAGCGCTGACCTGATCACGCCCCTAACTTGAATTGGGAAACGAGTGTAAGGGACAAAATCTTCAAGTAACTCGTCGCCGAGATATTTATCTACTGTTTGTCCTTTAGTATGGCGTAATGTTGTGTGCTACCGTAGAATCCCCAAAATAGCGGGCCCCCGAAAGTAACGGCAAATTTGAGATGTGTGTGAAATTTTCAGAAAATAGTAGACCCTCCGAAAATAGCGACCCTTTCGAAAATATCTCGTTCCGTGTGACAGAATGAATGATTATTATTTATTATTATTTTTATTATTATTATTATTATTATTATTATTATTATTATTATTATTATTATTATTATTATTATTTACAATATTTTAACACGGTACAATTTCACTGTTATAAAAAAGGAAAAGAAAAGAGTGACCTTCCAACTGGTCGTGCTTATTTACAAGATTTAACAAACTATTCTTAACAACTATTTACAATAATAAAACTAAAATTAATAGATAAACAAATCACAATCAAAACAAATATAAATTATATTAAAATACAGTTATATATATACGCGTGCATCGGTGCATATAGATAAATAGGGACCTTAAGATTTGACGACGCGCTCAGCTACAACGCGATGAAATGCGAGGAAAGACTTGGGAGAGCCGCGTCTGCGTTGCATGTTAAAAAATCGTTAAGATTTGTGTCGATTTCTACAACGCGACTGTATCAATGTCACTGTATCAGCGAAATGTGCTCGTTTCAAAAAGCGAGAGATGCTTTACTCGTTGCCTAAGACTCCTCTCTTATTGATGATGATGAGTTTGTGTTGTTGTACGATGCTTGCCGTTCGAAAAAACCAGAACTCCCATATCAAGACTATTCCAGATTCTGTTGAGAGGATATGGACGAAGATGAATGTGTTGCGAACTTTCGTTTCAAGAAGAATGAAATTCCAGTCCTTGGTCATGCTATGGGTCTTCCTGAACGATTCATTTGTCAGCAGGGAACTGTTTGTGAACAAGCTGAAGCGCTGTGTCTACTTCTTCGGCGAATCTGTTGATTTATTCATGCGGTGATTTATTTACAGTTTTCGAAGCGGACAGAGGTGATTGTGCGGTAGACATGTTTGCTAATCCTCAGGTTATAGTGATAGAACTAGTGAAAACCATGAAGTTAGATTACATTTAGGTTCTTTTCATCAATAATTTAACGATACAACATTGCATAACAAATTCAAGGCATAAAAGTAAGAAAAAAAATTATTAAACTTACATTTTAACGAAAGATGTAAACAGCGTCCGAGGTCTAATCTGCGACGACCCCAGAAGATGCTAAAACGCCGCGTCGTAGAGGCTTGACAAATTTTTACGAACCGGGCGCATGCTCAGTGCTTACGTGATCACTTCCGCCCGCGTAGTAGATGAGCGCGTCGTGAAATCTTAAGGTCCCTATTGTGTGCATATATATTTTAATATCTCATGTTACGTCTTAGCAAAGATTTGAAAATGGTAACGCTTTCTGATTTTTTAAGGCTATTGTGTAATGTATTCCAGTTTTCTGCGCCTCTATAGCTAAATGAGCATTTCATATAATTTGTTCTTGGCTTTGGCAAAGCCAAATTAACATCTGACTGCCTAGTATTATGATTATGTATATCACAGGTATTTGTAAACATACCTTCCAAATAGTTGGGACAAATTTCTTATTTATTTTGTACATAAGAATCGAAAGTTGCTGATTTCTTCTTTGCTCAAGATTTGGAATATTTAGTCTACTTAGAATGTCAGTTGATCTTGTTGAATAACTCTCTCTAGTAATTATACGAAATGCTCTATTTTGGAGTTTCTGCAGTTTATTTGATAATGTATTACCGAGACAACCCCATATTTGTGCACAATAATCGAAATACGGTTGGATTAACGAATTGTATATGACTAGGAACGTAGAGAAATCAACAGTATTTCGTAACTGTCGAAGAATATCAAGACCTGATGCGACTTTACTTATAATGTAATCAACGTGCGCATTCCTGCTCAAAGACTCATGTATATGCAGACCCAAGGATTTTGTCTTTTCTACCCTTTTAATATTGAAATTTCCTACATATATAGTTGGGTTAGATGTTAATTGGCTCAATTGTCTCTTAGAACCAATGAACATATACTCCGTTTTGCTTTTATTAAGAGTTAATTTGTTTGCGGGCAACCAATTCGCAACATTATTTAAATCATCGCTCAATGTTTCAACGATTTCATTTATGTCATGGCTTGCTGTTGCAATTTGAGTATCGTCAGCAAACAAATGCGGTTCTGCCTTTTCTAAGCAATTTGGTAAATCATTGATGTATATAAGAAATAACAATGGTCCTAAGCCTGAACCTTGTGGTATACCTGTTTTCATTATTAGTGGGCTAGAATGGTTGTCATTCACATAATAATACTGGGTCTTGTTTGACAGATAAGACTTTAGCCAGGAATACATAGACCCCTTAATTCCATAATATCCAATTTTATCTCACAAAATATCATGATCAACAGTATCAAATGCTTTTTTGAGATCCTAAAATACGACCCCATTAATTTTGCCGATATCAATACTTTGATGCAATTTATTAGTAATGTCTAATAACGCAGTAACTGTTGAATGAAAAGGTCGAAACCCATGTTGGGAATTTGTTAGTAAGTTATAGTTGTTTAAATATTCATAGATCTGGTTGTAGATTAGCGTTTCAAAAATTCTTGCAACAACCGATATTATAGAAATTGGCCTGTACTTTGTCATTTCATCCTTGGCCTCCGATTTATAAATAGGCATGACTCTGAAAATTTTCCAATAATTTGGGAAAGCTCCTGTTAAAATAGACTGATTAAATATTAATGTGAGGGATGGCGAAACACATGGTGCCGCTATTGTTAAAATTGTTGCAGATATACCGTCAATCCCCGATACTTTATTGGTATTCAAATTTTGAAGTAGTAATTGAACGTCGTTGGCTGCAATTTCATAAAAATAGGGAAATGCATGTTTTTGAAGATTAATTTCATTCAAAAAACGCATAGGGGAAACATTAGATTGAGGAATTTCACTAGCTAACTTTTCGCCTAATTCAACAAAGTATTTATTAAACGCATTTGAAATAGATGTTCCATCAAGTATCTCTCCACTTTCATCTTTTATTTCACTAATTTTGTTCCTACTTGAAGATTTATTCAAAATTTCATTAATTGTTTTCCAGGTCTGCTTTATATTACCCGAATGGCTATGTAATCTTTTTTCACAATAATAACGTCTAGAATTTTTTTACGTGTCTGTTGTAACGATTTTTTGCCTTCTTGTAAGTCAGCCAACTCTCAGGAGTATTGTTTGAATGCCAGACGCTTACTCGATATTTTCCGCTTTTCTATCGGCGCATGTTTATCCCAAATTTTAAAAAACATGTTCTTCCAAATCAGCCAAGATAAATTCACATCTTCCTGGTTAAGGTTAAAGTTGAAAAAGGCATTTTGCAGATCGTATAAAAATGCTTGCTTATTAAATTTCTTATAGTCACGGTATTCAATTATTTTCCCTCTTTCCTTAATAAATTTAGATTTTCTCATCCCATAAATTAAATAATGGTCACTTATGCATACAGTTGAAACTCCGAATGAAATAATATAATTAGAATTTGTGGTATAAAAATGATCAATAAGAGTTTGACTATTTTCAGTAACTCTGGTTGGATCTTTAATTAGTTGCTTATATTGGTAAAGTCTTGTGATAAATTTAAGTTCGAAAGCTTGAGATGAAATTTCAGTGGGAAAGAAGTCATAATTCATATCACCTAAGATTATGCTTTCTTTATCGGTTTGATCAATCAATTGCAAACAATTCTCGAATTTATAGAGAGAATCAATTGGATCGTTGGGTGGGCGATACCATGTGGTGATTAAGAAAGGCTTTACATTTTTTTTGACAATTTCAATTGCAAGAATTTCAATGTCAGAATCATTTAAATCAGATCTAATTCGATAATTAATTGAATCCTTAACGTAGAATCCAATACCACCACCAGATCTATTTCTATGTTTGTATGTCCAACTATAACCTTGAATTGCTATAAATTGAATTGGGATGCTGTTGTCTAATCGGGTCTCGTTAATTGCTACAATATCTATTTCTTTATTGTTCATAAAAATCATAAGTTCATCAATATGTTTTGGCAAACTGGAAACGTTTAAAGAAGCTATTTTAAACCCTTGTATATTTGAAATCGATTGTTGAACACTAACCTCAGGCTTAGTATTGATGTAGGGGCTGTACTCGGTACGAAATATATTATTCTTTTTTGTTTTGTTGTTGGTTACACAATCCGATTCTGAATGTTTATCTCGATTTATGTAATCCATTGGATTATTCCTATTATCATCAACTAGTCAGTTTTTAAAAAAATCAATGTAATTTTTTGCTAATATTGCGGTGCCTTGCCTGTTTAAATGCAGTCCTGATCCATTTAGGTGCTTAGTATATATGTTAGCATGTCCAACGAAGTGCCAATTGGACTCTTCGCAAAGATTAGACAGCAGTGTATTAGTTTCCTGTATTTTAATGTTCATCGCTGCATCTTGTCTCCTCACAATTTCAGAGATAGCTATTTCAGTAGTTGGATTTTTAGTTACTATACCTTGGCACAGCAACTTCATCTCATCTGCTAACTCCTTTGGCTCCTTGTGCTGTATATCATTGGTTCCAACGTGTAAGACAACTAGCTTGGGCTTTTTACGTAAAGTTGGTTGTACATAATGCTCCATATCCGCTATTGTTGCTCCTGGGAAAGTTTTCACTTGAACTCTTTGATCGACTGAGCGAGTAAGCTTGGTTGGTTGTAACATATTTACCATTTAGTCTCCAAGGATTGTGACTGGGGCTTTAGTTGACTTTGCATTGTCCATGTCGAGACTTTTCCGGGTGTTTGATTGCTTATTGTGGTGTTGAACCTGTTCGATCTTGCTGTCTTTAAATACCGAGGTAGACTTTGATTTCATACCCGACTGCTCATCGTCATCATCGGTACTTAGAACTTCATAACGATTACTTAATCGAATGCCTGATTGCTAGGCCTCAGATCTTTCCGTTTGTTTTTGTCTTCGTTTAGCAATTTGTTTTCTTTTATTCTGACACTTTTGAAATGGTTGTTGTTCAGTATAAGCTTCGGGAGACGGAGCCGATTGTATGAGCCTTAATGCTTTTATAAGACTCAATCTTTCATTATCCATTTCTTTGATTTCTGTGTTCATATCCGATGCTATGAGAGATAAATTAGTAATCTTATCCTGAACAGCTTGGTTTTCATTCTTTAAATCTATATTTTCCCGTTCTAATTTGCTTATTAAAAGGTGTTGTTCATTGTCTTTTGTTCCAACATCGCTCGTTCCAGATCATTAACTTTCTTAATGAATGCACAATTTAATTCATTAATTTTATTCTCTAATAATTGAAAGCATTTTTGAACGTTTCATCAACAAATGGGCGGTTCACAGCATTCATGTCTCTCGAATCATTAATATTCAAAGCGAAGTAACATGCCTTCCTTCTACATGGCGATCTTGTTTCGAACCTTCGCTTTGATTGACGATTGATGATGATGATGATGATGGTGATAATAATGATGATGATGATGATTATAATGATGATGATGATGATGATGATGATGATACTTAACACTTGATACTCAACATGCACTTTACAGTTATCGCTTGAGTTACTCTAAAGTACAGTCGAACCTCGATTATCCGGACTTCTCGATTATCCGGACTTTTTCTCTGGTCCCAATTTTTCATGAATATTAATTAGTACTTATAAAGATCAATGGGAATTATTTTTCCTTCCATTGAAGTGCAATTGAAACAGATTTGTTTTCCTTTCGAACAGCGAAACCAACGATCGTATACGTTGTTGGGGATGAGGTGTATTCCGCTAAATTCTGATTGGCCCACAGCTGTTTCGTTGCTAAGTAAAATTTCACGCTAGACTGGCTTGATCCGCGTGGTATGTATGCAAATCACACGAGCTAGCGTCACAGTTTTCCGATAATCATGTCCACAAAGCGTAAGCGATCCATTCTTTCGATAAAAGATAAACAATCAATTATTTTACGATTAGACAAAGGAGAAAAAGAAACACACTTATCACTTGAATACGGCGTCAGCAAGCAGCAGATCTCTGATATACGAAAGAACAGAGAAAAGATCATGAAGTTCGCCGACAACTTGGAGACGAGCGAAGGATTGCAGCGAAAATCTTTGAAGATTGCAAGTGATGAACAACTAGATAAAGCTCTGTATGCCTGGTTTATTCAGCAAAGAACATCTGGCACTCCAATTTCCGGTCCCCTTCTTCAAGAGAAAGCAAAGCACTTCTACAGACAGTTACACGTGGAGACAGTCGTAGACAGCGAATCCTTTAAAGCTTCATCAGGATGGTTAGAGAAATTCAAAAATCGCCATGGAATAAGAAACCTTAGTATCCAAGGTGAAAAACTTTCTGCGGCGGAAGAAACTGTTGAGCCTTTTTTGCATAAGTTGCATAAAATGATCGAAGAGAAAGGTTTAACCCCCGAACAAATCTACAACGCTGACGAAACGGGACTTCTGTGGAAATGTTTACCGGAAAGAACCCTTGTGTCATGCCGTGAGAAATCTGCCCCGGGCTTCAAAAAATCAAAGGATCGTTTGACTGTCCTTGGTTGTGCAAATGCCACAGGAACACATAAACTGAAACCTGTTCTGATTGGGAAATTTGCCAAGCCGCGTTGTTTTAAGAACGTAAACATGGATGCTTTACCAGTCATTTACAAGTCACAGAGGAACGCCTGGATGAACTCTGAGATTTTTGCCGAGTGGTTTAAGAAAGACTTCGTCCCGGCTGTTAAACGCCACCAGCTTACGCAAAACATTCCTTCACCTAAAGCTTTATTGGTGATCGACAACTGTTCTGCCCATCCCGAGGAACTGAGGAGCCGCGATGGTTCTGTTACTTGTGTGTTTCTCCCTCCAAACACAACTTCGCTGATTCAGCCAATGGATCAAGGCATCTTACAAGCAATGAAGACCCGTTACAAGCGGAAACTCCTTCAGAAAGTGATTTACGCTCAAGACCTTGATCCAACACAAAACATCAAGGAAATGGTAAAACAACACACTGTGAAAGATGCACTCTATATGCTTGCTGATGCGTGGGAAGAGGGAAGCTCTGATTCCATATCCAAGGCATTCAGTAAGCTGCAAACTCACCCCAACGGCCAGCCAACTGTTTCTCAGCCAGAACAAGAGGATATTTACGCCGAAACCATGATGGAAGTTTTGAGTCGAGTTGGCAACAGTGAAGGTCTTTCTTCTTCTGATGTCGAAGCCTGGTTAAATGCCGAAACTGAACTTCCTACTACGCCACAGATGTCAGACAAACAAATTTTGGCGAGTGTTGCAGAACAATCGGTTGAAGAAGATGAAGTGACCAGCGACGAGGAAGACGAAGGTGAAGATGAGAACACTGTCTCAAATTTTGAAGCTGTAGAATGTTTTAGAAAGTGTTTGTCATGGATGGAAATACAGAACAATGTTGACACTATTCAAATTATGCAGCTTCGAAGAATGATGGAATTGGCAGTGCGAACACGATGTTGTTCTTTGAAGTAAACCAATTTGCTCCAACATTTTAAGCGAGGGTAAAACCTATACTGTATATCTAGAAAACCAATGTAAATAGTTTTTGCATGAAGTTGTTTGTAAATGTTTTGTATTCATGTATGTCCAACGATAATATGTGCACCATTAATTCCCGCATTTCTAACTTAATTAGTTTTATTTTTGTCTCGTTGACATTCATATTCTCGATTATCCGGACTCTCGATTATCCGGACTCTTTATCCCGGTCCCAGTGAGTCCGGATAATCGAGGTTCGACTGTATTGAGTTTTAAATCTCGACCCGCCAAAAGTAGAGTAAAACTGTCAAGTTGTAATGAAGAAAAAGGAGGCAAATGTGGTAAGCATAAAGCCATTGAAGGGGCAAAGGACAATATTCCCATAGTACGTTAACGTACTTTACCACTCGAATATAACCGCCCCTCGAAAGTAGCGGCCAACAATGGTGGATAAAACAGAAAGTAAAGGGGGATGTTACTTTCGGGATTCTACAGCCGGAAGTTATAGTACAATCATGGAAACGTCGTTAAGCATCACGGGGCATCATTTCGTCATTAGTAACGAAAGTTTAAATAACTTAGGCTGTGAACTTTACCGTTTTGAACTCATGAGATGTAGATTGTTTGTGAGGGACTACATTGAAAGCTGAGCCGGACTGAAACGACAGACGTTGAGAAATTGTTGACGAGGGAAACCGCTGGACTTCAACTTCTCTGGTCGGTGAAAATTTTCAAAGGTAATTCAATACGTTACACCGACTACTTAAATAAACAAGGATAGAGGAAGTTTGGTTATATAGTTACTGGACGAAAGAATAGGGTAGATGTGGAAGAAGAGGTAATGCCATAAAATAGAAGTAGGAAAATTTTCAAACCACATTCTTCATCAGAGTGACAAATGTATCCTTCTGAAAGTTTGACGAACTGTTTATTGACGTGTCGCAGTGGCATTTACGTGAGCAGTCGGTTTTAAATCACGAAGCATACAGTAAGACTCATTTTCAGGTAATCATTCGAAGAAATAAGTATTTACTGACCCAACAATTGCAAAGCTGATTTGGGAAAAGATACTCTTCTGTAATATTGGGTTTCAAACTGCACCAATTTAGCTGCCCAAACCGGAAGGAAATCCGATCAACATAACAGTATTTTGGGGATGCCTTACACGTTTTGGTTGTTGATGCACTTGTTTCACTTGTACTTTTTGATGTGGTGATGTAATCTAAGTGGCAAGAATACCGTACAAAACTAAAGCATCAGGAAACGACAACAAAAACTGCTTTAAAGTTGCATGATAGTTTCACTAATATGTCGCTGGCAAAGAACACAGATGAATTACAAAACAGCCGATTTCAATGGAATAGATCGGGTCTTCGAATTGTGGACTGCGGACCAAATTTGAGCAGAGAGTAATTTCAGTACGGACCGGCAATGATAGCGGGGAAAAAATTAACAAGAAAAACGAAAATGCCATGAATACACCTTCAAACGGCACGTTACGTCATAGCAGGGATGTCCCTTTGTAACTTTCGATATTAGGCCTCCCATAGGCGGCGGTTCATCAGAGCGTGATGTCGGAACGAAACAAACAAGTGTTATTTCTGCGAAACTTTATTATGGCACGCTCGGGCGGGAATCTATCAAAGCGTAATGCCGGAACATAACAAGCCTGTTTACAACTGCTGATTCCATCATGGGAACGAAAGATTTGCAATTGTCTTGTCCAATCTCAGCTAGCCTGAAGATTAGTATAAATATTAGTGGCCAGCACAAGATATTAAAATAGAATTCCATCAACGGTAAGAAATACAAAACTTTATTAAAACATTTTACTAACGTTTCGTTGCATCACGTAACATCTTCCGAGTGGATAAATTTACGTTGCGGCAAGTATATATTTACATGTGAATAATTAATTGCTATTTCTGACTGACTTCGTCTTACTTTTGTCATCTTCTATTTCTGTCCCCTTTTACCTGATTGGTCTATTTATAATTAATTATTCACATGTAAGTATATACTTGCCACAATGTAATTTATCCACTCTGAAGATGCTGCGTGCTGCAACGAAACGTTAGTAAATCATGTTTTAATAAAGTTTTTTATTTCTTACCATTGACGGGATCCCATTTTAAAGTCTTGTACTGGACACTAATATTTATACTGAGATCATGTTTTCCACCCGGAAAATCAATAGCCTGGAGATTAATATCTTGGTTAGTCTGAAGTAGCTCGAGATCCTCTAGATCGCAGGACTTATTATACATTTTATTTCCTGGTGGACAAGATGACAATTGTTTGCTTTTTCGATGTTGTCTGGGTAGGCGCCTACCACACGTTTAATTTTAAAAAATTCTTCTTCCGTAACTGAAGCAAATGAGTGCATTTATCGCTAAACTGTAAAGAAAATACATATTCCTGGATACTTTATTGCAAAATTTCATAACTTTTCTGGTATTGTCTGGCACGGCGGTTTACTTTATACAAAACAATTTCAATGGCGCTGGCACCAAATTTAAGTTGGGGGGCGAGCCGACTTGTACATTGCCATAGACTAGTACTATCAAAACCGTAGCAATTGAATAACCAGGCGGGAATCTCATACGTAAGATAACTATTTTATCATAGTTTTGTTTCGCGTTATGTACTGGCACTTATCTTTATCTTACGTATTAGACTAGTATTATTATCAATATTATATATAAATTTTATAATAATATATACTGATGACAAAAACTGCATGATGTAGTGCATGTGTTATCTATAAAAATTTGCTGAAAATTATAAGTATAATAGCACTACGCCATTTGAATGTTACTATACGCCAGCGGCCTGCGCGTATACTAGTTTTGCTGCCTGCTATTTAGGGGGTGTGCGGCCCCCCACCAAAAAGTTTGGGGACGACTGCCCCCCTTGCCTCCTGTGCCACCGCCCCTGAATTTCCTTCTTCCGTAACTGAAAACTAGAAGCCATCTTGTTTTACTCGGAGGTGAATAGCGCAGGATATTTCGAGATAAAGGAACCGATCAGATTGCGCAAAAAACACAATTCCCCTTATTTATAGAGCTCAGTAATCTGTACAAAATGTTAGCTCCCTAAATTCATTAAGTCCTCATCGAGGTGCTCGCCCCTAGAAATACCCTAGTTACGTCACAACAGTTAGCCGACTGGCGGATCCAGAGTAGGGCCATTCCAGTCATATCCCAACCTCCTTAAAGGAGCAAATAAAAGGCAAAAAAGCCATATTTTGTTGACTAGTGATCAATTACAAATCACATCATCCAGATATGCAGTATTTCCGGGGCTCCTCAAAGTTTGGGTTGTTGGTCACCATATTTCATTTTTTACCAAGTATATCCTTGTTTCGCGCGGAAACTGCCTTGACCCTTCAGTGAAATGACACCAACCCTACGCCTACCTTACACCTACTAAAAATTATGTCTGCATTCGCCAAAGAGTATTCAGAGGTCAACTCAATCATGGGTTCAAAGTTTTAGCCCCTTCTAGAATGTGACAACCCCTTAGCACTTTACGTTGGTCACACTAGTTTACTTTCAATGGCGGACCAATCATCATATACGAGTTGAGGAACCATTTTACTGTCGAAGAAAGCTAGTTAAAAATGATTTAAGATTGGCCGTTATGATAAGAGATGGATGGATTAACATTAAGTGCAACTGTGTCCGTAACTCAGAGATAACAGAGACATACCTCTTTTTCAGCGTTCCATAATTCCAGAGATATTACAGCAGTCTTTCCTTCAACCCGGCGAAAACAGCGAAGAAATTATCAACCAGTTTTTTCACTGACGAGGCGATGGAATTGAGAAGAGTCGACCAAGCAACAACAGACATTTCAATTTTCTCAAGCACTGACCATTTAGATCTTCAAGAACGGAATATTTTTAATAGCTTTTCTAACTATCTAGAACCGTTTATTTCCAGTTTGTGGAAAAACAAGCATCGGCGTTGTGAGCGTGGCCAGTTAGGCGAACCTGATGACACACGACCTCGGGGGCTCACTGTAACGATTCGAAAAGACGAGGATGGTGACCAGGAAGAGTTCGATATTTTTGAAGATGTAGTTAAACAAATTTGGAACCAGACAAGTTATTACAAGCTATTCATGAAAGTCTTAAGTTTTTCACAAGCTCTCTTCCGTTCTCCCGGTCTGGTGATTTATAAACCCAGCAAAACCTACGAAAGAGTAATGGCGAAACTTATTCGACTAGAAGATAATGGGGACTTCGATGAATTTGACAGTTATTTGTCTTATGTAGTGAAGCACTATGAGAATACTGACCCAGATTTAGTGGCAGCAGCCACTGTTGAGCAGGCAGTGTGTTTCGTTTATAGGGAGGACCTGAAAGCCGCCAAAGATTGCGCTAAGAGAGGCTACGAGCTGGCACGCTGCACAAGTTTTCCACCGATGTTCCAAGCACGCGCATTGACCTCAATGGCCATAATCTCAAGGACGAAAAATAAACTTGGTTCCGTTAAGAAGTATTTGGATTTGGCCGAGCAGAGCTTCCAAAGTGGTTGGAACTATGACGACATGGCGCAATTCCACGAATGCTACGGCACTTTCCTAGATGCGTTTATGGGAAACCTACCAAACCCAGATCAGAACGTTAAAGAACTTGCACTCGTTAGTTTCAAGAAGATGAGCGAAGTCGCCTCTCAGGACTCCAGATCACGCGTTAATGACAAGAATAAATTTTACGCTTTGATAAAAAGTGCAAGAATATTACTTGATTCAAACTCTTCGTTCGGACGCCAGGGACGCGCGGTTAGCGAAGCCTCAGTCGCTCTTGCCGGCCAATATCTTGAAATAATCAAAAAAGATTTGGGGAAGAGCATTCCACGTGGTTCCCAAATCCAGTTCCGATTGGTCGAATCGGATCTTTACTTCCGATTGGGAATGTTCGAGAAGGAGAGGCAATTGCTTGACCAATGTCTTCAGGAGGCGAGGACTTACGGTTTTAAAACTGAAGAGCCAATTATTATTCAGGTATGGAGAACGTATATTGGGCTTTTACACTCCGTCACATGAAACGGTGTCTTTATATTACGTGAAAGTTAATTTCTGATATATATATATATATATATATATATATTCCGTGTTTTTCGATCCTCCAACGTTTTCTCTCTGACGAAGGGCCTTCGCTCCAAACGTTAGAAAACTACTCTTCACATTTCGGCACTACTTAGACCTTTCCAATCAATTCACTAAGTTTACAATGCCTACGCAGCACTCTATTTTATCCCATGGTCGGACTTGAAGGACTTGACAACGCAGTGCCAGGGGTTTTAAACAACTTCATATGCCGAAAAGAAGTTAGACAAACGATAGCCACAACATCTCTAAATGACATCTACTGCGATTCCGAAGTTTGGCGGGACTAATCAAGCTTTAGTGTTCGACCAATCATGGAACAATCTGAAATTACTGATGTTCGATTTTTCCCTTTCACAATCGGTCGACTGCGATTCCGATTATACCTCACTTTTCTAATAACCTACTACATGATTATTAAAGCCATCAGAACAATCGGAGGACGCTTCGTGCTGTTACGTAGCTGTATTGTCGTCACTTGTTTTTCCAACAGGCTTGCTCATTTATTGTCTCTTTTGTTTCTGTGAAGATTTCACCATCAGCGAATGAGTGAAACTTGGCAACTTGGCGCACTAAACGTCAACGAGTGTACGAGGTTCCGTGTCTGAAATTTCTCAAAAAGCGATTTTCTACAATCGGAAACTGCGGACAATCACCCCGATTCCGATTGCCAAACCGATTATCGATCAAACACTACCAAGCTTCGAGCTTTCACAAATCCACCGAATGACCAGGCTGAAGTGCCAAACTATGTAGCAAACATGACATAATGATCTTGACTGATTGCACCACAGCACAGTCGCATGCACGAACACAAAACCTCTATATACCCCCAAGATCAGGACTGTGTTATCCTTCGTCAAACTTAATAAATTCGTTGATATATTGTGATTTCCCTGTACGTCATTATGCTGTGTGACGTAGAATCATTCCAACAATTTTAAGGTTCGGTGTTTTTTGTGTTTTTTTTTCCTCTGATGAAGCCAGTGTTTAAGAAGCCGAATATTAAGATTCATTTCGCCATTCTTTTTTTTCAGCGAATGAAAGAGATAGAACAGATCGACACGGGAACGGATCGTGTGGTTGAAATGGACAGTGTCGTCGAGAATGGTCAACATGTAGTGGAAAGCAACAGCAATAAGGAAAGTACCAACGAAGATCCATCAGACAGTTCAGCTGATATATTTGACTCAAAGTATTTGTAAAGAGACCCGTTTTCATGCGGCAGGATTACACGTGTTTTGTCATCGTTGGCTCAGTTTCTATTTTTCTCCGGAGGTTGTAAACTAACTTATCAACCTCATCAAGATATTCATGTTCTTTCTGGCGAAATTTCGCTATCTTCATTGGTTTGTCGGACAACTTCAATACTTCTTTCGAAACTTCGCCAACGATGATGTAAGTCGGTTATATACCTTGACCTCGGTGTTTAACCAATATATCAACCTTCCAGCTTCGCCTTCAGGTATATATATCACTCATATACCTCGGTCATGGGTATGTAAACTTTACATAACGTTAAATTGGGAAGTGAAATTATGTTTTAGGTTACAGATTTCGAAGCCAGGAACATGTAGATCATAGTTCGATTCCCGTCAGGTGTTCATATTTTAAGTAAATAGCTTTAGAGCATGCGCATCAACAGATTTAATTTTGGTCGAGTAAGCGTGTCTGGGACACAGAAAATTCATCAGCTGAAAACGATAAATTACTCCCACTAATAACTTAAATACAAACTTACGCCACTTATATTTTGTTAATCTACCGGAGATTATAGAATGCAACTAATGGCTTAAACACGACGCCCTGTTATGTCACCAGCCAACGACGTCAAATATATTTTATAGTCCTAAGATATCCGCACGTGGATGCACAGGAATATCACGCAATGACGTCACTGCTGTACGCGAGAATTTTTAGAAGCGAACAAGAAAAAAAATAAATACAATCTATGTGAATACAAATATACTGGCTAAATTTAATACGTAGTTTTTGCCAGTTCACTTAATACTCTGCCGGTCACCTAGCTGGTTTGTGATAAGATAGTTTGTAGTTAGATACAGTTTTATTAGATGGTTTATTAGATTGCCAGCAACTTTTCTGGAGGGTGTATTCATCGACCGAAAGAGAGAAACCTTTGGCAGGAAGTTCAGAGAATTCTTTACCTCCACTGTTGTATCTAGACGAGATGGAAAAGACAGCTGGGTCGATATTTTTCATGTGATTTCTCGATACCGTAAATTCACTTCAACACTGCCACTAAACGAGTGTTATAATCTTTCACCTTCCAATTATCCTCGCATGCTGCATTGAACATCTTGGTCTCATGTCGTTCAATGACTGAGATGAGGTGCCGATGAAAATATCACGGCTCAACAATAGTTGAATTTAATAGGAACTTTTTCATACAATTCAAAGTAACGATTGGTTTGAGCAGGCCTAGACGACCTATTATCACTTCTTTGGTTTCAAATAAAAAAAACATAAAAACTAAAAAAAGCAAACCAAAGTAAACAGAGAGTGGTTGCAATACGCGGGGTATATTGCTGATTTTAACGGACAAATTGAAGGGGAATTTCGAAAGCAAATGCGGCTTAATGAAACAAATTACATGTGATCAAAAACCATTTCTTACTTGTACAAGCGTTGGATCATCTTCTCCGTGACCGAACGGGGACCAACACCATGAACCTTAAGCACCTGTTGAAAAATACAACCAGGTAAGAGTTCAGAATGTTAATGTAGCTCTTCATACATAGTTCATTGTTACAAAATAAGGGGGCTCCATATAGTTTTTGAAAAGTGGGAAATGCTACTTTGAGATCCCAAAACATGTACATAAATACTTCAGAAGACTAAAACTGCAAGTCATTCATAGAAGAAAAGTCTTAAAATCCAGAACTATCACAAGTTAAGGAGTTCCAGCGTTTTCCACAGATCGTGAGTGTGAGTACGAACGCGATATTGATAAACAGCAGTTCCTTAGTTTACTGCAAGTTTAATATACTTCGAAGGCTTGACTGCCGAACCTGAGTTCATGATGCTTACAGAAGAAAGCCAGACCAAAGTTCCTGTTTTCATACATACTGAAACTACAATTAATTTTGCCTTGAAATCTCTTATGATGCAAAGTAAATTTCAAAGCAAATTTTCGTTGGTGCGTGATAATAAAACTCGATAACTAAGAGTACCCGCCTAAAACAACTATCATCTATGTACAGTCGAATTTTTATTTCAGACATGGCGCGGGACTTTGTGCTATAGTTGATGCAACAACACGAGTAACGCGATTTACAATTCAGAATCGATAAAAAAACCTCTTCCTCAATGATACGAGATTTCCGAAGAAAGTCTGTGTAGTTGCAAAGCCGAACTCCAGCTCAAACTGGATCTAAACCTTTTTAAAATTCAGTTGTTCACCAGGAAAAATCATGAACACTTGTAGGGTAATTGGGACTTGGACATCGGTATTCGCGCCTCAGACTGCGGAAAGGTAATAGTACTACGCTAGGATACCTGATTGCTTTCTGGATCAAGAGAATAAAGTCCTCTAAACTTCAAGCCTTCTCGAAACATAATAAGAAGGTGTTGCGCTCTAGATTCAGTCATTGCCTGAAACAAAAGGACAAAGCATAAATTATGTTATGAACAGAAATTCAAGTGTTCTATGTGTCAGGCTTATAATCAAGAGGCAACAAAAAAATGTTTGGAAATGATGAAAATAAACAGTTTGCGTAAGATGTCGTTGAACTGCTAATGAAGTCAGCAGGAATCATATTTTTTTTTTTTTTAAAGAGTTTTCATAGATTGTTGTAGCGGTCTGGGTAATCGGCAGGGTAAAAATTGACGGTGATAAACCACAGGTAGCCGCCTTCCCATGAAAACCTGAATAACACAAGAGCAGTTTACATGAAGACATCTATCTTTTGTCTCTTTATTCACTGCACCAGGTAGACATACATGGGATATGGCATTCATGATCAATTTACGGTTGGTTTTACCACTTGGTTTCACGTAGGATTCGACTCCTATAGCAAAGCAATGAGAATTTTACAACTGGATCACTGATCTCCTCAACAGAAAATGTGAGAGTAGGCAGGAGATTTTCGGGGTGGAAATATTACTGACACTTAAACTTTGCGGAACACAAGCTCGTCACATTAAAAACGCAGCGACACAACTACCCAATGTTTCCTTTAACAATAAAAAAGACGCTTCACACAACCTGATTTGCTAATCAAAAGTTAACTCTTTTTCAGTACTAGGCTTTTATGTTAAGATTATACATAATGAAGGAAATTTTGTAGTGTCAGAATCTTATATTTTAACCCTTTCCGGTCCGAGACGTCTCATCTTGTCGAGTAAAATCGTCTGGCGTAAGTCAGAGTAAAATTAAAAAGTTTCACACATAGTATAACTCACGAAATTCCTCGAATGGGTTTTCCTATCAGTGCTCGTTGACGCTGTTATGTGTGCTACAGCACCCCAAAACACTAAATTTCTGTAACGCACGTGTGGGTCTAATTACATAGGATTCAATGTGCACGTACATACACAAGTTGAAATGAAATCCTTTCCCCAACAGAGCCCCGTTTTTTTTTTAACAAATCCCGGATGGGCTGGCTTTTTACCTACAGTTTGAGAACCGCTGGTTTAGGACAGTATTGGAGGTAGGTATTTGATATGCGAAGCTGGATCACTGAACTCGATTTCCATATCTGGAATGCTAACTGGCCAATGAAATGTGAAGCCAAGATGGCCGCCCATGGAGAGTAATTTTGTACGCCATTTTCAGTCCCCTACGCGGGCTCCTACGTCAGTTTTAGTTTCCCTCGCTATTTTTTACATTTTCTGAAGAGTTTTCTTTGATGACACACACAAAACATTTCTTCAAAGGACAGAGATGAGTTTAAGAATTTCAAATATATTTCCACAAAGTCAAACCGAGTTACAGCTTATATATTTTACGAAAATAAATTCCTAAACTGACATGAAACCTGATAAAACGGTCTCGAAAAATTACTTTGGCAATCTACTAAGTGCACGTCCTCTTTTTACCGTTAGTTTACCATCTTTAGACAGTTTAGCACACTTCTTATACCACACGGCAATACTGAATTCTTTCAAGTATTCGAATATGCAAAACTGGTCCAGTAATATTTCCTCTGAACACTTTTTCTATGGTTGTGAATGTTTTCGAAGCCGACCCAAACACAAGCTGAACATTAGGTCCAAAATATTTCTCATGAGGTCCAAAATATTTCTCCCTGGATTTAGGCTGGCTGCGTTATAGTTTCCGTTTTTCATCGCTAGCTTGCATTGCAAAAGAGATACCAATAAAGAAGATTTCAAGCGTGTGCGATCGTCTGGCTTGATTCTTTTCAACAGACTAAAGATTCTTTCAACTGCTGCGTTGGAGAAAGGAAAGAGGCAAGGACGTCAACAAATTTGGTCAGATTGGGATATTTTGCTTCTCCTGACGGAACTTTAGCATCCCTGACATAAGACCAATATTTTTCCCATTCGAGATCAGGGCTTCGGTTACCATCAAACACGTGTTCCCTCCACTCAGTGTCGAGTTTCTTGGCATCTAAAACTGCATGTAGGTAAGGCAGTGTTTTGACAACTTCTGTTAGTGACGGTGGGATGCGTGCAGCAGCTTTCTGAGGGGAGATGCACTGGACAACATCGTATATCTCCGAATTTAGATCAAATCTCTGTTTAATTTGCTTAATACTCTAAGTGAGAAAGTTTCGGCAGTTGATCAGAAAATTTTGTACATCAACATCGTTTTCCACAGTTTCTTCTTTAATTTCGTGCAGGGTTGCTGTAGTTGCAATGCCAACATATATTTCCCGTAACGGTAGCTGGAATTCGACGTTTGCGGGATCAATTTCTTTCGGGGTGGTAGCTTTCACGTCGGGATATTTTCATAAAATCACTCCAAATTGATCTGGTGGGATCTTCTACTTCATCTTTGAGGACATGTAGAAGAGCACTCTCTCCTTGAAACAGACGATTGAAATCGTTGAAGCTTCGGAGTTGCAGCTCTCGAAATTTTCGACGGCAAAAGGCAATTGCCGCCGATAATGCCGCCGAAAATGAAATTATTGACGGTAATTTTTTGCCGTCGAAAATTTTTGTGCTTATTGCCTACTGAATCTCATCAATTCTTCTAAGAAACTCAAGTGCTATGTTATGAACAAATGATTATCTATAGATTTCCGGAATTTGATTCCTCATCATTGCTCGACAATAATAAGTGTTTTCATGGCGACGTTAAATACCGTTGTTTACTAACAAATGGATCTTACGTATTGCCTTACATAAAGTACTCCCGAATAATACTGAGAAAAGGAATCTACAACCATTGAGACAATTGACCCAAATTTGCTTCCTGAATCTCAAACAGACGAGGAATAATTAAGATGTACTGATGTTTGTTCATTGACATTGTTCTTTTTACTTGCGTATTTGCTAGTGATAACAACGTTTTGTACGACTAGTTATATATTAAAATGGGAAAGTTTTGAGTTGTTTTTTATTATTCAGCTGCTTACGACATATGTTTTAGACTTCCTCTTACAATAAACCCGAGGTAAAAAATTGCCGTCGAGTTGCCGCCGAACTCTAAAATATCGACGGCAATTTTTTGCCGTCGAAGATTTAGAGAAATTTCGAGGGCTGAGTTGGTGACTCAGAAATTCCAGGTATGCCAAACTGAATTTATTGTGAAGTGATCTCACGATGCGGTCATTTGCATGGGTCGGATCCTCATTCGCTGCCAAAACGAAATAATGCTGCAAGACAGTGTATTGCTCTAAAATGCGATTGACGCATGCCTCTAACGAAAGCCACCGTGTTTGTCCAGGCGATAACAACTGAGAAGGCTCTACATTGAAGAATTATTGAAACTGTTTGTAAAGATCTTGCCTTTTGCAAGAGCGATGGAAATGGGCAAAAATATCACGACACAAATCTTCCAAACCTTTTGGTAATTTCAAAGCAGCGTACGACGATACCAGGTGAATCAGGTGGCACGAGCACTTCACAGTGACAACATTTGGGTGCTCTGCCTTTAAAAGCTGGGAGACGGAATTGTGTTCGCCGAACATGACGTTGGTGGTGTCGGAAGAATAACCAATGATAATTTCCATTCGAACGCGCAGTTCATTACATGATTGCTTCACGGCTGAATAAATACCCTTGGCAGACCCATCGTCGACCTCATATCAAGCAAATATTGTTTAGAATGGAGACTTCCAATATCAAAATGTGTCGTTAAAATCGCCAGTTGCTTGGCAGTGCTCTGGTCGGTTGTCTCGTCAATGATAAAGCTAAACTTACGAGGACGCAAAGTCGTCACTGCTTCGTTCAAATAGTCAAAACCAATAACCTGTCGAACAACGTTCGTTGCCCTTTGCTTACCAAGCTAAACATTTCTCAATACGTTGTCACGAGGAAACAGTGATCGAAGAAGAGATACAAAGGCATCCCAGATGGAAAGTGGCAGATTGTGTTCAGCAATGAACGAGCACAACTTTATCTCCATAGTAGAGGTTTAGTCTCGTCTGGTGGCTTTACTAAACATCCCTGAAATAGTGGGAATTTGCTCGGCTGCTCTGCTATTTTTTTGATGTTTATTACTACCCACGTGTCTCTTCAAGCCTGTTTTTGAGCAAGTCACCGTCTTGTCACATATCTTGCAAAACGCAGTAACTTGGTTGTTTGCTCCAACCTTCTTAGTTAACCAATTCTTAAATTCACTGTTAGTAAGCCACCTATCGACAAAGGCTTAATCTTTCTTTTTTCGCTTTTTTCGAGGTTCATCTTGGTCAGAGGCAGTACTCGATGTAGGTAATTCGCTATCTTCATTACCCTTACTTTTCGATGAAGACCACATGGTTTTTTTTCATGGGAAACTTTTAAACTCTGCGCAACATATATTCTAATGTCTGTACATTTGCATTTTACATGCGAAATATTATACCGAGACGGCTAAACATAATGCAGCTGCAAGATAAGCGAAATGTGTCAATGTCTGAATACCAAAACATTGTAACGTAAGCAAAATCTGACTATTCCTGAATTCCTACATAACTTTGACACATATGAATATGGAAAAAAGTACTTAGGCTACGAAATACGGTAAAATTTTTCATTTATTTTTGGCAATATAAGTGCCTTTTTTAAGGAATTGTAAGAAAAATATAATTTCCTTCTTATTTCCTTCCCAAAGATCAAATTTCCTTCCAATTTCCTTCCAAATTCTACTTCCTTCCAAACACTAAAATTTCCTTCCAAATGGAAACGTTGGTTTGCAGGTCCAATGCACGTGCACATTTAGCTTTCACTGCAGCATGCAGTTCGCTCACTTTCCTTTTCCCATATGATATTCTGTCTTGTTTACCAACACAACTCTTGAAAGGCAAACATTCAAGGGAATGAACAGCTTTCTCTAAGGAGTCTAATGAAGTCTCAGCAGGGTCATATTCTTGATCTGAATCCACCATATTTGTCTCAATTTCATCAACCATACCATGTGTAGACTTGCAACACTGAGGACAAACCTTCTGACCTGGTTTTAAGTTAAGTGTATTGGTTGTTTCCTCATCAACAACCCTCAATGACTCTATTTCACATACATAAACAATTACCTCTTAAACAAGTATCAAACATAAATTATTATCACTCTCTTATTACATACATCAATAAAATCATGAAAAAATGATGAGACTGACCACTGCAGCTAAGCCATCTATTTAGAAAACAGTATATAACTATAACAAGTAGAACTTACTGTAGATATGTTTCTTGTGCACAGAAAATGGATCTGAACAATATTTTTGTAAGCTTTGCTAGTGAGTCAGATATACTTTTTCATGTTGCAGGCAAATTTGATTCTCATCTTTTAACTGAATTCCACATCTCCACTGAATTAAGTGCCTGTCAGCTTCTTTAAATATGAAAATAAGTAAAGGTCCTTTCTTTCTACAATATGTCAACTTATGGCACTCTTCATTCAAAGACTCTCCTATTTTGTAGTTAGATAAATGAGATGAAGCCATGTTTGTACTCAGCAGAAATCAATAGTGCATTTAACTTTATGGTATCATGGATGATGCAACATCTCTAGAAGATGTAACTATCCTAGACCTGTACCTTGTGTACAACAATCTCTACGAAAATGAAAAAGTAATGGCACAATTTAAACCTTATGTACAAACTATATTTTACTAGTATATCAACAATAACTTGATAAATTATTAAATTTATGAGCAATCTTAAATATACTATTAAATCAAATTCTTAAAAGTTAACAAGTTCCTCAGACATTGTCCTGCTAGGCATGGTTAACATTTCTTAGAATTACAGCCAAAACAAGAAGATATTTAAAGATGAAGGAAGTGAGCAACAAATTCAGAACTTTGTCCATATATAGCTTACAGCTCAATGTTAATGATACCTAAAGTACAAAATATAGCATAATTGCCCACATCATAAAATCCCCTCTAGTTTGAAGGTTAACGTTTGGCATATTCTATTCTATTGTTATGTTTGAACCCTATTATATCATGAACAATAAATAGGATAATAAAAAGTCTTTATGAAGATTTAAAAAGTCTTGAAAATAAGTCATGTGTGAATCTTCCTCTGAAAATGGGCCACATCCTAAAATCTAAGGGGCCGTAACTTTGGTAGTATTTACCATTTTGGCCTAAAATTTTGCATGACCTTACCTTTTCCTTGGTTACATACATGGACAAAATATCATAAGAATATAGGAGGGCCAACATGGAACCTCTGGGTGAGTTGGTATGGAATGGCCCAGATGCAAAAAAACTAGAACAACATTGTAAAGTTTTATGCTTATTTGAAAACAAAGTTAATTTCCCAAAAAAATAAAAATTGAAAAAAAAAATTCAGTTGATATTATACAGGCATCATTCAGGGCTTCCCTACCAGGGCTTGGTTACCATGTGTGCAGTCATTAAGTGGTCTTGACTTTAAGGAAGTGTGTTAGACTTAGCCAAAATAACCTTGGGTCTACCTTAGGTAAGGTGCACTTTTTTGAACTTGGGAAAAGTGGGACTAATTAAAGAATAGAATTCCCTCTGTCCATGTTGGCTACATTCCTAAACTTAAAATTGAATCCTAGCCCTAACCTTAACGCTCACACTAGCTAAATGACTTCCAGCCTACTCAACTACATCGTAGAGACATAGCCATTGTTCAATACCATACTCTCTGTGCCCGGCATTCTATAATTGTGCCTTTTTCAGCATTGAAGACGAAATTAACTCTCTTACCTCGATTATCTGTTTTCACGAGTGATATATTTCAAGTCAGTTTTCCTTGGATACAGAAATATCACAAAATGAGCCACAGCAAATCAGTTTTTCTTCCAATATACGTCTGTAACAAAAAATTCAAGGTCGTCATTTCGTTATTGCCCTTTCTTCGAAATAAGGGCGAAAGGTTATTCTCGTAAAAAAGTTCTAGCATAAAATTCCTGGAGCAAAAAGAACCCTTTAAGTAAATAATAATGAATTACATTCAGTTTCCTAAAAACGAGTCTGCATTTAGCGAAGGTAGATTTTCGAGTGTCACAATCACACCTTTTAAGATCCAACTGATTCAAGTTGAGAAGAATGCAAATCTTGGATCGTCCAGTTGAGTCTAAAATGAATAATCCTGATACTACAAAATTTACCTTTACCGAAGATAGACTCCATCTTTACAATCTAAGATTACAGTTGTTTATAAATATTAAACTTGTTTATATTGTTCATAAGTTCTATATAGATATGGGGGGAAATCTCTGTGCGGAAAGTGCATGCTTGTCCCACTGACCCAAATGACGCGGGTTAGTCACGCGCATAATGCCATACTTCGACATGTATGTATTTTCAATCATTCACATTTCTGTCACAGCACGGAGACACTCAAGCAATTTTCTATTTGTTGGATAAAACACGGAGACCTTTAGCTTTTTCAAAACCATTCATGACGTAAAAGAATCAAATGATACAAGTTGACTTGAAAATATCAATGGACAACGATAAAAAGTATTTGTTTTCATTATCTTGATCTTGTCCCCAGTTAGTTGGATGTGTTTTAGTCTTATATAAGTAAAGGTAATACCATGGTTTCGAGTGTAATTTCGAAAAAAAAAAACTCACATGAGCGACTTTTTTCCTCAACATTTCGAAAAAAGTGGGCAACGATTCGTCAAAAGTGAGTTTCTATATGTATTATGTGGGCCCCCCCTATACATGCAAATTGCGAGGAACAGTGTGAGAGCAGTAGTGACGTATAATGACGTATTCAGAAGGGCAATCCCCTGACAATCCTATCATCTTCACAACAAATAACTCTTATGTAAGCTGGTCGAACTCTTTAAGTCTCGAAACAACTCTTGCCCGGTCATTCATTAGCAGAGATTAACATTACGTGAGTCACCTTCTTACAATCTTATGTAGAATAATAAAACAATATAATCTTACAAATTGCTGGACGATTCAGTCCTCTGTGTTCTAGTAATGTTGCTCTCGACATGTAATGATCACATTCTCCATTCATAGTTTGCTCTAGTTTGCAAACCATTATGTAAAGGTATAAGACACATTAACCCTGCTGGCTTGTGGCACGAAAAATCTTCCTTCAGTCTTGAGAGATGATTTAAGTTGAGAATAAACAAACCATGCACCTAAGCCAAAGCAACTATGCTCCGGAAATTTATTTTGGGTGTCTTTTCGGAGATAGTAAGATCGGTAAAATCTACATCAAACAGGTAAGCGTGGTTGATCAGGCTAGCCTAACTCAAACAAACGACCCTCAATATCTGACGATTGATTTGCCTCTTGCAAATTAATTCCCTGTTATGAATGCCGCACACTAATGTTTTGCATATGCTAAGCTTGGTGCTTTGACAGAGCAAGGCTTGACGTTATGACGGACAATACGTGAACATAAGTCAAGCTGGAGACCGTCTGGCGATCAGGAACAATACATTTTCTGAGGGTATGAGCTTGACGAGCTATTGGTTGTTGTTCAATCGTCCTGTTATGTTAAAACGAGTGCTTGATGAAACACTGAACAGCAGGACATGAAGTCTATCGGATTATTTTGACGTGAAACACGAGATGGCTTTTTTGCACGATTTCTCCCTTCTATCCGACAAACACTGCCACTAAACGTTGAAAGTTAATCGGGTAGTTTTACAATATCAGTGTGACTGCATGTGCAACAATTGAAAACAAGACATATGAAGACCATTGTCGAAGCATCAATTCCTGGAATCGGATTGAAATTCATGGAATTTTCTGATGCAAAGTAATTGAATTTATGTAGAAAGGCAGCTGAAAAATATTTAACACGTTACTATGAGTTAAGCAGGTAAGAGACTTCTACTTGCCAAATTTAACCTTTTGAAAGCTCTAACTTCCAATACTTCTCCAAGATACGTTTTCCGCGCGCACAAAGTATTACGGTTAACTGTACGACTCTTACATCGCGGTCAATTTCGTCAAGTCAGCATCTTTGTGAGCCAGTTTGACGACCAGGAAGAAAACCAGAGAAATGAAACTTCTTTCGATGTCTTATGCACGCTTTCTGGTCATTGTTTTTTTTAGCTGAGAGGGAGAAAAACAAAAGATCACAAAAGATTACAATAAACCTCGCTTAGGCCACTCCAAACTAGACTTTAGTTTCCTGTCCACTACCCACATCTTCTGGAATAGGCCGCATGGTTTGTCTGTTACTGTCATTCTTTGTCCATTATTTGCACTTTAGGAACCATACTTACGAAAGTGCTCTATTTTCTGTTTAATATACCATTCTAGCAAATACAAAATCAACATAGAAGGACAAAATCAACCAGCTTTTTATATACTGCTCTGTTTCTTGTCCATTTGTGTTTCTTCTTTTAATAAAACCAACAGATAGTTCGAATAGATTCGCGTTTTCTATCTTCGAGGTATATAAACAATATATTCGACCCAGGTGGTGTAACGTATGCATCTAAATTAATGTATCGTCATTAAAACATTCAATTTGCAAACATAAGGAAATGGAACTTTGCACCA
Source organism: Heliopora coerulea (assembly GCA_030142905.1). Lineage (NCBI taxonomy): Eukaryota > Metazoa > Cnidaria > Anthozoa > Scleralcyonacea > Helioporidae > Heliopora > Heliopora coerulea. Next base: position 1,902,323 of record JASJOG010000041.1, on the reverse strand, counting down.
CTTATGCAACAGATGGTATAAATGGATAAAATTGGTTACTAAAACTCCAAAAGGTGACTAAGAGATTCCCTAATACGTTCATGCAGATAACAGATAATGGAAAATGGACCATCCGCCGGCATACAAGTCTTAAGAAAGGGTGGACAGGAAACTAAAATTTAATTTGGAGTGGCCTTATCTTTGGAGTTAACGCAAGATACCGGCGAAACACCAAACCAACTCCTAACCTACGAGCCGAATTCAAGTGACCCAAAGATTAATAGAACGTTTGGAAGATAATTGAATGAACATCGGATGGCAAAAGTTACTCAACTCGAGCATCGAAGCAGCTCAGAAATCTCTCGACAATTAACTTCTCCGCGTTTGTCAGACTGGATCCAAGCCATCATGCGGTGTCTGCTATGGTTTCTGAAGCTACCATGGATGGTCTTAGGCTTAGCCTGGTTTTTTACGTCAGGAAAAAGCACTGAATATGGTGCAGAAATGAAAGAAGGGCGAGGGATCGGCGTGGGTTCAAGTGAGGGAAATATCGATGACAACGCAGATGACTCACCACAACATGGTGATCATGATCGTGATGCTGATGAACAAAGTGATCTTGGTGGTTTAATCAAAAGGATGTCTAACCAGTTATATCCTCGAACAACGCTTCACGTTGACATGAATGTGTTCCCAGGGATGACAGCAACATCTACAACAGCAACAGCACCTTTTGATTACTTGTTTCGAATAAGTCTGTTCCAGTCTCCGTGCCAAGCGACGTACAAGCCCAGTAAAAACTACGAGACAATTATGAATCAGCTCGTCTGGCTTGAAGACAACGGTGAATTCGAGACGTTTGATCAACTTTCGTCCATCATTCTTAGTCGTTACGGTGATAGTGATCCAGAAATCACAACAGCAGTTCTGATCGAGCAATCCCGATGTATGTTCTACAGCAATCGAGTTCCGCTGGCCAAATTCCTTGCGAAGAAAGCCCTAAAGTTATCCTCGAGCACTGCATCTCCTGGAATGTTTGTGGCTCGAGCCAGTCTCGTGATCAGTGCGTGCCATCGAAGGCAAGGAAAATTGGGTAAGGCCAATTTATACTTGGAACAAGCGGAACAGAGTTTGGCAAACACATGTTTCTACGAAGATTGGTGTCGTTTTTACAATGAATAAGGAAGCTATTTGAATTCTATCATCGATGCAGTGTCCAGTCCCTCGCCTGAACTTTACAAAACTGCCAAAGAAAGTTTCCATAAACAATTTCAAGCTGCTTGGCGGCACTCAAGGACAAGGGTGCGAGAAAAGAATCAGTTCTACGCGTTACTGAAAACGGCGAGAACTTTCTTCTTCTTCTTCTTTCTTCTTTGCCAACACCATTATTCCCTTTGTTGGGAGTCGGTGGCCATTATCCCCCTCTTCCATCTCTGTCTATCCTTTGCATCCTGTTCCCTCAAACCCAGTTCTTCCAGTCTCTCCCTTAACCCGTCCTTCCACCTTTTTAACTGGCGACTTCTGCTTCTCTTTCCCCTCACCGGCTCCTCCCATGCCTGCTTTACCACGTCCTCCTTCTCTTTCCTTAAAACATGACCATACCAGCGGAGTTTATTTTGTTCCACTACTGTCACTACACTTGTCATCACTGTTGTTCTTCTTCTCACTTCCTCGTTTCTTATCTTATCACGCAATGTCACTCCCAACATCTTTCGTAGGATGCTCATCTCTGTTGTTAGTAATTTTCTTTGATCTTTCTTCTTTAAGCCCCAGCATTCTGACCCATATATCAACACTGGCCTGACTACAGTTGTATAGATCTTTGCTTTCAGTCTCATTGGTATCCTTTTGTCAGTTATAATCGGCTTAACCTCCTTCCATTTCAACCAGCTGGCATTCACCCTTGATTGCACTTCCTTTTCACATCCTCCTTTATCAGCGACTAGCGATCCCAGGTACTTGAAACCATTCACCTGTTTCAATTTCTCTCCATGTCTGTCTCTGATGGTCACTTTTTCATCTCCTTTCTTACTGCATACTAGCACCTCAGTCTTTTTAGCATTGACTTTCAATCCGTACCTTTCCATACTCTCTTGCCATCTCACAAGTCTTTAGAAGATAGATAGATAGATAGAAGAACTTTATTTACCCACGCTAACATTGTCAGTATGAAACTGATTTCCACGATGGGCGTGCACATGAACATTATAAGCTACTACAAAAGTATAGTAAATTGTTACAAAAGTTTTAGAAATTATTATAATACAGAAGATAAAATCATTAGGGATTACTATTACACTAGAAAAAGTTCATGAGAGAAAGAGTTCAAAGATTGAAAGTAATATAATTATAAGTTTATGATTGTTCTATTTACAGTTGTATCCTCTGAATTTAGGCTAGAGAATAGTATGAGCAGCAAGTTTTCTTTTAAAACAAGTAAATGATTTTGTCGCTCTAAGCTCTTCTGGTAATGAATTCCATATCGAACCCCCATTAAACACAAAGCTCTTTTTCATATTGTTTGTACAAGGTTTAGGCAAACAAAGTGTGCCTGAGTTGTTCCGAAGATTGTATTTTATCAATTCATTTTTGAATGTAAAGAGTTCACTGAGGCAGTGTGGTCCCAAGTTATTTAATATTTTAAACATTGTTTTGGCTTTAGTTTTAATTCGTTGTTCTTTTAGAGGTTCCCACCCCAGCATGCTCAGAACAGTTTCTTGGTTTACCTCATTAGGTACATTTGCTATAATTCGAGCAGCTCTGTTGTGAAGTCTCTGAAGGCGTGTGGATTGTGTCTCTCCAAATACATTCCAAACTTCAGAGCAGTAGTTAAAGTGGTGTTGAATAATAGCATTATATACTGACCGAATTGTGTTTTGATCAACAAAATCTCGCATACGTTTAAGGGCATATATTCCAGATGATACTTTCTTGCATATGTTGTCAGTATTGCTTTTCCAAGACAAATGCTGGTCAAGAATTACGCCTAGAATTTTGCTTTCAGAGACTTGTTCAATTTGTTTATCCTCGATATTGATTATAGGTTGTTTATCAGAAATTTTATTTAATATTGGTTTAGTCCCAATTAACATAAATTTAGTTTTTGCAACATTCAGGCTGAGTTTGTTTGATATAAGCCATTTCCGAAGTCTTTCTAAATCTGAATTCACTGCATCCTCAACCTCATTCAGTGAGTTACCAGCTGCTGTAATATTTGTATCATCTGCAAATAACTGGGGTTTAGTTTGAGTAAGACATGATGGCAGATCATTTATGTAAAGCAAAAAGAACAGGGGACCCAAAATAGAGCTTTATGGTACTCCACATTTAATATTACATTCAGATGAGATAGATCCATTCACTTCACATTTCTGTTTACGATGAGTTAAGTAGGACTCAAGAAGGGAGTAGCCTTTACCTTTGATTCCATATAGTGATAACTTATCCAGTAAAATTTGGTGGTTAACAGTATCAAAGGCCTTTTTTAGGTCTATGAATACAATAAGATTAAACAATTTTCTATCCATGTTTACGTACCAGTCATTAGTACAATCTAGTAAGGCTGTAGCAGTTGAATGGAGCTCACGGAAGCCAAACTGATGTTCAGAAAACAGATTATTTGTTTGTAAATAATCATGTAATTGGTTGTAGATAATTCGTTCCATGACTTTGCTTATGGCAGGTAGAATTGAAATAGGCCGATAATTACCTGGTAGGTTTCGATTACCATTTTTAAAAAGTGGAATTACTTTTGCCATTTTCCAGTCATTGGGGAAGGTGCATAAAGTAATACTTTGATTGAAAATGTATGTTAGCGAATCTGAAATCATGGGTGCTGCAATTTTCATAATTTTACTGGATATTTTATCAATTCCAGTAGACTTATTACCCGATAATCGAGATAGTAACTGACACACGTTATTTACAGTAACTGGTTTGAATGAAGTAAACTCAGATTTAGTTGTCTTAATGAATTGTTTATAATGGCAATTGGTTGTACCAATCTCTTCAGCAAGATTTGGTCCAATATTTGAAAAGTAATCATTAAAAGCCTCTGCAATATCACATTGGTTTGTCAACTTCTGTTTATCTATATTCAATTCATTTACTATTGTTTTCTTATTATATTTACCTAGTTGACTATTTATTACCTTCCAAGCAGCTTTTGGATTTTTCTTATTTGCTGAAATTTTACTGGAAAAATAATCAACTTTGGCCTGCCTAAGTCGAGTGGTTGTCTCATTTCTCACTTTCCTATAAGCAACCCAGTCTTTTTCAAGTTTGGAGATCATGGCTACTCTTTTTAACCTATCCCTTATGTTAATCAGTTTTTTAATATCTTTTGTTATCCAGGGAACTGATTTTGATTTGATTTTCTTCTTCTGGATGGGAGCATGCTTGTTAAGAATTTCTAAAAATAATTCTCTCCAAACATCCCACATACTATCTGGGCTATCTGCAAAGAAATATACATAATCCCATGTCTGATGTGATAAGTCTTGTAGAAACAGATTTTTGTTAAAGTTTTTCATGTTTCTAATATCAGTGATATTTTGTTTTTCACTCTGAGTGATGTTGATTTTCCTTATAGCAAAAATAAGGCTATGGTCACTTATTCCTGTGTGGATTACACTAGACTTGCAAATTTTCTCTGGCATGTTTGTTATGAAATGATCAATGAGGGTAGAGGAGGTCATAGTCACTCGTGTGGCTTCATTTATTAGTTGAGTTAATTGGTAGGTTTCTAATAATGATATTAGTGTCTTAGTTGGTTGATCTAAATTTGTTTTGATCAAATCACAATTCAGATCTCCAAGGATACAAATTTCTTTATTTTCATTATCAATAGTTTGTATCAAATTTTCAAAATGGGTAAAAAATTCAGGGGAAGCATTTGGTGTTCGGTAAACAGCGACAACTATGAAAGGCCGACTGTAAGGTTTGGTTATTTCTATACAAACTGCTTCAAAATCTGTTGGTACAATGTCATGTCTTATCTGGTAGTTTAAAGAGCTACGCAGGTAGATACATACACCACCTCCATTTCTACTTCTATCATTTCGGACAATATCATAGCCAGGTATATTAATCATATTATCAGTTATAGCTGGACTAAGCCTGGTTTCATTGAGAGCAAATAAATCTAGGTAATTTTGTGACATTATGTAAATAATTTCATTGAGTTTTTTGGGTAAACTCACAATATTCAGAAATGCCATTTTATATCCCCGTTGTTTTGAAAAAGATTTAAGGTTGCTTAATAGGTCATTGCAATAGGAAAGGTTGCTGCTCACATTATTCATATTATCATAAAAGGATTTCATATCATTGGGAAAATTGTTACTTATGTTTGTTTCTAATACTTCACTGCCTATTTCCCGGTAATGTGGTAAACATTCTTCAGATGGTTTATCCAGTCTCTTGGGCGATTCTGCCAGTGTTGGACAGTTTGAAAAAAATCATTGCTTCTATAATTTACACTAATGTTGCTTGGCCTGATTGATCTAAGGTAATGACAAAATGCTTTACCAAGACATCGATCACCACTTTGACTGAGGTGTAGATTTGACCGGTTAAGCATATTTCTATTTATAGTATTATTGTTAATAAATGTTGCTTTGTGCTTCTTGCATAAATCAATTAAAGCATTATTAAATTTAATAATTTTGTCAGAAGGAACCTTTTTGTCATACCTCATAACAACACTTGAAACAGCAACATTCTTTGCTTTTTCCTTTGATTCCATAACAAGTGTTTCCATTTTGTCCACTGATTTTTTAACTTCTTCATCCACAAGATTGTTTGTTCCAGCATGTAAAATAATGCTGTGCATTTTCTCACATCTTCCACTAAATTCCTCTTTAAATTGTTGATTTATTTGCTCGATTCTTGCTCCTCGATATGATCGGCATAAAGCTTTGGCTTGAGCAGCTCTTGAAATTTTGTTTTGACCAATGTTCTTTATCATTGAGTCACCCAAAACAAGCACTTTGGGCAAGGAGTTGCCTTTCAATTTGTGGTCTTCGCTGATGTTTCCTTCTTGATTTTGTGCATTGAAATTTTTTCTCTGAGATTCTCGATAATTGTTTAGTTGGGTGGAGAAGCATTCATTTGACTCACCATTTTGGTTTCCAGGTATTAGGTTGTTGCTTGTATCTGGTTCATGGGACATTTGTGTTTGGCTTGATAGTTCGATCTCTTCAACTTCAAGAGAAGCATATCGATTTGAGGTTTCAAGTCGGATAGATTCATCTCGCACAGTGCTTTCTGATGTCAATCTCTTATTGTTCTCTATTTTTAACCACTCGTTTTGTTTAATGCCTAAGATGGACTTTATCTGTGCGTTTTCCTTGATGGTTTCTTCCACGACCGTTTGGAGGGTTTTGATCTTGTCCGCCATTATGAAATTGTCTTCTTGCAGTTTGTTTATGATATCATCAGACTCTGTATTTGGATCATCGTTCCTCTGTTTAGCTAATAATTTGTCGAGAAGATTGTTCATTTTTATCATTTGATCCTTCATGCAGCTTAATTCCTTCTCGTTTTGAAGACATCTGTCGCATGCTTGTGAAGTCAAATTTGTTTGTGATGGCTCGAGCAAAGTTTCCACGTGGTCGTGCGTGTTGGAACCAATTTCGCTGTTTTGATTCGTATTCTTTTTGGGATCTGGTTGTAGATTGTCGTCAATCACAGCATTCCTTCCTTTATTCCTGTCGTTGGTCTGCTCGTTAAGTCCATGTTTGGAGATCACTTGTTTGTTTGGTTCCATACGAGACTCTGAATTGGTAATCGGAACAGCGTTGTCACTGATAAAACGTATTTTAACCGTCTCTTCAACGAGCTGTGCATCAATATGATCTATTTCTGTATCCTTGGCAATAAATAAACCTTTTCCACCTTTAGATTTCAACTTATTTTGCTTTTTACCGCCAATCTTTTTCGAGCGATCGCTACTGTTACAAATCTCGCCTACGGCCGCCATCTTGAGGTTCACTGAGGTTCATCTGCGCTGTCCGCCATAATCGCCAAATCATCAGCAAAAAGCAGCTCCCACAGATCTTCTGCTCTTAGATGCTCTGACAGGACATCAATGACTATCGCAAACAAAAGGGGGCTTAATGCTGAGCCTTGATGCAGTCCTACTCTGATCTCAAACTCTCTTGACATCCTCCGAGCTGTTCTCACTGCTGTCTTGGATTCCTTATATGTTTCCATGACCAGTCTGACTAGTTTCTCTGGTATTCCCCTTCTCCGCAAACACCAGTACATTACTTCCCTAGGGACTCGATCATACGCCTTCTCGAGGTCCACAAAACCACAGAATACTGACAGGTTACCTTCAATTCGTTTTTCTACTATTTGTCTAACGATAAAAATCGCGTCTATTGTACTTTTTCCTGGCATGAAACCAAACGGTTTAGGGTCAATTTCTACCACCGCACGGATTCGCTTGTCTAATATTTTCTCCAATATCTTCAGCCCATGCTCCAGTAACTTAATTCCCCGATAATTACCACATTCCAGAATGTCACCCCTCTTCTTAAAGATTGGGACTATTAAGCTCTTCCTCCAATCCTCTGGGATGCTCTCTTCGTCCCATACCGCTCTCAGTATGTCTGTTAACCACATCAGGCAATGTTCACCTCCTGCTTTCAGGAAATCAACACTTATTTCGCTAATTCCTGGTGCTTTGTTGTTCTTCATTTCTCTTAATGCCTCTCTCACGTCTTGTGCCTCTATCCCTTTTACTGGTCCTTCCACTTTAAGCGATTCTCCTATCTCTTCCCTCTCATTTTCTACATTTAAGAGTTCTTCAAAGTAGTCCGCCCACCTGGCACCAATCTTATCCTCCTCAAATAAAATTTTTCCTTCTTTGTCTTTGATGATATCGATGTTACCTTTACCTTGCGCTCTCTGTATCTTGCTCTTGCGATCCTGTAAATTCTTTTCTCCCCTTCCTTAGTCTCTAGTTCATCATACAACTCCTGTGTGCCCTGTTTCCTTGCGATAGCAATAGTCTTTTTGGCTTCTCTCCTTTTCAATCTGTACTCCACCCTGTCAATCTCCAACATTGTCTTCTGCCATCTTTTGAAAGCTAGTTTCTTCTCTTTGAGAACTTTTCTCACTTCTTTGTTCCACCACCACGAGTCTCTCTGTTTTTTTCTTCCAGCCTTTGTTCTTCCTAATATCTCTTCACTTGTTTTCCTCAAGGTCTCCTTTAGCATCTGCCACATACCCTCAGCATCACCTTTCCTCTCCCACCCTGTATTCAACTTTTCCACTGCTTTGCTGAACTCACATTTTGTTTCTACATTCTTCAGTTTCCATGTCCTGACCCTTCCCATCTTCCTGACTTTTCGCTTTGGTTCTTCTTTGCTTCTAATATCAAGCACCACTAATCTGTGCTGGCTCACAATGTCACTCCCTGGGATAACTTTACAATCCTTTAAGTTCTTTGTTTTCCTTTGCTTTACCATGATATAATCCAGTTGGCTACATCTTCCTCCACTACTATATGTGATGAGGTGTTCATCTCTTTTTGTATATCTTGTGTTACACACCAACAACTCCTGCCTCTGAGCCAAGTCTAGGATTTTTCCCCGCCTTCGTTTCTCAATCCATAGGCGTGATCACCATGTACTTCGTCATAACCATTGCTCTCCCTAACCACATGTCCATTCAAGTCACCTCCAATTACCAGCTTTTCATCTTCCGACACTTCTTCAATCAGACCTTCAAGTTCCATCATTAAAAGCTTCTTTCTCCTTCTCTTCACATCCGATCTGAGGACCGTATGCTGATATTACTGTAACCATCTCCATTCCACCTATCAGTCTGATTAACATCAGCCTGTCGTTGACTCTCTTCACTTCCAGTACATTATCTTTCCACTTTTGAGATAGTATAATCCCCACTCCGTTTCTTTTATTGGATTCTCCGCTGTAGTACAGTTTATATCCTCCTCCTATTTCTCTAGCAGCGTTACCTCCCCACTTAGTCTCTTGAATACACATTACATCGATATTCCTTTTCTCCATCTCATCTGCCAGCTCTCTTCCTCTACCTGTCATAGATCCCACATTCCATGTAGCAAATCTCCATCCCTCCCTTCTTTTCCGACTTCCAGGTAGCACATCAGGCCTTTGTGGGCCGTCATATCCAACTACTTTTCCATCGGTGTCCCCAGAATTCTTTTTGTCGTAGGCAGGTGGGGACGCCCACGGGGTACTTCGGGCTGTACCCTGCCCATTTCTTTTCCGGATCATAGCATGAAAAATTGGAGCTAGAGTTTTGCGGCCGGATGCCCTTCCTGACACCAACCCCTTTTAGTCGCCTTTTACGACACGCAGAGGATACGTTGGGTCTATTCTCACCCGGAACCCACACGGGTTAAACGGCGAGAACTTTGCTCGACGCTAATACATCATTTGGGGCGACAACGTCAAATTCCTGTTTCCGATATTCAACTGGCCAGCGAGTGCTTGGACAAAATTGAGAACAAACTGTGGGAAAGTGTTCCACGTGGAACGCACATTCAGTTTTTGGTGATAAGATGCAAGCAGTATTACAGAGAAATGAGGTACCAGGAAGCATTTAAGTTGCTGGAAAAGTGTCACAAAAATGGCCAAAGCCAGAGGTTATGAAAGAGATCTGGCATTGATCGTGGATGGAGCGGAGCAAATTAAAACACTTATGCATATCGAAAAGAAACTAACGACAACCTCTGTCGATGACTTAAAAAATAGTAGGGAGGAAGATAGAATAAATAGCAGCAGTGGAAAGGAAAGTGAATTGCGTGATACCACTGACGCAATTGATATCTTTGGATCAGAGCTCGGTGATTCGAATTAAATATTTTTGATTGTAAAACAACAAATTTTGTAATTATTTACTGCAACTTGTACCATAATCTAAGTGAAGGCTCTTCATTGGGTCTACATCTGGAGGCCTGGGATCTAGAGGATCCACCATTTTATCTGGGAACATATGGCGACTTGGATAAATGTTTAATTTTGTTTAACCCAATTTTTCTCAATTAAAATGTATAACGTTTATCTACGGACTATTGAGTAAAATTGTTCTGGACCAACAACTGTCTGATGGATCTTTACTTGATCAATAACACTGACGTGTTCTAGGGGGGTCACGGCGCCATGGGACCCTTCCCCGAACTCTGTTATACACACATGTAAGATTGATGAACTTATTATTACTTATTAGACGAAGTCTTAACTTTTGATTGAGTAACAAAAACTAACCTTGGTCAACGCAGTTTCAATGACCGGTTTCCCTTAATACGTGAGCTGAATACTACCACTAGAACACTTAGCGTTGTTTTCATTTTCATGCAAACATTGAATCCCAAGGCGAATGGAAAGACAATTGCTCCGATTAACATTACAAACAAGGTTTCGCAAGGTATTCTGGTAGTTGTATTCATTAGATGTTTAAGGGGAATCGGCCAATGACTGGCTTTTCAGCCTTTGAGCTCGGCTGTTGGGCCCTCGTGGCCGACCGTTCTCGTTAAAGTTAACCCAGACAATGTCGCTACTATAGAGGCAACTATTTTTTTTCCAGTTGCACCCGAATCTTAGTACCCCTCTCAAATTTTTTTCCTGTTGAGTGAATTGTCCCTCATTTGAAATGTACAGCAACGACACTGACATCAAGCAACATAACATACACGTGCAGCACACTTAAAAACTATGACTAAAGTCAGTCAAGCATCTGAAAGGGATATCAATGCCCATTTACTGTACACAATAAAACAGTCGCATAATATTGTCCGTTCTGATGTATCCGATTAACTTATTGAAGCCTTCCGGACGTATTGCTACTTTAGTTAGCAAATCAAAAGCAGGAATTGTGCCCTCAAGACAACATTACATACCCCAGGACGGGCACTCATCATCCGTAAACCAGCCCTTTACACGAATCGATTTTTTTAATGATTTTTAACGCAAAATTTTGCCGCTACAAAATTTCGCGAAAAATGCTTCACAAATGGCATGTTACACACAGTTTTTGTGCAACATTTGTGGCGTAAAAATCGTCCCGTGTAGCATCCCCTCAAGGTCTGTCAAAACGTCAAACTTCATATGAACCAAATTCAATGGAAATCTGTCAGAATAATTGATTCCACTTATTTGCATTGAATTCATGTGATGAAATGTTCGACCTTTGCAACAGGCCAAACGAACTAATTGCAGCTGCTTCTCCATAATTGGCGAAGTATCAATAAACGTTTCCTTACCATTCATTGGCTCTCCCATGTCTTTATCGAACCGTCTTCATTTCGAATAAACCAGACCGACGCTTTAAGAAAGCTTGTTTTTATAACCATGGAAGTGGAGAATTAGTTTTCAACATTCAGATTATTTCTGTACGTATGTACAGTTTTGACACAAAGTTTCTTTTTTCAGGATCCAGTTACTCCAGAACAGACCAGAAGCTTTGAGTTTCTTATTTGACTAAATTTTACTCGGCTAAATCATGCGAAATAACCAGAGTGTGAAACCGACTTTTTGTTGACTTGAAGCAATGGTAGAACTGAGAGAATTGGACGAGACAGCTACACGCGTTTCAGGCGTTGACGGTTCCCTCGTCCAGAAAAATACAATTTTTTGGGCACTTTCCAATATTCTTCAGTTTGGTGTATGAAGTTTTTGCCTGGTTGATTACATTCCTCAAATCATTGGTAATCAGTGGACGTCGTGAACGTGGGCAGATGAATGACACCGCTGGTGCAACAGACCGACGCATGATAAGATTCCAAGGAGACTTTGGGGATAATTGCGATAATTTGGGTATTAATATAACTGTTCCTGAAGGATTACTGGACCTGTTCAACGAGCCAGGTGCAGACTTTCAGATGCTGAGTAAAGCCTTGATAAGTTTGCCAATGGCTCTGTTCTTTAGTATCCGACGAGCGATCTACAAACCCAGCAAAATCTATGAGAAAGTCATGGCTGAATTTATTCATTTGGAAGACAATGGCGACTTTGATGAATTCGATAATTACGTGTCGAAAGTTGTGGAACGCTATTCTGACAACGATCCAGACGTGGTGGCGGCGGTCATTGTTGAGCAGGCGCAGAGTATGATTTACCGAAATCGCTTGAGAAAAGCCAGAAGTCTGGTGAAAAAGGGTCTGGAGTTGTCGCGTCACACAAGTTGTCCTCCGTTATTTCAGGCACGCGCACACACCATGATGTCCACGATCTATAAAAAGGAAAAGAAGTTCGGGTTTTGTGAGGACCATTTGCGACTGGCCGAGCAGAACCTCTCAAGCGTGTACAACTACGAAGACTTGGCTCATTTCCATGAATGCTATGGCAGCTTTATGTATAAATTCATTGGAAGCGTACCGCATAACGATGAGAGCCTTAAAAAATCGGCCATCAGTAGTTTTAAGAAGATGTTTGATGTCGCTTCCAAAGACTCGAGAGCTCGCGTCAGAGACAAAAATCATTTTTATGCCTTGATCAAAATGACCAAAACATTATTGGATTCTAACTCCTCGTTTGGGCGATGTAGACGCACCGTCTCCCCTGAAGACGTGGCTCTTGCGGAGAAATACCTTGGAATAATCAAGAAAGCTCTTTGGAAAAGTGTCCCCAGGGGTACCCAAATTCAGTTCCACCTGGTCACCTCTGACCTTTACTTCAGGCAGGGAAGGTTTGAAGAGGCCATTCGTTTACAAGAGCGATGTCTTTTAGAAGCCAAAAAACTTGGTTTCAAAACTGAAGAGCCGATAATTAAGCAGGTACCAAACCGTAAAAATAGACAACATATATTGTACCCAACGTTTCCAGTAAACTGAAGGGTAGATTATTTTAACAACCAATTGCATCGCACAACACAGAACAGAAAGTCGGCAAATTCTAATTAAGTAACAGCATGTTCAGAGTGTTGGAAAAGATTAAAACTGAAGAACTTTGACAATTTCTTAGAAACTTTGCCATGCACTTGTCCAATGTAATTAACCAAAATTCCCACTGTATCAGGAACTCGAATTAGGAGCACTAAGCGTAATTACCTTTAAGGCCAAATTCAAAACAACGAAAGATGTATCCTTTTATTTTCTAGCGCATGAAGGAGATTAGGCAAATACAGAATGAAACAGTTCCTTTGGTGAAAGAGATCGACATTGTCGAGATTCAACAGAGTACGACGGAATGCAGTAGCAATAGAGGCAGTGGCAACGGAGATACCTCAGACAGTTCTGACGTGTTTAAATCAGACTTCTTGTAGAAATTAACCTTCACGTTACAACCACTCGTAAGGTGCAAGTAGACAAAGGATCCAAGAAACAGTGGCGAATTCAGAGGGGTATCCGCGGTTTCCATGGAATCCACATTTGAAAGTCTACAGAGTGCGAGTTTTTACATTTTGTCAGACTAAGTATATTGTTGGCTATCTTAAATGACCTGTAAACCCGTCAATACTAGAAGTATAAGATTGTCTTTCTAAAACCCTCAGAGGCTACCAGAACTGACCATCTCACGTCTGATATTTGAAGATTTTTCTTGGCGGAGCATGCCCCTATTGGACTTCCCTAGAACAGCGTGCTTACCACGACAATGTTAACCTCGCAAAATATCTACATACTATCCTGCAACCCCCTTTTCAAAATCCTGGACCCCCCACTGAGAGGTAGTACAACGTACAACGAACAACTGGTGGATAGTCTTCGCCCCGAGGACAATTGCCACTAAGTCAAGTGACATAATATGCTAATACGAGGTCAACAATATAAACAAACTTTCACATCATGATATAACCCCAATGCCAGCAAACATATCAGCAGGGGTGGCACCAAAGGAGGGCAGAGGGGCTACAGCTCTCGGTCGGGGAACCTTAGCCCCCTTGTCAAGGAAAAATTAGCCATTCGTCGGGGAAATTTCACTGGCGAGAAAACATTTATATATTGTACAAACTATGAGTAGTTGCTATTGATTTAGCCAAGAAAGATAATAGACTCTTCTCTTCATGTCAAATGTAAAAGTAAACTGTAAACAGTTGCTGCAACTATTCTTGCGAAAAATAAAAATGACAAGTTTTCAACTTTGAAATAAGGAAATTGTAGAGAGGATGTGATCCTGACCCCTCAGGTTTAGCTTCCCTGTCGGGGTCGTTAGCTTCTGCGTCGGGAAATTCCTGGTGTCACCCCTGCATATCAGCGGTCTCGACAAGAAAGGAAAAATTAGTAGAACACCTTTCGATCTGGATGGCGCTTTTGATGTGAAAATGGTGAAGAAAAAAAATCGATTCGCAAGGAAAACAGATGACGTGCACACTGACTAGAAATAGAAGCCCTTTTTGGGGTTTTTTTTTTCCCAAGCTGCAATTGTAGTATGACTTTTAACATGGCCACCGTTTCTTTGACTTTTAAATCACAAAGTATTGTTCGCCAGCCAACAACTGTGCACAGCTGCGGATAATGTCTTATGACAGATCACGGGATAACATTCTGTAATTGCACAGAAATTAGAAGTTACGTAAACTCTTAGCCGCGTCGTTTTGAGCTTATGAGTTGTAAATTACGGAGAACTACACTCAAGCCAAACACGGTCGCCATCCAGGCTTGACAAAATGGCTGGAAACAGAAATAACTAAACCTTATCTACAAAGATTTTGGATGCGACAGTTTCAAGACATTTTATAATAAAATTGAAAGTTCTAACTCGAGAACGAATGGTAGTATTCACTGTGACTTTTCTTCATAAGAACAACTCTTCAGTTATTCAACTGTATCTACTAACTAATGAACTAAATGTATCTAATGAACTAAATGACAAAGTGCTTTTTTATTGAATATTCTGTGGACTTATCGCATGAATTATTCGCAGTGGAAGACATAACACAAGTTAGTACCTGTATTTTATCCCCGCGACATAATGTATCCAGAAACCGAACTTGAATCAATGGTGTACCCAGTAGGGGGACCGTTTCCCCCCAACCATGATCATTCCAAGTCCATCGGTACATCATTGGCGAAATAGCAAAGAGATATTCCTCCTTCTTTATTCTCCAGTAAAAAAACCATTTTTATACGAAATTCGCTATAGCTACTCAAAAAACATTCTGACGATTTCTACTTTGAGTTTTTCGAGTTACTGATTACTCGATTCGAGTTACTTGACGACATGGATTATTAAAGTTGTTAATTTGAACTTATCACTGATATTCCCTCCTTTTTGTTGCAATGTTTTTGTATGAACTGTAGACTTCGCAATTTGAAAAGTAAGAAGAGAAAAGAAGATGGTGCACGAATGCAATCCATGTAACAAGTCTATGTCACCACTGTGTCCATTAAGGCCCCGTTTACACGATACCGGATTACTGTCGTACCGGATCAGATTTCATAGCGAATACGGCGTTTGTTTACGCGATGCAATCCAAAGCGCGCTTTACCGTTTTCGTAGAACGAAGATCACTCCGCAATGGAGGTAGTTTGGAAAGTAATCCGACACGTCTCCTCGCCCTGACACCAGTTTAATACGATACATTCCGCAATGTTTATGCAATAGAGCACCAAATTTAACACTGCTGTTAAAATAAACATGGAGCCAAACATTTGACAAACTTCATTTTCTGCTTAGTTGTTGCTTTAGCTTTTCTGCTGGCATAGAATCCACTATCGTGTAGACAGAACGAAAATAGTACGATTCGTATACCGGATTGAACAAGACAATCCGGTACGAAAAGTAATCCAGTATCGTGTAAACGGGGCCTAAGTGGACACTGTAGTGATGTAGACTTCAAGAGCATGTTTTATATAGCTTGTCGGTACACCTTCGGTTATGTCCCCCCCCCCCCCCCCCACTCCTCCAAAACAGCGCTGACCTGATCACGCCCCTAACTTGAATTGGGAAACGAGTGTAAGGGACAAAATTTTCAAGTAACTCGTCGCTGAGATATTTATGTAGTGTTTGTCCTTTAGCATGGCGTAATGCTGTGTGCGACTGTAGAATCCCCAAAATAGCAGACCCCCGAAAGTAACGGCAAATTTGAGATGTGTGTGAAATTTTCAGAAAATAGCAGACGCTCTGAAAATAGCGACCCTTTCGAAAATATCTCTTTCCGTGTGACAGAATGAATTATTATTATTATTACTATTATTATTATTATTATTTATAATATTTTAACACGGTACAATTTCACTGTTATAAAAATGGAAAAGAAAAGAAGAGTGATATTCCAACTGGCCGTGCTTATTTACAAGATTTAACAAACTATTCCTAACTACCATTTACAATAACAAAACTAAAATTAATTGATAAACAAATCACAATAAAAACAAATATAAATTATATTAAAATACAGTTATATATATATATACGCGTGCATCGGTGCATGTAGATAAATGTGTGCATATATATTTTATTATGTCATGTTACGTCTTAGCAAAGATTTGAAAATGGTAACGCTTTCTGATTTTTTAAGGCTATTGTGTAATGTATTCCAATTTTCTGCGCCTCTATAGCTAAATGAGCATTTCATATAATTTGTTCTTGGCTTTGGCAAAGCCAAATTGGCATCTGACTGCCTAGTATTATAATTATGCATATCACAGGTATTTGTAAACACACCATCCAAGTAGTCGGGGACCAATTTCTTATTTATTTTGTACATAAGAATCGAAAGTTGCTGATTTCTTCTTTGCTCAAGATTTGGAATATTTAGTCTACTTAGAATGTCAGTTGATCTTGTTGAATAACTCTCTCTAGTACGTATACGAAATGCTCTATTTTGGAGTTTGTGTAGTTTATTTGATAATGTACTACCGAGACAACCCCATATTTGTGCACAATAATCGAAATACGTTTGGATTAACGAATTGTATATGACTAGAAACGTAGAGAAACCAACCGTATCTCGTAACTGTCGAAGAATATCAAGACCTGATGTGACTTTACTTATAATGTAATCAATGTGCGCATTCCAGCTCAAAGGCCCATCTATATTCAGACCCAAGGATTTTGTCTTTTCTACCCTTTTAATATTGAAATTTCCTACATATATAGTTGGGTTAGATGTTAATTGGCTCAATCGTCTCTTGGAACCAATGTACATATACTCCGTTTTGCTTTTATTAAGAGTTAATTTGTTTGCGGACAACCAATTCGTAACATTATTTAAATCATCGCTCAATCTTTCAACAATTTCATTTATATCATGGCTTGCTGTTGCAATCTGAGTATCGTCAGCAAACAAATGCGGTTCTGCCTTTTCTAAGCAATTTGGTAAATCATTGATGTATATAAGAAATAACAATGGTCCTAAGCCTGAACCTTGTGGTATACCTGTTTTCATTATTAGCGGGCTAGAATGGTTGTCATTCACATAATAATACTGGGTCCTGTTTGACAGATAAGACTTTTGTCAGGAATACGCAGACCCCTTAATTCCATAATATCCAATTTTATCTAACAAAATATCATGATCAACAGTATCAAATGCTTTTTTGAGATCCAAAAATACGACCCCATTAATTTGGCCGATATCAATACTTTGATACCATTTATTAGTAATGTCTAATAACGCAGTAACTGTTGAATGAAAAGGTCGAAACCCATGTTGGGAATTTGTTAGTAAGTTATAGTTGTTTAAATATTCATAGATCTGGTTGTAGATTAGCGTTTCAAAAATTCTTGCAACTACCGATATTATAGAAATTGGCCTGTACTTTGTCATTTCATCCTTGGCCTCCAATTTATAAATAGGCATGACTCTGGAAATTTTCCAATCATTTGGGAAAACTCCTGTTAAAATAGACTGATTAAATATTAATGTGAGGGATGGCGAAATACATGGTGCCGCTATTGTTAAAATTGTTGCAGATATACCGTCAATCCCCGATACTTTATTGGTATTTAAATTTTGAAGTAGTAATTGAACGTCGTTGGCTGCAATTTCATAAAAATAGGGAAATGCATGTTTTTGAAGATTAATT
This sequence comes from Heliopora coerulea, assembly GCA_030142905.1. Classification (NCBI taxonomy): domain Eukaryota; kingdom Metazoa; phylum Cnidaria; class Anthozoa; order Scleralcyonacea; family Helioporidae; genus Heliopora; species Heliopora coerulea. The sequence continues at coordinate 1,884,385 of JASJOG010000041.1, read as the reverse complement.
TCATTCAAAAAAACTCATAGGGAAAACATTAGATTGAGGAATTTCACTAGCTAACTTTTCGCCTAATTCAACAAAGTATTTATTAAACGCATTTGAAATAGATGTTCCATCAAGTATCTATCCATTTTCATCTTTTATTTCACTAATTTTGTTCCTACTTGAAGATTTATTCAAAATTTCATTAATTGTTTTCCAGGTCTGCTTTATATTACCCGAATGGCTATGTAATCTTTTTTCACAATAATAACGTTTAGAATTTTTTACGTGTCTGTTGTAACGATTTTTTGCCTTCTTGTAAGTCAGCCAACTCTCAGGAGTATTGTTTGAACGCGCCTTTCTACATGGTGTCCCAAAAAAAAACGAAAACTATTGAAATCACCAATAACAATTTAATTGTTAGAATTTGAATGCCTTAGCACTCTCTTGGTCCCCACGAGTGCATAAAAATGATTGATATAAGTAATTTTATAAATTCCCACGGGCTAAAAATCGCGCACTTTACAAGGCGATTTTCTTACCTAAATTTTAATACTTGCACCTTGTCAATTTTTTACGCATCATTACGTTCAACGTTTTCGTAGGATATTCAAATTTTAACGATAAGTGATTTCAATAGTTTTCGGGTTTTTTTGGGTCACCCTGTATGTAAGAATTTAAAATGGTGCTTTTCGTGTATTAAATCACTCGTTAGCCATGCCAGACGCTTACTCGATATTTTCCGCTTTTTTATCGGCGCATGTTTATCCCAAATTTTAAAAAACATGTTCTTCCAAATTAGCCAAGATAAATTCACATCTTCCTGGTTAAGGTTAAAGTTGAAAAAGGCATTTTGCAGATCGTATAAAAATGCTTGCTTATCAGATTTCTTATAGTCACGGTATTCAATTATTTTCCCTCTTTCCTTAATAAATTTAGATTTTCTCATCCCATAAATTAAATAATGGTCACTTATGCATACAGTTGAAACTCCGCATGAAATAATATAATTAGAATTTGTGGTATAAAAATGATCAATAAGAGTTTGACTATTTTCAGTAACTCTGGTTGGATCTTTAATTAGTTGCTAATATTGGTAAAGTCTTGTGATAAATTTAAGTTCGAAAGCTTGAGATGATGAAATTTCAGTGGGAAAGAAGTCATAATTCATATCACCTAAGATTATGCTTTCTTTATCGGTTTGATCAATCAATTGCAAACAATTCTCAAATTTATATAGAGAATCAATTGGATCGCTGGGTGGGCGATACCATGTGGTGATTAAGAAAGGCTTCACATTTTTTTTTTACATCTTTTCAATGTCAGAATCATTTAAATCAGATCTAATTCGATAATTAATTGAATCCTTAACGTAGAATCCAATACCACCACCAGATCTATTTCTATGTTTGTATGTCCAACTATAACCTTGAATTGCTATTAATTGAATTGGGATGCTATTGTCTAATCGGGTCTCGTTAATTGCTACAATATCTATTTCTTTATTGTTCATAAAAATCATAAGTTCATCAATATGTTTTAGCAAACTGGAAACGTTTAAAGAAGCTATTTTAAACCCTTGTATATTTGAAATCGATTGTTGAACACTAACCTCAGGCTCAGTATTAATGTAGGGGCTGTACTCGGTACGAAATATATTATTCTTTTTTGTTTTGTTGTTGGTTACACAATCCGATTCTGAATGTTTATCTCGATTTATGTAATCCATTGGATTATTCCTATTATCATCAACTAGTCAGTTTTTAAAAAAATCAATGTAATTTTTTGCTAATATTGCGGTGCCTTGCCTGTTTAAATGCAGTCCTGATCCATTTAGGTGCTTAGTATATATGTTAGCATGTCTAACGAAGTACCAATTGGACTCTTCGCAAAGATTAGACAGCAGTGCATCTGTTTCCTGTATTTTAAAGTTCATCGCTGCATCTTGTCTCCTCACAATTTCAGAGATAGCTATTTCAGTAGTTGGATTTTTAGTTACTATACCTTGGCACAGCAACTTCATCTCATCTGCTAACTCCTTTGGCTCCTTGTGCTGTATATCATTGGTTCCAACGTGTAAGACAACTAGCTTGGGCTTTTTACGTAAAGTTGGTTGTACATAATGCTCCATATCCGCTATTGTTGCTCCTGGGAAAGTTTTCACTTAAACTCTTTGATCGACTGAGCGAGTAAGCTTGGTTGGTTGTAACATATTTACCATTGAGTCTCCAAGGATTGTGACTGGGGCTTTAGTTGACTTTGCATTGTCCATGTCGAGACTTTTCTGGGTGTTTGATTGCTTATTGTGGTGTTGAACCTGTTCCATCTTGCAGTCTTTAAATGCCGAGGTAGACTTTGATTTCATACCCGACTGCTCATCGTCATCATCGGTACTTAGAACTTCATAACGATTACTTAATCGAATGCCTGATTGCTAGGCCTCAGATCTTTCCGTTTGTTTTTGTCTTCGTTTAGCAATTTGTTTTGTTTTATTCTGACACTTTTGAAATGGTTGTTGTTCAGTATAAGCTTCGGGAGACGGAGCCGATTGTATGAGCCTTAATGCTGTTATAAGACTCAATCTTTCATTATCCATTTCTTTGATTTCTGTGTTCATATCCGATGCTATGAGAGATAAATTAGTAATCTTATCCTGAACAGCTTGGTTTTCATTCTTTAAATCTATATTTTCCCGTTCTAATTTGCTTATTAAAAGGTTTTGTTCATTGTCTTTTGTTCCAACATCGCTCGTTCCAGATCATTAACTTTCTTAATGAATGCAGAATTTAATTCATTAATTTTATTCTCTAATAATTGAAAGCATTTTTGAACGTTTCATCAACAAATGGGCGGTTCACAGCATTCATGTCTCTCGAATCATTAATATTCAAAGCGAAGTAACATGCCTTCCTTCTACATGGCGATCTTGTTTCGAACCTTCGCTTTGATTGACGATTGATGATGATGATGATGATGGTGATAATAATGATGATGATGATGATTATAATGATGATGATGATGATGATGGTGATAATAATGATGATGATGATGATTATAATGATGATGATGATGATGATGGTGATGATACTCAACACTTGATACTGAACATGCACTTTACAGTTATCGCTTGAGTTACTCTAAAGTACTGAGTTTTAAATCTCGACCCGCCAAAAGTAGAGTAAAACTGTCAAGTTGTAATGAAGAAAAAGGAGGCAAATGTGGTAAGCATAAAGCCATTGAAGGGGCAAAGGACAATATTCCCATAGTACGTTAACGTACTTTACCACTCGAATATAACGGCCCCTCGAAAGTAGCGGCCAACAATGGTGGATAAAACAGAAAGTAAAGGGGGATGCTACTTTCGGGATTCTACAGCCGGAAGTTATAGAACAATCATGGAAACGTCGTTAAGCATCACGGGGCATCATTTCGTCATTAGTAACGAAAGTTTAAATAACTTAGGCTGTGAACTTTACCGTTTTGAACTCATGAGATGTAGATTGTTTGTGAGGGACTACATTGAAAGCTGAGCCGGACTGAAACGACAGACGTTGAGAAATTGTTGACGAGGGAAACCGCTGGACTTCAACTTCTCTGGTCGGTGAAAATTTTCAAAGGTAATTCAATACGTTACACCGACTACTTAAATAAACAAGGATAGAGTTAGTTTGGTTATATAGTTACTGGACGAAAGAATAGGGTAGATGTGGAAGAAGAGGTAATGCCATAAAATAGAAGTAGGAAAATTTTCAAAACACATTCTTCATCAGAGTGACAAATGTATCCTTCTGAAAGTTTGACGAACTGTTTATTGACGGGTCGCAGTGGCATTAACGTGAGCAGTCGGTTTTAAATCACGAAGCATACAGTAAGACTCATTTTCAGGTAATCATTCGAAGAAATAAGTATTTACTGACCCAACAATTGCAAAGCTGATTTGGGAAAAGATACTCTTCTGTAATATTGGATTTCAAACTGCACCAATTTAGCTGCCCAAACCGGAAGGAAATCCGATCAACATAACAGTATTTTGGGGATGCGTTACACGTTTTGGTTGTTGATGCACTTGTTTCACTTGTACTTTTTGATGTGGTGATGTAATCTAAGTGGCAAGAATACCGTACAAAACTAAAGCATCAGCAAACGACAACAAAAACTGCTTTAAAGTTGCATGATAGTTTCACTAATATGTCGCTGGCAAAGAACACAGATGAATTACAAAACAGCCGATTTCAATGGAATAGATCGGGTCTTCGAATTGTGGACTGCGGACCAAATTTGAGCAGAGAGTAATTTCAGTACGGACCGGCAATGATAGCGGGGAAAAAATTAACAAGAAAAACGAAAATGCCATGAATACACCTTCAAACGGCACGTTACGTTATAGCAGGGATTTCCCTTTGTAACTTTCGATATTAGGCCTCCCATAGGCGGCGGTTCATCAGAGCGTGATGTCGGAACGAAACAAACAAGTGTTATTTCTGCGAAACTTTATTATGGCACGCTCGGGCGGGAATCTATCAAAGCGTAATGCCGGAACATAACAAGCCTGTTTACAACTGCTGATTCCATCATGGGAACGACAGATTTGCAATTGTCTTGTCCAATCTCAGTTAGCCTGGAGGTGAGTATAAATATTAGTGGCCAGCACAAAATATTAAAATAGAATCCCATCAACAGTAAGAAATACAAAACTTTATTAAAACATGATTTACTAACGTTTCGTTGCATCACGTAACATCATCCGAGTGGATAAATTTACGTTGCGGCAAGTATATATTTACATGTGAATAATTAATTGCTATTTCTGACTGACTTCGTCTTTTGTCATCTTCTATTTCTGTCCCCTTTTACCTGATTGGTCTATTCATAATTAATTATTCACATGTAAATATACACTTGCCACAATGTAATTTATCCACTCTGAAGATGCTGCGTGCTGCAACGAAACGTTAGTAAATCATGTTTTAATAAAGTTTTTTATTTCTTACCATTGATGGGATCCCATTTTAAAGTCTTGTACTGGACACTAATATTTATACTGAGATCATGCTTTACACCCGGAAAATCAATAGCCTGGAGATTAATATCTTGGTTAGTCTGAAGTAGCTCGACACCCTCTAGATCGCAGGACTTATTATACATTTTATTTCCTGGTGGACAAGATGACAATTGTTTGCTTTTTCGATGTTGTCTGGGTAGGCGCCTACCACACGTTTAATTTTAAAAAATTCTTCTTCCGTAACTGAAGCAAATGAGTGCATTTATCGCTAAACTGTAAAGAAAATACATTTTCCTGGATACTTTATTGCAAAATTTCATAACTTTTCTGGTATTGTCTGGCACGGCGGTTTACTTTATACAAAACAATTTCAAGGGCGGTGGCACCAAATTTAAGTTGGGGGCGAACCGACTTGTACATTGCCATAGACTAGTACTATCAAAACCGTAGCAATTGAATAACCAGGCGGGAATCTCATACGTAAGATAACTATTTTATCATAGTTTTGTTTCGCGTTATGTACTGGCACTTATCTTTATCTTACGTATTAGACTAGTATTATTATCAATATTATATATAAATTTTATAATAATATATACTGATGACAAAAACTGCATGATGTAGTGCATGTGTTATCTATAAAAATTTGCTGAAAATTATAAGTATAATAGCACTACGCCATTTGAATGTTACTATACGCCAGCGGCCTGCGCGTATACTAGTTTTGCTGCCTGCTATTTAGGGGGTGTGCGGCCATCCACCAAAAAGTTTGGGGACGACTGCCCCCCTTGCCTCCTGTGCCACCGCCCCTGAATTTCCTTCTTCCGTAACTGAAAACTAGAAGCCATCTTGTTTTACTCGGAGGTGAATAGCGCAGGATATTTCGAGATAAAGGAACCGATCAGATTGCGCAAAAAACACAATTCCCCTTATTTATAGAGCTCAGTAATCTGTACAAAATGTTAGCTCCCTAAATTCATTAAGTCCTCATCGAGGTGCTCGCCCCTAGAAATACCCTAGTTACGTCACAACAGTTAGCCGACTGGCGGATCCAGAGTAGGGCCATTCCAGTCATATCCCAACCTCCTTAAAGGAGCAAATAAAAGGCAAAAAAGCCATATTTTGTTGACTAGTGATCAATTACAAATCACATCATCCACATATGCAGTATTTCCGGGGCTCCTCAAAGTTTGGGTTGTTGGTCACCATATTTCATTTTTTACCAAGTATATCCTTGTTTCGCGCGGAAACTGCCTTGACCCTTCAGTGAAATGACACCAACCCTACGCCTACCTTACACCTACTAAAAATTATGTCTGCATTCGCCAAAGAGTATTCAGAGGTCAACTCAATCATGGGTTCAAAGTTTTAGCCCCTTCTAGAATGTGACAACCCCTTAGCACTTTACGTTGGTCACACTAGTTTACTTTCAATGGCGGACCAATCATCATATACGAGTTGAGGAACCATTTTACTGTCGAAGAAAGCTAGTTAAAAATGATTTAAGATTGGCCGTTATGATAAGAGATGGATGGATTCAGATTAAGTGCAACTAATGTGTCCGTAACTCAGAGATAACAGATATATACCTCTTTTTCAGCGTTCCATAATTCCAGAGATATTACAGCAGTCTTTCCTTCAACCCGGCGAAAACAGCGAAGAAATTATCAACCAATTTTTTCACTGACGAGGCGATGGAATTGAGAAGAGTCGACCAAGCAACAACAGACATTTCAATTTTCTCAAGCACTGACCATTTAGATCTTCAAGAACGGAATATTTTTAATAGCTTTTCTAACTATCTAGAACCGCTTATTTCCAGTTTGTGGAAAAACAAGCATCGGCGTTGTGAGCGTGGCCAGTTAGGCGAACCTGATGACACACGACCTCGGGGGCTCACTGTAACGATTCGAAAAGACGAGGATGGTGACCAGGAAGAGTTCGATATTTTTGAAGATGTAGTTAAACAAATTTGGAACCAGACAAGTTATTACAAGCTATTCATGAAAGTCTTAAGTTTTTCACAAGCTCTCTTCCGTTCTCCCGGTCTGGTGATTTATAAACCCAGCAAAACCTACGAAAGAGTAATGGCGAAACTTATTCGACTAGAAGATAATGGGGACTTCGATGAATTTGACAGTTATTTGTCTTATGTAGTGAAGCACTATGAGAATACTGACCCAGATTTAGTGGCAGCAGCCACTGTTGAGCAGGCAGTGTGTTTCGTTTATAGGGAGGACCTGAAAGCCGCCAAAGATTGCGCTAAGAGAGGCTACCAGCTGGCACGCTGCACAAGTTTTCCACCGATGTTCCAAGCACGCGCATTGACCTCAATGGCCATAATCTCAAGGACGAAAAATAAACTGGGTTCCGCTAAGAAGTATTTGGATTTGGCCGAGCAGAGCTTCCAAAGTGGTTGGAACTATGACGACATGGCGCAATTCCACGAATGCTACGGCACTTTCCTAGATGCGTTTATGGGAAACCTACCAAACCCAGATCAGAACGTTAAAGAACTTGCACTCGTTAGTTTCAAGAAGATGAGCGAAGTCGCCTCTCAGGACTCCAGATCACGCGTTAATGACAAGAATAAATTTTACGCTTTGATAAAAAGTGCAAGAATATTACTTGATTCAAACTCTTCTTTCGGACGCCAGGGACGCGCGGTTAGCGAAGCCTCAGTCGCTCTTGCCGGCCAATATCTTGAAATAATCAAAAAAGATTTGGGGAAGAGCATTCCACGTGGTTCCCAAATCCAGTTCCGATTGGTCGAATCGGATCTTTACTTCCGATTGGGAATGTTCGAGAAGGAGAGGCAATTGCTTGACCAATGTCTTCACGAGGCGAGGACTTACGGTTTTAAAACTGAAGAGCCAATTATTATTCAGGTATGGAGAAGGTATATTGGGGCTTTTACACTCCGTCACATGAAACGGTGTCTTTATATTACGTGAAAGTTAATTTCTGATATATATATATATATATTCCGTGTTTTTCGATCCTCCAACGTTTTCTCTCTGACGAAGGGCCTTCGCTCGAAACGTTAGAAAACTACTCTTCACATTTCGGCACTACTTAGACCTTTCCAATCAATTCACTAAGTTTACAATGCCTACGCAGCACTCTATTTTATCCCATGGTCGGACTTGAAGGACTTGACAACGCAGTGCCAGAGGTTTTAAACAACTTCATATGCCGAAAAGAAGTTAGACAAACGATAGCCACAACATCTCTAAATGACATCTACTGCGATTCCGAAGTTTGGCGGGACTAATCAAGCTTTAGTGTTCGACCAATCATGGAACAATCTGAAATTACTGATGTTCGATTTTTCCCTTTCACAATCGGTCGACTGCGATTCCGATTATACCTCACTTTTCTAATAACCTACTACATGATTATTAAAGCCATCAGAACAATCGGAGGACGCTTCGTGCTGTTACGTAGCTGTATTGTCGTCACTTGTTTTTCCAACAGGCTTGCTCATTTATTGTCTCTTTTGTTTCCGTGAAGATTTCACCATCAGCGAATGAGTGAAACTTGGCAACTTGGCGCACTAAACGTCAACGAGTGTACGAGGTTCCGTGTCTGAAATTTCTCAAAAAGCGATTTTCTACAATCGGAAACTGCGGACAATCACCCCGATTCCGATTGTCAAACCGATTATCGATCAAACACTACCAAGCTTCGAGCTTTCACAAATCCACCGAATGACCAGGCTGAAGTGCCAAACTATGTAGCGAACATGACATAATGAACTTGACTGATTGCACCACAGCACAGTCGCATGCACGAACACAAAACCTCTATATACCCCCAAGATCAGGACTGTGTTATCCTTCGTCAAACTTAATAAATTCGTTGATATATTGTGATTTCCCTGTACGTCATTATGCTGTGTGACGTAGAATCATTCCAACAATTTTAAGGTTCGGTGTTTTTTGTGTTTTTTTTTCCTCTGATGAAGCCAGTGTTTAAGAAGCCGAATATTAAGATTCATTTCGCCATTCTTTTTTTTCAGCGAATGAAAGAGATAGAACAGATCGACACGGGAACGGATCGTGTGGTTGAAATGGACAGTGTCGTCGAGAATGGTCAACATGTAGTGGAAAGCAACAGCAATAAGGAAAGTACCAACGAAGATCCATCAGACAGTTCAGCTGATATATTTGACTCAAAGTATTTGTAAAGAGACCCGTTTTCATGCGGCAGGATTACACGTGTTTTGTCATCGTTGGCTCAGTTTCTATTTTTCTCCGGAGGTTGTAAACTAACTTATCAACCTCATCAAGATATTCATGTTCTTTCTGGCGAAATTTCGCTATCTTCATTGGTTTGTCGGACAACTTCAATACTTCTTTCGAAACTTCGCCAACGATGATGTAAGTCGGTTATATACCTTGACCTTGGTGTTTAACCAATATATCAACCTTCCAGCTTCGCCTTCAGGTATATATATCACTCATATACCTCGGTCATGGGTATGTAAACTTTACATAACGTTAAATTGGGAAGTGAAATTATGTTTTAGGTTACAGATTTCGAAGCCAGGAACATGTAGATCATAGTTCGATTCCCGTCATGTGTTCATATTTTAAGTAAATAGCTTTAGAGCATGCGCATCAACAGATTTAATTTTGGTCGAGTAAGCGTGTCTGGGACACAGAAAATTCATCAGCTGAAAACGATAAATTACTCCCACTAATAACTTAAATACAAACTTACGCCACTTATATTTTGTTAATCTACCGGAGATTATAGAATGCAACTAATGGCTTAAACACGACGCCCTGTTATGTCACCAGCCAACGACGTCAAATATATTTTATAGTCCTAAGATATCCGCACGTGGATGGACAGGAATATCACGCAATGACGTCACTGCTGTACGCGAGAATTTTTAGAAGCGAACAAGAAAAAAAATAAATACAATCTATGTGAATACAAATATACTGGCTAAATTTAATACGTAGTTTTTTCCAGTTCACTTAATACTCTGCCGGTCACCTAGCTGGTTTGTGATAAGATAGTTTGTAGTTAGATACAGTTTTATTAGATGGTTTATTAGATTGCCAGCAACTTTTCTGGAGGGTGAATTCATCGACCGAAAGAGAGAAACTTTTGGCAGGAAGTTCAGAGAATTCTTTACCTCCACTGTTGTATCTAGACGAGATGGAAAAGACAGCTGGGTCGATATTTTTCATGTGATTCCTCGATACTGTAAATTCACTTCAACACTGCCACTAAACGAGTGTTATAATCTTTCACCTTCCAATTATCCTCGCATGCTGCATTGAACATCTTGGTCTCATGTCGTTCAATGACTGAGATGAGGTGCCGATGAAAATATCACGGCTCAACAATAGTTGAATTTAGTAGGAGCTTTTTCATACAATTCAAAGTAACGATTGGTTTGAGCAGGCCTAGACGACCTATTATCACTTCTTTGGTTTCAAATAAAAAAAACATAAAAACTAAAAAAAGCAAACCAAAGTACACAGAGAGTGGTTGCAATACGCGGGGTATATTGCTGATTTTAACGGACAAATTGAAGGGAAATTTCGAAAGCAAATGCGGCTTAATGAAACAAACTACATGTGATCAAAAACCATTTCTTACTTGTACAAGCGTTGGATCATCTTCTCCGTGACCGAACGGGGACCAACACCATGAACCTTAAGCACCTGTTGAAAAATACAACCAGGTAAGAGTTCAGAATGTTAATGTAGCTCTTCATACATAGTTCATTGTTACAAAATAAGGGGGCTCCATATAGTTTTTGAAAAGTGGGAAATGCTACTTTGAGATCCCAAAACATGTACATAAATACTTCAGAAGACTAAAACTGCAAGTCATTCATACAAGAAAAGTCTTAAAATCCAGAACTATCACAAGTTAAGGAGTTCCAGCGTTTTCCACCGATCGTGAGTGTGAGTACGAACGCGATATTGATAAACAGCAGTTCCTTAGTTTACTGCAAGTTTAATATACTTCGAAGGCTTGACTGCCGAACCTGAGTTCATGATGCTTACAGAAGAAAGCCAGACCAAAGTTTCTGTTTTCATACATACTGAAACTACAATTAATTTTGCCCTGAAATCTCTTATGATGCAAAGTAAATTTCAAAGCAAATTTTCGTTGGTGCGTGATAATAAAACTCGATAACTAAGAGTTCCCGCCTAAAACAACTATCATCTATGTAGAGTCGAATTTTTATTTCAGACATGGCGCGGGACTTTGTGCTATAGTTGATGCAACAACACGAGTAACGCGATTTACAATTCAGAATCGATAAAAAAACCTCTTCTTCAATGATACGAGATTTCCGAAGAAAGTCTGTGTAGTTGCAAAGCCGAACTCCAGCTCAAACTGGATCTAAACCTTTTTAAAATTCAGTTGTTCACCAGGAAAAATCATGAACACTTGTAGGGTAATTGGGACTTGGACATCCGTATTCGCGCCTCAGACTGCGGAAAGGTAATAGTACTACGCTAGGATACCTGATTGCTTTCTGGGTCAAGAGAATAAAGTCCTCTAAACTTCAAGCCTTCTCGAAACAGAATAAGAAGGTGTTGCGCTCTAGATTCAGTCATTGCCTGAAACAAAAGGACAAAGCATAAATTATGTTATGAACAAAAATTCAAGTGTTCTATGTGTCAGGCTTATAATCAAGAGGCAACAAAAAAATGTTTGGAAATGATGAAAATAAACAGTTTGCGTAAGATGTCGTTGAACTGCTAATGAAGTCAGCAGGAATCATATTTTTTTTTTTTTTAAAGAGTTTTCATAGATTGTTGTAGCGGTCTGGGTAATCGGCAGGGTAAAAATTGACGGTGATAAACCACAGGTAGCCGCCTTCCCATGAAAACCTGAATAACACAAGAGCAGTTTACATGAAGACATCTATCTTTTGTCTCTTTATTCACTGCACCAGGTAGACATACATGGGATATGGCATTCATGATCAATTTACGGTTGGTTTTACCACTTGGTTTCACGTAGGATTCGACTCCTATAGCAAAGCAATGAGAATTTTACAACTGGATCACTGATCTCCTCAACAGAAAATGTGAGAGTAGGCAGGAGATTTTCGGGGTGGAAATATTACTGACATTTAAACTTTGCGGAACACAAGCTCGTCACATTGAAAACGCAGCGACACAACTACCCAATGTTTCCTTTAACAATAAAAAAGACGCTTCACACAACCTGATTTGCTAATCAAAAGTTAACTCTTTTTCAGTACTAGGCTTTTATGTTAAGATTATACATAATGAAGGAAATTTTGTAGTGTCAGAATCTTATATTTTAACCCTTTCCGGTCCGAGACGTCTCATCTTGTCGAGTAAAATCGTCTGCCGTAAGTCAGAGTAAAATTAAAAAGTTTCACACATAGTATAACTCACGAAATTCCTCGAATGGGTTTTCCTATCAGTGCTCGTTGACGCTGTTATGTGTGCTACAGCACCCCAAAACACTAAATTTCTGTAACGCACGTGTGGATCTAATTACATAGGATTCAATGTGCACGTACATACACAAGTTGAAATGAAATCCTTTCCCCAACAGAGCCCCGTTTTTTTTTTAACAAATCCCGGATGGGCTGGCTTTTTACCTACAGTTTGAGAACCGCTGGTTTAGGACAGTATTGGAGGTAGGTATTTGATATGCGAAGCTGGATCACTGAACTCGATTTCCATATCTGGAATGCTAACTGGCCAATGAAATGTGAAGCCAAGATGGCCGCCCATGGAGAGTAATTTTGTACGCCATTTTCAGTCCCCTACGCGGGCTCCTACGTCAGTTTTAGTTTCCCTCGCTATTTTTTACATTTTCTGAAGAGTTTTCTTTGATGACACACACAAAACATTTCTTCAAAGGACAGAGATGAGTTTAAGAATTTCAAATATATTTCCACAAAGTCAAACCGAGTTACAGCTTATATATTTTACAAAAATAAATTCCTAAACTGACATGAAACCTGATAAAACGGTCTCGAAAAATTACTTTGGCAATCTACTAAGTGCACGTCCTCTTTTTACCGTTAGTTTACCATCTTTAGACAGTTTAGCACACTTCTTATACCACACGGCAATACTGAATCCTTTCAAGTATTCGAATATGCAAAACTGGTCCAGTAATATTTCCTCTGAACACTTTTTCTATGGTTGTGAATGTTTTCGAAGCCGACCCAAACACAAGCTGAACATTAGGTCCAAAATATTTCTCATGAGGTCTAAAATATTTCTCCCTGGATTTAGGCTGGCTGCGTTATAGTTTCCGTTTTTCATCGCTAGCTTGAATTGCAAAAGAGATACCAATAAAGAAGATTTCAAGCGTGTGCGATCGTCTGGCTTGATTCTTTTCAACAGACTAAAGATTCTTTCAACTGCTGCGTTGGAGAAAGGAAACGAGGCAAGGACGTCAACAAATTTGGTCAGATTGGGATATTTTGCTTCTCCTGACGGAACTTTAGCATCCCTGACATAAGACCAATATTTTTCCCATTCGAGATCAGGGCTTCGGTTACCATCAAACACGTGTTCCCGCCACTCAGTGTCGAGTTTCTTGGCATCTAAGACTGCATGTAGGTAAGGCAGTGTTTTGACAACTTCTGTTAGTGACGGTGGGATGCGTGCAGCAGCTTTCTGAGGGGAGATGCACTGGACAACATCGTATATCTCCGAATTTAGATCAAATCTATGTTTAATTTGCTTAATACTCTAAGTGAGAAAGTTTCGGCAGTTGATCAGAAACTTTTGTACATCAACATCGTTTTCCACAGTTTCTTCTTTAATTTCGTGCAGGGTTGCTGTAGTTGCAATGCCAACATATATTTCCCGTAACGGTAGCTGGAATTTGACGTTTGCGGGATCAATTTCTTTCGGGGTGGTAGCTTTCACGTCGGGATATTTTCATAAAATCACTCGAAATTGATCTGGTGGGATCTTCTACTTCATCTTTGAGGACATGTAGAAGAGCACTCTCTCCTTGAAACAGACGATTGAAATCGTTGAAGCTTCGGAGTTGCAGTTCTCGAAATTTTCGACGGCAAAAGGCAATTGCCGCCGATAATGCCGCCGAATATGAAATTATTGACGGTAATTTTTTGCCGTCGAAGATTTTTGTGCTTATTGCCTACTGAATCTCATCAATTCTTCTAAGAAACTCAAGTGCTATGTTATGAACAAATGATTATCTACAGATTTCCTGAATTTTATTCCTCATCATTGCTCGACAATAATAAGTGTTTTCATGGCGATGTTAAATACCGTTGTTTACTAACAAATGGATCTTACGTATTGCCTTAGATAAAGTACTGACGATGAGTACTGAGAAAAGGAATCCACAACCATTGAGACGATTGACCCAAATTTGCTTCCTGAATCTCAAACAGACGAGGATTAATTAAGATGTACTGATGTTTGTTCATTGACATTGTTCTTTTTACTTGCGTATTTGTTAGTGATAACAACGTTTTGTACGACTAGTTATATATTAAAATGGGAAAGTTTTGAGTTGTTTTTTATTATTCAGCTGCTTACGACATATGTTTTAGACTTCCTCTTACAATAAACCCGAGGTAAAAAATTGCCGTCGAGTTGCCGCCGAACTCTAAAATATCGACGGCAATTTTTTGCCGTCGAAGATTTAGAGAAATTTCGAGGGCTGAGTTGGTGACTCAGAAATTCCAGGTATGCCAAACTGAATTTATTGTGAAGTGATTTCACGATGCAGTTATTTGCGTGGGTCGGATCCTCATTTGCTGCCAAAACGAAATAATGCTGCAAGACAGTGTATTGCTCTAAAATGCGATTGACGCATGCCTCTAACGAAAGCCACCGTGTTTGTCAAGGCGATAACAACTGACGAGGCTCTACATTGAAGAATTATTGAAACTGTTTGTAAAGATCTTGCCTTTTGGAAGAGCGATGGAAATGGGCAAAAATATCACGACACAAATCTTCCAAACCTTTTGGCAATTTCAAAGCAGCGTACGACGATACCAGGTGAATCAGGTGGCACGAGCACTTCACAGTGACAACATTTGGATACTCTGCCTTTAAAAGCTGGGAGACGGAATTGTGTTCGCCGAACATGACGTTGGTGGTGTCGGAAGAATAACCAATGATATTTTCCATTCGAACGCGCAGTTCATTACATGATTGCTTCACGGCTGAATAAATACCCTTGGCAGACCCATCGTCGACCTCGATCATATCAAGCAAATATTGTTTAGAATGGAGACTTCCAATATCAAAATGTGTCGTTAAAATCGCCAGTTGCTTGGCAGGGCTCTGGTCGGTTGTCTCGTCAATGATAAAGCTAAACTTACGAGGACGCAAAGTCGTCACTGCTTCGTTCAAATAGTCAAAACCAATAACCTGTCGAACAACGTTCGTTGCCCTTTGCTTACCAAGCTAAACATTTCTCAATACGTTGTCACGAGGAAACAGTGATCGAAGAAGAGATACAAAGGCATCCCAGATGGAAAGTGGCAGATTGTGTTCAACAATGAACGAGCACAACTTTATCTCCATAGTAGAGGTTTAGTCTCGTCTGGTGGCTTTACTAAACATCCCTGAAATAGTGGGAATTTGCTCGGCTGCTTTGCTATTTTTTTGATGTTTATTACTACCCACGTGTCTCTTCAAGCCTGTTTTTGAGCAAGTCACCGTCTTGTCACATATCTTGCAAATGCAGTAACTTGGTTGTTTGCTCCAACCTTCTTAGTTAACCAATTCTTAAATTCACTGTTAGTAAGCCAACTATCGACAAAGGCTTCATCTTTCTTTTTTCGCTTTTTTCGAGGTTCATCTTGGCCAGAGGCAGTACTCGATGTAGGTAATTCGCTATCTTCATTACTCTCACTTTTCGATGAAGACCACATGGTTTTTTTTCATGGGAAACTTTTAAACTCTGCGCAACATATATTCTAATGTCTGTACATTTGCATTTTACATGCGAAATATTATACCGAGACGGCTAAACATAATGCAGCTGCAAGATAAGCGAAATGTGTCAATGTCTGAATACCAAAACATTGTAACGTAAGCAAAATCTGACTATTCCTGAATTCCTACATAACTTTGACACATATGAATATGGAAAAAAGTACTTAGGCTACGAAATACGGTAAAATTTTTCATTTATTTTTGGCGATATAAGTGCCTTTTTTAAGGAATTGTTAGAAAAATATAATTTCCTTCTTATTTCCTTCCCAAAGATCAAATTTCCTTCCAATTTCCTTCCAAATTCTACTTCCTTCCGAACACTAAAATTTCCTTCCAAATGGAAACGTTGGTTTGCAGGTCCAATGCACGTGCACATTTAGCTTTCACTGCAGCATGCAGTTCGCTCACTTTCCTTTTCCCATATGATATTCTGTCTTGTTTACCAACACAACTCTTGAAAGGCAAACATTCAAGGGAATGAACAGCTTTCTCTAAGGAGTCTAATGAAGTCTCAGCAGGTTCATATTCTTGATCTGAATCCACCATATTTGTCTCAATTTTCATCAACCATACCATGTGTAGACTTGCAACACTGAGGACAAACCTTCTGACCTGGTTTTAAGTTAAGTGTATTGGTTGTTTCCTCATCAACAACCCTCAATGACTCTATTTCGCATACATAAACAATTACCTCTTAAACAAGTATCAAACATAAATTATTATCACTCTCTTATTACATACATCAATAAAATCATGAAAAAATGATGAGACTGACCACTGCAACTGAGCCATCTACTTAGAAAACAGTATATAACTATAACAAGTAGAACTTACTGTAGATATGTTTCTTGTGCACAGAAAATGGACCTGAACAATATTTTTGTAAGCTTTGCTAGTGAGTCAGATATACTTTTTCATGTTGCAGGCAAATTTGATTCTCATCTTTAAACTGAATTCCACATCTCCACTGAATTAAGTGCCTGTCAGCTTCTTTAAATGCGAAAATAAGTAAAGGTCCTTTCTTTCTACAGTATGTCAACTTATGGCACTCTTCATTCAAAGACTCTCCTATTTTGTAGTTAGATAAATGAGATGAAGCCATGTTTGTACTCAGCACAAATCAATAGTGCATTTAATTTATAGTATCATGGATGATGCAACGTCTCTAGAAGATGTAACTATCCTAGACCTGTACCTTGTGTACAACAATCTCTAAGAAAATGAAAAAGTAAAGGCACAATTTAAACCTTATGTACAAACTATATTTTACTAGTATATCAACAATAAATTGATAAATTATTAAATTTATGAGCAATCTTAAATATACTATTAAATTAAATTCTTAAAAGTTAACAAGTTCCTCAGACATTGCCCTGCTAGGCATGGTTAACATTTCTTAGAATTACAGCCAAAACAAGAAGATATTTAAAGATGAAGGAAGTGAGCAACAAATTCAGAACTTTGTCCATATATAGCTTACAGCTCAATGTTAATGATACCTAAAGCACAAAATATAGCATAATTGCCCACATCATAAAATCCCCTCTAGTTTGAGGGTTAACGTTTGGCATATTCTATTCTATTGTTATGTTTGAACCCAATTATATCATGAACAATAAATAGGATAATAAAAAGTCTTTATGAAGATTTAAAAAGTCTTGAAAATAAGTCATGTGTGAATCTTCCACTGAAAATGGGCCACATCCTAAAATCTAAGGGGCCGTAACTTTGGTAGTATTTAAAATTTTGGCCTAAAATTTTGCATGACCTTACCTTTTCCTTGGTTACATACATGGACAAAATATCATAATAATATAGGAGGGCCAACATGGAACCTCTGGGTGAGTTGGTATGGAATGGCCCAGATGCAAAAAAACTAGAACAACATTGTAACGTTTTATGCTTGTTTGAAAACAAAGTTAATTTCCCAAAAAAATGAAAATTGAAAAAAAAAAAAAAAAATCAGTTGATATAATACAGGCATAATTCAAGGCTTGGCTACCAGATGATGCCTTTTGGCTAGTAAATTTTAAACTTCACTAGCCCAGGGACTAGTTAGTGAAAAAGTTAACGTCGAGCACTGGGTCCTCATATTGGTTTTGCATGTGTGCAGTCATTAAGTGGTCTTGACTTTGAGGAAGTGTGTTAGACTTAGCCAAAATAACCTTGGGTCTACCTTAGGTAAGGTGCACTTTTTTAAACTTGGGAAAAATGGGACTAATTAAAGAATAGAATTCCCTCTGTCCATGTTGGCTACATTCCTAAACTTAAAATTGAATCCTAGCCCTAACCTTAACCCTCACACTATCTAAATGACTTCCAGTCTACTCAACTACATCGTAGAGACATAGCCATTGTTCAATACCATACTCTCTGTGCCCGGCATTCTATAATTGTGCCTTTTTCAGCATTGAAGACGAAATTAACTCTCTTACCTCGATTATCTGTTTTCACGAGTGATATATTTCAAGTCAGTTTTCCTTGGATACAGAAACTTCACAAGATGAGCCACAGCACATCAGTTTTTCATCCAATATACGTCTGTAACAAAAAATTCAAGGTCGCCATCTTGGTTATTGGCCTTTCTTCTAAATAAGGGCGAAAGGTTTTTCTCGTAAAAAAGTTCTAGCATAAAATTCCTGAAGCAAAAAGAACCATTAAATAATAATGGATTACATTCAGTTTCCTACAATCGAGTCTGCATTTAGCGAAGGTAGATTTTCGAGTGTCACAATCACACCTTTTAAGATCCAACTGATTCAAGTTGCGAAAAATGCAAATCTTGGATCGTCCAGTTGAGTCTAAAATGAATAATCCTGATACTACAAAATTTATCTTTACCGAAGATAGACTCCATCTTCACAGTCTAAGATTATAGTTGTTTACAAATATTTAACTTGTTTATATTGTTCATAAGTTCTATATAGATATGGGGGAAAATCTCTGTGCGGAAAGTGCATGCTTGTCCCACTGACCCAAATGACGCGGGTCAGTCACGCGCATAATGCCATACTTCGACATGTATGTATTTTCAATCATTCATGTTTCTGTCACAGCACAGAGACACTCAAGCAATTTTCTATTTGTTAAATAAAACACGGAGACCTTTAGCTTTTTCAAAACCATTCATGACGTAAAAGAGTCAAATGATACAAGTTGACTTGAAAATATCAATGGACAACGATAACAATCATTTGTTCTCATTAACTTGATCTTGTCTCCAGTTATTTGAATGTGTTTTAGTCTTATATAAGTATAGGTAATACCATGGTTTCTAGTGCAATTAGGAAAAAAAAAAACTCACACGAGCGAGTTTTTTCCTCAACATTTCGAAAAAAGTGACCAATGATTGGTCAAAGCCGAGTTTCTATATGTAGTATGTGGGCCCCCCTATACATGCAAATTGCGAGGAACAATGTGAGAGCAGTAGTGACGTGTAACGACGTATTCAGAAGGGTAATCCCCTGACAATCTTATCATCTTCACAACAGATAACTCGTATGTAAGCTGGTCGAACTCTTTAAGTCTCGAAACAACTCTTCCCTGGTTATTCATTATAAGAGATTAACATCATTACGTGAGTCACCTTCTTACAATTTTATGTAGAATAATAAAACAATATAATATTACAAATTGCTGGACGATTCAGTCCTCTGTGTTCTAATAATGTTGCTCTGGACATGGAATGATCACATTCTCCATTCATAGTTTGCTCTAGTTTGCAAACCATTATGTAAAGGTATAAGACACATTAACCCTGCTGACTTGTGGCAAGAAAAATCTTGTTTAGTGTCAATTTATGTTGACACTAAACAAACCATGCACCTAAGCCAAAGCAATTATACTCCGGAAATTCAGTTTGGGTGTCTTTTCGGAGATAGTAAGATCGGTAAAATCTACATCAAACAGGTAAGCGTGGTTGATCAGGCTAGCCTAACTCAAACAAACGACCCTCAATGTCTGACGATTGATTTGCCTCTTGCAAATTAATTCCCTGTTGTGAATGCCGCACATTAATATTTTGCATATGCTAAGCTTTGTGCTTTGACAGAGCAAGGCTTGACGTTATGACGGACAATACGTGAACATAAGTCAAGCTGGAGACCGTCTGGCGATCAGGAACAATACATTTTCTGAGGGTATGAGCTTGACGAGCTATTGGTTGTTGTTCAATCGTCCTGTTATGTTAAAACGAGTGCTTGATGAAACACCGAACAGCAGGACATGAAGTCTATCGGATTATTTTGACGTGAAACACGAGATGGCTTTTTTGCACGATTTCTCCCTTCTATCCGACAAACACTGCCACTAAACGTTGAAAGTTAATCTGGTAGTTTTACAATATCAGTGTGACTGCATGTGCAACAATTGAAAACAAGACATATGAAGACCAATGTCGAAGCATCTATTCCTGGAATCGGATTGAAATTCATGGAATTTTCTGACGTGAAGTAATTGAATTTATGGATAAAGGCAGCTGAAAAATATTTAACACGTTACTATGAGTTAAGCAGCCAAGAGATTTCTACTTGCCAAATTTAACCTTTTGAAAGCTCTAACTTCCAATACTTTTCCAAGATACGTTTTCCGCGCGCACATAGGATTACGGTTAACTGTACGACTCTTACATGGATAAAATTGGTTACCAAAACTCCAAAAGGTGACTGAGAGATTCCCAAATACGTTCATGTAAATAACAGATAATGGAAAATGGACCACCCGCCGGCATGCAATTCTTAAGAAAGGGTGGACGGGAAATTGAAATTTAATTTGGAGTGGCCTTATCGTTTGTAGTTAACGCAAGATACCGGCGAAACACCAAACCAACTCCTAACCTACGAGCCGAACTCAAGTGACCCAAAGATTAATAGAGCGTTTAGAAGATAGTTGAATGAACATCGGATGGCGAAACTTACTCAACTCGAGCATCGAAGCAGCTCAAAAATCTCTCGACAGTTAACTTCTCCCCGTTTGTCAGACTGGATCCAAGTCATCATACGGTGTCTGCTATGGTTTCTGAAGCTACCATGGATGGTCTTAGGCTTAGCCTGGTTTTTTACGTCAGGAAAAAGCACTGAATGTGGTGCAGAAATGAAAGAAGGGCGAGGGATCGGCGTGGATTCAGGTGAGGGAAATAACGAAGACAACGCAGATGACTCACCACAACATGGTGATCATGATCGTGATGCTGATGAACAAAGTGATCTTGGTGGTTTAATCAAAAGGATGTCTAACCAGTCATATCCTCGAACAACGCTTCACGTTGGCATGAATGTGTTCCCAGGGATGACAGCAACATCTACAACAGCAACAGCACCTTTTGATTACTTGTTTCGAATAAGTCCGTTCCAGTCTCCGTGCCAAGCGACGTACAAGCCCAGTAAAAACTACGAGACAATTATGAATCAGCTCGTCTGGCTTGAAGACAACGGTGAATTCGAGACGTTTGATCAACTTTCGTCCATCATTCTTAGTTGTTACGGTAATAGTGATCCAGAAATCACAACAGCAGTTCTGATCGAGCAATCCCGATGTATGTTCTACAGCAATCGAGTTCCGCTGGCCAAATTCCTTGCGAAGAAAGCCCTAAAGTTATCCTCGAGCACTGCATCTCCTGGAATGTTTGTGGCTCGAGCCAGTCTCATGATCAGTGCTTGCCATCGAAGGCAAGGAAAATTGGGTAAGGCCAATTTATACTTGGAACAAGCGGAACAGAGTTTGGCAAACACATGTTACTACGAAGATTGGTGTCGTTTTTACGATGAATACGGAAGCTACTTGAATTCTATCATCGATACAGTGTCCAGCCCTTCGCCTAAACTTTACAAAACTGCCAAAGAAAGTTTCCATAAACAATTTCAAGCTGCTTGCCGCCTCTCAAGAGCAAGGGTACGAGAAAAGAATCAGTTCTACGCGTTACTGAAAACGGCGCGAACTTTGCTCGACGCTAATACATTATTTGGGCGACAACGTCAAATTCCTGTTTCCGATATTCAACTGGCCTGCGAGTGCTTGGACAAAATTGAGAACAAACTGTGGGAAAGTGTTCCACGTGGAACGCACATTCAGTTTTTGGTGATAAGATGCAAGCAGTATTACAGAGAAATGAGGTACCAGGAAGCATTTAAGTTGCTGGAAAAGTGTCACAAAATGGCCAAAGCCAGAGGTTATGAAAGAGATCTGGCATTGATCGTGGATGGAGCGGAGCAAATTAAAACACTTATGCATATCGAAAAGAAACTAACGACAACCTCTGTCGATGACTTAAAAAATAGTAGGGAGGAAGATAGAAAAAATAGCAGCAGTGGAAAGGAAAGTGAATTGCGTGATAGCACTGACGCAATTGATATCTTTGGATCAGAGCTCGGTGATTCGAATTAAATATTTTTGATTGTAAAACAACAAATTTTGTAATTATTTACTGCCACTTGTACCATAATCTGAGTGAAGGCTCTTCATTGGGTCAACATCTGGAGGCCTGGGATCTAGAAAATCCACCATTTTATCTGGGAACATATGGCGACTTGGATAAATGTTTAATTTTGTTTAACCCAATTTTTCTCAATTAAAATGTATAACGTTTATCTACGGACTATTGAGTAAAATTGTTCTGGACCAACAACTGTCTGATGGATCTTTACTTGATCAATAACACTGACGTGTTCCAGGGGGGTCACGGCGCCATGGGACCCTTCCCCGAACTCTGTTATACACACATGTAAGATTGATGAACTTATTATTACTTATTAGACGAAGTCTTAACTTTTGATTGAGTAACAAAAACTAACCTTGGTCAACGCAGTTTCAATGACCGGTTTCCCTTAATACGTGAGCTGAATACTACCACTAGAACACTTAGCGTTGTTTTCATTTTCATGCAAACATTGAATCCCAAGGCGAATGGAAAGACAATCGCTCCGATTAACATTACAAACAAGGTTTCGCAAGGTATTCTGGAAGTTGTATTCAATAGATGTATAAGGGGAATCGGCCAATGACTGGCTTTTCAAGTCTTTGAGCTCGGCTGTTGGGCCCTCGTGGCCGACAGTTCTCGTTAAAGTTAACCTAGACAATGTCGCTACTATAGAGGCAACTATTTTTTTCCAATTGCACCCGAATCTTAGTACCCCTCTCAAATTTTTTTTTCCTGTTGAGTGAACTGTCCCTCATTTGAAATGTACAGCAACGACACTGACATCAAGCAACATAACATACACGTGCAGCACACTTAAAAACTATGACTAAAGTCAGTCAAGCATCTGAAAGGGATATCAATGCCCATTTACTGTACACAATAAAACAGTCGCATAATATTGTTCTTTCTGATGTATCCGATTAACTTATTGAAGCCTTCCGGACGTATTGCTACTTTAGTTAGCGAATCAAAAGCAGGAATTGTGCCCTCAAGACAACATTACATACCCCAGGACGGGCACTCATCATCCGTAAACGAGCCCTTTACACGAAGCGATTTCTTTAATGATGATTTTTAACGCAAAATTTTGCCGCTACAAAATTTCGCGAAAAATGCTTCACAAATGGCATGTTACACACAGTTTTTGTGCAACATTTGTGGCGTAAAAATCGTCCCGTGTAGCATCCCCTCAAGGTCTGTCAAAACGTCAAACTTCATATGAACCAAATTCAATGGAAATCTGTCAGAATAATTGATTCCACTTATTTGCATTGAATTCGGGTGATGAAATGTTCGACGTTTGCAACAGGCCAAACAAACAATTGCAGCTGCTTCTCCATAATTGGCGAAGTATCAATAAACGTTTCCTTACCATTCATTGACTCTCCCATGTCTTTATCGAACCGTCTTCATTTCGAATAAACCAGACCGACGCTTTAAGAAAGCTTGTTTTTATAACCATGGAAGTGGAAAATTAGTTTTCAACATTCTGATTATTTCTGTACGTATGTACAGTTTTGACACAAAGTTTCTTTTTTCACGATCCAGTAACTCCAGAGGAGACCAGAAGCTTTGGGTTTCTTATTTGACTAAACTTTACTCGGCTAAATCATGCGAAATCACCAGAGTGTGAAACCGACTTTTTATTGACGTGAAGCAATGGTAGAACTGAGAGAATTGGACGAGACAGCTACACGCGTTTCAGGCGTTGACGGTTCCCTCGTCCAGAAAAATACAATTTTTTGGACACTTTCCAATATTCTTCAGTTGGTGTATGAAGTTTTTGCCTGGTTGATTACATTCCTCAAATCATTGGTAATCAGTGGACGTCGTGAACGTGGGCAGATGAATGACACCGCTGGTGCAACAGACCGACGCATGATAAGATTCCAAGGAGACTTAAGGGATAATTGCGATAATTTGGGTATTAATATAACTGTTCCTGAAGGATTACTGGACCTGTTCAACGAGCCAGGTGTAGACTTTCAGATGCTGAGAGAAGCCTTGATAAGTTTGCCAATGGCTCTGTTCTTTAGTATCCGACGAGGGATCTACAAACCCTGCAAAATCTATGAGAAAGTCATGGCTGAATTTATTCAGCTGGAAGACAATGGCGACTTTGATGAATTCGATAATTACGTGTCAAAAGTTGTGGAACGCTATTCCGACAATGATCCAGACGTGGTAGCGGCGGTCATTGTTGAGCAGGCGTAGAGTATGATTTACCGAAATCGCTTGAGAAAAGTCAGAAGTCTGGTGAAAAAGGGTCTGGAGTTGTCGCGTCACACAAGTCGTCCTCCGTTATTTCAGGCACGCGCACACACCATGATGTCCACGATCTATAAAAAGGAAAAGAAGTTCGGTTTTTGTGAGGACCATTTGCGACTGGCCGAGTAGAACGTCTCAATCGTGTACAACTACGAAGATTTGGCTCATTTCCATGAATGCTATGGCAGCTTTATGTATAAATTCATTGGTAGCGTACCGCATAACGATGAGAGCCTTAAAAAGTCGGCCGTCAGTAGTTTTAAGAAGATGTTTAATGTCGCTTCCAAAGACTCGAGAGCTCGCGTCAGAGACAAAAATCATTTTTATGCCTTGATCAAAATGACCAAAACATTATTGGATTCTAACTCCTCGTTTGGGCGATGTAGACGCACTGTCTCCCCTGAAGACGTGGCTCTTGCCGAGAAATACCTTGGAATAATCAAGAGAGCTCTTTGGAAAAGTGTTCCCAGGGGTACCCAAATTCAGTTCCACCTGGTCACCTCTGACCTTTACTTCAGGCAGGGAAGGTTTGAAGAGGCCATTCGTTTACAAGAGCGATGTCTTTTAGAAGCCAAAAAACTTGGTTTAAAAACTGAAGAGCCGATAATTAAGCAGGTACCAAATCGTAAAAATAAACAACATACATTGTACCCAACGTTTCCAGTAAACTGAAGGGTAGATTATTTTAATAACCAATTGCATCGCACAACACAGAACTAAAAATTGGCAAATTCTAATTAAGTAACAGCATGTTCAGTGTTGGAAAAGATTAAAACTGAAGAACTTTGACAATTTCTTAGAACCTAAACCAAGCACTTGTCCAACTTCACAATGTAATTAACCAAAATTCCCACTGTATCAGGAACTCAAATTAGGAGCACTAAGCGTAATTACCTTTAAACCCAAAGTGTGAACACTAATTCAAAACAATGAAAGATGTATCCTTTTACTTTCTAGCGCATGAAGGAGATTAGGCAAATACAGAATGAAACAGTTCCTGTGGTAAAAAAGATCGACATTGTCGAGATTCAACAGAGTACGACGGAATGCAGTAGTAATAGAGGCAGCGGCAATGGAGATAGCTCAGACAGTTCTGACGTGTTTAAATCAGACTTCTTGTAGAAATTAACCTTCACGTTACAACCACTCGTAAGGTGCAAGTAGACAAAGAATGCAAAAGACAGTGGTGGATTCAGAGGGGCATCCGCGGTTTCCATGGAATCCCCATTTGAAAGTCCACAGAGTGCGATTTTTTACATTTTGTCAGACTAAGTATATTGTTGGCTATTTTAAATGACCTGTAAACCCTTCAATACTAGAAGTATAAGATTGTCTTTCTAAAGTCCTCAGAGGCTACCAGAACTGACCATCTCACGTCTGATATTTGAAGATTTTCCTAGGCGGAGCACGCCCCAACCGGACTTCCCTAGAACAGCGTGCTTACCACTGCAATCTTAACCTCGCAAAATATCTACATACTATTCTGAAATCCCCTTTTCAAAATACTGGACCCCCACTGAGAGGTAGTACAACGTAAAACGAACAACTGGTGGATAGTCTTCGCCCCGAGAACAATTGCCACTAAGTCAAGTGATATAATATGCTAATACGTGGTCAACAATATAAACAAACCTTCACATCATGATATAACCCCAATGCCAGCAAACATATCAGCAGGGGTGGCACCAAAGGAGGACAGAGGGGCTACAGCCCTCGGTCGGGGAACCTTAGCCCCCCTGTCAAGGAAAAATGAACTATTCGTCGGGGAAATTTCACTGGCGAGAAAACATTTATATATTGTACAAACTATGAGTAGTTGCTTTTGATTTAGCCAAGAAAGATAATAGACTCTTCTCTTCATTTCAAATGTAAAAGTAAAATGTAAACAGTTGCTGCAACTATTCTTGCGAAAAATAAAAATGACAAGTTTTCAACCTTGAAATAAGGAAATTGTAAAGAGGGTGTGATCCTGACCCCTCAGGTTTAGACCCCCTGTCGGAAACTTTAGCTCCTGCGTCGAGAAATTCCTGGCGTCACCCGGTTTCGACATGAAAGGAAAAATTAGTAGAACACCTTTCAATCTGGATGGCGCTTTTGATGTGAAAAGGGTGAAAAAAAAATATATCGATGGGCAAGGAAAAGAAGTGACCTGCACACCGACTAGAAACAGAAGCTCTTTTTTTATTCTTTTTTCCCCTAGCTGCAATTGTAGTATGACTTTTAACATGGCCACCGTTTCTTTGACTTTTAAATCACAAAGTATTGTTCGCCAGCCAACAACTGTGCACAGCTGCGGGTAATGTTTTTTGCCACATCACGGGATAAAATTCTGTAAATGCACAGAAATCAGAAGTTACGTAAACTCTTAGTCGCGTCGTTTTGAACTTATGAATTGTAAATTACGGAGAACTACACTCAAGCCAAAGACGGTCGCCATCCAGGCTTGACAAAATGGCTGGAAACAGAAATAACTAAACCTTATCTACAAAGATTTCCGATGCGACTGTTTCAAGATATTTTATAATAAAATTGAAAGTTCTTACTCGAGAACGAATGGTAGTATTCACTGTGACTTTTCTTCATAAGGACAACTCTTCAGTTATTCAGCGGTGTCTACTAACTAATGAACTAAATGTATCGAATGAACTAAATGACAAAGTGCTTTTTTATTGAATATTCTGTGGACTTATGGCATGAATTATTCGCAGTGGAAGACATAACACAAGTTAGTACCTGTATTTTATTCCCGCGACATAATGTATCCAGAAACCGAACTTGAATCAATCGTGTACCCAGTGGAGGGACCGTTTCCCCCCAACCATGATCATTCCAAGTCCATCGGTACATCATTGGCGAAATAGCAAAGAGATATTCCTCCTTCTTTATTCTCCAGTAAAAAAAACATTTTTATACGAAATTCGCTCTAGCTACTCAAAAAACATTCCGACGATTTCTACTTTGAGTTTTTCGAGTTACTGATTACTCGATTCGAGTTACTTGACGAAGTGGATTATTTAAGTTGTTAATTTGAACTTATCACTGATATTCCCTCCTTTTAGTTGCAATGTTTTTGTATGAACTGTAGACTTCGCAATTTGAAAAGTAAGAAGAGAAAAGAAAATGTTGCATGAATGCAATCCATGTAACAAGTCTATGTCACCACTGTGTCCATGAAGGCCCGGTTTACACGATACCGGATTACAGTCGTACCGGATCAGATTTCATACCGGATATGGCGTTTGTTTACGCGATGCAATCCAAAGCGCGCTTTACCGTTTTCGTAGAACGAAGATCACTCCGCAATGGAGGTAGTAAGGAAAGTAATCCGACACGTCTCCTCGCCCTGACACCAGTTTAATACGATACATCCCGCAATGTTTATGCAATAGAGGACCAAATTCAACACTGCCGTTAAAATAAACATGGAGCCAAACATTTGACAAACTTCATTTTCTGCTTAGTTGTTGCTTTAGCTTTTCTGCTGGCATAGAATCCACTATCGTGTCGACAGAACGAAAATAGTACGATTTGTATACCGGATTGAACAAGACAATCCGGTACGAAAAGTAATCCAGTATCTTGTAAACGGGGCCTAAGTGGACACTGTAGTGATGTAGACTTCAAGAGCATGTTTTATATAAATTGTCGGTACACCTTCGGTTATGTCCACCCCCATCCACAACAGCGCTGACCTGATCACGCCCTTAACTTTAATTGGGAAACGAGTGTAAGGGAGAAAATTTTCAAGTAACTCGTCGCTGAGATATTTATGTACTGTTTGTCCTTTAACATGGCGTAATGTTGTGTGTTACCTTAGAATCCCCAATGATGATGATGGTGATAATAATGATGATGATAGTGATGATAATGACGATGTTTATAATGATAATGATGTTGATGGTGATGATAATGATGATGATGATGCTGCTGATAATGATGATGATGTTTATGATGACAATAATGATAATAATGATAATCATGATGGTGATAATAATGATGATGATGTTCATGATGATGATAATGATGATGATAATGATGATGACAATGTTGATGAAAATGCTGATGCTGTTTATGATGGTGATGATGATGATGATAATGATTATGATGATCATGATAATGATGATGATGATGGTGGTGGTAATGATGGTGATGGTGGTAATGATGATGATGGTGGTGGTGGTGGTGGTGATAATGGTGATGATGATGGCGATGATGATGATGATGCTGATGACGATGATGATAAAGATGGTGATAATGATGATGATACTCAACACTTGATACTCAACATGCACTTTACAGTCATCGCTTGAGTTACTCTAAAGTATTCAGTTTTAAATCTCGACCCGCCAAAAGTAGGGTAAAACTGTCAAAGTTGTAATGAAGAAAAAGGAGGCAAATGTGGTAAGTATAAAGCCATTGAAGGGGCAAAGGACAATATTCCCATAGTACGTTAACGTACTTTACCACTCGAATATAACCGCCCCTCGAAAGTAGCGGCCAACAATCGTGGATAAAACGGAAAGTAAAGGGGGATTCTACTTTCGGATTCTACAGCCGGAAGTTATAGTACAATCATGGAAACGTCGTTAAGCATCACGAGACATCATTTCGTCATTAGTAACGAAAGTGTAAGTAACTTAGGCTGTGAACTTTACCGTTTTAAACTCATGAGGTGTAGATTGTTTGTGAGGGACTACATTGAAAGTTGAACCGGACTGAAACGACAGACGTTGAGAAGTTGTTGACGAGGGAAACAGCTGGACTTCAACTTCTCTGGTCGGTGAAAATTTTCAAAGGTAATTCAATACGTTACACCGACTACTTAAATAAACAAGGATAGAGTAAGTTTGGTTATATAGTTACTGTACGAAAGAATAGGGTAGATGTGGAAGAAGAGGTAATGCCATTGAGTAGAAGTAGGAAAATTTTCAAACCACATTCTTCATCAGAGTGACAAACATATCCTTCTGAAAGTATGACGAACTGTTTATTGACGTGTCGAAGTGGCATTTACGTGAGCAGTCGGTCTTAAATCACGAAGCATTCAGTAAGACTCCTTTTCAGATAATCATTCGAAGAAATAAGCATTTATTGACCCAACAATTGCAAAGCTGATTTGGGAAAAGATACACTTTTGTAATATTGGGTTTCAAACTGCTCCAATTCAGCTGCCGAAACCGGAAGGGAATCCGATGAACATAACAGTGTTTTAGGGATGCGTTACACGTTTTGGTAGTTGATGCACTTATTTCATTTGTACTTTTTGATGCGGTGATGTAATCTAAGTGGCAAGAATACCGTACAAAACTAAAGCATCAGGAAACGACAACAAAAACTGCTTTAACGTTTCATGACAGTTTCACTCACTAATATGTCGCTGGCAAAGAACACGAATGAATTACAAAACAGCCGAGTTCAATGGAATGGATCGGGTCTTCGAATTGTGGACTGCGGACCAAATTTGAGCAGAGAGTAATTTCAGTACGGACCGGCAATGATAGCGGGAAAAAAAATTAACAACAAAAACGAAAATGCCATGAATATACATTCAAACGGCACGTTACGTCATAGCAGGAATTTGTCTTTGTAACTTTCGATTCTAGGCCTCCTATAGGCGGTTCATCAGAGCGCGATGTCGGAACAAAACAAACAAGTGTTATTTCTGCGAAACTTTATTATGGCACGCTCGGGCGGGAATCTATCAAAGCGTAATGTCGGAACATAACAAGCCTGTTTACAACTGCTGATTCCATCATGGGAACGAAAGATTTGCAATGTCTTGTCCAATCTCAGCTAGCCTGAAGATTAGTATAAATATTAGTGGCCAGCACAAGATATTAAAATAGAATCCCATCAACGGTAAGAAATACAAAACTTTATTAAAACATGATTTACTAACGTTTCGTTGCATCACGTAACATCTTCCGAGTGGATAAATTTACGTTGCGGCAAGTATATATTTACATGTGAATAATTAATTGCTATTTCTGACTGACTTCGTCTTACTTTTGTCATCTTCTATTTCTGTCCCCTTTTACCTGATTGGTCTATTCATAATTAATAATTCACATGTAAATATATACTTGCTACAATGTAATTTATCCACTGTGAAGATGCTCCGTGCTGCAACGAAACGTTAGTAAAACATGTTTTAATAAAGTTTTTTTATTTTTTACCATTAATGGGATCCCATTTTAAAGTCTTGTACTGGACAGTAATATTTATACTGAGATCATGTTTTCCACCCGGAAAATCAATAGCCTGGAGATTAATATCTTGGTTAGTCTGAAGTAGCTCGACACCCTCTAGATCGCAGGACTCATTGGACATTTTCTTATTTCCTGGTGGACAAGATGACAATTGTTTGCTTTTTCGATGCTGTCTGGGTAGGCGCCTACCACACGTTTAATTTTAAAAAATTCTTTTTCCATAACTGAAACAAATAAGTGCATTTATCGCTAAACTGTAAAGAAAATACATATTCCTGGATACTTTATTGCAAAATTTCATAACTTTTCTGGTATTGTCTGGCACGGCGGTTTAGTTTATACAAAACAATTTCAAGGGCGGTGGCACCAAATTTCAGTTGGGGGGCGAGCCGACTTGTACAATGCCATAGACTAAAGCCTAGTTTCCATATAGTTGTAATTGTTGTAATTCTATCGCCGATAATCGGCGATGAGCCCTTACAACAATTACAACTATATGGAAACGCGTGTTGTAATTGTTGTAATCCAATCGGCGATGAATCGGCGACTGTTGTAGAAGTTGAATCGAGTTCAACTTCTACAACAATTACAACAGTCGCCGATGCGGTCAAATTTAATGGAAACGCTTTCTACAACAGTCGCCGACAGTCGCCGATGAAAAGAGGGCACGTGACATGAGTAGCCAATCATAGCACATCTTCTGTTGCCATAGTAAAGTATCGCAATCACGAGACTCGCGTGGATTGATTCCATTTCCAAAGAGAAACCTTAAACTAGAATTTCGTGTAGAAGAAGGCTGACAAAAGACGATCTAAACGACTCGAGATAAAAATGGGCGACTCAAACATCAGTAACGAAGAGTTTATGGACATTGTTAGAAACTATCCTGCTGCATATAAGCGGTCTTCAGTTGATTTCCGCGACAAAAACAAGAAGGCCAATTCTTGGCGAGCCATGGCTAAAAGTAGCACGCATTGGGCATGTAGAAGCACCCTTCTGTTTAGCCGTGCCATCCTTCTCGCAGTGCTTTTCCCTCACGATTGCTTACAATCTTCAGTTTGTTATAGAAATGGACTTACTACAGAACTGCCTTTCCAGACGCCATGTAAACTGTACATCCGCATGCGCAGTTTCGACAGAAATCGGCGATTGTTCGACCGAGAAGTCCTGTGAAGTAGCGGGAAATCAGCGACGAATTACAACAATTACAACGATATGGAAACTAAAATGTTGTAATTCCGTCGCCGATTATCGCCGATGGAATTACAACAATTACAACTATATGGAAACTAGGCTTTATACTATCAAAACCGTAGCGATTGAATAACCAGGCGGGAATCTCATAGTTTATCATAGTTTATCATAGTTTTGTTTTGCGTTATGTACTGGCACTTATTTTTATCTTACGTATTAGACTAGTATTATTATCAATATTATATATAAATTTTATAATAATATATACTGATGACAAAAACTGCATGATGTAGTGCATGTGTTATCTATAAAAATTTGCTGAAAATTATAAGTATAATAGCACTACGCCATTTGAATGTTACTATACGCCAGCGGCCTGCGCGTATACTAGTTTTGCTGCCTGCTATTTAGGGGAGTGCGGCTTCCCACTAAAATGTTCGAAGGCGACTGCCCCCCTTGCCCCCTGTACCACCGCCCCTGAATTTCCCTCTTCCGTAACTGAAAACTGGACGCCATCTCGTTTTGCTCGGAGGTGAATAGTGCTGGATATTCTGAGGTAGAGGAACCGATCAGATTACGCGAAAAACACAATTCTCCTTATTTATAGAGCTTAGTAATCTGTACAAAATGTTAGCTCCCTAAATTCATTAAGTCCTCATCGATGTGCTCCCCCCTAGAAATACCCTAGTTATGTCACAACAGTTAGCCGACAGGCGGATTCAGAGTAGGGCCATTCCAGTCATATCCCAAACCCCTTAAAGGAGCAAATAAAAGGCAAAAAAGCCATATTTTAATGACTAGAGATCAATTACAAATCACATCATCCAGATATGCAGTATTTCCGGGGCTTCGCACAGTTTGGGTTGTTGGTCACCATACTTCATTTTTTACCAACTATATCCTTGTTTCGCGCGCGAAAACTGCCTAGAGCCTTCAGTGAAATGACAGCTATCAAAAAAATTATGTCTGCATTCGCCAAAGAGTATTCAGTGGTCAACTCAACCATGGGCTCAAAGTTTTAGCCCCTTCTAGAATGTGACAACCCCTTAGCACTTTACGTTGGTCACACTAGTTTACTTTCAATGGCGGAGCAATCATCATAAACGAGTTGAGGAACCATTTTACTGTCGAAGAAAGCTAGTTAAAAATGATTTAAGATTGGCTGTTATGATAAGAGATGGATGGATTAACATTAAGTGCAACTAATGCGTTCGTAACTCAGAGATAACAGAGACATACCTCTTT
Organism: Heliopora coerulea; assembly: GCA_030142905.1. NCBI lineage: Eukaryota > Metazoa > Cnidaria > Anthozoa > Scleralcyonacea > Helioporidae > Heliopora > Heliopora coerulea. Next base: position 1,851,121 of record JASJOG010000041.1, on the reverse strand, counting down.
TTCAGCGTTCCATAATTCCAGAGAGATTACAGCAAAGTCTTTCCTTCAACCCGGCGAAAACAGCGAAGAAATTACCAACCAGTTTTTTCACTGACGAGGCGATGGAATTGAGAAGAGTCGACGAAGCAACAACAGACATTTCAATTTTCTCAAGCACTGACCATTCAGATCTTCAAGAACGGAATATTTTTAATAGCTTTTCTAACTATCTGGAACCGTTTTTTTCCAGTTTGTGGAAAAACAAGCATCGGCGTAGTGAGCGTGGCCAGTTAGGCGAACCCGATGACATACGAGCTCGGAGGCTCACTGTAACGATTCGAAAAGACGAGGATGGTGACCACGAAGAGTTCGAAATTTTTGAAGATGTAGTTGAACAAATTTGGTACCAGACAAGCTATTACAAGCTATTCATGAAAGTCTTAAGTTTTTCACAAGCTCTCATTCGATCTCCCGGTCTGGTGATTTATAAACCCAGCAAAACCTACGAAAGAGTAATGGCGAAACTTATTCGACTAGAAGATAATGGGGACTTCGATGAATTTGACAGTTATTCGTCTTATGTAGTGAAGCACTATGAGAATACTGACCCTGATTTAGTGGCAGCAGCCACTGTTGAGCAGGCAGTGTGTTTCGTTTATAGGAAAGACTTGAAAGCCGCCAAAGAGTGCGCTAAGAGAGGCTACGAGCTGGCACGCTGCACAAGTTTTCCACCGATGTTCGAAGCACGCGCGTTGACCTCAATGGCCACAATTTCCAGGAAAAAAAATAAGCTCGGTTCCGCTAAGAAGTATTTGGGCTTGGCCGAGCAGAGCTTAAAATGTAGTTGCAGCTATGAGGACATGGCCCACTTCCACGAATGCTACGGCAGTTTCCTAGATTCGTTTATGGGAAACATGCCAAACCCAGATCAAAACGTTCAAGAATCTGCACTCGTTAGTTTCAAGAAGATGAGCGAAGTCGCCTCTCAGGACGCCAGACCTCGCGTTAACGACAAGAATAAATTTTACGCTTTGATAAAAAGTGCAAGAATATTACTCGATTCAAATTCTTCGTTCGGACGCCAGGGACGCGCGGTTAGTGAAGCCTCAGTCGCTCTTGCCGGCCAATATCTTGGAATAATCAAAAAAGATTTGTGGAAGAGCATCCCACGTGGTTCCCAAATCCAGTTCCGATTGGTCGAATCCGATCTTTACTTCCGATTGGGAAAGTTCGATGAGGAGAGGCAGCTGCTGGAAGAATGTCTTCAGGAGGCGAGGACGTACGGTTTTAAAACTGAAGAGCCAATTATCATACAGGTAAGTAGAAGGAATAGTACGCATTTACACTCAGTCACGTGAAACTGTGTCTGTATTACGTCAAAGTTAATTTCCGAGTGCTATAATAATCATACATTTTTAGACCCAACCAAGACCAAATGGGGCTTCGGACTGGGAACGGTCCAATAGGCAAGTTCCAAGAGTACTTTCCCTTAATATAGACTACAACTATGAGAGATTCTCAAAAACTTAAATTAGAATTTTACAGTTTTTAATTAATTGATTGAATAAAGTTTGCCCTTCGTTTGTGTCTGTATTGCTGGCGTTAGGTCGAAAGTTTAAGCACTAAGCGTAATTACCTTTAAACCCAAAGTGTGAACACTAATTCAAAAGAATGAAAGATGTATCCTTTTACTTTCTAGCGCATGAAGGAGATTAGGCAAATACAGAATGAAACAGTTCCTGTGGTAAAAAAGATCGACATTGTCGAGATTCAACAGAGTACGACGGAATGCAGTAGCAATAGAGACAGCGGCAATGGAGATAGCTCAGACAGTTCTGACGTGTTTAAATCAGACTTCTTGTAGAAATTAACCTTCACGTTACAACCACTCGTAAGGTGCAAGTAGACATAGAATGCAAGAGACAGTGGTGTATTCAGAGGGGTATCCGCGGTTTCCATGGAATCCCCATTTGAAAGTCCACAGAGTGCGATTTTTTACATTTTGTCAGACTAAGTATATTGTTGGCTATTTTAAATGACCTGTAAACCCGTCAATACTAGAAGTATAAGATTGTCTTTCTAAAGCCCTCAAAGGCTACCAAAACTGACCATCTCACGTCTGATATTTGAAGATTTTCCTTGGCGGAGCATGCCCCTATTGAACTTCCCTAGAACAGCGTGCTTACCACGCCAATGTTAACCTCGCAAAATATCTACCTACTATCCTGAAACCCCCTTTTCAAAATCCTGGACCCGCCACTGAGAGGTAGTACAAGGTACAAAGGTCCAACTGGTGGATAGTCGTCGCCCCGAGGACAATTGCCATTGAGTCAAGTGGAGTAATATGTTAAGTCAACAATATAAACAAACCTTCACATCATGATATAACTCCAGTGCTAACAAACATATCAGCAGGGGTGGCACCAAAAGGGGGGCAGAGAGGCTACAGGCATCTTCCGGGGAAAAATGAACCATTCGTCGGGGAATTTTCACTGGCGATAAAACATTTATATATTGTACAAACTATGAGTAGTTGTTGTTGATTTAGTCAAGAAAGATAATAGACTCTTCTCTTCATGTCAAATGTAAAAGTAAACTGTTAGTAGTGAGTTGTTGCAACTATTGCAAAAAATAAATATAACAAGTTTTCAACCTTCAAATAAGGAAATTATAAAGAGGGTGTGGTCCTGACCCCTTCGTTTAGCCTCCCTGTCGGGGACGTTTGCTCCTGCGTCGGGAAATTCCTGGCGCTTTATCTGCATATCAGCCGTTTCGATAGGAAATATCAGTAGAGCACCCTTTAATCTGGATGGTGCTTTTGATGCGAAAAAGGTAAAAAAATATCTATCGACCCGCAAGGAAAAGAAATGACCTGCACGCTGACTAGAAACAGAAGCCCAATTTTTTTTTGACCACCGTTTCTTTGACTTTTAAATCACAAAGTGTTGTTGTGAAGAAGTGGAATTTGTTCATGTAAATTAGAAACGGGACAATTTAATTTTATTAAGTATAATAGGGATAATCCTCTTGAGCCCTGATGGATGAATGCATAAAATACGCAAATGGGAGGAAGAGTATAAGAGGCTCTCGTGATACGCCAAGAGGAGAGAATCGGAGCTACCAACCTAGAATCGCGAATCCCGTAAAGATACCGGCTGGACGAAGGATAGGCGAACGTATTGCTATTCATACTGGCCGATAGCCCAGTATGAATGGCAAGTATGAACCACATCGAAGGAGGGAATGAGCGTGGTTGGGTATCTGTGAAGAGAAACCAGTGGGAGTTTGATACACCCGAATTGACGCCAATTAAACTCGTGCTTATAATTCCGGCAGCCAGAAGGTTCTTTGAGTACTCGATCTGGTAGTGGTTAGCTATCATTATGGCAGTTACACCTTGTCGGATGACTTGATTAAGCTGATCAAAACGTGGCATGTGAGGGAAGCAAAAAGGGCTTCAAAGCGAGGAGAGGATGTTGTCGAACTTTAGAAATTAGGATTTTGATAAGTGTAAGTTAGAAATAAATTATTATTTATTAGTCTAGTAATTGAATAGTACGATATTAAAGGGAGTCTCGAACTTTGGTTACCTGAGGTCTGGTGTCTTCGTATCGTCTTTAGGAAGGAGAAATCCTCGGGAACAGACCTACCGGCCTGTAAGGTGGTCACTTTGTCACAATTGTTTGCCAGCCAACAACTGTGCACAACTGCGGCTAATGTTTTATGCCAAATCACAAGATAACATTCTGTAATTGCACAGAAATTAGAAGTTATGTAAACTCTTAGACGCGTCGTTTTGAGCTTATGAGTTTTAAATTACGGAGAACTACACTCAAGCCAAAGACGGTCGCCATCCAGGCTTGAGAAAATGGCTGGAAACAGAAATAACTAAACCTTATCAACAAAGATTTCAGATACGACTGTTTTAAGATATTTTATAATAAAATTGAAAGTTCTAACTCGAGGACGAATGGTAGTATTCACCGTGACTTTTCTTCATAAGGACAACTCTTCAGTTATTCAGCTGTATCTACTAACTAATGAACTAAATTACAAACTAAATGACAAAGTGCTTTTTTATTGAGTATTCTGTGGACTTATGGCATGAATTATTCGCAGTGGAAGACATAACACAAGTTAGTACCTGCATTTTATTCCCGCGACATAATGTATCCAGAAACCGAACTTGAATCAATCGTGTACCCAGTGGAGGACCGTTTCCACCCAATCATGATCATTCCAAGTCCATCGGTACATCATTGGCGAAATAGCAAAGAGATATTCCTCCTTCTTTATTCTCCAGTAAAAAAACATTTTTATACGAAATTCGCTATAGCTAATCAGAAAACATTCCGACGATTTCTACTTTGAGTTTTTCGAGTTACTGATTACTCGATTCGAGTTACTTGACGACATGGATTATTAAAGTTGTTAATTTGAACTTATCACTGATATTCCCTCCTTTTAGTTGCAATGTTTTTGTATGAACTGTAGACTTCGCAATTTGAAAAGTAAGAAGAGAAAAGAAAATGGTGCACGAATGCAATCCATGTAACAAGTGTATGTCACCAATGTGTCCATGAAGGCCCAGTTTACACGATACCAGATTACAGTCGTACCGGATCAGATTTCATACCGGATTCGATGTTTGTTTACGCGATGCAATCCGAAGCGCGCTTTACCGTTTTCGTAGAACGAAGATCACTCCGCAATGGAGGTAGTAAGGAAAGTAATCCGACACGTCTCCTCGCCCTGACACCAGTTTAATACGATACATTCCGCAATGTTTATGCAATAGAGCACCAAATTCAACAGTGCTGTTAAACTAAACATGGAGCCAAACATTTGACAAACTTCATTTTCTGCTTAGTTGTTGCTTTAGCTTTTCTGCTGGCATAGAATCCACTATCGTGTAGACAGAACGAAAATAGTACGATTTGTATACCGGATTGAACAAGACAATCCGGTACGAAAAGTAATCCAGTATCGTGTAAACGGGGCCTAAGTGGACACTAGTGATGATGATCGATGATCAACTTTATTTAACCACATTAACCTTTTCAACAAATGCTGATTTCCAAAAGGGATGTGTACAATAAATAATATGAAAGTTACAACTAATATTACTATATACATACAAACATACAATTATTCCTACTAAAATCAATAGAATTTAAGATAAAATTAAGGTTGAGGTCGAGGAAGAAAGCTTATTACAGAACGAGTTATTCGATACCGAATTTCGTATCTCTTTAGGTATCTGATTCCATAGCTTACCCCCACTATACCCAAAACTTTTTTTAAGAATTCTGTTTTTGGTCTTGGAATAGAAAGCGTTGTCGAAGAACCCCTTAGCTTATAAATATGAATTGCATTTACATTTTGGAAAGCTTCGCACAGTCTTTGTTGGGCTGAACCATTAACTGTTTTGTACATTAACCTGGCTTTCATTTGTGCCCTACGCTCTTCGAGTGTTACCCAACCTAGGGATTTTCGGGCTAACATAGACTGACCATGTTCATTTTTTAAATTCATGATCAGCCTAGCTGCTCTATTTTGGAGTTTCTGTAGACGTTCACTTAGTCCTTTATTAAGTGTATCCCATACTTCGCAGCAGTAATCAAAATAAGGTTGGATTAATGCATTATAAACCCTCACCAAAATACTTTGTTCGACATATTCCCTTAACCTTTTAATTACCCCAATACCGAATGATATCTTACTGCTAATATGGTTAACGTGCTTTTCTCAACTCAAATTTTCGTCCAGTTGAACTCGAAGCACTTTGGTGTTTTTCACTTTTTTTATCATTTGGTTGTCTATTTTGACTCCACGTTGGGTATCTACAGGGTGTTCCAAAAAAACGAAAGCTATTGAAATCACCAATGACAATTCAATTGTTAGAATTTGAATGCCTTAGCACTCTGTTGGTCCCCACGAGTGCATAAATGATTGATATAAGTAATTTTATACATAATGAAGCTGTCTAAAACTGTAAAATGTTGTTAGTACGCAGCGTTTATTTATGTGAGTTTTATGGTGCGTAAACACAATGGAATCAGATTGTATTCATGATCAACATGTGCTTATTGTGCTGTTTCAGGCTTTTAGGAAGGAAAAGTATGTGCATTAAAACAAAACAGTTTTTATTTACAATATTTACAATTTACAACTATGGATACAATCAAGTACCGTGACCTTCGACATGTCCCCCTTCTCTTGCAACACAAAGCATTGTTCGCCTGTGCATATCACTCACTGCCCGTCGAATGAAGGCAAGCTGCTCTCGTAAGGCATCGAACTCTCTGACGATCCTCTGGCGTAACTCGTTAATATTTTGCGGTGGAGTTGTAAATACTTTATCTTTAACATATCCCCACAAAAAAAGTCGCATGGTGTCAAGTCAGGTGAGCGCGGTGGCCATTCAACATCATGACCTAAACCTATGATGCGGTGATTTCCAAACACATCGTTGAGGCGATCTCTAACTGCGATAAGGCGATTTGCAGGAGCGCCATCTTGAGCCCACCAAAGACCCCGAAACCTTCCCTCCCAATATTGGTTATTAAAATGTTCAGCGAGTTGTGGAAAGACAAATTCGTTGAGCATTCGAAGATAAGCGATTCCGTTAACATTCCCCACGAAAAAGTAAGGACCAAGCATTAAACCATTACCGCAAAGTGCTGCCCAAACCGTCAAATGTACGCGAGAATCGCTCCTTTCAAAATTAAATGCAGGCGGGTGTCCTTTAGGTGCATATTGCCGTACATTGCTATTTGCTTCGTCTCCAATCACCAAGCTATCCAAAAAGTTTTCCCGACGACAGCGTTCGTTGAACCATCTGGAGAAGTGCAATCGACGTGCAAAGTCGCCTGCCAACAACTCATGCCGCACATGCATTCGGTATGGGTGCCATTTAATTTCAATCTTTGTTATCCGGTTAAAGCTTGTTCTGGAAATCGGAATGGGGTTGCGATGAGCACTCACGTGAGGATTTTGCTGGAACAGATCTCTTACAGCGTCAATATTTTGCGCAGTTCGAATAGTTCTTCTTCTGCCAGAATGCCCTTTATTAATGTTTAAACTCGTACCTGCGTTTAAATAAACTCGTACCTGCGTTTTCTGACGTTGCTCAAAATTGTGCTTGGCGCAGGTGGATTTTGATCTGGAAACCTTTGCTGAAAAGCGTTTCGCACTTCCGTTGTACTTTGGGTACGCGTATAATTTATCACAATAAAAACTCTTTGTTCTGTGGTCAGTTGTACCATTTTCTTTCGAAGCGATGACAGGACTAATTTGAATTGTATCATTTCCACAAAGTTTTTCTCGGTAAAAATTTTATAATTTGCTTTAAATTCCAGCGGGCAAAAAATCGCGCACTTTACAAGGCGATTTTCTTACCTAAATTTTAATACATGCACCTTGTCAATATTTTACGCATCATTACGTTCAGTTTTTTCGCAGGGCATTCAAATTTTAACAATAAGTGATTTCAATAGTTTTCGGGTTTTTTGGGACACCCTGTATATTATTTGTTTTATGTCGTGATCCAATCAATGTATATTCAGTTTTCGCAATATTTAAACTGAGCTTATTTGCACCTAGCCATTTCCGAACATTACCAATGTCTACACCAGCCCTCTACTCCACCTCACCCGTTGTTTCGCCAACTGCCGTTAAGTTGGTATCGTCAGCAAACATTCTAGGAGTTGTGCATTCAAGGCAGTTTGGCAAATCCTTTATATAGATGAGAAATAGGAGAGGGCCAAGTATACTCCCCTGAGGAATGCCATAAATGACTTCTCTCTTCTTTGAGAATATATCAGCCAATTGACAACTTTGTGTAGTGATGTAAACTTCAAGAGCATGTTTTATATAGCTTGTCGGTACACCTTGGGTAATGCCCTCCCTCCACAACAGCGCTGACCTGATCACGCCCCTAACTTGAATTGGCAAACGAGTGTAAGGGACAAAATTTTCAAGTAACTCGTCGCTGAGATATTTATCTACGGTTTGTCCTTTAGTATGGCGTAATGCTGTGTGCGACTGTAGAATCCCCAAAATAGCGGCCCCCCGAAAGTAACGGCAAATTTGAGATGTGTGTGAAATTTTCAGAAAATAGCGGACCCTCCGAAAATAGCAACCCTTTCGAAAATATCTCGTTCTATGTGACAGAATGAATATGATTGTTGATGATGATGATGATGGTGATAATAATGATGATGACGGTGATGATAATATTTATAATGATAATGATGTTGATGGTGATGATAATGATGATGATGATGATGATGGTGATAATGATGATGTTTATGATGATGATAATGTTTATGATAAGGATAATGATGATGATGGTGATAATGATGATGATGATGATGATGTTGATGATAATGTTGATGCTGTTTATGGTGATGATGATGATGATGATGATGGTAATAATGATGATGATGATACTTAACACTTGATACTCAACATGCACTTTACAGCCATCGCTTGAGTTACTCTAAAGTACTGAGTTTTAAATCTCGACCAGCCAAGAGTAGAGTAAAACTGTCAAAGTTGTAATGAAGAAAAAGGAGGCAAATGTGGTAAGTATAAAGCCATTGAAGGTGCAAAAGACAATATTCCCATAGTACGTTAACGTACTTTACCACTCGAATATAACCGCCCCTCGAAAGTAGCGGCCAACAATCGTGGATAAAACCGAAAGTAAAGGGCGGTGCTACTTTCGAGATTCTACAGCCGGAAGTTATAGAACAATCATCACGAGACATCATTTCGTCATTAGTAAGGAAAGTGTAAATAACTTAGCTTTACCGTTTTGAACTCATGAGGTGTAGATTGTTTGTGAGGGACTACATTGAAAGCTGAGCCGGACTGAAACGACAGACGTTGAGAAATTGTTGACGAGGGAACTGGTCGGTGAAAATTTTCAAAGGTAACTCAATACGTTACACCGACTACTGAAATAAACAAAGATAGGGTAAGTTTGGTTATATAGTTACTGTGCGACATAATAGGGTAGATGTGGAAGAAGAGGTAATGCCATGGAGTAGAAGTAGGAAAATTTTCAAACCACATTCTTCATCAGAGTGACAAATGTATCCTTCTGAAAGTTTGACGAACTGTTTATTGACGTGTATCAGTGACATTTACGTGAGCAGTCGGTCTTAAATCACGAAGCATATGGTAAGACTCATTTTCAGATAATCATTCGAAGAAATAAGCATTTACTGACCCAAGAATTCCAAAGCTGATTTGGGAAAAGAAACCACGGAGACCATCTTGCAACACCTTCAGAAACATACTTTCACCTTATATTAAATGAGTACGTATTAAACCACTTATACTTAAAGCAGTTTACGATTGAGACTTCCAATGGTAATTTGAGGTTTTCGATATTCTACTGTAATTTTGGGTTTCAAACTGCGCCAATTTAGCTGCCCAAACTGGAAGGGAATCTGATGAACATAACAGTATTTTCGGGATCCGTTATGCGTTTTCGTTGTTGATGCAATTGTTTCATTTGCACTTTTTAATGCGTTCATGTAATCTAAGTGGCAAGAGTACCGTACAAAACTAAAGCATCAACAAGTGACAACAAAAACGGCTTTAACGTTGCATGATAGTTTCACTCACTAATATGTCGCTGGCAAAGAACACGAATGAATTACAAAACAGCCGGTTTCAACGGAATAGATCGGGGTCTTCGAATTGCGGACTGCCGGCCAAATTTGAGCGGAGAACAATGTCAGTACGGACCGGCAATGATAGCGGGAAAAAATCATTAACAAGAAAAATCTTAGGGGAAAAAAATTAATAAGAAAAACAGTAATGCCATGAATATACCTTGGAACGGTACACTACATCAAAGCGGGGATTTCTCTTTGTAACTTTCGATATCAGGCCTCGTATAGGGGGTTCATCATAGCGCGATGTCGGAACAAAACAAACAAGTCTTAATTCTGTGAAGCTTTGTTATGGCACGCTCGGGCGGCGGATCTATGGAAGCGTAATGCCGGAACATAAGAAGCCTGTTTACATCCGCTGATTCCATCATGGGAACGAAAGATTCGCAGTGTCTTGTCCAATCATAGCTAGTGTGGAGACTAGTATAAATATTCGTGTCCAGCACAAGACTTAAAAATAGAATCCCATCGATAGTAAGAAATACAAAACTTTATTAACCCTTTGCCTGTCCCGTGCATCACATATGACACACACTGGACGTCTAAGCGATAACATCAAACAAAGGCTAGACAGGCAAAGGGTTAATATGCCTATTTTGCGTGTTTTTTGCTGGGCTTTATTATTTATTCTTCGTGTATGAGACTGTAATATTTCGACTTTTAACCCTTTGCCTGATAAACTCTTTTAACCCTTTGTCTGATAAACGGGAGAGGCAAAGGGTTAAAACATGATTTACTAACGTTTCGTTGCATCACGGAACATCTTCAGAGTAGATAAATTTACTTTGTGGCAAGTATATATTTACTTGTGAATAATTAATTGCTATTTCTGCCTGACTTCGTCTTACTTTTGTCATCTTCTATTGCTGTCCAATTTTATCTGTTTGGTCTACTTATAATTAATTATTCGCATGTAAATGTGTGTATACTTGCCACAATGTAAATTTATCCACTCTGAGGATGATGCGTACTGCAACGAAACGTTAGTAAATCATGTTTCAATACGTTTTCCGTCCGGAAAATCAATATCTTGGAGATTAATATCTTGGTTAGTCTGAAGGAGGTTGAGACCCTCTAGATCGCAGGACTTATTACACATTTTCTGATTTCCTGGTGCACAAGATGAAATATTTGTCGGAGACTAACCCCCCCCGAAAAAATCTGTAAGCCAAATTTGTTTACTGTTTTGATGTTGTCTGGAAAGGAGTCTACCACACGTCTAAGTTTAAAAAATTCTTCCTCCGCAACTGAAATAAAACGGGAAGTCATTTTGTTGTTGAATAGTAAACAATTATTCACCGAAATGGAGGTGAATAGCGGTGGTTATTAACCGTATACGTAGCATATACCTCGCATAACTGTTTTCACACACTTCTTTAAGTTTGTAAGACAATTTTACGGGATGTCGGCTTGTCGCCAGCTCGTCGTTTGTAAACAAAACATTTTGAAACACATTATGAGTGCATTTATCACTAAATTGTAAAGAAGATACATATTCCTTGATAGTTTATTGCCAAATTTCGTAACTTTTATGGTATTGTCTGGCACGACGGCTTAGTTTATTCAAAACAATTTCCTTCCGTAATTGAAACAAAACTGGACGCCATCTTCTTTTGCTTGGAGGTGAATAGTGCGGGATATTCCGAGGTAGAGGAACCAATCAGATTACGCAAAAAGAAACAATTCCCCTCATTTATAGAGCTCAGTAATCTGTACAAAATGTTAGCTCCCTAAATTCATTAAGTCATCATCGATGTGCTCCCCCTAGAAATACCCTAGTTACGTCACAACAGTTAGCCGACAGGCGGATCCAGAGTAGGGGCCATTCCAGTCATATCCCAACCCCCTTAAGGTGGTTCTATACATTGAAAATAAATTTCTTTAATTTCAGTTTTTCTCAACATATTTCTGGTAGAACAGACAGGAAATAAGTTGGCTGATGCAAAATCAGGCACTTATGAACATGTTGTTGCCGTAGTAACCCAGATACTAACCCCTATGTTTGAGAAACGTGAGGGCTTGGATAAATTAAGGTAGATGAACGATCTTCAAGCTCCATAGTCAAAAAATGATTTCTGAGCCCCAGACGGGGATCTAATTCCTGATCTAATTTCTGATCCCCGTTTGCGGCTCAGAAATCATTTTCTGAGTTTGGAGCTTGAAGATCGTTCATCTACCTCCATACTAACCCCTATGGTGAAATTTAGGGCACTTACGCCAAAAATTATAGGAACTAAAGTAAAGACCAGACAAATGCAAAACTAAGTTTAATAGAGCCTCAATACATGAACCCATGACATGAACCTAAAAAAGAAGTGATTAGAAATTTTAAATCATGAAATTTTAATTTATTTGGAACTGCTTCAAAATACAGTTTGATACAACACATAGAGGGATAGTTATTTTCAAAAACTATTTCTTGTATGGGTGATTTATGAGGTTCACATCATAGACCTATTTGTTGTTGACAAATGCTGAAAATTTGATACCAATTGGACAAATATTAAATGCAGCTGAGTATTTGGCACCGAGCAAGACAGCAAACTGAGAAAATCGAGTTTAAAGTTTTTAAAGAAATTTTTTAAGAGGACCAATGATACATTACAGACCAAAATAAAGTCAAAAAGCTGTTAAAATGATCCTGCTGAACAAGGACGTAAATCCTGGGGTGGATCGGGGGACATATCCCCCCTACTTTTTGGACAGAGGGGGATACATATGTAATTATCACCCCACTTTTTGCAAAGTTCATGACAACTGAAGCCTAATTTCTGCTCCCTCGGCGCTTATGGTTCCATGTTTACCTTTACGATTTTCGGATATAACCTTTTTCAGCCCCAATTCTTATCTAGGTATTGTTGGTTCGAATACATGACAAATTATGAAAATTTGCCAAATTATTTTACAGTCCAATCGTTCTTCTTTGAACGCCATTTTGTAAACAATCAGAAATACTTTGTTTAGTCATACTATAACGTCTTTATTGCTGTTTGGAGGATATGCATGGCTTCGTTTCGATTGAAAAATAAGGTATGAATGTTGTTCCAAAGAAACAATCTCAGAATGTCGGAAAAGGCATTTCATAAATATTAGATTTAAAAAAAAAGAACTTTCAGAGGGAATACTTCCACATCACTTGGCCGGCTCCGTCCCCCCCACTTTTAGGAAGCGATTGTCGCCCTTGCTGCTGAATAGGTTTCCCCTTCTCTCTCCTGGTTCTTGTCTCTTTGCCTCTTCCTTTTTCCTCTGAGGGACTTCCTGCATGTTTTTACAATATCTGGTGATTGTAGTTTGCTCTGCTTACATGATGGGAATCTGTTTGTTGAAGTCCAGCAAGACAAAGTGCTCCTGGATTCATTCCCAGCCCTTCCAACATCTCAACAGTAGCCCTCCCACCAATGTTAAAGTGGGCCACAGCATCATACACTCCTAGTTTAAAAACATTGGCTCCGACAAAGGAGCAAATAAAAGGGCAGAAAAGCCATATTTTGTTGACTAGTGATCAATTGGAAATCGCATCATCTAAACATGCACTATTTCCGGGACTCCGCACAGTTTGAATTGTTAGCCACCATATTTCATTTTACACCAAGGATGGACGTGTTTCGTTTATAGGGAGGACCTGAAAGCCGCCAAAGTTTGTGCTAAGAAAGGCTACGAGTTGGCGCGCTGCACAAGTTTTCCACCGATGTTCCAAGCACGCGCGCTGATTTCAATGGCCACAATCTCAAGGAGGAAAAATAAACTGGGTTCCGCTAAGAAGTATTTGGAGTTGGCCGAGCAGAGCTTCCAAAGTGGTTGGAACTATGAGGACATGGCGCACTTCCATGAATGCTACGGCAGTTTCCTAGACTCGTTTATGGGAAACCTACCAAACCCAGATCAAAACGTTAAAGAACTTGCACTCGTTAGTTTCAAGAAGATGAGCGAAGTCGCCTCTCAGGACGCCAGACCTCGCGTTAACGACAAGAATAAATTTTACGCTTTGATTAGAAGTGCAAGAATATTACTTGATTCAAACTCTTCGTTCGGACGCCAGGGACGCGCGGTTAGCGAGGCCTCAGTCGCTCTTGCCGGCCAATATCTTGGAATAATCAAAAAAGATTTGTGGAAGAGCATCCCACGCGGTTCCCAAATCCAGTTCCGATTGGTCGAATCGGATCTTTACTTCCGATTGGGAAAGTTCGAGGAGGAGAGGCAGCTGCTGGAAGAATGTCTTCAGGAGGCGAGGACGTACGGTTTTAAAACTGAAGAACCAATTATTATACAGGTAAGTAGAAGGAATAGTACGCATTTACACTCCGTCACGTGAAACTGTGTCTGTATTATGTCAAAGTTAATTTCCGAGTGCTATAATAATCATACATTTTTAGACCAAGAGTACTTTCCAAAGTCCAAGAGTACTTTCCAAGTTCCAAGAGTACTTTCCCTTAATATAGACTACAGCTATGAGAGATTCACAAAGAATTTTACAGTTTTTAATTAATTGATTTTATAAAGTTCGCCCTTCGTTTGTGCCTGTATTGCTGGCGTTAGGTCGATAGTTTAAGAACTAAGCGTAATTACCTTTAAGCCCAAAGTGTAAACACTAATTCAAAACAATGAAAGATGTATCCTTTTACTTTCTAGCGCATGAAGGAGATTAAAAAAATACAGAATGAAACAGTTCCTGTGGTAAAACCGATCGACATTGTCGAGATTCGACAGAGTACGACGGAATGCGGTAGCAATAGAGGCAGTGGCAATGGAGATAGCTCAGACAGTTCTGACGTGTTTAAATCAGACTTCTTGTAGAAATTAACCTTCACGTTACAACCACTCTTAGGTGCAAGTAGACAAAGAATGCAAGAGAGAGTGGTCGATTCAGAGGGGCATCCGCAGTTTCCATGGAATCCCCATTTGAAAGTTCAAAAAGTGCGAGTTTTTACATTTTGTCAGACTAAGTATATTGTTGGCTATCTTAAATGACCTGTAAACCCGTCAATTGGCGGAGCATGCCCCAACCGGACTTCCCTAGAACAGCATGCTTACCACGCCAATGTTAACCTCGCAAAATATCTACATACTATCCTGAAACCCCCTTTTCAAAATCCTGGACCCGCCACTGAGAGGTAGTACAACGTACAAAGGTCCAACTGGTGGATAGTCGTCGCTCCGAGGACAATTGCCATTGAGTGAAGTAGAGTAATATGTTAAGTCAACAATATAAACAAACCTTCACATCATGATATAACTCCAGTGCTAACAAACATATCAGCAGGGGTGGCACCAAAGTGGGGGTAGAGGCGCTACAGCCCTCTGCCGGGGAAAAATGAACCATTCGTCGGGGAATTTTCACTGGCGATAAAACATTTATATATTGTACAAACTATGAGTAGTTGTTTTTGATTTAGTCAAGAAAGATAATAGACTCTTCTCTTCATGTCAAATGTAAAAGTAAACTGTTAGTAGTGAGTTGTTGCAACTATTGCAAAAAATAAATATAACAAGTCTTCAACCATCAAATAAGGAAATTATAAAGAAGGTGTGGTCCTGACCCTTGGTTTAGCCTCCCTGTTGGGGACGTTAGCTCTTGCGTCGGGGAATTCCTGGCGCTACCCCTGCATATCAGCCGTTTCGATAGGAAATATCAGTAGAACACCCTTAAATCTGGATGGTGGTTTTGATGCGAAAAAGGTAAATAAAAATATTTATCGACGCGCAAGGAAAAGAAATGACCTTCACACTGACTAGAAACAGAAGCCCAATTTTTTTTTGCCACCGTTTCTTTGACTTTTAAATCACAAAGTATTGTTGTGACGAAGTGGAATTTGTTCATGTAAATTAGAAACGGGACAATTTAATTTTATTAAGTATAATAGGGATAATCCTCTTGAGCCCTGATAGATGAATGCATAAAATATGCAAATGGTGGAAGAGCATAAGAGGCCCTCGTCATACGGCAAGAGGAGAGAGTCGGAGCTACCAACCTAGAATCATGAATCCCGTGATGATACTGGCTAGACGAAGGATAGGCGAACGTATTGCTATTCATACTGGCCGATAGGCCAGTATGAATGGCAAGTATGAACCACATCGAAGGAGGGAATGAGCGTGGTTGGGTATCTGTGAAGAGAAACCAGTGGGAGTTTGATACACCCGAATTGATGCCAAGTAAACTCGTGCTTATAATTCCGGCAACCAGAAGGTTCTTTGAGTACTCGATCTGGTAGTGGTTAGCTATCATTGTGGCAGTTACACCTTGTCGGATGACTTGATTAAGCTGATCAAAGCGTGGCATGTAAGGGGAGCAAAAAGGACTTCAAAGCGAGGAGAGGATGTTGGAGAACTTTAGAAATTAGGATTTTGATAAGTGTAAGTTAGAAATAAATTATTATTTATTAGTCTAGTAATTGAATAGTCCGATATTAAAGGGAGTCTCGAACTTTGGTTACCTGAGGTCTGGTGTCTTCGTATCGTCTGTAGGAAGAAGAAATCCTCGGGAACAGACCTACCGGCCTGTAAGGTGGTCACTTTGTCACAATTGTTTGCCAGCCAACAACTGTGCACAACTGCGGCTAATGTTTTATGCCAAATCACGAGATAACATTCTGTAATTGCACAGAAATTAGAAGTTATGTAAACTCTTAGACGCGTCGTTTTGAGCTTATGAGTTTTAAATTACGGAGAACTACACTCAAGCCAAAGACGGTCGCCATCCAGGCTTGAGAAAATGGCTGGAAACAGAAATAACTAAACCTTATCAACAAAGATTTCAGATGCATCTGTTTCAAGACATTTTATAATAAAATTGAAAGTTCTAACTCGAGAACGAACGGTAGTATTCACTGTGACTTTTCTTCATAAAGACAACTCTTCAGTTATTCAGCTGTATCTACTAACTAATGAACTAAATGTATCTAATGAACTAAATGACAAAGTGCTTTTTTATTGAATATTCTGTGGACTTATCTCATGAATTATTTGCAGTGGAAGACATAACACAAATTAGTACCTGTATTTTGTTCCCGCGACATAATGTATCGAGAAACAGAACTTGAATCAATCGTGTATCCAGTGGGGGACCGTTTCCCCCCAACCATGATCATTCCAAGTCCATCGGTACATCATTAGCGAAATAGCAAAGAGATATTTATCCTTCTTTATTCTCCAGTAAAAAAACATTTTTATACGAAACTCGTTCTAGCTACTCAGAAAACATTCCGACGATTTCTACTTTGAGTTTTTCGAGTTACTGATTACTCGATTCGAGTTACTTGACGACATGGATTATTAAAGTTGTTAATTTGAACTTATCACTGATATTCCCTCCTTTTTGTTGCAATGTTTTTGTATGAACTGTAGACTTCGCAATTTGAAAAGTAAGAAGAGAAAAGAAGATGGTGCATGAATGCAATCCATGTAACATATCTATGTCACCACTGTGTCCATGAAGGCCCCGTTTATACGATACCGGGATTACTGTCGTACCGGATCAGATTTCATACCGGATTCTTTGTTTGTTTACGCGATGCAATCCGTAGCGCGCTTTACCGTTTTCGTAAAACGAAGATCACTCCGCAATGGAGGTAGTATGGAAAGTAATCCGACACGTCTCCTCGCCCTGACACCAGTTTAATACGATACATTCCGCAATGTTTATGCAATAGAGCACCAAATTCAACACTGCTGTTAAACTAAACATGGAGCCAAACATTTGACAAACTTCATTTTCTGCTTAGTTGTTGTTTTAGATTTTCTGCTGGCATAGAATCCACTATCGTGTAGACAGAACGAAACTAGTACGATTTGTATACTGGATTGAACAAGACAATCCGGTTCGAAAAGTAATCCAGTATCGTGTAAACGGGGCCTAAGTGGACACTGTAGTGATGTAGACTTCAAGAGCATGTTTTATATAGCTTGTCGGTACACCTTCGGCTATGTCCCCCCTCCTCCACAACAGCGCTGACCTGATCACGCCCCTAACTTGAATTGGGAAACGAGTGTAAGGGACAAAATCTTCAAGTAACTCGTCGCCGAGATATTTATCTACTGTTTGTCTTTATGCATGGCGTAATGTTGTGTGCTACCGTAGAATCCCCAAAATAGCAGGCCCCCGAAAGTAACGGCAAATTTGAGATGTGTGTGAAATTTTCAGAAAATAGTAGACCCTCCGAAAATAGCGATCCTTTCGGAAATATCTCGTTCCGTGTGACAGAATGAATGATTATTATTTATTATTTTTATTATCATTATTATTATTATTATTATTATTATTATTATTATTATTTACAATATTTTAACACGGTACAATTTCACTGTTATAAAAAAGGAAAAGAAAAGAGTGACCTTCCAACTGGTCGTGCTTATTTACAAGATTTAACAAACTATTCTTAACTACTATTTACAATAATAAAACTAAAATTAATAGATAAACAAATCACAATCAAAACAAATATAAATTATATTAAAATACAGTTATATATATACGCGTGCATCGGTGCATGTAGATAAATAGGGACCTTAAGATTTGACGACGCGCTCAGCTACAACGCGATGAAATGCGAGGAAAGACTTGGGAGAGCCGCGTCTGCGTTGCGTGTTAAAAAATCGTTAAGATTTGTGTCGATTTCTACAACGCGACTGTATCAGTGTCACTGTATCAGCGAAATGTGCTCGTTTCAAAAAGCGAGAGATGCTTTACTCGTTGCCTAAGACTCCTCTCTTATTGATGATGATGAGTTTGTGTTGTTGTACGATGCTTGCCGTTCGAAAAAACCAGAACTCCCATATCAAGACTATTCCAGATTCTGTTGAGAGGATATGGACGAAGATGAATGTGTTGCGAACTTTCGTTTCAAGAAGAATGAAATTCCAGTCCTTGGTCATGCTATGGGTCTTCCTGAACGATTCATTTGTCAGCAGGGAACTGTTTGTGAACAAACTGAAGCGCTGTGTCTACTTCTTCGGCGAATCTGTTGATTTATTCATGCGGTGATTTATTTACAGTTTTCGAAGCGGACAGAGGTGACTGTGCGGCAGACATGTTTGCTAATCCTCAGGTTATAGTGATAGAACTAGTGAAAACCATGAAGTTAGATTACATTTAGGTTCTTTTCATCAATAATTTAACGATACAACATTGCATAACAAATTCAAGGCATAAAAGTAAGAAAAAAAATTATTAAACTTACATTTTAACGAAAGATGTAAACAGCGTCCGAGGTCTAATCTGCGACGACCCCAGAAGATGCTAAAACGCCGCGTCGTAGAGGCTTGACAAATTCTTACGACCCGCGCGCATGCTCAGTGCTTACATGATCACTTCCGCCCGCGTAGTAGATGAGCGCGTCGTGAAATCTTAAGGTCCCTATTGTGTGCATATATATTTTATTATCTCATGTTACGTCTTTGCAAAGATTTGAAAATGGTAACGCTTTCTGATTTTTTAAGGCTATTGTGTAATGTATTCCAGTTTTCTGCGCCTCTATAGCTGAATGAGCATTTCATATAATTTGTTCTTGGCTTTGGCAAAGCCAAATTGACATCTGACTGCCTAGTATTATGATTATGTATATCACAGGTATTTGTAAACATACCTTCCAAATAGTTGGGACAAATTTCTTATTTATTTTGTACATAAGAATCGAAAGTTGCTGATTTCTTCTTTGCTCAAGATTTGGAATATTTAGTCTACTTAGAATGTCAGTTGATCTTGTTGAATAACTCTCTCTAGTAATTATACGAAATGCTCTATTTTGGAGTTTCTGCAGTTTATTTGATAATGTATTACCGAGACAACCCCATATTTGTGCACAATAATCGAAATACGGTTGGATTAACGAATTGTATATGACTAGCAACGTAGAGAAATCAACCGTATCTCGTAACTGTCGAAGAATATCAAGACCTGAAGTGACTTTACTTATAATGTAATCAATGTGCGCATTCCAGCTCAAAGACTCATGTATATGCAGACCCAAGGATTTTGTCTTTTCTACCCTTTTAATATTGAAATTTCCTACATATATAGTTGGGTTAGATGTTAATTGGCTCAATCGTCTCTTGGAACCAATGAACATATACTCCGTTTTGCTTTTATTAAGAGTTAATTTGTTTGCGGACAACCAATTCGCAACAT
This sequence comes from Heliopora coerulea, assembly GCA_030142905.1. NCBI lineage: Eukaryota > Metazoa > Cnidaria > Anthozoa > Scleralcyonacea > Helioporidae > Heliopora > Heliopora coerulea. The sequence continues at coordinate 1,831,330 of JASJOG010000041.1, read as the reverse complement.
TATTTAAATCATCGCTCAATCTTTCAACAATTTCATTTATATCATGGCTTGCTGTTGCAATTTGAGTATCGTCAGCAAACAAATGCGGTTCTGCCTTTTCTAAGCAATTTGGTAAATCATTGATGTATATAAGAAATAACAATGGTCCTAAGCTTGAACCTTGTGGTATACCTGTTTTCATTATTAGCGGGCTAGAATGGTTGTCATTCACATAATAATACTGGGTCCTGTTTGACAGATAAGACTTTAGCCAGGAATACGCAGACCCCTTAATTCCATAATATCCAATTTTATCTAACAAAATATCATGATCAACAGTATCAAATGCTTTTTTGAGATCCAAAAATACGACCCCATTAATTTTGCCGATATCAATACTTTGATACCATTTATTAGTAATGTCTAATAACGCAGTAACTGTTGAATGAAAAGGTCGAAACCCATGTTGGGAATTTGTTAGTAAGTTATAGTTGTTTAAATATTCATAGATCTGGTTGTAGATTAGCGTTTCAAAAATTCTTGCAACTACCGATATTATAGAAATTGGCCTGTACTTTGTCATTTCATCCTTGGCCTCCGATTTATAAATAGGCATGACTCTGGAAATTTTCCAATCATTTGGGAAAACTCCTGTTAAAATAGACTGATTAAATATTAATGTGAGGGATGGCGAAATACATGGTGCCGCTATTGTTAAAATTGTTGCAGATATACCGTCAATCCCCGATACTTTATTGGTATTTAAATTTTGAAGTAGTAATTGAACATCGTTGGCTGCAATTTTCATAAAAATAGGGAAATGCATGTTTTTGAAGATTAATTTCATTCAAAAAACTCATAGGGGAAACATTAGATTGAGGAATTTCACTAGCTAACTTTTCGCCTAATTCAACAAAGTATTTATTAAACGCATTTGAAATAGATGTTCCATCAAGTATCTCTCCATCTTCGTCTTTTATTTCATTAACTTTGTTCCTACTTGTAGATTTATTCAAAATTTCGTTAATTGTTTTCCAGGTCTTCTTTATATTACCCGAATGGCTATGTCATCTTTTTTCATAATAATAACGTTTATAATTTTCTATGTTGTCTGTTGTCAGTCAACTCTCAGGAGTATTGTTTGAACGCGCCTTTCTATGTAAGAATTTAAGATGGTGCTTTTCGTGTATTAAATCACTCGTTAGCCATGCCAGACGCTTACTCGATATTTTCCGCTTTTTTATCGGCGCATGTTTATCCCAAATTTTAAAAAACATGTTCTTCCAAATTAGCCAAGATAAATTCACATCTTCCTGGTTAAGGTTAAAGTTGAAAAAGGCATTTTGCAGATCGTATAAAAATACTTATCAAATTTCTTATAGTCACGGTATTCAATTATTTTCCCTCTTTCCTTAATAAATTTAGATTTTCTAATCCCATAAATTAAATAATGGTCACTTATGCATACAGTTGAACTCCGCATGAAATAATATAATTAGAATTTGTGGTATAAAAATGATCAATAAGAGTTTGACTATTTTCAGTAACTCTGATTGGATCTTTAATTAGTTGCTCATATTGGTAAAGTCTTGTGATAAATTTAAGTTTGAAAGCTTGAGATGAAATTTCAGTGGGAAAGAAGTCATAATTCATATCACCTAAGATTATGCTTTCTTTATCGGTTTGATCAATCAATTGCAAACAATTCTCGAATTTATATAGAGAATCAATTGGATCGCTGGGTGGGCGATACCATGTGGTAATTAAGAAAGGCTTCACATTTTTTTTGACAATTTCAATTGTAAGAATTTTAATGTCAGAATCATTTAAATCAGATCTAATTCGATAATTAATTGAATCCTTAACGTAGAATCCAATACCACCACCAGATCTATTTCTATGTTTGTATGTCCAACTATAACCTTGAATTGCTATTAATTGAATTGGGATGCTATTGTCTAATCGGGTCTCGTTAATTGCTACAATATCTATTTCTTTATTGTTCATAAAAATCATAAGTTCATCAATATGTTTTAGCAAACTGGAAACGTTTAAAGAAGCTATTTTAAACCCTTGTATATTTGAAATCGATTGTTGAACACTAACCTCAGGCTCAGTATTAATGTAGGGGCTGTACTCGGTACGAAATATATTATTCTTTTTTGTTTTGTTGTTGGTTACACAATCCGATTCTGAATGTTTATCTCGATTTATGTAATCCATTGGATGATTCCTATTATCATCAACTAGTCAATTTTTAAAAAAATCAATGTAATTTTTTGCTAATATTGCGGTGCCTTGCCTGTTTAAATTCAGTCCTGATCCATTTAGGTGCTTAGTATATATGTTAGCATGTCCAACGAAGTACCAATTGGACTCTTCGCAAAGATTAGACAGCAGTGTATTAGTTTCCTGCATTTTAATGTTCATCGCTGCATCTTGTCTCCTCACAATTTCAGAGATAGCTATTTCAGTAGTTGGATTTTTAGTTACTATACCTTGGCACAGCAACTTCATATCATCTGCTAACTCCTTTGCTCCTTGTGTTGTATATCATTGGTTCCAACGTGTAAGACAACTAGCTTGGGCTTTTTACGTAAAGTTGGTTGTAGATAATGCTCCATATCCGCTATTGTTGCTCCTGGGAAAGTTTTCACTTGAACTCTTTGACCGACTGAGCGAGTAAGCTTTGTTGGCTGTGACATCTTTACCATTGAGTCTCCAAGGATTGTGACTGGGGCTTTAGTTGACTTTGCATTGTCCATGTCGAGACTTTTCTGGGTGTTTGATTGCTTATTGTGGTGTTGAACCTGTTCCATCTTGCAGTCTTTAAATGCCGAGGTAGACTTTGATTTCATACCCGACTGCTCATCGTCATCATCGGTACTTAGAACTTCATAACGATTACTTAATCGAATGCCTGATTGCTCGGTCTCAGATCTTTCCGTTTGTTTTTGTCTTCGTTTAGTAATTTGTTTTGTTTTATTCTGAGACTTTTGAAATGGTTGTTGTTCAGTATAAGCTTCGGGAGACGGAGCCGATTGTATGAGCCTTAATGCTGTTATAAGACTCAATCTTTCATTATCCATTTCTTTGATTTCTGTGTTCATATCCGATGCTATGAGAGATAAATTAGTAATCTTATCCTGAACAGCTTGGTTTTCATTCTTTATATCTTCATTTTCCCGTTCTAATTTGCTTATTAAAAGGTGTTGTTCATTGTCTTTTGTTCCAACATCGCTCGTTCCAGATCATTAACTTTCTTAATAAATCCAGAATTTAATTTATTAATTTTATTCTCTAAATAATTGAAAGCATTTTTGAACGTTTCATCAACAAATGGGCGGTTCACAGCATTCACGTCTCTCGAATCATTAATATTCAAAGCGAAGTAACATGCCTTCCTTCTACATGGCCATCTTGTTTCGAACCTTCGCTTTGATTGACGATTGATGATGATGATGATGATGGTGATAATAATGATGATGATGATGATTATGATGATGATGATGATTATGATGATGATGATGATACTTAACACTTGATACTCAACATGCACTTTACAGTTATCGCTTGAGTTACTCTAAAGTACTGAGTTTTAAATCTCGACCCGCCAAAAGTAGAGTAAAACTGTCAAAGTTGTAATGAAGAAAAAGGAGGCAAATGTGGTAAGCATAAAGCCATTGAAGGGGCAAAGGACAATATTCCCATAGTACGTTAACGTACTTTACCACTCGAATATAACGGCCCCTCGAAAGTAGCGGCCAACAATGGTGGATAAAACAGAAAGTAAAGGGGGATGCTACTTTCGGGATTCTACAGCCGGAAGTTATAGTACAATCATGGAAACGTCGTTAAGCATCACGGGGCATCATTTCGTCATTAGTAACGAAAGTGTAAATAACTTAGGCTGTGATCTTTACCGTTTTGAACTCATGAGGTGTAGATTGTTTGTGAGGGACTACATTGAAAGCTGAGCCGGACTGAAACGACATTCTTTGAGAAATTGTTGACGAGGGAAACCGCTGGACCTCAACTTCTCTGGTCCGTGAAAATTTTCAAAGGTAATTGAATACTTTACACCGACTCTTTAAATAAACAAGGATAGAGTAAGTTTGGTTACATAGTTACTGTGCGAAAGAATAGGCTAGATGTGGAAGAAGACGTAATGCCATGGTGTAGAAGTAGGAAAATTTTCAAACTAAATTCTTCATCAGAGTGACAGATGTATCCTTCTGAAAGTTTGACGAACTGTTTATTGACGTGTCGCAGTGGCATTTACCTGAGCAGTCGGTCTTAAATCACGAAGCATACAGTAAGACTCATTTTCAGATAATCATTCGAAGAAATAAGCATTTACTGACCCAAGAATTGCAAAGCTGATTTGGGAAAAGATACACTTCTGTAATATTGGGTTTCAAACTGCGCCAATTTAGCTGCCCAAACCGGAAGGAAATCCGATGAACATAACAGTATTTTGGAGATGCGTTACACGTTTTGGTTGTTGATGCACTTGTTTCACTTGTACTTTTTGATGCGGTGATGTAATCTAAGTGGCAAGAATACCGTACAAAACTAAAGCATCAGGAAACGACAACAAAAACTGCTTTAAAGTTGCATGATAGTTCCACTCACTAATATGTCGCTGGCAAAGGACACGAATGAATTACAAAACAGCCGATTTCAATGGAATAGATCGGGTCTTCGAATTGTGGACTGCGGACCAAATTTGAGCAGAGAGCAATTTCAGTACGGACCGGCAATGATAGCGGGGAAAAATTAACAACAAAAATTTTAGAGGGAAAAAAATTAATAACAAAAGCCAAAATGCCATGAATATACCTTCAAACGGCACATTACGTCATATCAGGGATTTCCCTTTGTAACTTTCGATATCAGGCCTCGTATAGGCGGTTCATCAGAGTGCAATGTCGGAACAAAACAAACAAGTGTTATTTCTGCGAAACTTTATTATGGCACGCTCGGGCGGGAATCTATCAAAGCGTAATGTCGGAACATAACAAGCCTGTTTACATCTGATTCCATCATGGGAACGAAAGATTTGCAATGTCTTGTCCAACCTCAGCTGGCCTGGAGATTAGTATAAATATTAGTGGCCAGTACAAGATATTAAAATAGAATCCTATCAACGGTAAGAAATACAAAATTTTATTAAAACATGATTTACTAACGTTTCGTTGCATCACGTAACATTTTCCGAGTGGATAAATTTACTTTGTGGCAAGTATATATTTACATGTGAATAATTAATTGCTATTTCTGCCTGACTTCGTCTTACTTTTGTCATCTTCTATTTCTGTCCCCTTTTACCTGATTGGTCTATTTATAATTAATTATTCACATGTAAATATATACTTGCCACAATGTAATTTATCCACTCTGAAGATGCTGCGTGCTGCAACGAAACGTTAGTAAATCATGTTTTAATAAAGTTTTCTATTTCTTACCATTGATGGGATCCCATTTTAAAGTCTTGTACTGGACACTAATATTTATGCTGAGATCATGTTTTCCACCCGGAAAATCAATAGCCTGGAGATTAATATCTTGGTTAGTCTGAAGTAGCTCGAGACCCTCTAGATCGCAGGACTTATTGCACATTTTCTTATTTCCTGGTGGACAAGATGACAATTTGTTTGCTTTTTCGATGTTGTCTGGGTAGGCGCCTACCACAAGTTTAATTTTAAAAAATTCTTATTCCGTAAATGAAACAAATGAGTGCATTTATCGCTAAACTGTAAAGAAAATACATATTCCTGGATACTTTATTGCAAAATTTCATAATTTTTCTGGTATTGTCTGGCACGGCGGTTTACTTTATACAAAACAAATTCAGGGGCGGTGGCACCAAATTTAAGTTGGGGGGCGAGCCGACTTGTACAATGCCATAGACTAGTACTATCAAAATCGTAGCAATTGAATGACCAGGCGGGAATCTCATACGTAAGATAACTATTTTATCATAGTTTTGTTTCGCGTTATGTACTGGCACTTATCTTTATCTTACGTATTAGACTAGTATTATTATCAATATTATTTATAAATTTTATAATAATATATACTGATGACAAAAACTGCATGATGTAGTGCATGTGTTATCTATAAAAATTTGCTGAAAATTATAAGTATAATAGCACTACGCCATTTGAATGTTAGTATACGCCAGCGGCCTGCGCGTATACTAGTTTTGTTATCTGCTATTTCGGGGGGTGTGCGGCCCCAACCAAAAAGTTCGGGGGCGACTGCCACCTTGCCCCCTGTGCCACCGCCCCTGAATTTCCTTTTTCCGTAACTGAAAACTGGACGCCATCTTGTTTTGCTCGGAGGTGAATAGTGCAGGATATTCCGAGGTAGAGGAACCGATCAGATTGCGCAACAAACAATTCCCCTTATTTATAGAGCTCAGTAATCTGTACAAAATGTTAGCTCCCTAAATTCATTAAGTCCTCATCGATGTGCTCCCCCGCTAGAAATACCCTAATTACGTCACAACAGTTAGCCGACAGGCGGATCCAGAGTTGGGCCATTCCAGTCATATCCCAACTCCCTTAAAGGAGCAAATAAAAGGCAAAAAAGCCATATTTTGTTGACTAATGATCAATTACAAATCACATCATCCAGATATGCAGTATTTCCGGGGCTCCTCAAAGTTTGGGTTGTTGGTCACCATATCTCATTTTTTACCAAATATATCCTTGTTTCGCAAGGAAACTGCCTTGAGCCTTCAGTAAAATGACAACTACCCTACGGCTACCCTACACCTACTAAAAATTATGTCTGCATTCGCCAAAGAGTATTCAGTGGTCAACTCAACCATAAGTTCAAAGTTTTAGCCCCTTTTAAAATATGACAACCTCTTAGCACTTTACGTTGGTCACACTAGTTTACTTTCAATGGCGGACCAATCATCATATACGAGTTGAGGAACCATTTTACTGTCGAAGAAAGCTAGTTAAAAATTATTTAAGATTGGCCGTTATGATAAGAGATGGATGGATTAACATTAAGTGCAACTAATGCGTTCGTAACTCAGAGATAACAGAGACATACCTCGTTTTCAGCGTTCCATAATTCCAGAGAGATTACAGCAAAGTCTTTCCTTCAACCCGGCGAAAACAGCGAAGAAATTATCAACCAATTTTTTCACTGACGAGGCGATGGAATTGAGAAGAGTCGACGAAGCAACAACAGACATTTCAATTTTCTCAAGCACTGACCATTCAGATCTTCAAGAACGGAATATTTTTAAGAGCTTTTCTGACTATCTGGAACCGTTTTTTTCCAGTTTGTGGAAAAACAAGCATCGGCGTAGTGAGCGTGGCCAGTTAGGCGAACCCGATGACACACGAGCTCGGGGGCTCACTGTAACGATTCGAAAAGACGAGGATGGTGACCACGAAGAGTTCGAAATATTTGAAGACGTAGTTGAACAAATTTGGTACCAGACAAGCTATTACAAGCTATTCATGAAAGTCTTAAGTTTTTCACAAGTTCTCATCCGTTTTCCTGGTCTGGTGATTTATAAACCCAGCAAAACCTACGAAACAGTAATGGCGAAACTTATTCGACTAGAAGATAATGGAAACTTCGATGAATTTGACAGTTATTCGTCTTATGTAGTGAAGCACTATGAGAATACTGACCCAGATTTAGTGGCAGCAGCAACTGTTGAGCAGGCAGTGTGTTTCGTTTATAGGAAAGACCTGAAAGCCGCCAAAGATTGCGCTAAGAGAGGCTACGAGCTGGCACGCTGCACAAGTTTTCCATCGATGTTCCAAGCACGCGCGTTGACCTCAATGGCCATAATCTCAAGGACGAAAAAGAAACTGGGTTCCGCTAAGAAGTATTTGGAGTTGGCCGAGCAGAGCTTCCAAAGTGGTTGGAGCTATGAGGACATGGCGCACTTCCACGAAGGCCACGGCACTTTCCTAGATTCGTTTATGGGAAACCTACCAAACCCAGATCAAAACGTTAAAGAACTTGCACTCGTTAGTTTCAAGAAGATGAGCGAAGTCGCCTCTCAGGACTCTAGACCTCGCGTTAACGACAAGAATAAGTTTTACGCTTTGATAAAAAGTGCAAGAATATTACTCGATTCAAACTCTTCGTTCGGACGCCAGGGACGTGCGGTTACCAAAACCTCAGTCGCTCTTGCCGGCCAATATCTTGGAATAATCAAAAAAGATTTGTGGAAGAGCATCCCACGCGGTTCCCAAATCCAGTTCCGATTGGTCGAATCGGATCTTTACTTCCGATTGGGAAAGTTCGAGGAGGAGAGGCAGCTGCTGGAAGAATGTCTTCAGGAGGCGAGGACGTACGGTTTTAAAACTGAAGAGCCAATTATTATACAGGTAAGTAGAAGGAATAGTACGCATTTACACTCCGTCACGTGAAACTGTGTCTGTATTATGTCAAAGTTAATTTCCGAGTGCTATAATAATCATACATTTTTAGACCCAACCAAGACCAAATGGGGCTTCGGACTGGGAACGGTCCAATAGGCAAGTTCCAAGAGTACTTTCCCTTAATATAGACTACAGCTATGAGAGATTCACAAAGAATTTTACAGTTTTTAATTAATTGATTGAATAAAGTTCGCCCTTCGTTTGTGTCTGTATTGCTGGCGTTGGGTCGAAAGTTTGAGCACTAAGCGTAATTACCTTTAAGCCCAAAGTGTAAACACTAATTCAAAACAATGAAAGATGTACCATTTTATTTTCTAGCGCATGAAGGAGATTAGGCAAATACAGAATGAAACAGTTCCTGTGCTAAAGGAGATCGACATTGTCGAGATTCAACAGAGTACGACGGAATGCAGTAGTAATAGAGGCAGCGGCAATGGAGATAGCTCAGACAGTTCTGACGTGTTTAAATCAGACTTCTTGTAGAAATTAACCTTCAAGTTACAACCACTCGTAAGGTGCAAGTAGACATAGAATGCAAGAGACAGTGGTGGATTTGGAGGGGTATCCGCGGTTTCCATGGAATCCCCATTTGAAAGTCCACAGAGTGCGAGTTTTCACATTTTGTCAGACTAAGTATATTGCTGGCTATCTTAAGGTGGTATGGTACTCTTAACATTTCAAAAATTCGATTTTTTTGAATTATGAAATTTAACATTATTAAACATTACTTTTTCATTCCTCGTTGCTATTTTCTTGATTTTGACAACGCAAAAGGATTAAATATTGAAAAGAAATTGCCCATGCTTTTAATTGTCTATTAGCAACCGCCATAGCAACGAATTGTTATTGTCAAATTGTTATCACTGGACTGTTTGTGCAATGATTCTTAACCACCCCTCCCTCCTTACTGTAAGATTTAAATCCGTTTTACTGTGTATTAACGTGAGGTGACCAGCGGTAGGCTGTGATTTTGGCGTGCATTGGATTGTTTTCTTTCCGAGAGACGTTGGTAATGGCGGTCAGTCGGGGAATTTGTTGCTGGTTCGTCAAGCATGAAATTCGCACCTGCCAGAAGCCTTTCAAAGAATCGAGAGGTGCCTTTATTCGTCGAGAATTTGCTCCCGACGTGGGCGTTCTCGGCAGAGGCGCGACTGAGAGTCGTAATAGGTTTAGGGCTGTAGGTGTGTGAAAAAATTTTTTGAAAAACGTAGAGTGGCATATCTTTTAGATATGTACGTAGGTCTCTCGCCTAGGATATATTTGGCTTTGTGGTTTCGAGCCCGATATATTATGTATAGTATAAGATATATTATATGAAAGGGGGAAGGTGGGTGCTGTTGAAGATATACAGAATTACCCATAATGCAATAGATGCATAACATGGCTATAGTGTGATAAGGCTATGCCATCCCTGTACACAAGAGCGTGTTATGCGTGATCACTGCATGCTATCGTGCACACCTCCGCAATAAGCGAATCAGTGCGTTTGTTTACATGATTGTAAAGGGCGGGACGAAGGCGGAGAAATCGGTCTGTTCCGAAATTGATTGAGATATCGAAGCGAACTGAAAGTATAGTTGGATGAGCAATTTTGAAAAATGAAAAGCAGCTCCATTCATGCACGAGACGAGCACGGAAACATTTTCAAAATTATTATGGCATTGCCATAAGAAGCAGCACTGGAAACCTTGCTGAAATGAAAAGCAATATCCTTGCTTCTCTCTTTCATTGTGCTTCCACTGACAAGCAGCCGTTTCTCTGAGTTTGTCGGAGCCAATGTTTTTAAGCTAGGAGTGTATAATGCTGTGGCCCACTTTAACATTGGTGGGAGGGCTACTGTTGAGATGTTGGAAGGGCTGGAAATGAATCCAGGAGCATTTTGTCTTGCTGGACTTCAACAAACAGATTCCTTTCGTGTAAGCAGAGCGAACTACAAACCATCAGATCAAGGACGTAAATCCTGGGGGGATCGGGGGACATATCCCCCCACTTTTTGGACAGAGGGGGATACATATATGATTATCCCCCCACTTTTTGCAAAGTTCACGACAACTGAAGCCTAATTTCTGTTCCCTTGGCGCTTATGGTTCCATGGTTACCTTTACGATTTTCCGATATAACCTTTTTCAGCCCCAATTCTTACCTACGTATTGTTGGTTCGAATACATGACAAATTATGAAAATTTGCGACGTTATTTTACAGTCCGATCGTTCTTCTTTGGACGCCGTTTTGTAAACAATCAGAAATACTTTGTTTAGTCATACTATAACGTCTTTATTGCTGTTTGGAGGAAATGCATGGCTTCGTTTCGATTGAAAAATAAGGTATGAATATTGTTCCAAAGAAACAATCTCAGAATGCCGGAAAAGGCATTTCATAAACATTAGATTTAAAAAAAAAAAGAACTTTCAGAGGTAATACTTCCACATCACTTAGCCGGCTCCGTCCCCCCCCCCCCCCCCCCACTTTTAAGAAGCGATTGTTGCCCTTGCATCAGATGTTGTAAAAACACGCAGGAAGTTCCTCGGAGGAAAAAGGAAGAGGCAAGGAGACAAGAACCAGGAGAGAGAAGGGGAAACCCATTCAACAGGATCATTTTAACAGCTTTTTTACTTTATTTGGTCTGTAATGTATCGTTGATCATCTTAAAAATTTGGTTGAAAACTTTAAACTTAATTTTCTCAGTTTGCTGTCTTGCTCGGTGCCAAAAACTCTCCTGCATTTAGTATTTGTCGAATTGGTGTCAAATTTTCAGCATTTGTCAACAACAAATAGGTCTATGATGTGAACCTCAACAATCACCCAAATAAGAAATAATTTTTCAAATTAACTTTCTCTCTATCTGTTGTATCAAACTGTATTTTGAAGCAGTTACAAATAAATTAAAATTTCATGATTTAAAATTTCTAATCACTTCTTTTTTAGCTTCATGTCATGGGTTCATGTATTGAGGCTCTATTAAACTTAGTTTTGCATTTGTCTGGTCTTTACTTTAGTCTCTGTAATTTTTGGCGTAAGTGGCCTAAATTTCACCATAGGGGTTAGTATCTCGGTTACCACGGCAACAACATGTTCATAAGTGCCTGATTTTGCATCAGCAACTTATTTCCTGTCTGTTCCACCAGAAATATGTTGAGAAAAACTCAAATTAAAGAAATTTATTTTCAATTAAAGAAATTTATTTTCAAGAGTACCATATCACCTTAAATGACCCGTAAACCCGTCAACACTAGAAATATAAGATTGTCTTTCTAAAGCCCTCAGAGGCTACCAGAACTGACCATCTCACGTCTGATATTTGAAGATTTTCCTTGGGGGAGCATGCCCCAACCGGATTTCCCTAGAACAGCGTGCTTACCAAGCCAATGTTAACCTCGCAAAATATCTACATACTATCCTGCAACCCCCCTTTCAAAATCCTGGACCCCCCACTGAGAGGTAGTACAACGTACAACGAACAACTGGTGGATAGTCTTCGCCCCGAGAACAATTGCCACTAAGTCAAGTGACATAATATGCTAATACGAGGTCAACAATATAAACAAACCTTCACATCATGATATAACCCCAATGCCAGCAAACATATCAGCAGGGGTGGCACCAAAGGAGGGCAGAGGGGCTACAGTCCTCGGTTGGGGAACCTTAGCCCCCCTGTCAAGGAAAAATTAACCATTCGTCGGGGAAATTTCACTGGCGAGAAAACATTTATATATTGTACAAACTATGAGTAGTTGCTATTGATTTAGCCAAGAAAGATAATAGACTCTTCTCTTCATTTCAAATGTAAAAGTAAAATGTAAACAGTTGCTGCAACTATTCTTGCGAAAAATAAAAATGACAAGTTTTCAACTTTCAAACAAAGAAATTGTAGAAAGGGTGTGATCTTGACCCCTCAGGTTTAGCTTCCCCGTCGGGGACGTTAGCTCCTGCGTCGGGAAATCCCTGGCGTCACCCCTGCATATCAGCGGTCTCGACAGGAAACGAAAAATTAGTAGAACACTTTTCAATCTGGATGGCGGTTTTAATGTGAAAAGGGTGAAAAAAAAAAATATCGATGCGTAAAGAAAAGAAATGACCTGCACACTGACTAGAAACAGAAGCTCTTTTTTTTTTCCTACCTGCAATTGTAGCGTGACTTTTAACATGGCCACCATTTCTTCGACTTTTAAATCACAAAGTATTGTTCGCCAGCCAACGACTGTGCACAGCTGCGGGTAATGTTTTATGCCAGATCACGGGATAACATTCTGTAATTGCACAGAAATTAGAAGTTACGTAAACTCTTAGCCGCGTCGTTTTGAGCTTACGAGTTGTAAATTACGGAGAACTACACTCAAGCCAAAGACGGTCGCCATCCAGGCTTGAGAAAATGGCTGGAAACAGAAACAACTAAACTTTATCTATAAAGATTTCAGATGCGACTGTTTCAAGACATTTTATAATAAAATTGAAAGATCTAACTCGAGAAGGAATGGTAGTATTCACTGTGACTTTTCTTCATAAGGACAACTCTTCAGTTATTCAGCTGTATCTACTAAAACTGAATTAAATTACAAACTAAATGACAAAGTGCTTTTTTATTGAATATTCTGTGGACTTATCTCATGAATTATTTGCAGTGGAAGACATAACACAAGTTAGTACCTGTATTTTGTTCCCGCGACATAATGTATCGAGAAACAGAACTTGAATCAATCGTGTACCCAGTCCCCACCGATCATTCCAAGTCCATTGGTACATCATTGGCGAAATAGCAAAGAGATATTTCTCCTTCTTTATTCTCCAGTAAAAAAACATTTTTATACGAAATTCGCTCTAGCTACTCAAAAAACATTCCGACGATTTCTACTTTGAGTTTTTCGAGTTACTGATTACTCGATTTGAGTTACTTGACGACATGGATTATTAAAGTTGTTAATTTGAACTTATCACTGACATTCCCTCCTTTTTGTTGCAATGTTTTTGTATGAACTGTAGACTTCGCAATTTGAAAAGTAAGAAGAGAAAAGAAAATGTTGCATGAATGCAATCCATGTAACAAGTCTATGTCACCACTGTGTCCATCAAGGCCCCGTTTACACGATACCGGATTACTGTCATACCGGATCAGATTTCATACCGGATACAGCGTTTGTTTACGCGATGCAATCCGTAGCGCGCTTTACCGTTTTCGTAAATCTAAGACACCATTCACACGATACCGGTACGAAATGAAACCGTAACGAAATTATTAGGGTTAGGCCTTGGGTTCACACGGTACCGGTATTAAAAAGCATGAAACCGTAATGCTAACCGTAACGATTTGAAACCGTAATGTGAAACCGTAATCGTGTGAACAGGTTCGTACCGTGATATTTTGATACCGGTGCAGTTTCGTACCGGTATCGTGTGAACGGGGTCCAAGATCACTCCGCAATGGAGGTAGTATGCAAAGTAATCCAACACGTCTCCTCGCCGTGACACCAGTTTAATACGATACATTCCGCAATGTTTATGCAATAGAGCACCAAATTCAACACTGCTGATGACAATGATGTTGATGACAATGCCCATGCTGTTTATGGTGGTGATGATGATGATGATGATGATGGTGGTGGTAAATATAATGATGGTGGTGGTGGTGATAATGGTGATGATGATGGTGGTGATGATGATGATGATAATGACGACGATAATGATGAAGATGATAATGATGATGATACTCAACACTTGATACTGAACATGCACTTTACAGTCATCGCTTGAGTTACTCTAAAGTACTGAATTTTAAATCTCGACCCGCCAAAAGTAGAGTAAAACTGTCAAAGTTGTAATGAAGAAAAAGGAGGCAAATGTGGTAAGTATAAAATCATTGAAGGGGCAAAGGACAATATTCCCATAGTACGTTAACGTACTTTACCACTCGAATATAACGGCCCCTCGAAAGTAGCGGCCAACAATGGTGGATAAAACCGAAAGTAAAGGGGGATGCTACTTTCGGGATTCTACAGCCGGAAGTTATAGAACAATCATGGAAACGTCGTTAAGGATCACGAGACATCATTTCGTCATTAGTAACGAAAGTGTAAATAACTTAGGCTGTGAGCTTTACCGTTTTGAACTCATGAGGTGTAGATTGTTTATGAGGGACTACATTGAAAGCTGAGCCGGACTGAAACGACAGACGTTGAGAAATTGTTGACGAGGGAAACAGCTGGACTTCAACTTCTCTGGTCGATGAAAATTTTCAAAGGTAATTCATTACGTTACACCGACTACTTAAATAAACAAGGATAGAGTAAGTTTGGTTATATAGTTACTGTACGAAAGGATATGGTAGATGTGGAAGAAGAGGTAATGCCATGGTGTAGAAGTAGGAAAATTTTCAAACCCCATTCTTTATCAGAGTGACAAATGTATCCTTCAGAAAGTTTGACGAACTGTTTATTGACGTGTCGCAGTGGCATTTACCTGAGCAGTCGGTCTTAAATCACGAAGCATACAGTATGACTCATTTTCAGATAATCATTCGAAGAAATAAGCATTTACTGACCCAAGAATTGCAAAGCTGATTTGGGAAAAGATACTCTTCTGTAATATTGGGTCTTAAACCTGCGCCAATTTAGCTGCCCAAACCGGAAGGGAATCTGATGAACATAACAGTATTTTGGGGATGCGTTACACGTTTTGGTTGTTGATGCACTTGTTTAACTTGTACTTTTTGATGCGGTGATGTAATCTAAGTGGTAAGAATACCGTACAAAACTAAAGCATCAGCAAACGACAACAAAAACTGCTTTAACGTTGCATGATAGTTCCACTCACTAATATGTCGCTGGCAAAGAACACGAATGAATTACAAAACAGCCGATTTCAACGGAATAGATCGGGTCTTCGAATTGTGGACTGCGGACCAAATTTGAGCAGAGAGCAATTTCAGTACGGACCTGCAATGATAGCGGGAAAAAAATTAATAACAAAAACGAAAATGCCATGAATATACCTTCAAACGGCACGTTACGTTATAGCAGGGATTTCTCTTTGTAACTTTCGATATTAGACCTATAGGCGGTTCATCAGTGCGTGATGTCGGAACAAAACAAACAAGTGTTATTTCTGCGAAACTTTATTATGGCACGCTTGGGCGGGAATCTATCAAAGCGTAATGTCGGAACATAACAAGCCTGTTTACATCTGCTGATTCCATCATGGGAACGACAGATTTGCAATGTCTTGTCTAATCTCAGCTAGCCTGGAGATTAGTACAAATATTAGTGCCCAGCACAAGATATTAAAATAGAATCCCATCAACGGTAAGAAATACAAAACTTTATTAAAACATTTTACTAACGTTTCGTTGCATCACGTAACATCTTCCGAGTGGATAAATTTACGTTGCGGCAAGTATATATTTACATGTGAATAATTAATTGCTATTTCTGACTGACTTCGTCTTACTTTTGTCATCTTCTATTTCTGTCCCCTTTTACCTGATTGGTCTATTCATAATTAATTATTCACATGTAAATATATACTTGCCACAATGTAATTTATCCACTGCGAAGATGCTGCGTGCTGCAACGAAACGTTAGTAAATCATGTTTTAATAAAGTTTTTTATTTCTTACCATTGATGGGATCCCATTTTAAAGTCTTGTACTGGACACTAGTATTTATACTGAGATCATGCTTTCCACCCGGAAAATCAATAGCCTGGAGATTAATATCTTGGTTAGTCTGAAGTAGCTCGAGACCCTCTAGATCGCAGGACTTATTGCACACTTTCTTATTTCCTGGTGGACAAGATGAAATATTTATGTCGGAGACTATCCCCCTCGAGAAAAAAAATCTGTAAGCCAAATTTGTTTCCTTTTTCGATGTTGTCTGGGCAGGCGCCTACCACAAGTTTAATTTTAAAAAATTTTTCTTCCGTAACTGAAATAAATGAGTGCATTTATCACTAAATTGTAAAGAAAATACATATTTCTGGATAGTTCATTGCCAAATTTCGTAACTTTTCTGGTATTGTCCGGCACGGCGGCTTAGTCCATACAAAACAGTTTCAGGGGTGGTGGCACCAAATTTAAGTTGGGGGGCGAGCCGACTTGTACATTGCCATAGACTAGTACTATCAAAATCGTAGCAATTGAATAACCAGGCGGGAATCTCATACGTAAGATAACCATTTTATCATAGTTTTGTTTCGCATTATGTACTGGCACTTATCTTTATCTTACGTATTAGACTAGTATTATTATCAATATTATATATAAATTTTATAATATATACTGATGACAAAAACTGCATGATGTAATGCATGTGTTATCTATAAAAATTTGCTGAAAGTTATAAGTATAATAGCACTACGCCATTTGAATGTTACTATACGCCAGCGGCCTGCGCGTATACTAGTTTTGCTGCCTGCTATTTGGGGGGTGTGCGGCCCCCCACCAAAAAGTTCGGGGCGACTGCCCCCCTTGCCCTCTATGCCACCGCCCCTGAATTTCCTTTTTCCGTAACTGAAAACTAGAAGCCATCTTGTTTTGCTCGGAGGTGAATAGTGCAGGATATTCCGAGGTAGAGGAACCAACCAGATTACGCAAAAAACAAAATTCCCCTTATTTATAGAGCTCAGTAATCTGTACAAAATGTTAGCTCCCTAAATTCATTAAGTCCTCATCGATGAACTACCCCCTAGAAATACTCTAGTTACGTCACAACAGTTAGCCGACAGGCGGATCCAGAGTAGGGCCATTCCAGTCATATCCCAACCCCCTTAAAGGAGCAAATAAAAGGCAAAAGAGCCATATTTTAATGACTAGAGATCAATTACAAATCACATCATCCAGATATGCAGTATTTCCGGGGCTCCGCACAGTTTGGGTTGTTGGTCACCATATTTCATTTTTTACCAAGTATATCCTTGTTTCGCGCGGAAACTGCCTTGAGCCTTCAGTAAAATGAAACCTACCCTACGGCTACCTTATACCTACCAAAAATTGTGTTTGCATTCGCCAAAGAGTATTCAGTGGTCAACTCAACCATAAGTTCAAAGTTTTAGCCCCTTCCAGAATGTGACAACCCCTTAGCACTTTACGTTGCTCAGACTAGTTTACTTTTAATGGCGGACCAATCATCAGAAACGAGTTAAGGAATCATTTTACTGTCGAAGAAAGCTAGTTAAAAATGATTTAAGATTGGCCGTTATGATAAGAGATGAATGGACTAACATTAAGTGCAACTAATACGTTCGTAACTCAGAGATAACAGAGACATACCTCGTTTTTAGCGTTCCATAATTCCAGAGACATTACAGCAAAGTCTTTCCTTCAACCTGGCGAAAACAGCGAAGAAATTATCAACCAATTTTTTCACTGACGATGCAATGGAATTGAGAAGAGTCGACAAAGCAACAACAGACACTTCAATTTTCTCAAGCACTGACCATTCAGATCTTCAAGAACGGAATATTTTTAAGAGCTTTTCTAACTATCTGGAACTGTTTTTTCTCAGTTTGTGGAAAAACAAGCATCGGCGTAGTGAGCGTGGCCAGTTAGGCGAACCCGATGACACACGAGCTCGGGGGCTCATTGTAAAGAATCGAAAAGACGGGGATGGTGACCACGAATGGTTCGATAATTTTGAAGACGTAGATGAACAAATTTGGTACCAGAATGAGACAATAACTGTGACTTACAAGCTATTCATGAAAGTCTTAAGTTTTTCACAAGCTCTCATTCGATCTCCCGGTCTGGTGATTTATAAACCCAGCAAAACCTACGAAACAGTAATGGCGAAACTTATTCGACTAGAAGATAATGGGGACTTCGATGAATTTGACAGTTATTCGTCTTATGTAGTGAAGCACTATGAGAATACTGACCCTGATTTAGTGGCAGCAGCCACTGTTGAGCAGGCAGTGTGTTTCGTTTATAGGAAAGACCTGAAAGCCGCCAAAGATTGCGCTAAGAGAGGCTACGAGCTGGCGCGCTGCACAAGTTTTCCACCGATGTTTCAAGCACGCGCGTTGACCTCAATGGCAACAATTTCCAGGAAAAAAAATAAGCTAGGTTCCACTAAGAAGTATTTGGAGTTGGCCGAGCAGAGCTTAAAATGTGGTTGCAGCTATGAGGACATGGCGCACTTCCACGAATGCTACGGCAGTTTCCTAGATTCGTTTATGGGAAACCTACCAAACCCAGATCAAAACATTAAAGAACTTGCACTCGTTAGTTTCAAGAAGATGAGCGAAGTCGCCTCTCAGGACGCCAGACCTCGCGTTAACGACAAGAATAAATTTTACGCTTTGATAAAAAGTGCAAGAATATTACTTGATTCAAACTCTTCGTTCGGACGCCAGGGACGCCCGATTAGCGAAGATTCAGTCGCTCTTGCCGGCCAATATCTTGGAATAATCAAAAAAGATTTGTGGAAGAACATCCCACGCGGTTCCCAAATCCAGTTCCGATTGGTCGAATCGGACCTTTACTTCCGATTGGGAAAGTTCGAGGAGGAGAGGCAGTTGCTAGATGAATGTCTTCAGGAGGCGAGGACGTACGGTTTTAAAACTGAAGAGCCAATTATTATACAGGTAAGTAGAAGGAATAGTACGCGTTTACACTCCGTCACGTGGAACTGTGTCTGTATTATGTCAAAGTTAATTTCCGAGTGCTATAATCATACATTTTTAGACCCAACCAAGACCGAATGGGGCTCCGGACTGGGAACGGTCCAATACGCAAATTCCAAGAGTACTTTCCCTTAATATAGACTACAGCTATGAGAGATTCACAAAAACTTAAATTAGAATTTTACAGTTTTTAATTAATTGATTGAATAAAGTTTGCCCTTCGTTTGTGTCTGTATTGCTGGCGTTAGGTCGAAAGTTTAAACACTAAGCGTAATTACCTTTAAGTCCAAAGTGTAAACACTAATTCAAAACAATGAAAGATGTATCCTTTTATTTTCTAGCGCATGAAGGAGATTAGGCAAATACAGAATGAAACAGTTCCTGTGGTAAAAAAGATCGACATTGTCGAGATTCAACAGAGTACGACGGAATGCAGTAGCAATAGAGGCAGTGGCAATGGAGATACCTCAGACAGTTCTGACGTGTTTAAATCAGACTTCTTGTAGAAATTAACCTTCACGTTACAACCACTCGTAAGGTGCAAGTAGACAAAGAATGCAAGAGACAGTGGCGAATTCAGAGGGGCATCCGCGGTTTCCATGGAATCCCCATTTGAAAGTCCACAGAGTGCGAGTTTTCACATTTTGTCAGACTAAGTATATTGTTGGCTATCTTAAATGACCTGTAAACCAGTCAATACTAGAAGTATAAGATTGTCTTTCTAAAGCCCTCAGAGGCTACCAGAACTGACCATCTCACGTCTGATATTTGAAGATTTTTCTTGGCGGAGCATGCCCGAACCGGACTTCCCTAGAACAGCGTGCTTACCACTGCAATGTTAACCTCGCAAAATAT
This sequence comes from Heliopora coerulea, assembly GCA_030142905.1. Classification (NCBI taxonomy): domain Eukaryota; kingdom Metazoa; phylum Cnidaria; class Anthozoa; order Scleralcyonacea; family Helioporidae; genus Heliopora; species Heliopora coerulea. Next base: position 1,811,461 of record JASJOG010000041.1, on the reverse strand, counting down.
CTACATACTATCCTGCAACCCCCCTTTCAAAATCCTGGACCCCCCACTGAGAGGTAGTACAACGTACAAGGTCCAACTGGTGGATAGTCGTCGCCCCGAGAACAATTGCAGTTGAGTCAAGTAGAGTAATATGTTAAGTCAACAATATAAACAAACCTTCACATCATGATATAACTCCAGTGCTAACAAACATATCAGGAGGGGTGGCACCAAAGGGGGGGCTGAGGGGCTACAGCCCCCTTCCGGAGAAAAATTAACCATTCGTCGGGGAAATTTCACTGGCGATAAAACATTTATATATTGTACAAACTATGAGTAGTTGTTGTTGATTTAGCCAAGAAAGATAATAGACTCTTCTCTTCATGTCAAATGTAAAATTAAACTGTGAGTAGTGAGTTGTTGCAACTATTGCAAAAAATAACAAGTTTTGAACAAAAAGTTTTGAACCTTCAAATAAGGAAAGCATAAAGAGGGTGTGGTCCTGACCTCTTGGTTTAGCCTCCCTGTCGGGGACGTTAGCTGCTGCGTCGGGAAATTCCTGGCGCTACCCCTGCATATCAGCCGTTTCGATAGGAAATATTAGTAGAACACCCTTAAATCGGGATGGTGCTTTTGATGCGAAAAGGGTAAAAAAAAATATCTATCGACGCGCAAGGAAAAGAAATGACCTGCACGCTGACTAGAAACAGAAGCTCAATTTTTTTTTCGGCCACCGTTTCTTTGACTTTTAAATCACAAAGTATTGTTGTGACGAAGTGCAATTTGTTCATGTAAATTAGAAACGGGACAATTTAATTTTATTAAGTATAATAGGGATAATCCTCTTGAGCTCTGATGGATGAATGCATAAAATATGCAAATGGAAGGAAGAGTATAAGAGGCCCTCGTCATACGGCAAGAGAAAAGAGTCGGAGCTACCAACCTAGAATCGTGAATCCCGTGAAGATACCGGCTGGACGAAGGATAGGCGAACGTATCGACCAGTATGAATGGCAAGTATGAACCACATCGAAGGAGGGAATGAGCGTGGTTGGGTATCTGTGAAGAGAAACCAGTGGGAGTTTGATACACCCGAATTGACGCCAACTAAACTCGTGCTTATAATTCCGGCAGCCAGAAGGTTCTTTGAGTACTCGATCTGGTAGTGGTTAGCTACCATTGTGGCAGTTACACCTTGTCGGATGACTTGATTAAGCTGATCAAAGCGTGGCATGTGAGGGGAGCAAAAAGGGCTTCAAAGCGAAGAGAGGATGTTGTAGAACTTTAGAAATTAGGATTTTGATAAGTAAGTTAGAAATAAATTATTATTTATTAGTCTAGTAATTGAATAGTCCAATATTAAAGGGAGTCTCGAACTTTGGTTACCTGAGGTCTGGTGTCTTCGTATCGTCTGTAGGAAGAAGAAATCCTCGGAAACAGACCTAACGGCCTGTAAGGTGGTCACTTTGTCACAATTGTTCGCCAGCCAACAACTGTGCACAACTGCGGATAAGGTTTTATGCCAGATCACGGGATAACATTCTGTAATTGCACAGAAATTAGAAGTTACGTAAACTCTTAGCCGCGTCGTTTTGAGCTTGAGTTGTAAATTACGGAGAACTACACTCAAGCCAAAGACAGTCGCCATCCAGGCTTGAGAAAATGGCTGGAAACAGAAATAACTAAACCTTATCTACAAAGATTTCAGATGCGACTGTTTCAAGATATTTTATAATAAAATTGAAAGTTCTAACTCGAGGACGAATGGTAGTATTCACCGTGACTTTTCTTCATAAGGACAACTCTTCAGTTATTCAGCTGTATCTACTAAAACTGAACTAAATTACAAACTAAATGACAAAGTGCTTTTTTATTGAGTATTCTGTGGACTTATCACATGAATTATTTGCAGTGGAAGACATAACACAAGTTAGTACCTGTATTTTATCCCCGCGACATAATGTATCCAGAAACCGAACTTGAATCAATGGTGTACCCAGTAGGGGGACCGTTTCCCCCCAACCATGATCATTCCAAGTCCATCGGTACATCATTAGCGAAATAGCAAAGAGATATTTATCCTTCTTTATTCTCCAGTAAAAAAACATTTTTATACGAAACTCGTTCTAGCTACTCAAAAAACATTCCGACGATTTCTACTTTGAGTTTTTCGAGTTACTGATTACTCGATTTGAGTTACTTGACGACATGGATTATTAAAGTTGTTAATTTGAACTTATCACTGATATTCCCTCCTTTTTGTTGCAATGTTTTTGTATGAACTGTAGACTTCGCAATTTGAAAAGTAAGAAGAGAAAAGAAAATGTTGCATGAATGCAATCCATGTAACAAGTCTATGTTACCACTGTGTCCATCAAGGCCCCGTTTACACGATACCGGATTACTGTCATACCGGATCAGATTTCATGTCGGATTCGATGTTTGTTTACGCGATGCAATCCGTAGCGCGCTTTACCGTTTTCGTAGAACGAAGATCACTCCGCAATGGAGGTAGTATGGAAAGTAATCCGACACGTCTCCTCGCCCTGACACCAGTTTAATACGATACATTCCGCAATGTTTATGCAATAGAGCACCAAATTTAACACTGCTGTTAAAATAAACATGGAGCCAAACATTTGACAAACTTCATTTTCTGCTTAGTTGTTGCTTTAGATTTTCTGCTGGCATAGAATCCACTATCGTGTAGACAGAACGAAAATAGTACGATTTGTATACCGGATTGAACAAGACAATCCGGTACGAAAAGTGATCCAGTATCGTGTAAACGGGGCCTAAGTGGACACTGTAGTGACGTAGACTTCAAGGGCATGTTTTATATAGCTTGTCGGTACACCTTCGGTTATGTCCCGCCCCCCTCCACAACAGCGCTGACCTGATCACGCCCCTAACTTGAATTGGGAAACGAGTGTAAGGAACAAAATTTTCAAGTAACTCGTCGCTGAGATATTTATCTACAGTTTGTCCTTTAGTATGGCGTAATGTTGTGTGCTAGTGTAGAATCCCCAAAATAGCGGCCCCCCGAAAGTAACGGCAAATTTGAGATGTGTGTGAAATTTTCAGAAAATAGCGGACCCTCCGAAAATAGCGACCCTTTCGAAAATATCTCGTTCCGTGTGATAGAATGAATACGATTGATGATAATGATGATGATGTTTATAATGATGATGATGATGATGATGATGATGCTTAACACTTGATGCTGAACATGCACTTTACAGTCATCGTTTGAGTTACTCTAAAGTATTGAGTTTTAAATCTCGACCCGCCAAAAGTAGAGTAAAACTGTCAAAGTTGTAATGAAGAAAAAGGAGGCAAATGTGGTAAGTATAAAGCCATTGAAGGGGCAAAGGACAATATTCCCATAGTACGTTAACGTACTTTACCACTCGAATATAACGGCCCCTCGAAAGTAGCGGCCAACAATGGTGGATAAAACCGAAAGTAAGGGGGGATGTTACTTTCGGGATTCTACAGCCGGAAGTTATAGAACAAACATGGAAACGTGGTTAAGCATCACGAGACATCATTTCGTCATTAGTAACGAAAGTGTAAATAACTTAGGCTGTGAGCTGTACCGTTTTGAACTCATGAGGTGTAGATTGTTTATGAGGGACTACATTGAAAGCTGAGCCGGACTGAAACGACAGACGTTGAGAAATTGTTGACGAGGGAAACAGCTGGACTTCAACTTCTCTTGTCCGTGAAAATTTTCAAAGGTAATTCAGTACGTTACACCGGCTACTAAAATAAACAAGGATAGAGGAAGTTTGGTTTTATAGTTACTGTACGACAGAATAGGGTAGATGTGGAAGAAGAGGTAATGCCATTGAGTAGAAGTAGGAAAATTTTGAAACCACATTCTTCATCAGAGTGACAAATGTATCCTTCAGAAAGTTTGACGAACTGTTTATTGACGTGTCGCAGTGGCATTTACGTGAGCAGTCGGTCTTAAATCACGAAGCATACAGTAAGACTCATTTTCAGGTAATCATTCGAAGAAATAAACATTTACTGACCCAAGAATTGCAAAGCTGATTTGAGAAAAGATACTCTTCTGTAATATTGGGTTTCAAACTGCACCAATTTAGCTGCCCAAACTGGAAGGGAATCCGATGAACATAACAGTATTTTGGGGATGCGTTACACGTTTTGGTTGTTGATGCACTTGTTTCACTTCTACTTTTTGATGCAGTGATGTAATCTAAGTGGTAAGAATACCGTACAAAACTGAAGCATCAGCAAACGACAACAAAAACTGCTTTAACGTTGCATGATAGTTTCACTCACTAATATGTCGCTGGCAAAGAACACGAATGAATTACAAAACAGCCGATTTCAACGGAATAGATCGGGTCTTCGAATTGTGGACTGCGGACCAAATTTGAGCAGAGAGCAATTTCAGTACGGACCTGCAATAACAGCGGGAAAAAAATTAACAACAAAAATTTTAGGGTGAAAAAATTAATAACAAAAACAAAAATGCCATGAATATACCTTCAAACGGCACGTTATGTCATATCAGGGATTTCCCTTTGTAACTTTCGATATCAGGCCTCCTATATGCGGTTCATCAGAGCGCGATGTCGAAACAAAACAAAGTCTTAGTACAGCGAAACTTTGTTATGGCACGCTCGGGCGGGAATCTATCAAAGCGTAATGTCGGAACATAACAAGCCTGTTTACATCTGCTGATTCCATCATGGGAACGAAAGATTTGCAATGTCTTGTCCAACCTCAGCTAGCCTGGAGATTAGTACAAATATTAGTGCCCAGCACAAGGTATTAAAATAGAATCCCATCAACGGTAAGAAATACAAAACTGATGATGATGATGATGATGATGATGGTGGTGGTGGTAATCATGATGGTGGTAATCATGATGGTGGTGGTGGTGATAATGGTGATGATGATAATGGTGATGATGATGATGCTGATGACGATGATGATAATGATGATGATAATGATCTTGATGATAATGATGATGATACTCAACACTTGATACTGAACATGCGCTTTACAGTCATCGCTTGACTTACTCTGAAGTATTGAGTTTTAAATCTCGACCTGCCAAAAGTAGAGTAAAACTGTCAAAGTTGTAATGAAGAAAAAGGAGGCAAATGTGTTAAGTATAAAGCCATTGAAGGGGCAAAGGACAATATTCCCATAGTACGTTAACGTACTTTACCACTCGAATATAACCGCCCCTCGAAAGTAGCGGCCAACAATCGTGGATAAAACCGAAAGTAAAGGACGATGCTACTTTCGAGATTCTACAGTCGGAAGTTATAGAACAATCATCACGAGACATCATTTCATCATTAGTAACGAAAGTGTAAATAACTTAGGCTGCAAGCTTTACCGTTTTGAAACTCATGAGGTGTACATTGTTTGTGAGGGACTACATTGAAAGCTGAGCCGGACTGAAACGACAGACGTTGAGAAATTGTTGACGAGGGAAACAGCTGGACTTCAATTTCAAAGGTAATTCATTACGTTACACCGGCTACTAAAATAAACAAGGATAGAGGAAGTTTGGTTATATAGTTACTGTACGACAGAATAGTGTAGATGTGGAAGAAGAGGTAATGCCATGGAGTAGAAGTAGGAAAATATTCAAACCACATTCTTCATCAGAGTGACAAATGTATCCTGAAAGTTTGACTGACTGTTTATTGACGTGTCGCAGTGACATTTACGTGAGCAGTCGTTCTTAAATCACGAAGCATACAGTAAGACTCATTTTCAGATAATCATTCGAAGAAATAAGGATTTACTGACCCAAGAATTCCAAAGCTGATTTGGGAAAAGAAATCACGGAGACCATCTTGCAACACCGTCAGAAACATACTTTCACCTTATTTTAAATGAGTACGTATTAAACCACTTATACTTAAAGCAGTTTGCGATTCAGACTTCCAATGGTGATTTGAGGTTTTCGATATTCTACTGTAATTTTGGGTTTCAAACTCCGCCAATTTAGCTGCCCAAACTGGAAGGGAATCGGATGAACATAACAGTATTTTCGGGATCCGTTATGCGTTTTCGTTGTTGATGCAATTTTTTCATTTGCACTTTTTAATGCGTTCATATAATCTAAGTGGCAAGAATGCAGTACAAGACTAAAGCATCAACAAGTGACAAGAAAAACCGCTTAAACGTTGCATGATAGTTTCACTCACTAATATGTCGCTGGCAAAGAACACGAATGAATTACAAAACAGCCGGTTTCAACGGAATAGATCAGGGTCTTCGAATTGTGGACTGCGGGCCAAATTTGAGCGGAGAACAATGTCAGTACGGACCGGCAATGATAGCGGGAAAAAATCATTAACAAGAAAAATCTTAGGGGAAAAAATTAATAACAAAACAGTAATGCCATGAATATACCTTGGAACGGTACACTACGTCAAAGCGGGGATTTCTCTTTGTAATTTTCGATATCAGGCCTCGTATAGGGGGTTCATCAGAGCGCGATGTCGGAACAAAACAAACAAGTCTTAGTTCTGTGAAGCTTTGTCATGGCACGCTCGGGCGGCGATCTATCGAAGCGTAATGCCGGAACATAAGAAGCCTGTTTACATCCGCTGATTCCATCATGGGAACGAAAGATTCGCAGTGTCTTGTCCAATCATAGCTAACGTGGAGACTAGTATAAATATTCGTGTCCAGCACAAGACTTAAAAATAGAATCCCATCGATAGTAAGAAATACAAAACTTTATTAACCCTTTGCCTGTCCCGTGCATCACATATGACACACACTGGACGTCTAAGCGATAACATCAAACAAAGGCTAGACAGGCAAAGGGTTAATATGCCTATTTTGCGTGTTTTTTGCTGGGCTTTATTATTTATTCTTCGTGTATGAGACTGTAATATTTCGACTTTTAACCCTTTGCCTGTCTAGCCTTTGTTTGATGTTATCGCTCAGACGTCCAGTGTGTGTCATATGTGATGCACGGGAGAGGCAAAGGGTTAAAACATGATTTACTAACGTTTCGTTGCATCACGGAACATCTTCAGAGTAGATAAATTTACTTTGTGGCAAGTATATATTTACTTGTGAATAATTAATTGCTATTTCTGCCTGACTTCGTCTTACTTTTGTCATCTTCTATTGCTGTCCAATTTTATCTGTTTGGTCTACTTATAATTAATTATTCGCATGTAAATGTGTGTATACTTGCCACAATGTAAATTTATCCACTCTGAGGATGATGCGTACTGCAACGAAACGTTAGTAAATGTTTCAATACGTTTTCCGTCCGGAAAATCAATATCTTGGAGATTAATATCTTGGTTAGTCTGAAGGAGGTTGAGACCCTCTAGATCGCAGGACTTATTACACATTTTCTGATTTCCTGGTGCACAAGATGAAATATTTGTCGGAGACTAACCCCCCCCCGAAAAAATCTGTAAGCCAAATTTGTTTGCTGTTTTGATGTTATCTGGAAAGGAGTCTACCACACATCTAAGTTTAAAAAATTCTTCCTCCGCAACTGAAATAAAACGGGAAGCCATTTTGTTGTTGAATAGTAAACAATTATTCACCGAAATGGAGGTGAACAGCGGTGGTTATTAACCGTATACATAGCATATACCTCGCATAACTGTTTTCACACACTTCTTTAAGTTTGTAAGACAATTTTACGGGATGTCGGCTTCTCACCCGCTCGTCGTTTGTAAACAAAACATTTTGAAACACATGAGTGCATTTATCACTAAATTGTAAAGAAAATACATATTCCTGGATAGTTTATTGCCAAATTTCATAACTTTTATGGTATTCTGGCACGGCGGCTTAGTTTATTCAAAACAATTTCCTTCTTCCGTAACTGCAACAAAACTAGAAGCCATCTCGTTTTCCTTGGAGGTGAATAGTGCAGGATATTCCGAGGTAGAGGAACCAACCAGATTATGCAAAAAACACAATTCCCTTTATTTATAGAGCTCAGTAATCGGTACAAAATGTTAGCTCCCTAAATTCACTAAGTCCTCATCGAGGTGCTCCCCCCTAGACATGCCCTAGTTACATCACAACAGTTAGCCGACAGGCGGATCCAGAGTAGGGCCATTCCAGTCATATCCCAACCTCCTTAAGGTGGTTCTATACATTGAAAATAAGTTTTTTTAATTTGAGTTTTTCTCAACATATTTCTGGTGGAACAGACAGGAAATAAGTTGCTGATGCAAAAGCAGGCACTTACGAACATGTTGCCGTGGTAACCGAGATACTAACCCCTATGGTGAAATTTGGGGCACTTACGCCAAAAATTATAGGGACTAAAGTAAAGACCAGACAAATGCAAAACTAAGTTTAATAGAGCCTCAATACATGAACCCATGACATGAACCTAAAAAAGAAGTGATTAGAAATTTTAAATCATGAAATTTTAATTTATTTGTAACTGCTTCAAAATACAGTTTGATACAACACATATAGAGATAGTTATTTTCAAAAACTATTTCTTATATGGGTGATTTATGAGGTTCACATTATAGACCTATTTGTTGTTGACAAATGCTGAAAATTTGACACCAATTGGACAAATATTAAATGCAGCAGAGTTTTTGGCACCGAGCAAAACAGCAAACTGAGAAAATTGAGTTTAAAGATTTTAAACAAATTTTTAAGAGGACCAATGATACATTACAGACCAAAATAAAGTCAAAAAGCTGTTAAAATGATTCTGCTGAATAGGTTTCCCCTTCTCTCTCCTGGTTCTTATCTCCTTGCCTCTTCCTTTTTCCCCTGACGAACTTCCTGCATGTTTTTACAATATCTGGTGATTTGTAGTTTGCTCTGCTTACATGATGGGAATCTGTTTGTTGAAGTCCAGCAAGGCAAAGTGCTCCTGGATTCATTCCCAGCCCTTCCAAAATCTCAACAGTAACCCTCCCACCAATGTTAAAGTGGGCCACAGCATCATACACTCCTAGCTTAAAAACATTGGCTCCGAGAAAGGAGCAAATAAAAGGGCAGAAAAGCCATTTTTTGTTGACTGGTGATCAATTAGAAATCGCATCATCTAAACATGCACTATTTCCGGGACTCCGCACAGTTCGGATTGTTAGCCACCATATTTCATTTTACACCAAGTATGAACGTGTTTCGCGCGGAAACTGCCTTTAGCCTTCAGTGAAATGGCAGCTATCAAAAAATTGTCTGCATTCGCCAAAGAGTATTCAGTGGTCAACTCAACCATGGGCTCAAAGTTTTAGCTCCTTCTAGAATGTGACAACCCCTTAGCACTTTACGTTGGTCACACTAGTTTACTTTCAATGGCGGACCAATCATCATAAACGAGTTGAGGAACCATTTTACTGTCGAAGAAAGCTAGTTAAAAATGATTTAAGATTGGCCGTTATGATAAGAGATGGATGGATTACCATGTGCAACTATTGCGTTCGTAACTGAGAGATAACAGATATATACCTCTTTTTCAGCGTTCCATAATTCCAGAGACATAACAGCAAAGTCTTTCCTTCAACCCGGCGAAAACAGCGAAGAAATTATCAACCAATTTTTTCACTGACGAGGCGATGGAATTGAGAAGAGTGTCCCAAGCAACAACAGACATTTCAATTTTCTCAAGCACTGACCATTCAGATCTTCAAGAACGGAATATTTTTAAGAGCTTTTCTAACTATCTGGAACTGTTTTTTCCCAATTTGCGGAAAAACAAGCATCGGCGTTGTGAGCGTGGCCAGTTAGGCGAACCCGATGACACACGAGCTCGGGGGCTCACTGTAAAGAATCGAAAAGACGAGGATGGTGACCACGAAGAGTTCGATAATTTTGAAGACGTAGATGAACAAATTTGGTACCAGAATGAGACGATAACTGTGACTTACAAGCTATTCATGAATTCCTTTTTCACGAAAACTTTTTCACAAGCTCTCTTCCTTTCCCCCGGTCTGGTGATTTATAAACCCAGCAAAACTTACGAAACAGCAATGGCGAAACTTATTCGACTAGAAGATAATGGGGACTTCGATGAATTTGACAGTTATTTGTCTTATGTAGTGAAGCACTATGAGAATACTGATCCAGATTTAGTGGCAGCAGCCACTGTTGAGCAGGCAAGGAGCTTCGTTTATAGGGAGGACCTGAAAGCCGCCAAAGTTTGCGCTAAGAGAGGCTACGAGTTGGCGCGCTGCACGAGTTTTCCATCAATGTTCCAAGCACGCGCGCTGATTTTAATGGCCACAATCTCAAGGAGGAAAAATAAACTGGGTTCCGCTAAGAAGTATTTGGAGTTGGCCGAGCAGAGCTTCCAAAGTGGTTGGAACTATGAGGACATGGCGAACTTCCACGAATGCTACGGCACTTTCCTAGATTCGTTTATAGGAAACCTATCAAACCCAGATCAAAACGTTAAAGAACTTGCACTCGTTAATTTCAAGAAGATGAGCGAAGTCGCCTCTCAGGACGCCAGACCTCGCGTTAACGACAAGAATAAATTTTACGCTTTGATATTAAGTGCAAGAATACTACTCGATTCAAACTCTTCGTTCGGACGCCAGGGACGCGCGGTTAGCGAGGCCTCAGTCGCTCTTGCCGGCCAATGTCTAAGAATAATCAAAAAAGATTTGTGGAAGAGCATCCCACGTGGTTCCCAAATCCAGTTCCGATTGGTCGAATCGGATCTTTACTTCCGATTGGGAATGTTCGAGAAGGAGAGGCAGTTGCTGGACCAATGTCTTCAGGAGGCGAGAAAGTACGGTTTTAAAACTGAAGAGCCAATTATTATTCAGGTATGGAGAAGGTATATTGGGCTTTTACACTCCGTCACATGAAACGGTGTCTTTATATTACTTCAAAGTTAATTTCCGAGTGCTATAGTTATGCATTTTCAGGGGGTGTTTATGTGGAGGCGAGCCAGCCCTCTTGGTAGGGCTAGCCCTAGTGAGAGAGCTGGATTACACCTCGCTTTTACATGGGAGTTTTCTTTCCCTTGTAGCAGAGCTGAATCCAGCACGCATGCGGTATAGGAGGGCCAGCCCTTCTTAGTGTGTTTACATGGGAAATTTCCAGCCCTCCTTTCAGGGAAACGAAAACAAATTTCACAAGGAATTTCACAAGAAAGCGAAATCTTGGCGAAAAGAGCCAGCCCTACAAAGAGGGCTGGCTCGCTTCCATGCAAACAGCACTTTTAATATACACTACAGTGATGTCAGGTGAACAGTGTTCAAAACGTTATAAATTACAAAGTGAACCTTTTCTCGTAATAATTTTTTTAAAAGGTAGGAAGATATTTCATAATTCATATATTGCGCCAGGTTTTTCGCTGGGATTTAAATTAAGCTGGCACTGGAAAAACGACTAGAAAGAATAATTTGAGCTAATGCTTTGTACAAGGACCCATCAAGGACCCATCCCTTTGCAACACGTGTTCTTTTCTCAACGCCTCTACATGCATTTCGGGGCCTAAATCTAATTTTGTTATTCGACATTGTTTCACGTATCTCCTCCAACCTCATTTACTGCATTTCGTGCAGTAGATGTGGTCTGCTCTACATCTTCGCTCCGTAAGGAATGGAGACGTTGACAAACCTGTCGCCCGACATTTTAATAGTGCCAATCATTCTCTTTCGGACATGAAAGTTTGTCCCATCTCCCAAATTCCTGGCAGTAACAATAGTCGCAAAAGACAGGAAAAGTGCCTCATCTTTAAAATTGGAACCATTCACCCTCACGGACTCAATGAACGTTTTTCTTTTACTTAATCCCTGTGTGGCCAATGTTTTTGCTTTGCACGAGTGAGCGTTAACAATAGCTGCTTAGCTCTTTTGTGTTTAGTTTAGCTTTCAGTCACCGACATTGTTTTTGACACACCCACCTGGTTTGCTGATCGGTGATATTTTAGGCGAGTGACGAGCCACTATCTCATTTACACTTGCTTTTGTTTTTCCATTCTGACTTGCCAGTTATTGTCACATAACCATTTTCACACACACACACACACATATATATATATATATATATATATATATATATATATATATACGTGAACGTTTAGGTTTACGAAATGCAAAGAGTGCTCAATAACGCAAAGAAAGAGCAAATGGGATTATATCGCTTACCTCAAAAAGTCACTACAGCCTGTTTCATCTTGGGAAAGCATCTTCAGGTGACTGACGAACTTCGAAACCAGGAAGCTTTTTATGCGTAGGCCGGCCTACGCATAAAAAGCTTCCTGGTTTCGAAGTTCGTCAGTCACCTGAAGATTCTTTCCCAAGATGAAACAGGCTGTAGTGACTTTTTGAGGTAAGCGATATATATATATATATATACCGTGTTTCTCGATCCTCCAACGTTTTCTCTCAGACGAAGGGCCTTCGCTCGAAACGTTAGAAAACTACTCTTCACATTTCTGCACTCCTCAGACCTTTCCGATCATTTCACTAAGATTACAACAGTGCCTACGCAGCACTCTATTTTATCCCACGGTCGGACTTGAAGGACTTGACAACGCAGTGCCAGGGGTTTTAAACAACTTCATATGCCTTCATACGCTTTAGTGTTCGACCGATCATGGAACAATCGGAAATTAGTGATGTTCGATTTTTCCCTTTCACAATCGGCCGATTGCGATTCCGATTATACCTCACTTTTCTAATAACCTACTACATGGTTATTAAAGCCATCAGAACAATCGGAGGACGCTTCGTGCTGTTACGTAGCTGTATTATCGTCACTTGTTCTTTCAACGGGCTTGCTCATTTGTCTCTTTTGTTTCCGTGAAGATTTCACCGTTAGCGAAGGAGTGAAACTTGGCAACTTAGCGCACTAAACGTCAACGAGTGTACGAGGTTCCGTGTCTGAAATTTCTCAAAAAGCGATTTTCCACAATCGGAAACTGCGGACAATCGCCCCGATTCCGATTATCGATCAAACACTACCAAGCTTCGAGCTTTCACAAATCCACCGAATAACCAGGCTGAAGTGCCAAACTATGTAGCGAACATGACATAATGAACTTGACTGATTGTAGCACTGCACGGTCGCATGCACGAACACAAAACCTCTATATACCCCCAAGATCAGGACTGTGTTATCCTTCGTCAAACTTAATAAATTCATTGATATATCGTGATTTCCCTGTACGTCATTATGCTGTGTGACGTAGAATCATTCCAACAATTCTAAGGTTGGGTGTTTTTCTTTTTTTTTTTTTGTCTCTGATGAAGCCCGTGTTTAAGAAGCCAAATATTAAGATTCATTTCGCCATTTTTTTTTCAGCGAATGAAAGAGATAGAACAGATCGACACGGGAACGGATCGTGTGGTTGAAATGGACAGTGTCGTCGAGAATGGTCAACATGTTGTGGAAAGCAACAGCAATAAGGAAAGTGCCAACGAAGATCCATCAGACAGTTCAGCTGATATATTTGACTCAAAGTATTTGTAAAAAGACCCGTTTTCATGCGAGAGGATTACACGTGTTTTGTCATCGTTGGCTCAGTTTCTATTGTTCTCAGGAGGTTGTAAACTAACTTATCAACCTCATCAAGATATTCATGTTCTTTCTGGCGAAATTTTGCTATCTCCATTGGTTTGTCGGACAACTTCAATACTTCTTTCGAAATTTCACCAACGATGATGTAAGTCGGTTATATACCTTGACCTCGGTGTTTAACCTATATATCAACCTTCCAGCTTCGCCTTCAGGTATATATATCACTCATATACCTCGGTCATGGGTATGTAAACTTTACATAACGTTAAATTGGGAAGTGAAATTATGTTTTAGGTTACAGATTTCGAAGCCAGGAACATGTAGATCATAGTTCGATTCCCGTCATGTGTTCATATTTTAAGTAAATAGCTTTATAGCATGCGCATCAACAGATTTAATTTTGGTCGAGTAAGCGTATCTGGGACACAGAAAATTCATCAGCGAAAAACGATAAATTACTCCCACTAATAACTTAAACACAAACTTACACCACTTATATTTTGTTAATCTACCGGAGATTATAGAATACAACTAATGGCTTAAACACAACGCCGTGTTATGTCACCAGCCAACGACTTCAAATATATTTTATAGTACTAAGATATCCGCACGTGGATGCACAGGAATGTCACGCAATGACGTCACTGCTGTAGGCGAGAATTTTTAGAAGCGAACAAGAAAAAAAATAAATACAATCTACATGAATACAAATATACTGGCTAAATTTAATACGTAGTTTTTGCCAGTTCACTTAATACTCTGCCGGTCACCTAGCTGGTTTGTGATAAGATAGTTTGTAGTTAGATACAGTTTTTGAAGCAACAGACGGTTTATTAGATTGCCAGCAACTTTTCTGGAGGGTGAATCCATCGACCGAAAGAGAGAAACCTTTGGCAGGAAGTTCGGAGAATTCTTTACCTCCACTGTTGTATCTAGACGAGATGGAAAAGACAGCTGGGTCGATATTTTTCATGTGATTCCTCGATACCGTAAATTCACTTCAACACTGCCACTAAACGAGTGTTATAATCTTTCACCTTCCAATTATCCTCGCATGCTGCATTGAACATCTTGGTCTCATGTCGTTCAATGACTGAGACGAGGTGTCGATGAAAATATCACGGCTCAACAATATTTGAGTTTAAGAGGAACTTTTTCATACAATTCAAAGTAACGATTGGTTTGAGCAGGCCTAGACGACCTATTATCACTTCTTTGGTTTCAAATAAAAAAACGTAAAGACTAAAAAAAGCAAACCTAAGTACAAAGAGAGTGATTGCAATACGCGGGGTATATTGTTGATTTTAGCGGACAAATTGAAGGGGAATTTCGAAAGCAAATGCGGCTTAATGAAACAAATTACATGTGGTCAAAAACCATTTCTTACTTGTACAAGCGTTGGATCATCTTCTCCGTGACCGAACGGGGACCAACACCATGAACCTTAAGCACCTGTTGAAAAATACAACAAGGTAAGAGTTCAGAATATTAATGTAGCTCTTCATACATAGTTCATTGTTACAAGATAAGGTGGCTCCATATAGTTTTTGAAAAGTGGGAAATGCTACTTTGAGATCCCAAAACATGTACATAAATACTTCAGAAGACTAAAACTGCAAGTCATTCATAGAAGAAAAGTCTTAAAATCCAGAACTATCACAAGTTAAGGAGTTCCAGCGTTTTCCACAGATCGCGAGTGTGAATACGAATGCGATATTGATGAACAGCAGTTGCTTAGTTTACTGCAAGTTTAATATACTTCGAAGGCTTAACTGGCGAACCTGAATTCATGATGCTTACAGAAGAAAGCCAGGCCAAATTTCTTGTTTTCATACATACTGAAACTACAACTAATTCTGCCCTGAAATCTCTTATGATGCAGAGTAAATTTCAAAGCAAATTTTCGTTGGTGCGTGATAATAAAACTCGATAACTAAGAGTTCCCGCCTAAAATAACTATCACCTATCTAGAGTCGAATTTTTATTTCAGACATGCCGCGGGACTTTGTGCTATAGTTGATGCGACAACACGAGTAACGTGATTTACAATTCAGAATCGATAAAAAAACCTCTTCCTCAATGATACGAGATTTCCGAAGAAAGTCTGTGTAGTTGCAAAGTCAAACTCCAGCTCAAACTGGATCTAAACCTTTTTAAAATTCAGTTGTTCACCAGGAAAAATCTTGAACACTTGTAGGGTAATTGAGAGTTGGACATCCGTATTCGCGTCTCGGACTGCGAAAAGGAAATAGTATTACGCTAGGATACCTGATTGCTTTCTGGATCAAGAGAATAAAGTCCTCTAAACTTCAAGCCTTCTCGAAACAGAATAAGAAAGTGTTGGGCGCTTGATTCAGTCATTGCCTGAAACAAAAGGACAAAGCATAAATTATGTTATGAACAGAAATTCAAGTGTTCTATGTGTCAGGCTTATAATCAAGAGGTAACAAAAGAATGCTTCGAAATGACGAAAATAAGCAGTTTGCGTAAGATGTCGTTGACCTGCTAAGGAGGTCAGCAGGAATCTTTTTTTTTTTCTTTAAAGAGTTTTGATAGATTGTTGTAGCGGTCTGAGTAAGTGGCAGGATAAAAATTGACGGTGATAAACCACAGGTAGCCGCCTTCCCATGAAAACCTGAATAACACAAGAGCAGTTTACCTGAAGACATCTATCTTTTATCTCTTTATTCACTGCACCAGGTAAACATACATGGGATATGGCATTGATGATCAATTTACGGTTGGTTTTACCACTTGGTTTCACGTAGGATTCGACTCCTATAGCAAGGCAATGAGAATTTTACAACTGGATCACTGATCTCCTGAACAGAAAATGTGAGAGTAGGCAGGAGATTTTCGGGGTGGAAATATTATTGACACTTAAACTTTGCGGAACACAAGCTCGTCAGATTGAAAACGCAGCGACACAACTACCCAATGTTTCCTTTAACAATAAAAAAGACACTTTACACAACCTGATTTGCTAATCAAAAGTTAACTCTTTTTCCGTACCAGAATCTTATATTTTAAACCTTTCAGGTCCGAGACGTCTCATCTTGTCGAGTAAAATCGTCTGGCGTAAGTCAGAGTAAAATTAAAAAGTTTCACATATAGTATAACTCACGAAATTTTTCGAATGGGTTTTCCCATCAGTGCTCGTTGACGCTGTTATGTGTGCTACAGTACCCCCAAAAGACTAAATTTCTGTAACGCAGGTGTGGGTCTAACTACATACGATTCAATGTGCACGTACATACACAAAATGAAATCAAATCCTTTCACCAACAGAGCCCTGCTTTTTTAACAAATCCCAGATTCGCTGGCTTTTTACCTACAGTTCGAAAACCGCTAGTTTAGGACAGTATCGGAGGTAGGTATTTGATATGCGAAGCTGGATCACTGAACTCGATTTCCATATCTGGAATGCTAACTGGCCAATGAAATGTGAAACCAAGATGGCCGCCCACGGAGAGTAATTTTGTACGTAATTTTCAGTCCCCTACGCGGGCTTGTACGTCAGTTTTAGCGTCTCTCGCCATTTTTTACATTTTCTGAAGAGTTTTCTTTGATGACACACACAAAACGTTTCGTCAAAAGACAGAGATGAGTTTAAGAATTTCAAATATATTTCCACAAAGTCAAACCGAGTTACAGCTTATATATTTTTACGAAAATAAATTCCTAAACTGACGAGAAACCTGATAAAACGGTCTCGAAAAATTACTTTGGCAATCTACTAAGTGCACGTCCTCTTTTTACCGTTAGTTTACCATCTTTAGACAGTTTAGCACACTTCTTATACCACACGGCAATACTGAATCCTTTCAAGTATTCGAATATGCAAAACTGGTCCAGTAATATTTCCTCTGAACGCTTTTTCCATGGTTGTGAATGTTTTCGAAGCCGACCCAAACGGAAGCTGAACATTAAAGTCGTGCAAACGACTGGAACCGACGTACAAGTCCGCGAGGAGGACTGAAACTGACCTACAAAATTTCCCTCCATAGGCGGCCATCTTGGCTTCTCTTTTTGCCCGGCCAAATGACTGGGAGTTAGCATTCCAGATACGGGAATCGAGTTCACCGTGCTGGATAGAAGCTCTGCGTGCACTGTGTTTTGAAAAAGACAAGAGGGTGTACGTTTATGTAGAGTTCGACAGGCGTGTATAATGGCTGAAATGCATTGCGCAGACCTGTGAAACCAGAAAAAGCCGAAGGAGGAGTCGACAATGGTCCATTCATCCTAAATGGCGTCCCTCCGTTCGTCACAGAGGAGGAGGCGTGTTGGTTCATTTCGGTTCTCGTAAGTCCACGATATCCACTTGATATCCCGTCTACCACGTTAGACCTCGGCAAGTTCTCTTTTCGATGCAGCTCATATCTTTGCCTTTCTTGTTTAGCAATTTCGGCTTGTTCTCTCTTTTCCTGTAACCTCGCTTGTCTGCTGAGTTCTTCCTTTTCACGACGGAGTTGAATCTCTTTCATCTTTTCTTCTTTTCTGTTTTATTATTTATGAAACAAACCAAAAGAGAACAGGTTAGAACTGAAAACAAGGGGGAAAGAAAAAACAAGTGAACGACTGAGAATCGAAGCGACAGAAAAATAAAAAATACAGACAAAACTGAATGACAAAAAATACAGCAAACAGACAGACAAAGGTCATGAAGAACAATCATCAATATTCTACGTATATAATATATGGACGAGGTTAATGCAACGAGTTTCAATAAATGTACTTTGGATGTTTGAGCTTAGCATGGCAAAAAAATACAGTGGGCAGCGAAAAATAAGTAAATAAATAAGCACAAGAACACAAAATTTGGGAAATAGACCAAAGGTCGAACTCAGAGACCGAAATAGACAGACACGGTCATGTAAACAGAGAGGGAGAGGAAGGGGAGATGGGGAATGGAGGGGGGGAGGGAGGGGGAAGGGAGAGGGGATGGGGAGAGACAGAGGACAGGGAGAGGGAGAGAGAGGGGTAGAGAGAGAGAAAGGGGAGAGAGGGAGGAAGAGAGGGAGGAAGAGAGGGAAAGGGAAAGGGAGAGGGAGAGGAAGAGGGAGAGGGAGAGGAATAGAAAAAGACGGAGAATTTATTTAGCTACGGCAATTTCCTCAATAATAATTGCTTTTCAAGAAAGCCGTAATTAAACAATTGACTAATACAAGGAATATAAAAAGGAAAACTACAATTACCTAGTTAACAAAACAAATCGTGAGCGGAATTCGCAAAAGCCTTCTCTTTGACAAGTAAAATCGTCTGGCGTTGGCCAGAGTATAATAATAGAAGTCTTATCCCACAGGGAAAGTGTTAAAAAATACTCGCTTACGCCAAGGTAAACTCTCACGTGAGATAATGATACTTTGTCTGTTGGCCTTAACGACTTTCACTCTCTCTTCCTACACTCGAAATTTTCCATCACGGGAAATTCAACGGTATCCACTGTAGATAAATATTAGACAAGATCAAAGACTGGACTGTGAACGGGAGTAAAGTAAAAGTTTACGGATAGACTGGACAGTTGACGAAATAATGATGGTATAAAGATGAGTGGTTAAAAGATAGACTGGAGGACTGACAGAAACTCCCCAAAACCGAAGCACAAGGTGAAAATGAACTAAACTCAAAACCACCATATTGTTTGGTTACATTAAACAAGCTAAAATCATCAAACCTTCTCTTTTTTTCCAAGATAGCTTCTTTCTTCATTTTCTCTTCTTCGAGTTTTTGTTGCCTATTTTTCAAAAATCGTTCTCTTTTTCTAAGCTGCTCAGGTGTCAAACCCTAAAAGACAGGACACGTCCAAGCATGAGGTGTGTATTTGAAGGCTCCAGTGTATCAAGTTTGAAGCAAATAACCAAAAAATTTAAGGGAGTTTTCCCGTTATTAAAGAAGGCTGAGAACTAGACATCTCAGATCTTTACAGACTGAAGTACTCACCGTGATAGTATGTACAGAAAGGTGAAGTTTTATTGTTTGACGACGTGAAATGAAAAACTATTTTTATGTCTTTTAAATTAAACAACATTTTCTAGCGTTATTTGAACCACAACTGTCATTTTCAAAATACTAGTCAAAGATTTTCAACCTTTCACAACGGTTCGTTTCCTCTTAACGAGTACAACCACCCAGCAGTAGACCGAGTAAATTGTTTGACGGTTGAAGGAGTGAAAATGTTGAGTCTGATCATGGTAGGGGAAGACTTATGGAGATAGTCTTTAATCCGTTCATCGGAAGTCTCCCCCTGACTAATAAGATTGTGTGGGTGATAGGTGGAGAAACATTTGACATCAAAAATATTACTTCTAGGAAAGGAAATCCGTACGTTCTAACACAACGAAAAAATTGTGGGCCACCGAAGTCTCTCGGACGCTAATTAGGAGTATTTTTTGAAGGTCATTTTTGCATTATCACATCATCGCATGGCGTCTCTCAGTAATATTTTTTGAAACCAAAAATGTTTTTCGACCTATTTAGCCACTCAAAAATATCTAATCTCAACTTTCTGAAAGTCAAACTTCCATTCTTTTCTCTTTGAATAAACGAGTAAGGAGCAACCGTGAAAGCGATGGAAAACGTAAATTTTTTCCAGCTCTTCTGGCGTCACGCTGACATCAGCACATTACGTCACCAAAGAATATTACTCACATACACAATACAGGGTCTTCATTAGTGCTTAAGTCTGTTACTCAGGTCAAAGAAAATAGTTTTCTTGTGAACTTTAATTAGCAACTGTTGTCTAGCAACGGAAATACCCACAAACCATCTCAAACTTCAACTTACGTTTTCCCCGACAGCGTTTTGATCTCCAATAAAGAGCGCCAATCCTTTCTTGGGAGTTTCACTACCGTCTTCAGAATCAGGCGAGTTACCGTTTGCCTCCAAACTTGCACTTTCGGGCCGACCATCTGAGCCATTCCCAGTCTGAGCGTAATACACTTTCTCTGAATTCATCTTTTTGTTTAAATCCGTTTGTTCATCAGAACTCGCAGGACTTCGTGTATCTCCTGGGATATCCTTTTCCAAGGCGTTATCCGTCTTTCCCGGAATCCCGAGGTCGCCAAATGCCTGTTGATTAATCCGCCTGCTTTCCTGGACATTCTCAGACATTGCTTGTCTGTTATCATCTGTATTGGCCATACCGCTACAAGAGTCTTTTCCAAAAATGCCATAATTAGACTTCGAAACAGCCAGTTGTGGTCCAGCTTGGCAAGCTGAATCAATATCCCAACGTTTTCGCGTGGGCGACGAAGCCTGGTTTGGATCTTCGTTTTCAACGGCAGCGGTTACGTCCACGGGATTCATATCATTTCCAGATCCATTCTCGTTCGAGGAACTTTCAAAAACGGGTTTTGTAGAGTAAGTCAATGGCACGGATATTCTACTCTTGTAATTTACCACAGGAGCCCGCCGTTTCTCAGGCTGCGTTGCAAAATCACCAGAATTTCCACGAACGTCTGGCCTGGAGGTCATCTGGGCTTTGCTCAGTAAGGGATCCTGAGACTTTGACGCTTGACGAGATAATCGAAATTCGTGTATAACTTCTCCCGTAGTGTTACGATTACTGTTCAGATCATCAACCTGTGATTCGATATTCTTCCCTTTCCTCGAGGGAGGTTGGTTGGGTAAAATCACAGTCGGTTCCGCACGTGTTGATACATCACCATTGCTTGCTGTCAGACTTTCATCAATTGTCTTTAAGCTATATGTTCTATCTTGCAGTTTTCCCATCGATGGCGGTAACTCTTCCTCTAGGGAGGATTGTTTGGTGAAGGCGTCAAATTTGTTATTCTGAAGCGATTCGATCTCCGATGAACTTTTTCTGTAGACGCTTGATTGTGGCTTTTCAACACTTCCTTTGCTTTCCACCTCCTTCGGTGATTTTATCTAAAAATAAAGGGTCTAGTTCAGTATAATCTTCCCAAAAGAGATGAAATATGTTGACTTTTAAGTTCTGGAAATCCCCTCCTCCCCAGTCCAGTTACGTTTATCAAACTTAGGCGACTTTCTACGCGCATGCATGAGTTCCTAAAGTTTTCATGGGTTAGCAGTTATAACCTTATTTCAACCACAGTTTACAAGCCTTTATTCATTATGAAACTCGTTCTTTCATGTTCCAGGGCTGCTGGTGGCCCAGTGGTAGGGCACGTGTCTCTGATCACTGTGACTAGGGTTCGATTCCGGGATCGAGGAGTTATCTGTTTAAAGTTACCTTGGTCACATGTGAGAGGAGTGTTGCCAACTTGACTCTAGTTTACTCTAAGGGGGCGCTTCACCTCAATTTTTCGTCAGTTAGGATGAAATGGTGTTTCCACGGCAACCAAAGTGAATATAAAAAAAATAACTCATAACCAAGCTCGCAGGCTTTTTCCGGGTTCTCCAGTTTCCTCCAGCAGAAACACTGGACCCATGAAGGGTGGCCCTTACTGCACCATAGGAAGAACAATTTCGTTAGCTGATAGACAGGGTTAGGTTTAGAATTAGGGCTTAAATTAAGGTTAGCCGAATTTAACCAGGTAGCCCACTGTTGCTAGTGGGCTGCCAGATTAAATTGGGACTTTACGATTGAGAAATTTCTACGACGCCGTCGTGAATAGACAACATTGAGCATGCGTAGCCACTAATTTCACGGCGTCGTGATCCGTCGACGCCGCCATTTTCGCAGTTTTGACGGTGTCGCAGAACTTGGTTGAATCATGTCGGAAAATTCATCTAACAAAAGGCTTGAGCAAAATATTCAAGAATATTTGTAGACAACCATGGTTGGTTTAATGAAGACAGCAAATGATTCCAGTTATCATAAACAAAATCCATCACCCCGTCGCTGATCATACAAAGTTGTGGTAGTGGTCTTGCAAACATAGGAACCATTCTAAGTACCGACAAGGATAAGCAAAACGTTTTAAAAAAATACACATATCTTCAACAGCATCAACTTTTAGGCCATTGTAGCACTTGAAGAAATCAGGAAAAGACATAGCATCTATCAAGATGTAGATGTCATTTCTTAAAAAGCGAAATTCGACATTGCATTCATCATCTGACAGCTCATCTAAGTCAAATTTATCGTGCTTCCAGTAAGGCAAGTTAGGGTTTTTTGACGTGTTTATATCGTATAAAAGGAATTCCTCATCATTTATCAGACCCTGGCTGTGTGCGAAGAGAAGACTGTTTCTATTTTCTCGAAAATTTGCCATTTGAAAGCAAAAACAGTGAACTAATGTGTACAATCAATCGACTGCCATCTTGAAATTTCACGCCATTTTCATCACGTAACATTAGATGGCGTTATCGTGACGTACTTTTCGTAAAGTGACAAACAATTTTCGACGACGACGCTGACAAACACACGTCGGCGTCGTAGAAATTTCTCAATCGTAAAGTTCCTAATATATTAATTAAGGGGGCGCTTTCACCTTTATTTGGCATTAAAATAGACTAAACTTTGACCATCGGTAATTAACAGTTTCTAGCCACAAAATATGTAAAGCCTGTACTTTTTGAAAAGTATGGACTGTCAGCTACGAGTTGAAATAATCTTTTTCCATTTGAATGCCTGGATTGTAATATGAGACCAAATAAACCATTGTGTACGAACAGTTTTATTTCACTGACTAAAAATGGCCCAGCACAATATCTCACACACAACTGACTGAATTTAAATAAAAGTTTCCAAGGCAAAAGGTTAAATACTAAACTATGCCTCTATGAGTTAATTTTTTTTGATATTCACTTTGGTTGCCATGGAAACGCCATTTCATCCTAACTCACGAAAACTTGAGGTGAAGCGCCCCCTTAGAGTAAACTAAAGTAAAAGTATAGGGTTATCCAGTATAAAGACACATTTCGTACAATTTGCCGAATCACAGGTTTCCGGTGCAACATCATCAGACCTTACCCCATTCTGTTCCTTCTTCTCTTTTTCCTTGCCCACTGCAAACCAAAAGACATTCTGTCCAAACCGTTTCCTTTCCTCTTCCAATTGTTCCCTCGTGCGCTGTTTTTGGGCTTCAATGTGACGTTGTTTTTCCGCGAGTTTCAGACGTAGCAGGTTCAACTCGAGTGAGACAGAATCTTTGTTGTCAGTGGATTGACTGGATCCTACGGTTGAGAAGAAAGTTCGTTTAATAAGATCTAACAATGCAATTTTTCGGGTTATTTACAAGAGAAAAAAAAACAAGAAAAAAAGGGGGGAAAGGGGACAGGTTCCTGGAAGTGTACGAGTACAATACACAGAGTAGATTTCGTGCTTTCAACATTGCTAGTTTCCCGAAAAAAAAAAAAAGCAGAACTGGATTCTCCTGTCTACAAAAAACTATAAATAACTTAATAACAGTGCTTAGTAACAGAATTTCACTGGCGATTATGGAAAATCCCGTGTGGTGGGTGGTCAAAAATCATGTCATAATTTTCTATAACCACTTACAGGTCAATATAAGAATAAAGGCATTTACTCAAAATGGCGGCTAAGATTTCTGAATGTTACTGGGTAATCTTTAAACAATTCGTTTTCTATTTTTTTAGCAATAATCTCCTGTGTAATAATATAAAAATAATCCCCTCATGCTCAGTGGATATTAAATAAATAATACTTCGCCTTCGGCAAATAAGTGTTAAATAACACCCAATATATAAGTTTAGTAAAGCATTTCAAAGAGCAACTGTAACTGGGATAAAGCTGAGAGAACTCTGTCGTTTTTTGAAAATGTTTGGCTAAAAAATCCCTGTCACCCTGGAATAAAGTTGTCGATCAACTTCTCATTACAAAATGCCGTGCAGCATTTCAACTCAAAGCTCAATTAGTTTGCCCTAGATAATGTCAAGGATCACCGCAAAATCAATTCCTATATTCAAAGCACAAGTCCTTCAAACCCAACAAAATAAATTTTTCAACAGCTTCATCGTTAAAGTGAGACCGCTAGCTTGGGTTAGTGATAAATATTAAAGAATATAGAGGACGAAATATATGACAGCTTCATCAAACTAGTCAAAAATTACTTAAGTATCTGACGAAGACCACCAACTATGAAATGCCATTAATCGAAATACATAAACGGAATATTTCATAATAAACCTACGCTGCTAAAGCCGACTAGAAAAGTTGCCTAGAGTGGGATTCGTACTCGATAGCTCAATTGATAGAGCAGCGGTCCGAAAACCCGAAGATGCGAGTTCGAATCCAGCTCTAGTAATTTTTTCTAGTTGACTTCAGTGGTAACGGTTCATCAGGAAATCTTTGGTTCATGTTACCCCGGGGATGATTCTGGAATTGAAATACACGAGTTGAGTATTTTTAACTTGTTTCATCTCATCTGGTAAAGAACACAGCCTGATATTTGGACTACAAAATACCAATATAAACTTGCTTCACCATTTTTTTTGACTTGTTTTATTGGATCTGGCCAGTGTCTGAAATCTCGTTAAATGTAATACGTAAGTAAAGAAACTTCACTATCTTTTTCATCAGTGAGGCCAAAATAACGGAAGTTTTGGTTTCGATTTCATTCATTTTCATTTCATCGAGAAAAAATCAGGGGCAATATAATTTGAGGTTTTATTCTTATTTCTCAGTGCAAAACCACGGTCGAAATCCAATCAACACAAAACGGATTGCATTAATAATTTATCCAAACGCACTACTCATGCTGAGGCTGTGATATACAAACTCTATATTACCGAAAACTACACCCCATCCAGTGAGTTTGAAATAACTTGAAAAGCTCCAAAGGGCATTCTACCTAATTCCACTAAAAAGACTGTAAGGAAATGGGAGACGAAACAGACCAAAAACAAAAATTCACTGCTTTTTCAATTACATGAGCTAAATATTATATTCCTTCGTGGGCAAAACTTGTAGTTTGGTAGCTGTCAAGCGTCAATGGAACATTTGGTTTGCCGTAAAGAAACAAGATATTTGACGTCCGGCAAAATTCAATTTCACCTAGAGACCGCCTCGTTCGCATTAAAACATTCACGAACCTCAAGGAATTGTCAAGTTGTCAAATATCTTTCGTATTTCGTTGAAATTCTTTCCTCGTTTGTGAGAAAAACTATATATTAAAAAGCAAGGTCTCATGTCGAGAGACTTGGTCAGGCGGGAAACCAAAACCAGACTTATTTAGGACTAATGATGGACACTATTTGAAAAGGCGTTCATCGAGAGTTCGTAAGGCATTCAAGTACTCTCGAATTTGTTTCATTAACATGACGAAGGACACAGTCTCAAACATCGTAGAAAGGAAAACGTAGGTGAAGTTACTAGAATATTTTCGGCTGGTTCAGTAAAGTACTGACATTTTCTGTCATCTTGTAAAAAAGTGATTTTTTTTGAGAAATTGGTCGCATTTTGAAAAATTCCATAAGAGTGAACGCACTAAGTTTAATAAAATAACAAAAACAAAACCTGTCCATATTTGCTAAAACACCGCAACTCCTTGTAAAAAGCAACTATTACGGTTTATGAGAAGGTGTAATGAAAGATGTAGCCATAAGTCAAGCACTTGAAGCCATTGCTAACTGAGAACTGAAATAAATAAGAAACAAATTCCAAAAATGTGCGTCTTGTAAATTCGGGAGCCGAGTTCTGAAAACAAGATGAATATTGAAACGGTGACACTTCGACCTTATTTCACGATCAATGAAATAAATCTTCTAAATCAAATACAGGTTGTGAGGACGAGCAGCATTTCAGTTGTATTTCAGTAGTATTTCAGGACCACCCTCAAGGTAGCATGAAGAGAAAATTTCATGATTAACTTACACCGCATAAGTCTACAGAAAAATGTGTTTTAACTCTCCCGACGAGATAAGACCTTTATTATTTTACTCTGGCTAACGCCAGACGATTTTATTCGTCAAAGGGTGATTTCCAGCCGGAAGAGAGTTAAAGCCGCTGCAGGAATACGACTTCATCAGAAGATTTTCTCTTTGTACATGTAATTTCATACTACCTGAAGATTCTCCTCTCTCCAGATTATGTCAACTCCCCAGGGTTCAAATACGTGCATAATAGTTTGTTTTGTAGTTTAGCAGACTTCAAAAAGACTTTGAAATAAAATCCAAACATCACAATTTTCGTCTTTTTTCCAAACTCAAATCTTAAACTTACAAGATAATTTTTTGAGCTTGCTCCTTCAGTAGAGTGTGGTACTTGTTACGTAGTAATTATGCTATCATCTCCCACAGCCAAAGGGAAACTACGCTGAGGGCGGAAGCTACCAAACAAAAAACCACTAGGTAACACACTTATAGAAAAGGAAATGTTCTCACACAAAATAGCTCTTCAAAACAAACATTTTCTCACATGCTTTGTTCCGTAATGCAAGGCATGACTTTACTGAAAAGTGCCTTAGAAATCATTAGTAAAGTACAGCAACACTATGGTTTTCCATTTCATCATACCATCAGTGAGACAGAACGCGAAAGCTTGAACTACTGACCCATTTATTCTAGCATGCAAATTGCTCATCCCACCTCACGTTAACTTTTGGTTTTTATCACGTTAACGATAACGCTTTATTGGTTATCTGAATATTGTTGAATTTCAAAAGAAGTCAGTTCTCCAAGGTAACATCACATGGTCCGAAATGCGGCGACAAAGAGCAAAGCTAAACCGCTCTATTGTCTGGCACTATGCAGCAGCCTTACGCCGCCTCCATATATACGTGCGTTTCATCAAAACAACAACAACCACTAATGGTTGACAATCAAAAGAACTGTACGTGACGGTAAACGAGGGAAAAGAAGAGAACTCACTGAAAGTAAAAAAAAAAATAAAAAACAAAAGAAAAAAAACTTAAGATGTCATTACGTATTTCCAATCACGTTTTGGACTGTACGTCCTTCTTGTAAGAACAGCCTAAGTAATTTTTTTTGACTTTCAGTGAGTTCTCTTCTTTTTTCTCGTTTACCATCACAGTATAATTACTTTTCTGTTATAGAAGTGATTGAACTGTCAAGATTGAAACAAGAAGTAACGATAACTCCGAAAGCTCAAGCATTTTTATTTTCTATTTCAACTAACTTGAGGGTTACCTCAGTTTTCGGAGTATGCGTTGTTTCGCTTTTTATTAAAATACAAAGTGGTTACCAAAACGTCTTTATCGAGATTATACGAGCAACTGTTAAGTCAGTCATAAAATGAGATGTTATTCATTACCTGTAGCTACAGGGGTGCTAATGTTATTTTAAAAACACCGTGTGCCTCTTCAAACGTTTCTCTTTATGCACCGAATGAATCATTAAATTTAAAATTAACACAAAAATTAATTATCTTATGATATAATTCTAAGTTCATTATGTTAAGTATCACGTCTTTCTTAAACTCTGGTGATATAAGTTATATAAAGTATAAAGTATAAAGTATACAGTATGCTTAAAAATAACAACAAAGATTAATATTAGTGAGTTAGTGAAAGATTTTACAAAGACAAGTTCAATTCAATTAAATGTTCATTATATTAAGCAGTTTCTGTTGGTTATTCCATAGATAAAACCTTTACTTAGCTCTTGGAATTATTGATTCCACTTGTGTTTTACATTTATTGATGGTGCAACATAAGAATAACCAGTTTTATTTTCCCTGTAAATATCACTGAGGGCACTTTGGCATAATCACAAGATAGAGCTGGTTTACACTAATTAAAACTAGCATGTTTTTCATGAATATTAGGGTTAAAGGCCTTACACAAAGGCAAGTTATAAGAAGGGTGGGCATTTTCTAGGGTTCCTGTAGACACTCTTTGTGTCCCCAACAGAGCATCTACCAAGGAAGCTGAGAGAACTTACTACATCACTAACAATTCTGTAATACGGTAGGAAACTTTTATATTTGTTTGAAATAATTTTGAAGACACAAACCTTGATCGTTGCTGGACATCTATACATATAACTTAATAGTTTACTTAAAACCCTGTTTAAAAATCATAGTTCAAAAACCTTCAATTGGCTCATGCTTGAGTACAGCACCTGATTTTGAAGCATTCAACTGAAATTCACCTTCTTCAGCACTCAACTCAACACCATCCTCAAGACCTCTGCAACCATCCGGCTTATCTGGAACAAAGGACAGTCCAACATTGTCAGTTTTACCCACTCCACCATCAGAGGTTTCCTCCAAACCAATTGTCTCTAGCTGGTCCCTAGGAACAACATCAGCATCCAATTCATTTTCAGCCATTTCAGGTTTTGTTGAATGTAAACAGTCATCTCCACTGCACATTTTGTCATCTGAAAAAGGAATTTCTCCTTTCTGGATAGGCACTGTCAGTTTTTTGTCACCAATCTCACCATCAATACAGTCACTAACAGCTTCTATGTGTGCAGCTTTCTCTACTTCAGCAACAGTTTCAAGGCTATTTTCAACTTGCTGAAGCAAAACTGGTTTAAGAACATCATGCACTTCTTCACTAGTTCCTGGCACTGCTTCATCACAAGGATCAACATCCTCTAATTTTTCAGTGTTGGCCTCCTTTAATTCAGGTTTTGCAGAATCAGAGTCTGATGTCCCTTCAAAACCTATGCTTGGTTCACAATCTGCAGAAGAATGGTGACTATCTGCTATGGGCTTGACTGTTTTTGAAACACTTTCTTCACAAGACTTCTCAACTAGATTCATAGATGAACCAGTGCTGTCCTGTGCTGGTTCAGCCACAGAAGGCAGTAAACCACAACTGGCAGAAGGATTTCTCTCTAAGCCAGACAAATCCAATTCTTTGGTCTTATCAACCTCAGCTGCAAGCTTCACCAGCAAGTTATCCAAATCATTGACAACTTTCTCTTTAGGTTTCAATTCTCCCCTTTTGAGGCTGGATATTTCATTTGATGTGAACAGTTGTTTGGCCTTTTCTTTATCACCTTCATTTGCACTGGTTTGTTGTGTGCCTGACAGGGCTCCCTGACCATCAAGTTTTTCTGCATTGTCCAAACTGCTTTTGTTAGCAGCTTCTTGGATGTTGCTCTTATTGCCATTCTTTTCAGAACTTGTGGACTGAGGTTTCTTTGGTGAGGTGAAATACTCAATCACAAATGAGTCTGACACAAACTTGATTTCAGGTTTGCTGAAAGTTCGCTTTGGTTTGGGTGGTGCTTTCTTTTTTGATGACTGTGATGGTGTCTCAGCTTTACTGCTTTTTCCACTTTCAGTTCCATCTGGATCAGCAATTTTCCTGAGTGTATCAACAATAGGAACCCCAGATGCTGTACCACTTTCTAAAGTGTTTGAAACATCTTCCAGACTGTATGTCTTTCTTTTCTCTGCACATGATTCTGATTGCTCCACACTGCATGATCCAGATAGTCTTTTCAAGGCATCAATCATTGTGACTCCCTCATCCTGAGCTTTTTCTAATGTCTCTGCAACACTCTCCAAGGTGTAGGTATTCCTCTTTGACTCATCAATCCCTGCTTTTGAATTTCTCAGTTGACTTTTAACACTTCTTCCTCCAAGAAGATGTGAAAAACTGTGCAGTTTGGCAGATGGTTTATACACAGCTTTTGTGGCACTAAGCTTGAAGGATGGCTTGCCATCTACAGAGTAACTTCCACTGCTTAAAGTATATGTCCTTCTGTTCAATGAAAACTTTGACTGAACAATGTTTGAGCGAAGTTTAACACTTCTTTTAGAATCATTTTTATTGGTGGTGTTTTGCTCTTTTTTGTCCACATCAGGTTCCTGGCCTTGTTGCTCTACTGCAGAGGGTCTGGAACTTAGATGTTCCTTCATATTGTTCTGAATTGTCTTGATGTTTTCATAACTTCGAACACCATCATCACCTGAGACCTTCTGGTTCTCTAACTCAAGATTATTCAAAACTTTAGTCATGGGCAATCCTTGACTGGTAGCAATATCCAAAGAGTGGGCAACATCTTCCATGCTGTAGGTCTTGTGATGTTCCAAGGATGAAGAATCAAAAGATTTCTCTGAACCATTGCTCAGTTTCCTGTGGACTGCAATGCACTGTTCTTCTGTCAGGCCAAGTTTATTGGTAAGGTAATTACGCACACCAGGAGATATTTCTTTTAAACTCTCGACAAGACAATCCTTTTTGAAACTAGGTCCTGAACTTGACGTGAAATCAGGACTGGAATTTGACTTTAATTCTGAAGTTGGCCGTGAACATGACAATGACCTTGATGCTATTTCAGAACTTGACCCAAAACTCAAACCTGAGCTTGATTTAGGTCCAGACAAGGACCTGGAACCCAAAGTTGACTTGGACTTCACATGAGTTGACCTTGGACTGCTTTCTGAACTTGATCCTGAATTTGAAGATAACCTTGCCCTTGTCTCAAATTTTGACTTCAGACCAGAATCAGATTGCTCAAAATTGAATTCAGAGGTACAGCTCACTTGCTGTTCCCCATTTTTCATGTCAGATCCATTGGAATTTATTTCTTTATGACTACACTCCTTTCTAGACTTACTATATTTGGTCTTCACTGAAGACACTTCTGGAGAATTCTCCAGTTCTTCCATTTGTTCAATCCACTGACCAGGAGTTAATTCTTTTTTGTTGTTACCTGACAAAATACTTGCTGCAGGTTTGTCATAACTTGCACCATTGATACCATCAGGGTGAGAGGAATTCTTGGAAAATGCAAGGTGAGAGTTCTGAATATTGCTACCATTGGACAAGCTGTTGTCAACTGCTGCAGGTGAATTATCCACGGTGTATGTTTTCCGTTTCTCTGCAGCATCCTCTCTACCAGAGATTCCATTAGTATCTGTGTTGTTCTTTGGAAGTGTTGAAGAGTCCATGACCACTTCATTTGAGCTACATTGGGGTGAACTACTTTTGTCTGGTGTACTGCTGCCACATAATCTTGGTAAATCTTGCTGTGACAAATGGAAATTTAAGCTAACATCAGTGAGGTCATAGGTTCTGCGTTTTTCATACGCCGACTGGTAGTATTCAGGGTCTGTTGATGAAATCTGTTCCAATGAATCTTCCACACACTGGCCTGAATTCAAGCTGCGATCAAGCTCATTTGAAACATTATTTAGGTTGTAAGTTCTTCGCTTATCCGAAGCGGTTGGATCCAATCCGGTGTCTGGTGTCCAATTCTGGCATAAAGAGTCATCCAAGGGTGATGAAGACTTCAATCTTTGATCAAGTTCACTTGATACATCACATAAATCATAGGTTCTGCGCTTATCCTGGACTGACTGGTTGTACTGATTGTTATTTTCCAACGATATCTGCTCCAGCGAATCCTCAAGGCATTTCCCAGAGCTCAAACTGTCATCTAGTTGACCAGAAACATGATCAAGATCGTAGGTTCCCCGTTTATACTTTGTACTTGCCATTGTATCATCGGTGACACCATTTCCTTCGCAACCGAGTTCTTTTAACAATTCTTCAAGTGATATTTCAGACTGCTGGCTGTCATCTAATCTTGTTGACTCGTCACTCAAATCATACGTATTACGTTGAATTTTTGCCGAAAAAATCGTACCATTTTCTTCAAAGTTTCCATGGGAAACACCATTCAAACTGTCGTTCAAAGAAACACCATTGCGAACTCCTGTATCCAGCATGTCTGCCACTTTACCAAGCTCATACGTTCCTCTCTTCATTCCAGTAGAACTTTTCGTCGCCAGGGGTTTACCTGAGATTGAACTATCTCCGCCTTGTTTAGCACTAAGCTTTTTCGAATTTGCCGTGGCTAGGGCTTCCAAAATAGCTTTTCCAGAAGCCATTACTTCGTCAAGTGATCGCAACACTTGTTCAAGAGAGTACGTTGCTCTTTTTACGTGATTTCCATTGGGAGGACGCCTGTTATCTTGTACTGGTTTTTTGAAAGTATTCGAGCGAGAAAACTGTACGGATATTGCTTCAGAAGCGCAGTATTGCTCGACAGAATTCTTCGAAGAAAGTTTTTCAGTTTGACCTGAATCAAGCAGAACCGCAACTTCGTTTAAGTCAGCGGTAACACGCAAGTTTGTTATTGTTTTTCCCAAACAACGATCGTTTGAAGTATAATTGACTAACGATTTTGATTCGGCAACACTGCCGTGTCTTCCATCAAATTTACAAGGCGTATTCATAATTTAAACTAGTGCGGTGTGGGTATTAACTTAATCTTTCCTGCGCGCAATAATCCTTTCTTGAGTTTTGCCAACTACTCCTACATGAAAGGGAGGAGATATCCCCTTTAATAATGATTCATGAACTCAACTCATCGATTCCAACAACTTCACGACTTCCGAGTTCTTAAAATCTCCAGGAAGCAGTTTGGTTTCTCATGTCAGTCAGTGCCAAACCAAACGCAGAAGAATTTCCTCACGAACAACAACTGTAAATTTGTTTCTGAAGTTGTTAGTCGAAGTTATCCAAAAATAGATCAGGTAGCGGCTTCCTGTCGTGCCCGTGCGTAGTTGATCCCTCAAGAGCGGCCAGACGTCAGAAAGCGATAAGATATTTCACTTCTTTCAACGCCCTCCACTGCCAGCTCACGACTTCGTGTCAGTTGGAAACGTACAGTTATTCCTTCGTCCAACGAAATCTCGCGAATTAATTTACTTACTTTATTCACGAGTTTTGGTCGAACAATTTTGCTGTCTCGGTCGGTTACGTCTTCAGTTATGAGTAACCAGATTTGAATACTGGCGTCAAGTGCCGTTCAAAGCGAAGACGATCGGAATAAATTATCTGAATTTCGCTTGCTATGGGTATCCAAATCGTAAACCTCCTGTTCTTGTTATCAAAACGAAGGTGCAAACTTTTGGTGTTGAAAATTCGTTTCAACGAATTCCAGTCGTTGAAAAGAAGTCGTTGAGGTGGGCGGTAGTCAACTTGTGTTGACTGACTCGCTCTTCCTTTTCGACAGGAAACAGCCGTCAAGGTGTACTCCTCGTGAAAAATTCCAAAATTCCTCTCAACGCAAAACCACCAAATTCGCTTAAAAAGCGCCTCCGTATGGTGTCATTTGATCGTATCTCTGGACCACGCCGAATAAATTAGACCTATTGTCCCAATGGCACCGGCGAACTATCGCCGACCTGGACCATCAATATTGGTTTACGGTAAATAAACCTCTTAACAGCGAAACTGTTCGCTGTTCTCTCCGTCTCGTCTGCTCCCTTCTTCTGTTTTAGCCAGACAAACAAATCAAGTACACAGAAAGTGATTTCCAAGACTTTCCAGTGAGTATTTTTGACGCCAAACTAGGAATTGGAGGAGCGACTTCCTTTGACTTTGCCTCGTTGAACTGTCTCAAACTCCTGAAAGACGTGAGAGGTTCTGAAACGACGACACGCCAAGCCAAAACCAGACACAAAGCTGTAGACTATAGTTATTAAAACTAACTGGAGAGTGACGATAACTGGGCCACCACAGCGCTGTTCATCCGTATTGTTTCGATCGACTGTGACTTTGATAGTTAAACGCCACAAGAGGCCTATACCCCACTAGCCCACTATGCAAAACGTATACTGATTCTTAGGTTGCCTTTATTTTAAACCAAAATATATCCGTTAATCCTTAAGTAATAATAAGAACTAAGAAGCGTTTAATTGCGGCTACACATGCAACACTTGTTAATTCCCTCGACCTCAGCTACTTGATAACATCATGACCGAAAAAACAACAACAACAAAGAAAACAGAAGAATAGTAATAAAGAGGAGTATTTCTTTTTTTAACACAACTTTATCTTAGTTCACGAAGTTCCGACAGGTCTGATCAAGCCGCCTCATTGAGCAAACCTGCACAGGCCAAACATTTCTTCTCTTGAAAATGCTGATTATCTCCGCTAGGAAATAAATTCATCAATTCAAAACATTTTAAAAACTACCCATGTCATTTCGGTGTCATAGATCAACATACAACACCGTCATTAATCTCTCCAGTTTTATTTTATAAATAAAACGAACAAAAAGCTTGCGAATATACGGTTCATTATGAGACGCTATGTTTCAGCAAAACGCAATTAGCACTAACAAGATCTTTATCAGCGCTCAAATCGACTGCAAAACGTTCTGATCTTTTATCCAGTTTGCAAAACGGTGATTAAAAAAAAATCTGTTGCCAATAATCACTCAATAGTTACAACGAAAGTGCTATTTACCAAGTCATCGTTCAACAACTTCGCGTCGTAGAACAGCCGAGTTGCCATTAATTTGGAAATTTCGATGTTTTTCGAGAGAACTATGATTGTTTATTCACAGCAATGAGCTAGACAGCATCCATACATAATTAACATAGAAGCCGCTATGGTTTACAGTAATTAACGATATTAATCAAATAACACAAGACCCTTTTCCGTTTCTGCCAAGGAAACACATTAAATCCGTTCAGGTTGTTGTTACTGTCATGGCGAAGGTAAGTACTGGAGGAAAGGCCCATCAACCTGACGCCTTTCATAACCACAATTAAAAGATCTTTCAATGAAAAGAAAACCGTTCGCCAACTTTTTAGTTCGACGAAGGAGTACCTTCCGAGGCACAATGGAAGTTAGCATGAACGAAAAGATGTTTATGCGAATAAAAACTGTAGTGGTTCAATTAGAAACGGGAGTAAATTGACACGAAGTTCAAAGGTGAGACAAGTAAAGGTTATATACCGTGACTGAGGTGCTTAAGCGATGTATCAACCAGGGGGCGAACCCAGAACAAGGCTCGAAATGCCGCCTGCACACGTGCACGAATGCACGCAAAATTCGAGATGTGCATGTAAGTTTTGTCACTTACATGCACTGCGTGCGCGTAGAAATTTTCACACAGTGACTGAATGGACTGCACTTCATAATCAGCATCATTACCTTAGCTTTAGAGTAACGATTGGGCATGGGACATAGTAGTAGTTTGTAGCAAATAGCATATCAATATTATTTAGCTGATAATTCAATCATGAACGATTCTTAATCCACTGTGCAATCTTACGCCCGTCCTTTTGCCATAATCATCAAGTGAGCCTGCGTTCTGAGGAGTCTCACTCGAAAACTTCAAGTAAAGCAAATCATTATTGAAAAGAAGTGAGATTGTGTCTCGAGAATTTTTTTGAACATGTCTGTGCACATAAATAATTAGTGGTGCAGGTAGTTAAAAAAATTAGGTGCATGCTGTGCATGTAAGATTTTCCTATTAATTCAAGCCTTGCCGAAGTTTGATACAGTGAACTCTCTCTTAACGGACACCTATCTAAGACGAACATCACGTTTGGTCCCGGTCGTTTATACATTATTTCACTATAACCAAACTCTCTGTAAGACGGACACCTTCCTAAGACGGACAACAGACACTTTTCAGGTGCGTAAAGGTTCAAAATACCTCCCAGAGCGGACAGATAATGGCCTGATCAATAGACTGGGATAACGAAATTTGAATACGTCACAATTACAAAGACGACTTCTTTTTGAAAAATTGAACAAATTCTTAGTCGTATGTTCAACTACCTGACATACATTGAAGGGCTTTCACTCGAAATGTCAGTACCATTCTCTGATGGCAGAAGGACAAGCGCTGAGTGAACGATGCTTAATCGGTTTATTCCTCATGGTCGGTGTCCAATTACGTCATCTCCCTTTAAGACGGACACCTCTCTAAGACGGACAGTAGGGGCGGTCCCGAAGGTGTCCGTCTTAGAGGGAGTTCACTGTATATCGCTTAAACACCGAGGTCAAGGTATATAACCGGCTTGTATCATCGTTAGTGAAGTTTCGAAAGAAGTGTTTAACTTGTCCGATAAACATATAGAAGTGATGAAATTTCGGCAGAAAGTACAGGACTATCTTAATGAGGTTCATCAGTTAGTTATAAACTTCCGGAGTACGAAAGAAACTGAGCCAACAATGATATAAAAACGTTAAAACCGACAAATCATAACCACGACACATCTAAATATAACTCGCCCGAATAATAGTTCATCTCATGAACGCTACTAAAATAACTGCAAATATTTATACTTTCAGTAATATTAATCAATTTCTTCCGTTCGAAGTACGCCTGAACAGGCCTGGTTTAACTGAGTTGTCGAACAGACGCAACTTCAACAACCGCAACACGGCAACAGACACGCTCACACTATGAGACGCGTAACACTTGGCCGCCACTTATCCCCCGAAACATGCACTGGTTTCATTTCAGATTTCAGAAGGTATGTCAAAGAAATAATGTTTCCGAGGTAGATAAAGGTAGATATTGATACAGACAGTTTGTGAGACAAGGTGAAGCCAAATATAACAGTGGCAAGTTTGTGTTGAAAAAAGAAAAACGTGCTGTGTCTCGAAAGCTTTTTTTTTCGAAAGTTTCAAGCAAAAGCGCTTTGTCACAGATAGATCCCCACCCACCAACCAACTCAGCCAACCCAACCAAATGAACAACATCACAAAACCAACCGAAGCAAGCTAAACAATGAAGAGAAATTTTTTCATAATCTAAAACTGCCTAAGTCAACTGAAAAATGTTGACTCGAGCGGGATTTGAACTCGCACCTTCGGAATACCGATCCGCCGCTCTACCTGTTGAGCTATCGAGTCCACAAGGACAGGAGGCGAGCTCTGAGGATGATTCTGAAATCAACCCAACCAACTAATGCAAAATACAGTACTATAACCACCGACTCTCTGCGCAAACGTACTCTATTTATTCTAATCAATTTTCCCCAGCAACCAATCACACCGACCAGCCAGGAAGCCACCCAGGCAACGACTCAGTTAAACCCAGAAACCCGCCCCACCTAGTTGCGCACCCGCTCACACACCAACCGATCGACCAACCAACGAAATTCCAAATCAACCAAACCCAACCAACTCCATCAACCCAACCACCAAAACCCCAATCAAACCCACACCACCAAAACAATCGTGACTCCGAAGGTTGAAATCATTTTTATTATCAACGTTCGTACAATCTAGTAGTCATCTTTAGGAATGTTATGGGTGTAAAGTGACCTACTATAGAAGAAACTTCGTCCATCCACCGACAAAAGCCGCTTCTCAACCACAGGAAAAAAGCTTTAGTCGAGAGAGATTGTAATATTCCATTGATATGTTTGCATGACGTCAACAGTTTTCTTCCCATGTATACATAGTAGGTCACATGACACCCACAGCATTCCTGATGATCACTACAAGTTAGTCAAAATGTTGAGAATAAAAATGATTTTAATCTTCGGAGTCATTGCTATTTTGTACTTATTTAAAATACTCATTGATTATCGAAAATTCCTACCCACCAAACAACATAACGAAATCTGCGAAACCAAACCAAACAAACTAATTGGATTAACCAACAGACCCACCGATCTACCGACCGACAGACAACTTCACCCTACAAACAAGCCCGATCAACTAACCAACCCGACCCAATCCAGACCAATCTAACCCAACCCAACCCAACCCAACCAACTAACCAACCCACCCATCCACCAACTAACTAACCAACCATCCCAAACCATCCCAGCTCATCCAACTGACCAACTCAACCCAATCCAACCACCCAACCAACCAACCGACCAACCGACCCACCAACCAACAAACCCACCCAGCCACCAACCAACTAACCAACCCACCCAACAACCAACAAAACCAGCCAGCCAACCAAACTAACCAACCAACCAACCAACCAAACCCAGCCAACCAACCCAACCAACGAACCCACTCACCCGCCCATCAACCAACCAATCAACCAAACCTAGCCAACGAACCACGTGACAATAAAAGTTAAATAAAAAAACGAGAGAACAAGGTACTGATGAGATAGAAAGAAAGTCTATTAAATATTTTAACTCAAGGCAGTAAAAAAAGATTTGCCTAGCATTTGTTGCATCAATATTCAAATTTTAATCTAACGAAAGGTCTAAAAATGAAACCTGTTAATCATTCACGGTATTGTTATGCAAATCACGGAAATAAAGCCAGAGAGGATTTGCACGGGGAAGTGTTTACTTGATCAGATAGTTCACGAGGTGAAACAGTCGTTGTTACTGCCTAGAGATGTTTCATTTCGCTTATCACTTGATTCATCCACACGAATTATAACCTGAGAGTCCCCGCACATGAATGTATCCCAACTAACACGCTTAGAAAACTAAACAGTTCGTGAAATGTAATTATCTCAACCACGTGTGTAACCTCAGAGCCCGATCGCTGGCCTAATTATTTCTCTTCATTTAATTGGAAAGTCAATGTATTCATTTTTACAATCTTAACAGTCAAGAGTAGTGGACTGCGTCAAACGTCATGATCAGAAATGAATCTTAGATGCCGCAACTTCATTAGCTTTCCAGATAATTAACCAGCCAAATTTGAAGCTGATTAAAAAGTCGGCTATCGCCACATTTTCAACACAATTCTCGTTATTTCGACACGACATCAAACACTCCTCTTGTTCGTTATACCACTTAAAATCGACAAAACGTGACCTTGGCGGACCTTGAGCTGGTGTGTAGGCTATTTAAAAGATGGAACCGGAATATTCTTACTCGCGTTCACCTTGAATATTTTTGACCTAGACTGGTCAGGAAATTTTAACTAAATATTTTTATATATCCGAAATCAATTTCTTAGCTAATCCTAACATAACATTGAGTATAAGAAAGGTTTTCATACTCAATCTCAAAGAGATAATAGTTTAGCTTGATGTTGTGTGAGCGGAGAAGAAATTTGAATCTTAAAGTTTGACTTTCTCAACTATTCAAGTACAGATGGAAAATCCAGGGTTAATGTCATTCCGCAGATTTTGACGTTTACCATGACGGGAAGGGCGTTAGTTTGAGACTGCGGATGTTTTTCCCAAACTCGATTCCACTCTTGAAACTGACGTTTTCCCGGTCATGCAAGCGACACCATTTACATTTTTCATTTTCTAATTAACAATTAGATTATGAGCTCGAGGTTTCTATCACCTCATAGAAATCTCGAGCTCATAATCTAATTGTTTTAGTAGAAACACTTAGCAAAGAACATTTTTCGTCTTCTCTGGGATTGCACTTTCAAGTAGGCAATCTATATCGTCTTCAGAAACTTCACAAAAACGAGAGGCAGAAGCCATTTTCGCTACTCGCTATCTATCGACGAATAGACAGCGAGTAGCGTAGCCAATCAGAATGCAGCATTTGCAATAGTACTCGACTAAGTTTCTACTAATAATCATTAGTGAAAAAATACCGTCAAAATGACCAGTAGTTTTAAGAGCAGAATACTGCGTGGACGACAGTGATAAATAAGGTAAAAAAAAGTTAAAATGTTGATAACTGCCGTGACTGACCACAAAGAATTCCAACGTTTCGAGCAAAGGCCCTTCGACAGGGAAAGAAACGTGTTCTCAAGAAACGTGTTCTCAAGAAACGCGTTCTCAAGAAACGTGTGGCTCTTTCTCTGACGAAGGGACTTTGCTCGAAACGTTGGAATTCTTTGAGATCAGTCACCCCAGTTATCAACTTTTAAACTTCTTATCTAATAGTTTTAAGCACATCCGAAAAGCATCATACGAAAAATCCAAAAATTTTACTCATCAATCCTTCCCCGGCAAGATCAGTCTTCAATAACTTTACTCTAGCTAGTAACAGACGATTTTACTTGTTAAGGGGAGACATTCATAACCATATTCACTGGGCCTGAGGCGAATAATTGCTAGATATTCAATGCGCTATAGAATGTCCCTGGGATGGTTATTGGTTTGTCTTCTTGAAAAAGCCATCAGTATCAATGAAGTCACGCTTCAACAAGCATCTGAGCATAACCTTGTTGCATTATGAAATTGAAAAAAAAAGAAACAATCCTGACAGTGGCTCCAAAAATCTTTTTTGATTTTCAATCTCCAACAAACACTTTGAACAACGCATTTCCGCAAATATGCTAAGTAACTCGAGTAAAAATCCGAGTTCTCATTCTTTCCACGACCAGAGAAGCAGTTATGATTTTGTACTCCCTTCTTGCGCTCTTGTTTAAGAGACATCACATCACGAAAGATTTCCCGCAAACGTATCAGAAAGCGAACAAATTCTTAGAAACGGTATGTCTTACCTTTTTTCGTGGATCCCAAACACCGCTCAGCCTCAGCAGTCATTGCCCAGTTTGTGGTTTTGCAACCAGAGTTCAAAAGTGCACGTTGGGATACATGACTTACACACTCGAGATTTCCAGAAATGGTATCTTTCTGTGGACTTAAATCTTTTTCCTGGTGCACGAACCATGTTATTGGTGGGCCTGAGTTAGTCTTGTCAGTTTTGGGTTTAGCTAATTTCTCCTCCGCACTTTTCCGTATAGTTATGTCAGTTCTGTCTTTAGTGGTGCTGTGAGAATAGCGAAGGTCTTCCTTACTGTTGTTCTTGTTCTTTGTAAACGTTGAAAAACGATTATTGTTTCGCCTCTCAGACCAAGCGTTTCCCGATACACTCCACTGTTCATCGGTCACAGCGTGCTCATGGACGCCATTTTTTTTCTCACTAAATGTCACATCTGATCCACTCAACATCCCTGACATCTCCCCGTTATTCCTCGCCTTACCCACCTGTACATCCGCAAACGAAGACCTAAATAACGTTGCGTTATCACCTGACCGAGCAGAACTTGTGAGCAAATTTCGTTGAAATTGACCCAACTTCGTTTGCGACTCACGTTCAACAACAGGAAGACCGGCTGCTACCGCTGACTCAGCTGTATGATAGACGTTATTGATGACGTAACTTCCGCGTGGAACGAAAGATTCGTCGATAGAGCTTTGGTTTTCATCCTTAACATTTCGCGGAGTTTGGGAAACAGGTGGCGTTAAAGGCTTGCGCGTAGTCTCTATGGTTTTCTCATTAACCTGATGACGTAAAACAGAAGGAGGCCCGCCGATTGGTGAATGAAAATCGCGAGGTGACGTCATAGCCCCGTTAAATGAATTACCTAGGGAGCCCGGTTCCGTGGTTTCGGATATCGGCGATAGCAAATCCACGGGAGTGACCGCGTCTGGTAGAGTATTGAGATTAAGGTCGAGAGGATGGGTTGTGTCTTTAAGCGACGTTGAATCAACGTTTTCTGTACCAACATTGCCCACGGCCTTAAAGGCAGCTTCGTTTCCTTCGTTTAAGAGGTTGGCAGACCCAGGGTTACTCTTCTGGTAAAGTTCTTCTGATTTGGCATCGAACTGGTCAAAATCCTCCGGTTCACTCGTTTCGGGTTTTGTTTCTAGAACAAGAGATGAAATTCCATGAAGAGAACGTTGTAAAGAAAGTTATAGCTTTACGTTAGGCATCATTTCAGCGGTTTCAAAACAAGGCGTCGCGTGTTGCAAATGACGTTTGTTAGTCGTAACTTTATAATGAAGATCAAAGTCCAGCATAGCACTTTAACAACAGCCACAGACACAGTAGAATCGATTCATAATATTTAATAAATAATAAGATTTGACGTTTCGTTGTAGCATCTCAACTATCGTATTTTCAACGATTATTTCGGCCACAAGTGCTCAGACTCCAGCCAAATATTTTCTTGGTTCTTTTTAGAACTTATAAGTCAGACTGCAAGATTTCACATTTTTTTGCGGCAGCGTGCTTCCACATGAGATACCCCACCACTACAGTCCTCGGATTTCTAGCCCTCGATAAACCCACAACTCCTACTCAGCGAATTCCCACTCCTTCTCCCATCATCTTTTTGAAACACCTGCATTTGCGTCCAGTACTTTCTCTCCCCCAAAAAATGACAAAAAAAAAAAAAAAAAAAAAAGAAACTTCTACGAATTTTGACGCGTTCACATCCGCAAACTTGGACCGAAATTAGGTCAAGATTCCACTAATGGGAACGCAATCGGGGTGGATTCGGAGTGGATTTGGTCTGGTTTTGTGTCTGCCTATTTGATGCGGTCAGAAAGAGGACTAATATTGGACTCGATCAAGTATGAATATAGTCGGACTGGCTTTGAACTCGAAATGGGCAGGTTACCATGGTGAGGCTGTCGGTCCAAAGATTATGTTCTGGTGGCGGTCATCTTGCCGGCGTACTTGGTAAAAAATGTCATTTCCAACTGCTTTGGCCCTTTGCACAATCCAGTCATATGGACATGACTGCAGGCTTGCATTCACCAAGAGTGTTCATAACACTTATTTGAATGAATTCCTTGCATCAGAATGATAATTTGGCTTGATTAATCGCAATGTATATATGTACCCTGATATAAAAACACGATAATGGGTAGAAAGAGTTAAATAACGTAAAAAGTTCAAAGGTTGATAACTGCCGTGACAGATCGCAAAGAATTGTGACGTTTCGAGCAAAGATTTCCTTCTCTAACGAAGGGCCTTAACTCGAAACGTTGGCATTTTTTGCTATAAGTCCCATCAGCTACCAATCCTTGAACTATTAACCTTATGTACCCTAATGCTGCATTCACTACCACGTGCTCATAATGCTCAATAAAAACTACCCCAGATCTTACGCCAATCTAACCGCTTTTGGAACGACTGATGATTTCATACTCTCTAGTCCGTGGCTTTCCTTCACCCCTCTCTTTCCTCCTCCGTGTTCCTCTCTTTTTAATTACAACTAACCTGTTGAGATATCCTCCTGACTCCAACTACACAGGCTTTTTTTCATTCGCCGAGACAGCAAAGCTTCGTGACCACCGCCGGGTTGAACATTCCGGGGTACTTTCTTCCGTAGCTTTACAATCACACCTTGGACCTCCATTGTTTCTTCATCTTCTGGTAGGTCGTCAAGAGTATCTTCCGAAGTCGTGCTGTCCATTTTCATACCATTTTCACCTGGAATCTGCTTTGAACCTGATGGTACATCTTCCTCCAATGATCCAACGTTTTCCACGAAATTTTGTATTTTCAACGTAATGTCTTTGTCTCGGAATTGTACGTTTCCAGTAACCGGAGCGCTGTGACTTCTAGTGCTTTCATCGTGTCCATTGATATCCCTTATGCCGTTCTCGGAACACGAAGTCTTGCTACGCTGAATTTCCGGCGTTTGCTTTGAATTTCCTTCACATTTGGAGAACATCTCGGCCAGAAGTGCCACAATATTAATCTTGAGGGTGGGAGAACCGTAAAGGATGTCTTCGACTTTCAACGCGAGGACTGAAGTACAGAAATACTGGCTGCACAAACTGCGGAACAGGTCCAGGTTGCGAATGGAATCATCTGTCGATTCGACCCGGGGGAAGCAAATATCTAATGGATTAAATGAAGGAAACCTGGTTCAGAATTATTTGTCAACCTGTTAAGGAATAAAACTGTATTTTTTGTTATGATGTAGCGTGTAGGTATTAGTTAGGCAGGGGCGCAGTTAACCCATTTTGATTGTTAGGTGTCCAGCTTAATCTGCCCGACTATAATTGAACAATTATTCGCCGAAGGCGAAGTGAACATTGTTTCGTCTCGGGGAGTATTCAATAAT
The DNA here is from genome assembly GCA_030142905.1 of Heliopora coerulea. Classification (NCBI taxonomy): domain Eukaryota; kingdom Metazoa; phylum Cnidaria; class Anthozoa; order Scleralcyonacea; family Helioporidae; genus Heliopora; species Heliopora coerulea. Next base: position 1,767,668 of record JASJOG010000041.1, on the reverse strand, counting down.
ATTCACTGTTCTAGTATAATTACACAGGTGATTATTTGGAAGAAAGTAGTGAACAAGCACTTTTAAAATCTCCTCGGTAACACTTACAAAGATAGCCGCCATCTTACTTCTGAGCCTTCACTGTTTTAATCCTCTGTAGGTGATTATCGAGATTTATGACGTCATTTTCTGGCCAATCACCACGCGGACTATTCGATAATCACCTGAGTAATTATACTAAATCCTTTTAAAAACCGACCAAAGTTAATTTGACGCGCACTCAGGCCATGTATGGTGTCACCTTGACGCCTCAACTCTAATTGATAAATTAATATAAATTTCATATAAACTCGTAATCAATAAGGGATTTTGACCTACCTTACCAAACCACATTGTGCCCGAAATATAATGTTCCAACTATCTATTTTTGTCCAAATGTTCTGTTTTTCTCAAGTTTTGGGTATGTCATATCCCCACAAACCATGCCCTATTAGAGTACTGATGTTTTGACATGAAAATTAAAAAAAAAACAAAGCTGGATTTCAAATGGAAGGATTTCAATGTTTTGAAGTTAAGGGAGGAACAGGAATCCGAAAAATAGTCTACTGAGCTTTAATGTACGTCTCAACCAAGAACGGGAGACCAAACATGAGAGCCTACTAAAAAATTCGTCAGTCTCCAACAGTCTTTCTTAAGACTACACTAACCTGGAAGATCTACCTCCGTTAACGTGAACCGATTCTCCCGGGTTCAAACCATTTACTTTATGACTAAAAAATTCGTTATAATTTTCGCTGGCTTATTTCTGTATCCCGGGTTCAGTCCACACTTCTTTGTTAGTATGTATCTTTTATGCATGGTTGAGATCCCCCACGCCCCATGCCCCTTTTAAAAAGCGACCTCTCCTTTAGCAGTTAGTGCCAGCTTCACACATGATCTCTAAACAAAGGACTCTAATTTACCTTCAATTTTCATAACAGTTGGTTCGTAGAATAATAAGATTCCTAATAGACATCTTCCGTCGCACAATCCTTTCAGAAGATCATCGATTACTGGAAACTTGGCTGAAGACGTCACTTCTGGTTGGTCCATACGAAGTTCCATTTTCTTTTCTTGTTCTCTGTTACGCAGCAACTTTCGTGAACCACTTGAAGCAGTCTGGGAATATTTTGCATTCAGAGCGGTACTGAGTTTGTTTACCCACAAGAGTAGGGCGTCTTCCAAATCAAATGGGAGTTCTCTTGAGGCGCTGAATGTCGAAAATCGTCTGAAACGAAATTATAGATTCTCCAGTTTGTTAAAATGTTGAGCACCATGGTTCGTTAAATTGCCAAGGTAATGTTTTCAGTATAAAAGAAGATAACACAAAGCTAGCAAATCATAACAATAAGAAATGAAAAGCAAACAAAGAACACCAATACCAGAATTGACAACAACAAAAGTGTCAACAGCGACGGCACCAACATCATCATCACCATTCCTTATTATCATTTATTAATAACAACAACAAAAAACCATAGCAACAAGAACAACTGAGGCAAAACAGCAACAGTAACACCAACAGTAACACCAACAACAACAACAGTAATGACAACTATTGATTTCCATTCCTCAATTACGAAGAATGAAATTTTCCCGCTGGTTCGTCAGTCATGGACATTTTTATAAGGATATGTAACCAAGAGCAAAAATGAAATTAAGCTCTGTAAAAACCTGGAAGGATGGAAACTGGTTTAATGTAGTTATTACCTGACGGCTTGAACAACACTCTGAATGTTGACAACTTGAGAAGAATAAGCAGTCATTAAAGCATCCATGAGAGCTATGTGTGCACTCTGAAAGAAATGATTTGCAGCATTAGACTGAACCAAGCTACTGCAACTGGGACAATTATATTATCATTATTACACATGACGATTATGAACCAGTAAAATAAGTAACCTTTGCTCTACCATCAGAATCCATGTAGCTCAATGGTAAGAGCATCTCACCAGCCATCAAAAGGTTAAGGCCTGTTTACACGATAGAATTTGTAAGTTGCAATTGTCATCTTGGTGTATGCAATAAACCCAGTTACTGATTGAACATTAAGAAAACCATCTTTATTTAATTTGCAATTTACATAATTAAACCAAATATTGTTTGACATTACCTGATGAAATGGATTTGTTTGCTCAAGAGAAGAATCTGTGACAGCCACATCTGTGCTCCCATCAACAACATAAATACCATTTCTTGACAGTGTCTGAATTACAGACCAATGTCCAGCTAAGGCAACTTTGCCAGGGAAAATTCTCGTGCAGACAGTACAATAAACTTCACCCTTGGTTAGAAACTGGACAATCTCTGGATGTACAACAAAACTGTTCTACAAATTACACAAAGTGAACAACAGTTAACACACTCTGCTCATTTGGCTATAGGTGCTCTGAGTCCAATCTGTCCAGACAACTTATCTTTTGGGGTTTTTTCAGGTAGTCAGTTTGAAGTATACATGTACCAAATTTATTACTAGACCAGGCTTAGGGTTCTGCTCACAGTGGGCAGCACTGAGCAGTGGTTCCCTGCACTCAACAGTGCTGCCCAGCATTCAGACCAAAGCAGACCCTTCTGCCCAACACTCAAAAAGTATGAAATGTACAAAAAGAAAACCTTTAGTGATTTTTTTGACTTAAGCAATATTATTGACCAATATTATTTAAGCAATATCATTTGATAAAATTTAGCACCACAATGCCACATTATTAGGTACTGGTGATTCAGTGAAATACAATACTCACTTTGTTTGACCAAAATTTCAAAAGCTGTCAGGGAGGTATGACCCTGGGCCTGCAGGTACCCATCACTCAGATGGTCCTGGGCAGAACCCTGCAAGTTATTAGTTTGACAACATTGGAACTGGCCTGTTGTTCAGTCTACCAAAAGTTTCCCAACTCTTGCCCAAAGTGACTGTGTCTGTTTACTCTGGCTAATACCAGATGATCTTGTTAACCAGAGGGAAAGTGCTGGCATACTGTGAGTTGGAGTGGGTTAGAAACTCATTATTTCATTATGGATTATGGTATCTTCTTCTATTTCTATTCTGGCTAAGACTGGACAGTTTAATTTAACAGAAGACAGGAGTCTGTCATCCATCTTCATAGGAATGGGACCTTACAATCAACTGCTAAGAAACTGCATTAGCCAATTAGCTCTTCCTATTACTTTTATATCCTTGCTCACAGCAACAAAATGGGTTTACAAGACAGTTGTTTTTTTTAAAAAAAATATCAGAAGTTTATATACCTTGTCAAGTTTTTGAATAGGACTAGTGACTTGTGATGGAACGTCTTCTAATCCACCATCTTCAGTAGCATGGAACACAAGCCAAAATAAAGATGCACAAAACTTTGCCTAGATTAAAGTATAGAAGTAGGTAAAGGCTTTGATGCTATTTATTAGTTCTGATTGCCTGGGAGAAACAAAAAGACCTTATTAAGTATATGAAATAGGATGTGAATTTGTGGTACAAAACATAAAAATATATCAGACTTTATTTAGTAGGTTTAGCTATTTATCCCTAAGAATTCTCTTTAGTATGTACTCTGGGTAATTCCAGACATTTTAGTTCAATATATGGAGATAATCTAACATCAATTAACCCAACTTCAAATAACTCTTGCCCTTATTAAGTAGCTTTTTGACTTGGTATGTAAACATAAACCAATACTGGTAACATCAGTAATGAAACTGCTGACACCAGTACTATTAACGTGGAGACAATACAGAAATATCTGATATGCCAATATCAAGGTCAATGCAATACTAAAGGGGTTGGTTTCCATAAAGAACTCCAAACAAACTTCTGCGACCATTAATATCACAACGTTCTTTAAAGTGTCACAGAGAGCACATTTTCACTCATACCCTCTTTCAGAACAGTTCAACATAATCCATAAAAAGTAATTTGAGTTCAATACTTCCTAATGTTTTGACAGTGCACCACTTCTTTTCTGAACATTTTCAAGTTGTATTTCTATTTATGGCTTATTTGACCAATGAAATTGTTTTAGAAAGCAAAGAGCTGGTTGCATATGTTTTAAAAACTTGACTGACACTTAACATTTTGAACTCAGTAAATGATTACTGTTAATTTATTAAGTAGAAGCTAAACTGACTTAGGAGCTATTACATTTTCATTACTATCAACAGAATCATATCAGCTCTTGTGCAATGGGCTGCATTGTAGACAAACTAATATTTAACTTGCCATATATATAGCCAGTAGTTTATGTTATTTTTTAAAACAGTTTTCCAGTTGATAGTTAATAGTGTTCTAATGGCATACTGGTAATGAGTTTACAAGATGAAAGTTTAACAAAATAAAACATTCACTGTGGCTTACCACTTGATTTTGGAACCAAGATTGAAAACACTTCTAAAATGTGTAACCATAGTACAAATTGACACACAAACCAAAATGAAAATGTGCATACCATAATATTTATCAATTTTGCTATCACACTTTTGAAAATTCATTACATGGCTACCAAATGCAAAGAAAGGGGAAAAAAGCCGCAATAAACTTCAGGAATGACTAATTAAGTAACAAATGTACAGGTCCACTTAGAAAACATAAACAAAATTGCATAAACTTTATACAGTGAAATTTTACATCAATGTTGTTGCTCCTAACACAAACCAACAGCTGTAGTAAGAAGGTTGTGATTCTTATCTAGCTTAGCTAGATTTAAGGCTCATTGTATATCTGACACACTTCAGAAAGCGACATAAATAAATGATAACTTATAACATCTGTGAAAGTGACGTCTTCTGCCTTACACAAAATTCTATTGGAGTTATTCTTTTTCTTTCATTCTTACCTCAAACGGATCATACTCATTAGGAGAAATAATATCCAACATTCCATCGTTAGACAAAACATCTAATCCGCTATCGACGTCCATTTCAAGTTGTGTGGCTCTCCACGGTCAACCCCATGTCTTATTACTATAAACCAGAAAGTGACAGATACAGTCCATTTTCAATGCCATTCCAAGCAGTATCCTTCGCAATTCGGGTCTGAGACTATCGTGAAATCCATTTAGCTGTATGGAAAGATATACCAGGTAAAAAAAATTGATTTTTGTAACGTTTCTTTTAAGATAAATGTCAAGAAATAACGTCCATGTTTCAGTTTCTGGTGGATCTTTTGAAGCCCGCTAACTTCAAAACACAGCAGTTTGCACATGCGCAGTCTGCTAAGCCCAGACCTCTTGCCCGCGTCCTTTGCATTTATTGCATGGACCGTTGTCTAGGTAACTGTCAAGCTACAGAAAAATCATGTTATAAAGCGATGATGTTATATGGGTTGATTTAAAATGATCAGTTGTAACTCAACAATTGCTACATAAAAAAAGCGTTGCATGAAATGAGCCATTCTTTTCCAACTTGTAGGAACCTGCTGAAATGTTGAGCAACGGCGAAATTGTGAGATTTTTGATAAGGATAAGCTGTTGCAGTTAGCCAAAAGGTCGCCTATCTTACTGTAAAACACTCTTTTAAAAATTCTTGTTTCCTGATGATATGTTTTCATCAAGCCCGGAGCTGGCTCTCAATTTCGGGGGGGCACTGCCGCACACATAGCCGCGACGTGGACCAAAAATTGAGCTGGGGGTCTGTAGTCGTCTCTGGGGGGGTTGTTCCCGAGGGGATCCTGGTCGCATTCTGGGGAAATTTTATAAATACGTTTTTCTTTTTTTTTGTTTGTAGGGAGGGCACGACTTCCATTATATTGTGGTTGGGGGGGCACTGCCCCCCCAGGCCCCCCCTCAGCTCTGGGCCTGGTTTTCATTTTAATTGCTTCCCACATTGCTTCCCACACATTCCAAATAAGCCACATGAGATCATGACGTCATACAATTACATCATCTTTGTTTTGGTTGCGATCCTTGAGCACCACAACAAACTAGTAGATGCTGTAAAAGAACGTTACTTCTACATATTTCGTCAAAAAAATAGGAGCAAAAGAGACAAACTTGAAGAGATTATTTGCTGTCGTTGAACAATGGAATATCGGAATTCTTTTGGATCCGAGGAAAACCCTTACCACAACATCTCAAGTCCAGAGATCGCTGAAAATGAAGTCGAGTTTCAACCACGAAGTAGGAATAATGGCCGAACGAGGCCGAGGCGTTCGAAACGTGATAGTATGTCTTCTGTGGACAGTAACTATTCCGACAAAATCTTCGAGGAGAAATCGGTTGATGAAGGACTGAAAAAATCTACTGAGCCTTCTAGAAAGGCAGGGAAAAAGCGAGGACGAAAACCAACCCAATTGAATTTGGAAGCGAAGCTTGAAAGGAGTAGGCAGTCTGCCAGGGAGTGCAGAGCTAGAAAGAAGCTGAGATACCAAAGCCTGGAGGACACCATCGCTGAGAAAGAGGCGAGGGTATATGCTCTGCGAAGAGAAGTCCAAAAGGTAAATTGCATTTGTAGGGAGAATGTCCTTTTAAAATCAGGGGGTTTTCAAGGAAGAAAATTCATTTTCTGATTAAATTTCCTTTCCGCTAATAATTTGTGGTCTTGTTGTGTCTCCAGCTTGTTTTGATCTGTTATTGTGAGATTACCCATTGACACTGAATTTCGGATATTTTCTTTCCCGGCATGGTAGACCCAAAATAATGAGAGAATCCAGTCATGCCAGTCACTTCTAGAAAGTGTACTTTGAACGGAAATTAAACACTACGGAATTAGCCAGTTGGCCGTAAAAAATTGGCGGCACTTTTTGCTCGTCAAGAATGATTAAATTCTTGCCTCAGAAACAATCTTGATTATCCTAATCGTAAATAAATCAGCAGTGATCCGTTGGAAAAAACCTTCCAATTACTTGCTTCAACAAAGTACAAGGTCGTTTCACTTCAGAGCATTTTAATAATTACCCCACAGGCGGTGGAATATCGTACCAATATCACATTTCACACAATCCTCCGGGATTCAAAGAACAAAGAAAACAGTGGCATAGCAAGGATATAAATATCAGGGTAGTGTATGACATTCTGTCAAGGAAAAGATTTTGCAGATTATTTTGGGGGAAAAAATTCACTGACGAATTATTTTCAGTCAGGCAACAAAAATCCATTTGTCTGCTGAATGCTATCCTGGATTTAACTCGTTGAGGTCATGTATTAACTAGAGGGGGTTTTGTACTTAAATGCCACTGAACCCACAGACAGCAAATTGAAGGCTGCCATACTGGATAAATGGAGGGGCAAGCCAGACAAAGCCCTGATGAAACATTTGAAATTATTGTCAAAAGGCATTTCACTTCTGTCTCTTGTTTTTGCCTCTTTGAAAAAAAATGATATAAATCAATTAAGGCAAAAATAATTACAGACTAATGACCAGAAAAGCAGATTTACTGTTATCCTTTTTAAAAAAAACAAACACAAAACAACAGTTTAACCTCGAGTGACCTTTCATCAAACAGATGGAAGAGGGCATGGAGAAAAACAATTTGCTCCTCCAGTTTATTCAAAATCATGGCATTCAATTTGATTCCAATTTTTGGCTGCCATGCTCCCTTTAGTTTTATATGTTCTCTATAGATTTAACTTCTGTCCCAGACTTTCATCCCTAGACCATAACCACATCTAGGGAAGTGTCAAATTGCCCTCCAAGTCACAAAACAAATAGACCCTGAACCATTTTGAAAATATACCAATAATTAATAATCAAATTAGTTTTAAAGCCATTAGATTGGACATTTCCAGAGAAGTCCATAGATCTATCCATTTGTTTTACATTGTCATCACAAACTTGTTTTGCAAGTTTGATGGATTGATTCATTTTTTCTGGTAATCAGTTGTTACTAATGCTGCTTCAGGTTATCTTTTTGTAATTATATTTTTTAATTAAAATTGATTGCCTATATTAGTACTCCTGAGGTACAAATAATACTTGTCCATTTTTGAACAAATTGTATAATAATATTGAGATTTTGCCAATAAGCATGAAAGCCAGAAAATAGCCCTAGTCATCAGTGTATATTTGTGAAAATTAAAATTACCTTTCTTGGGGTTTGGAATGTTCATTTCTTTCTTTAAATTTATTCAACAAGAAAAACACAAGATAAGAACAGTAATGGTACCTTTAAAACAATATTGGTATAAATACTGTTGTTTTCATCTTGAGTTTTGCTCAGATCTTGAGTTAACAAGATGTTTATTGTTGTGAACTACTTTCTGTTATAGGTCTTGAAATTATCAGCTAGCAATAATTTTTAGAATTTATAGTTGTTTGTGCTTTCAAATGTATTCTAAAAAACTAGGTATAAACAATTTTTTTGTGCAAAAGACTGGGTCTTATAGCACTATTTGCCACTATTCAAGATCTGTTAAGTTGCATAGCCAATTCTGCAAAAGAAGACAAAAATTTTCAATCTATAGTCCAAAATGCCCTCAGGGATACTAAGCATTTGCAAATTGCTTAGGTTTACTTGGGGGTACAGTACTTTAAAAAAATCTTAAAATGAAACTTCAGCTTAAGCAATGATGTCATTCCCTTGCTGCCATAAGGCATCAGTTGTTGTAGTAACCAAATGCTTTTTTCAGTGTGTTAGTTGGGCAAAGGCAATGGATGAAGGCACCTTGCCAGAAGATCTGGCCATCTTCCTTCAAAAGGCTCAAGGGAAATCAGAAGTCTGATGGTGGAATGCTATGGCCACAACATGCAGTTCCACAATCAAGGATTTGCAAGTGGAAGCTTCCCTCACACCTATAACAGGCACAGTTGCACTCCATGGTATCCAGTGCAAAATATTCTTGAGCCCATCCTTCACACCCCAAAAGTCTGAAAGTCAGAGCTGTAGAAGTGTAAAGACAGGTGAACCTTCTCATGGAAATTGCCATACATCTAGAGATTTTTTCTGTGATGATGTCAGATACTAAAAAAAATGCTAAACACTAACCCTGATAACAAGGCTGTAGACAAGTGATTGTTAGGACAACATGTGATACAGTTTATTTAATGTGAAGCTGAGTTGATTTGAAATCAGTTAAGTATAGCAGAAAGAACAATTAGGGAAACAGAAACACCAGATATTTGAGGACAGCAACTAGATTAGTACCATATCTCACTTTGTAACTTTTTAATCCAGGTCCCCAGCAATTTAACTGAGCACATAATTATTCAGTTTATTGCTTATCTTATAACCTCTATACCTGTAGGTTGTATTGTTTCAGTATGAAACTTGCCATTATCTAAATGAAGTTCCATCAGGGAGTTTAAATGCATGGTAACAATAGAACACATTTCATCACCATAAAATGGTTGGTGAGTATTTTATTACTTGTAATGTACAGTATGCATTAATAAAAAAACTGCATTCCTAGCAAAACATGTTGGTATTTCTTGTGGCTCATGACAGTACCAATAATTTGAAAGTAGCTGAATGATTTTTTGTTCTTATAAATTTATGTTTTGTGCTTATGTACAGGGGTTGGAGTACCGTAATTATTGTGGTTCAGCATTTGTCTACATCACAAGGGTCTAAGTAACAGCCACACAGGTTGTGTGCTCTTGAGTACTTCTTGTTCCCTTGCACATAAAGGTTGACTTTCTCAGCCTTTTGTTCTCCAAATGGATCATTTGACAGGTGCCAAATTACAACAATGGTGATTTGAAATTTGAACAATTTGGAAGCATTATTTTTTTTTAATTTTTGAGCTGTTTGAAAAATGTTCATTGGAAGAAACCTGACCCATGAGTAGATGGCTGGGTTTTGCATTTCAAGATATTTGACTCTCCACCCATTTACTAAGTGAAATACTAAGAGTTTGACTAATAATAATACTAATTATAATAATAATAATACTTATAATACTAAGAGTTTGACTGTGCTATTTGAAAAATCAGTGTGATTAGCAATTTATAGCATGGTATACTTTTACTCCATCAGAAGCTGACCACAATCATTTCCAGTGGTTTTATTGAGTTTTTGTTGTTGGGGCACACACACACACACACACACACAGAGGCAGAGAAAGAAATATACTGTATTCATTTCACTTTTACCCATTACATATAAGCCCTAAACAGGACTCACTAAATTAAAATATTCACCCAATAAGGGGCAAGGGCATACTTTAGAATTTTATTCCAGCTACTGCAAGTCTATTTTACTCTGCAGTTGGACACCTGCCCCTTAATTTGGGAATGTAAAATGGGGACTTAATTTGCTTCTACCTAGTTATTACTCTTTACCTGCATCCACTCTAACGTATTCTTGTCTGACCTTCTGGGCACTGACAGATCACAGCTGTTAGTCAGTAAGCAGCTCATGGAATGTCTTCTCTCCCAGAGAATCAAAGTTGAGAAAGTACAAGAATGGACAGAAATTGCTGAGAGCAAACCATTATCTTTTACAATTATTATTTTATGATGTTCAGTCTAAACTAACAGCATTATTGTTAACTATCTATTATTACAGAATTATACAACAAACATGTACAGTTTGATCCAATTTATAACATGAGTTCACCACAACAGTTCTAACCCTTTGGGCCAGACTGTTCTTGCATCAAATCAAAATAATGCAAGATTTCTAGATGGCATGTCGTAAATAAAGTTGCTGTTCCAATTTTGTGATACGTCCTCTGGACCACATGGCTTCATTAAATGTAATTGATCCCTATATTCGGACCCGCTGCCCAGATATGGTTCATCACTAGGGACAAAGTTCATAGATAATGGTGGTATAAAGTGACCATAGTCTTGGTGTCTTCCTCCATAACTTGCTTGTTTATTATTTCGCTGATAGTCCTGTCCAGCTGCTCGTCCTAGAAGGTTCAAGTGAATTCAACAATGTTCAAGTTTCTTTCCACACTAGTGCAACCACCTTATTAGATACCCTGGTTTGTCATGAAATGAAACAACTATGAAGAAACTAAAAACAAACAGTTGACCTATTAAAGTGAACAAGGAGTGGAATTTCACATCACAATGGCAAGGTCTAGTTTTAATGAGATTTGAATTAAGCCTATCATCACTCCTGTTGCAAGTAACCAAATCCTCCTGAAAAGGCAAATCATCTGGTTTAAGTCAAAGTACAGTTACTGCACTTACTTGATTAAATGCCACAAATACAAACAAAAATATTATTAAACGCCACCCTTGAATAAATGCGTAACTCAAATAAACACTACATTTGTTCTCATCAACGTGGCATTTAATTGAAGCATTCTTAACTAAAAACCACAACCAGAGGACAATTGAGGAACCAGGTGGAAAGGGTAATCTTGTTAGGAATATCAAAGCCCAGCATATAATTTTGAATAAACCCATAATTTGAATAAACCCATAATTGAATAAACCCATCATGTCTGTATTATTTTGGGTTTATTCAAAATTATATGCTGGGCTTTGATATTCCTAACAAGATAACCAGAGGACAATTTGAAAAAGTATAGAATAAAACACAGACCAAAAATTGTCATCTTGTGACTTGATTTTCAAGTTGGAATTAGAAACAGACAAGTTGAAAACGGTAATATTTTGGCTCTATTCCAGAGTCATCATCAGACCAAGATGCTTACAAAGCTCACTACGTTATATATATGTGTAATTACAAGGATGATGTCATCAGTTATTAACAACGAAATTAACATAGTCAGATATTAACACATGTGAGATTGACAGCTAGACAGGAGAAAAGCCAGACAATTGTCAAGTGGCTGAGAAATATGGAAATGTCGGATCAGACACAAAGTGAAAGTTCTTTGCTGGCCTTTAGGCCACTGTTTATTCCCGGCTTATTAAGTTTGATTAATAAGTATTTATTTTAGAAGCTCTCTTAATCAAACTTAATAAGCCGGGAATAAACAGTGGCCTAAAGGCCAGCAAAGAACTTTCACTTTTCGTCTGATCCAACATTTCCATATTTCTCAGCCACTCGACAATTGTCTGGCTTTTCTCCTTTCTAGCTGTCAATCTCACATGTGTTAATATCCAACTATGTTAATTTCGTTGTTAATAACCGATGACATCGTCCTTGTAATTACATATATATATAACGTAGTGAGCTTTGTAAACATCTTGGTCTGATGATGACTCTGGAATAGAGCCGAAATATTACCGTTTTAAACTTGTCTGTTTCTTGTTCCAACTTGAATATCAAGTCACAAGATGACAATTTTCGGTCTGTGTTTTATTCTTAACTAACTAAATAAAGTATGAACTGAGTTACACTCAAGTACTACACTTAAGAAAGTATGGCACAACTTAATCCAAACCAGTCTCGGAAATTTATTCTTCTCAAATGCAATGTTTTTCAGTTCGAAGTAGCTATATTTCACTGCTCTGCTACTTATCTCTCTTTCCAAAACTTCAGCTACGCGCAGTTTCGTAGTGAAAGCCGAGAATTTTGCCGGTACTAGTCCAACTTCTCTCTTCCTTTTTCCAGTGACCTTCGCGAATAGTTTGTTGTCAGCGTTCGCATCTAGGAAGTTCTTTAATAAGCACGACAGTTCTATTGGAATAAACTTTCCAATAAACGCCGCCCTTGAATAAACGCCGCAGCCGCTGCGCAAAAAATTCAATAAACGCCGCGGCGTTTGAGTAAATGCGGTATACAAGGAATATTTCAAGGTGTTTACACTCAATCTGATGAAATGAAGTTTACATTTGTTCAAGGAAATTTTTAAGTGACAGAATAATTTTGTTTGCATTTTTTTTATTATAAAGCCCCATGGGGACTGATTGCACTTTTCTGGAACTAGTCCTAATTGGATGTTTAAAAACGACATTCTAACACTTTAAAGTTCCTTAACCAAAACTGATTAAGTAGTTGATAGTTCAATCCAAATGTATTTTGACCATTGCATATTTTGGTCTGGCAAATCATCTTCCAAGTACAATCAAGTACAATTGTTTGGTTTTTGTATTTTTTTTTTTTCTAGAAGAGGAAAGTACTGCTTTAATTTTGGCCACATCTGGTTGACCTGAAGATATTTGATCTAATGATTAGTAAGCATTCTCTGCCAGAAAACTGAAATATACCCTCTAATCCACTCTTGTTTGTATGTGCAACCTTAACTAATTTTCCTCACATGTTATGGTAAATCTTTAGCCCTCTGTTTTTTTTTTTTTTGTTTTTTTGTTCTCTTGTTTAGGAACGAGTAAGGACAAACTCAACTAGTTTTTACTTTGGGAGTGAATAAGGTTATTGCATGCAACTGATGTTCCATCCTTATACCAATATTTATTGCCATGTTTGTACTGGGATTCTGACCTTGAATGATCAAAAACCCAATGGAATCTCAGATTTCATGCTTTTCCACTATTCCCATGGTAAGACGACTTGCATAATGAGTCCATATTTGCATCTGAGTATCAGAATGACATTTTAAGACCCAACCAAGAACAGTTCTGAAGAATGTAACACTTGGACCTCCAGCTGGGAATCAGTTCACAAACCTGTAATCTAGTGCAATTGTCTGTCAACTGAACTATGAAGGCTACTGCTGTGAGCATGGTCATGCATTCTGTATTTAAAGAGGTTGTAACACCAACAAAATGAAGGGCAAAAAAATTATAAGTTATAATTCAATAATAAAATTTCTATAATGTAGAATTTTTCACTGCTAATCTCAATCTTAGAGTCTTAAAATCTATGATTCTGCTGAAAATTTCACTTCACTTGAAAGACTTCACTTCACAAGACTGAGTATAAATAGCTACCATTCCTTGAATATACTAAGATAGTGACTCTCATTGGTTAGAGTGAATTCATGTATAAAATCTTGGAACTGCACTTTCACATAACATTGGTACATCACCGATTTTGTATCAGAATGAACTCATTCCAGAACAAACAGCACCTCATGCATCAACCGGCAAATGGATGTAGGATTTCAACAAAAATGAGGTGAACTTGAACAAAGTTTGGTCTAGTATCATGTAAAGGTGAAAGAGGTGCTTGGGTAAAAGTATGTATTCTGATGGGATAATTTAAGGTTTAACCCATTCTTGAATAAATAGCCTTTGACAATTTTTCTCTGTCCAGTTATCTAATGAGCCAATGGGATGCCATCTAGGCAGGAGTAGGTTACAAATATATTTCAATTAACCAATTCCCTTGAATGCATGGGATTTTATTATTGTATTCCAGGTGATACTCCAGATAATCTTGACAAGAGGTGGCACTCAAGAGAGGAATGGATTAATGGTCCTTTGCTACAAAATCAAAACTAGCGTACTCATGGTGCTATTTATCAAATGCCACCAACATACATACCTCCACAAGATGCACCACCTCGCCTTCTTGTGTTTCTTACTAAACTGGGTTCAGTGCCTTTCATTTTATGTTTCTGACTTTTGAGATGTTGATTGAGTTGTATCTGTGAATTCACTGTTATGTTGCATTTTTCACAATGAAACTGCTTCAAGTTCATGCCACCACCACTACCTGGTGCTGTATCTTTATTCATGCCCAAAACTGCATTTGCAATCTTCATGAACCGAACATTTTCCCACTTTTCACCTAGACATAAGTGCAAAGATTAATTTTTAGCAGCTGTCTCTTATCCCCTGAATCTAGAAATTGCATAAGCTTTTACAAGAGATATTTTTCAAAAATATTAAATTCCTCTAGGGTCAAAGTCTACTCAGGTAGGATTTGACAGTCAGTTGAACAATATCTGATATTCTTGGTTACTCAAGTCTGTGGAATTTTTTGATAAACCCAGTAAGTGGGGGCACCCCACTCAGTTAAATAGAATTATCTGGCACCAGTTAGTATAAAACTTTGAAGTGCACCCTCATCCCTTAATAAGTTAATCAACAGATGATAACACTCTAATCCTTGAATGTTTCTTTTACCTTACTTCTTTTGAAACCTGGAGAGTTCAGTTACATCAAGATGATTGAGGGGATCAGTGATAGCCAATAACCTTCTATAAATGGCAAAGGAAAAATACTGCATGCCACATACCATTAACTGGAGGTGGTTTGGCCTTCCCAATCACAATCTTGTGTCGTAATCCTCTGTTATGTTGTTCCAGTTGTTTTTGTGAATTTAGGGTGATGTTACACTTTGCACAGTGATAGACCTTCGTCAAATTAGTACCTAGTGATGCTGGTGGTCCTGTCTGCTCTGAGGTAGCACCTATACTTGACTCAGCTGTAGTTTCATCTGGTGATATGGCATTATCTGTACCTGCAACTGAACTTAAGATTCCTGAACTTTCTATTTTCCTTTTTACAAGAAGTTGGTGAGCTCTCCCAGCCAAATGAGCCTTCATTTGAGACTCAGAATTGAATGTTCTCTGACACAGGTCACATCTAAAGGATTCTTGAACAGGATCTGGCACAGGAGTTGAAGTATCAAGAGCACTTGATCCACCATCCTATTATATAATCAAAAACCATTCATATAATTATCAAATTTTACTCAAAAATGTAGGGGCAATAGTTGAAAAATAAATTAAAAAAAAAGACTATCTTAAAAACCCAAATTTTTGTTACAAGCAACCAGGTGAAGAAAACAATGCATTCTGGAATGCAACTCATTTTATCATATGACTGAGATATTTATCCAATCTGTGCCCAAAATGAAGCACATTATTTGGCTGCCTGACTGCACAATTAATTTCTTATACAAACCAGCAAGTTTTGGGCTGAAAGTTTCCAAGTTGATTTGAAGACAAACACACCAAATTCAAATATGTTTTACAAAATTTTAACAACACCTAAATGCTTACACAATGCAGTTAAATCCTGTCAAGTTTCAACATTGATTTATATCCAAAAACTAGGTGAAAATACAACAAAATCACAGAGTCATTAGTAAAAACAATCAAGTAATCCTGAATGCTACCTTGCAAAGAAGAAGAGCATTAAAAGTAATGACAGATGGAATCAAATGCCTTACAGTAAATCCTTTATTAATTTCAGATGCATGGTTTGTGTAGGAAAAGATTTGTCTCTGGTTTTCTCATACAGACCTCATTCCTTAGTCACTTGGACTGTACAAGAACCTCAGGCAAATACTTTCACACATAGTCCTTACATTTGGTTACTGTAATAAGTAATCATTCTGATTACTATATGTTTTCTCAGTCATTCCTGGTAGCAATAAAGATCAGTTATTCTCAAAGTATTTCCCTCTTATAAGGCTATTACATTCAAACACTTGCTTTAACATATTTCATGATCACTTTAACAAGAGTGTTAGGGCAAACTTTCAGTTAACTTCTGTTTGGACAACAGTAAACTGGCACCTTCCCTTCTGCTGACAAAATCATCCAATGTCTGCCAGGATAAAACAAAATGTTGCCATTTTTGGCAGGTATGGGTTAATGTATTTAATTTGAGCAACCAATGTCATATGGCTTCTCATTAAATTTCAAGAATCAAACGAAAATGAACACAACACTACTTGTATAATAAAATGTGTACAAGTACATATTTCACCAACAAGTCTTATATTTGTCATACGTTCAGGACATGAATGAGATCAGGAGGGACCCCCAGGTGAGTCAAACTGTCTGTCCATATTCACACTCAGTATCTCTGCTTTTATATATTCACAAATGTTGATTTAACCATGTGTTGAGTTAGCTGATCTAAGAATCAGCATTATGGAAGAACTTGTCATATCTAAATGTCTCCATAACACTATAGCATTATAGAAATCTTTACATTAATCTGTCATGAGTAAGTGCTATTTTTGAGTAGTACTGGTTTTTCATGGAATATTTCAAGAGTACCAGTAAGATATAAAACACTTTTCTATACTCTCATTAAGACCTACAAACATTTGAAAGAGCTGGGAATAAAAATACCTGAACTTGTCTTACAGCATTGAAATCCTGCCCCATTTTTCATATTCTTGAATTCTAACCCATGTTTTTCCTTATGGAAATACATTAAATTTTATTTTCTATTTAACTAACAGAAAAAAACAACTTGTTCTGCCCAGCCCAAAACTCCTTTACAATCTTGTATATGGTAACCTTTTGAACTACTGATCAAATATTTGACATTTGCCCTTCTCTTCATAAGGCACACCATACTATATGCACCCATTATACTGTAACTACAGAACTTGTGGCCAAGCTCTCTGCAACAGCTTTTGTAGTTCAATTGGCAGAAGGGAGTCCTAGAATTGCAATTTTCACAACAGTTCCCAGTTGGGTCTTAAACTGACTACAGGATAAGATTCTGACACTTGAAAACTTTATTCATCAATATAAATTTTGTTATATGTCATAAAACAAATGCCAAATACCATATTTGTTATAAAATTGTGATTCTGAAACAATTTACTGCACCAACGAGCTTCTAGAATTGTTGCACAGACTCTAAGCTGTCAACTTCTTGATCATATTTCACACAGCCGGAAAAAAATTCATGAAAAAAAAACTAACAACAGAATATGGATCCTTGTTTAATTTGACAATCATAAATCATGAAACTTAACGGGGAATGTACACCTTTCCAATTTAATCATTTTGTTGTGTTCAAATTGTGGCTCAGTGTCAGCATATTTTTGGATGAGCGATCACGCAGACCTACATGACAAGAGCCGTAACAAACAAAGAAATTTAAGCCTTGTTCCTTTTCCGTATCTAATCATTACATTAAGATAAAAAACTATCAAATATCAGCAACTGCTGACAGAAACACATGTTTCAAAACCAACAGAATTCAGGTTTACTTTGGCGAAGTGCTTGACATAGAAACTAAGAGATGCTTCACTGGATTCAGTTATGAACAACCCATTGAAACAGAAACGAAGAATTGTCCATACACGCAGACAGGAAAAAGAACACACGCATGGTAAAATGATAAACAGATGTGGAAAAGGCGTTCCTGGCTGAAGAATAGCCTTTACAGTTCAAAGCGATGACATATTGCGTCAACGCACCACTAGGAGCAAATTACCCTATTAGATAATGATCTGGGAAAAATATACAAAGATTTGCTGTGTACGAATTGAACAGACAGTTCTTTTCAAACGAAAACGTTTGTACACGGTCAGGAAGAAGCGGTAATACCCAACATGGCTTAGGATAACAATCCGTCAAGTTGAGACAACAGGCACGCAAACCTCTCTAATAGCCCTGACATCAGCAGAATCATTATGTGTCATTTTATGAATGCATTTAAGGCCAGCATGGGCAACTAATATCCGCCAGAATCACCAATTATCGGAAAAAAAATGTAGTCTACTAAAAATAATTACCAATTTCGCAGCCAAACTCCTCCAGGGACGTATCCATATCAATCGTGAGTCATGCGTTCTTGCCGATAAAATCACTTCGGCTTCTTTACAAAACATTGCCGGCATTTGAAGGACTCATTCACAGTTCTCGAGATACTCTTACAGTAACTCTTGTCTAATTTCATCAACCATCCATTAAAATTTAATGAGGAATTGTCAATGAAGGTATGAACGGTCAGATCTATGAATACCTTAACTCCGTAAGTTTCAGTTTTAGCTGGCACGTTTTTCGTCGGATGTGCCGCCACAGATTTCTAGGTGCGCTTTTAGTTTGTCTAAGTTGAAGGCGACCAAACTGATAAGACTTTACAGAGGTAAGGTTAAAGCGGCCAGGGAACCCCAAACAATGTTAATGTAAAACAGTGAATGTAAAATTTACCTTACTTGTCCTCGACATAGACTCCATTTCACGTGATCGAGTTTAAATCCCGAAAACTATTTATTTTTAAAACACTTTAATATTGATTGAGTGTAAATGCCCAATGTTTCTTATTCTTAAAACAGTTTAGTGGAACAGTGTGGGGTTATTAACAAAGTTTGCAGTCACAGTTTGACAAACAAACTAGCTGTTCGTGCAAGACGAATCTAGGGAAAATGAGCTTAATTTAGCCAGAAGAAATAGAACTATCGATCTTTGCCTGGTTGGCAAGGTGATATGGACAATGGGTCGGTTTTAGTCTGTTCTACCATCCATACGGTATCCATTAGGCCCTCATACTGACGACAAAGCAGTTCACATCACAGCTTGCGAGTGTTGAAACACTTAAAATGAACGATTCATGTACTTCGGCTTTAATTTGACAAGTAAAACCCAGAGGCTTTACCTCAGTGAAAGCGACCTGTGTGCTGAATCACACGCAGTAAAATCGATCTAATTTCACTCACCAATGATGACTGACTCCTCACTTTGTTTTGATGGCTTTTGCCTGAATAATGAGCTGCAGCTTGGGAACTTGAGTTTAAAAAGACTTTACACACGCTGCAGTACACCGTCTGAAACTCCGATTTCCTTTTTACACCTTTATTAACCTGGCTAAGCGGCGAAATCTCACCGCCTTCTTTAACACCTGCAGCTCTTTCCATTGCGAATCCTTTTGAGTTGTTCGATTCAACATCCCATGAGGCTTTGCGCATGATCGCTTCTTTTCCTCTACTACAATGAACTGTAAGTATGGAGTTTCAAACGTTGACAATAAGCTGTACAATGCCGTCAATTTTATCGACTGCATATCTTTGTCAAGAAGACAGTAGATTTAATTATAACGCTAAATATAAACTTCATTGGGATACGCCAATACGAGACGCAAACGAAGTTGTTAGTGGGGTTACGAAAACAAATATTTCTCGCGATGGGCAGTTAGTGTCCGTAAGATGATTAGCCTAAATCCTGGTGGTCAACACGTAGATCATGTAATTCTGAAGATGCTGCCAGAGAAAACTGGATTATCCTTCAATTGACTAGGATGAAAAATAAAATAAAGGGCCTTCATATTTATTTTATCCCCGGAGGTTTAAAATGAATTGTTTTCATAAAAAAGATAAAAACAATAAAATAAATAAAATATGGAGTTGCAGGGGCAGTATTTGCTCACGAAATAGCGAAGGTGTAAAGGTTTTGTATTGCGGGAAATGAAAAAACGAGAAACTAAAATTTCGAGCGAATCAGAGTTAAACGTAAAGTGAAATCAAGACTGAGTTGTGGTTTGGGATATACACAATTCAAGTCATAAAAAATATCCGGTCAAGTGAGAAAGCCAATGAGAAATAAAAAATGATGCAAATGGCAGACATTTACAATTTCAAACGTCAGTACCACTGACCTGAGTCACCTCTATAATATACCTGACCAACATAATATAATGATTTATTACAGAGGTCAGTAATTAAAACGCAGACTGAGTAGGAGAAGGCAAGGGTATGGCGACGTCCGGGAGGTACAACAACATACGAAAACAACTAAGGGAACAAAAGTTTTCAAGTTACGGTTTTCAAGACAAAAAGTCGGAAGAATAAAGTGTAGTAACAAATGGTTTTATTTTCTCGTGCTAAACGTAAACCAGTTAAGCTTGAAGAAATAAGCCAATGGATTACTTAAGTCCACGATTAGACTTGATAGTGCCAGTTGAATAACCTTGACCCGACCAGCTCATGTTGGATGATGATATGATGATCCGACTTGAAACGATGAAAATCTGATATCAGTCTGTGATGACAGATATAAAACAGGTGACCCTCGATCTCCTAAATTTTATAAGGGGTAATTTCACTTGTATCTATTGTTTTAGACAGTATTTCCCCCTCTTCATGAATTCTGAGGGTAGGCTTGTATTTTCTAAGTTGGTGTTTAAGTGGAAGCGAGCTGGCCCTCCTAGTAGAGGTGGCCCTTTTTAGTAGAGCGACACCCTGTTATGTGTTCCCCCATATCCTGTGTTTTGTGTTGTTTTGCGCAATAATTGTGAACAAACAACAAAATGTGGCGACAATCCCTTGAACTTGCCCAAAAACTTACCCCACCACCCCTAACAACGTTGGCTTGTGTTGTTTAGTATACGTTGGCCAATTAAGAAAGACATAGTTAATTCTAAACATTCCAGCGAGACGAAGAACAGATCTGCTTTAATGCTTGAATGACAATCAAGAAATAAAACAAAACAGTGGTTTGGAAATATCAATGTTAATAATAATCCTGGTGTAGTTAACTTTCCCTGTATTACACGGAAAATTATTACTAACACAGACTAGGTAACAAACCAGCAGGCTTGTACACAATGACTCTCTGAAATATCTCAATGTTTAATAAAATATTACAGTCAATCATAAAAACCAGAAAGTTGTAACAGTCGAAATAAGAAAAAATGTCTCCTTGACCGGTGCCGAGAGCGTTGGAACAATTTTGTTTCAGCACCTGGGTCACTTACGAACTGCTTAGATCCCACGGTCAAAATACGCGTAGATCATTTTTTAAAATCCAGCGCCAGCCGACAGCCGTCCTGTCTGACGATGACAGCCGTCCTGTCTGACGATGTCTTTGAAATAAAGACGAAATATCACGCAAATACCATATTTGTCTTGATTTTACTCAAATCTTGAGTTTTCAAGATGACTTTGATATTCGGAGTCTGTTTTATCATTTTTTAAACTTTGTTGCATTAAATTATTTAAATTGTTTAGTATCCACTATTTTTGGCTTTCTTTCGGAATGCTTACTTTACGACACACACAAACGAGGCTATGATCTCTAACTCCCAACATTATTATACCAGCATCCACAACTATATAGTCATCATTGTACTTAGGGGCTGTTTATATGGGGGCGAGCTCCCCCTGTTGGTAGGGCTAGCCCTAGTAAGAGGGCTGAATTTCCCCTCGCCTTTACATGGGAGTTTTCTGACCGTTCCGGCAGGACTGAATCTAGCACGTACGAACTATAGGAAGGCCAGCCCTTCTAAATGTGTTTATATGGGAAAATTCCAGCCCTCCTAGGCGAGATCTCGCTTGGTTGGGCTGGCCCTTCGCTCATATAAACAAAAACAAATTTTACAAGGGAATTCACAGGGAGGTGAAATTTCGACAAAAAGGGGCAGCTCTACTAGGAGAGCTGGCTCGATTCCATGTAAACATCTTTAACACGTTGCTGGAGTTGATATATGTCCATCAGGTCTTTCAATGTTCCTAATATTCTGGAAGAGGGCGGAGATCGAGTCTATAAATACTTTCAATGACGAACTCGGTTCGACATTACTGACCGCAATCGTTCATGTAGCCTCGGAAAAAATTGTTGAAGAAACGGACGCAAGATCGAGTCGGCGATTGAATAGCGGGCTTGCCTCATTTTGAACCTATTGACGATAGCTCCAGTAATTCAGTTGATATATCGGACTTTCTTCGCTTTCGTGCGTAGCCAGTTACGTCCAAAAGGACTCGCCTGTAGTCACTCTTGTAAAAGGTATACAGCAGGGGGTTCACCAGCGCATTAGCGACGAACGCGTAAATTGAGATGTCGAAGATAAACTGGGGAACGAGCGTTACTCGATCGATGGCCACCATGAAATTGGTAATTACAACAGGCAGCCAGCAAATTATGAAAATTAGAACGATAAATGCGAACAACTTAGCTGCGCGAACATCATTCAACAACTTCTCCGAGTGTTTCTTGAAGCGACGTTTTTTCACCTGCCTTGCGAGGTTCTTTCCGGTGTTCGCGCCGTTGAAGTGACTCTCCGGTTTCGTCGACAACCCAGGTTGAATTGGTGGACTTTCTGGGCACAGTGATCTCGTCTCCCAGTCGGTGTGACTTCTTGAAGTTGAGTTCGGGTGATCACCTTCGATGCTTGTGACTGAAGGCGACGGACCGAACATCCCCTTCACATGCCGCATCATCTTCATTTGCCTTCTGATAGCCTTGAAGACATTGTAGTAGACTTTGCAAACGACAACACAGGTAAAGAAGACGACAAAGACCAACAAGCCTATGTAGGCGCGACTTAATGGAACGACAAACACGAGGTTATGGTGATCCCAGGTGAATGGCAGAACTATGGCAAGAACAGGGAGAAACCACATCAAAAGCAGGATTGTCATAATTCGACGACATGTGAACACAGAGTGGTAGGTTAGGGGCTGAAGAATGGCGTGGTATCGTTCATAGGTGACCCCACACACGTTGAAGAGAGACGAGAAGAGAAGAAACGTGACAATGTACAGGTTTGCTTGGTTTCCTACCGATGTACTAAGGTACACCGGAACGAACAAGGCTCCGACGAGGAGATCGGAAACTGCGAGGCTCACAACGAAAATGTTTGTTGTCGTCTGCAATTTCTTCTTAATCGCAAAAAGAAGGCACACAGCAGCATTCTCCAGGAATATCACAACAGCCATAATGATGAGAACCGCGAAAGTTGGGCTCGAATGCGTTTGTTCTGGCAAGACGTGTCCGGCATCAGTAACATTTCGACCTTCTTTCATTTTTGGAGCTGTTTCTCTCGTTGAGAATTTTTTCTCGTTACCGTCGCTGAATGTGAAAACTGCTCGGTTGTATGGTTAATGTTGAACTGCGAAGGTTTTGGATGTATTTCGCTTATTATTCCCAGAAACACCTGGCTTTTTTATGTAAATTACACGTTGACGGACAAATAGAACACTTAACTTCTCAGTAAATGTGTTATTTCGAATATACCGATGATTATTTTCGCCACCACTTGAAAAGATCCGAAGCTTTATTTCTATTAACAGTCTTTTGTTATTTCAAAAGGTTTAAGTAGAAAACACGTATTTCTTTCTTTTGTACTCTGAACTCTCCTTCTTCGAAACGAATTAACAAGGAAAGTAAAACGAATTGCATCTTAAACGATACAAGTCTGTGTAAAAGACAATTAACAAGCAATATTACCATCTGTGTCTTGCAAAACCGTTTCGAATCTTATGAAGATTAGAGAAATGAAAAAAGCACTTTTCATTTCGCCCCAAGACTAGTTAACAATTAGATTATGAGCTCGAGATTTCTATGAGGTGATAGTTGACGAGGGCGAAGCCCTCGTCAACTATCACCTCATAGAAATCTCCTAATTGTTTTAGTAGAAACACTTTGCAAAGAACATTTTTCGTCTTCTCTGGGATTGCACTTTCAAGTAGGCAATCTATTTCGTCTTCAGAAACTTCACAAAAACGAGAGGCGGAAGCCATTTTTGCTACTCGCTATCTATCGACAAATAGCGAGTAGCGTAGCCAATCAGAATGCAGCATTTGCAATAGTATTCGACTAAGTTTCTACCAATATGTGATAAAAAGGATTGCGAAACAAAAGCATATATAGCCCACCGAGCTTTCGTAAGTTAGAGAATGTTTCAAATGCTTATCTTTTCCACAAAAGTGAAAATTAAAGTGAAAATTCAAGCCTGTAAAAGAAGTTTCATTAAATCCGTCAGGAGGCGCATTCAAGAGTTCTCGATAAATAATTCACGTTTCACACTTCCTTAAAAATTATTCTCTATCAATTCATCGACGTGCTGTTATTTAATTACAATCTTAAGCAGTAGAAAGGATCTTCTTCATTACAGCCATCTTTCAAAATTTAGCGACATACTCGAGGCTGAATGGTTTTCGACTTACCTCTATTAATTTAAACAGAGGCAAGTATATAACATTACTTTTCAACACCTGCGCAAGCGTTTCGGGCAGTTACCGAGATTCGCAAACAACTAGCCTCCGAGTTAACCGTCAGTAGACAAAATATATTAACCTTGAACTGACTGCCAAGTTCTGGATTCACATACAGTATTTCATTAAACCGACAAAATTGCAAGATTTTGATATTTTCTTCATATGAGATCAATATATAGAAAAACCATCTGCATTTCGCTCATTTTCTGTGGTTCAATCAGTCAGCGAAATTTCACTTCGGAAAAAGTTAACCAATCACGAGGAGGCGGACTTGCGGAGGTTTCAAGCCACGTGACAGAACGAACAATTTAGGGTGACAAAATCAGCCCGTCTGCTTGAAAGGCTACGAGGGTTTCACGACATGGAATTTTCCCCCACATATTGGCGGTATTCATACAAGTTTTTAGAACCCTTTTGTTCTGTGACCGTCTTGCGTTTTGGGTCTAAATCGGCGGTGTTTGTGATATCAAATGATAAAGAAATCTATATTGTACTTCGAGTTTCAGTGCCATGAGACCACTTGTACGAAACTTAGAATATTCGCTTATCTCAAAGGTAAGTCCAGAAGGAATAAACGCGGTTTCCAATGCTTTGCACAGCCGAGATTAAATTTTATCCGCCTGAAAGGCCATTCACACATTGCAATCTTGCACGTTGCGATGGTCACCCTGGTGTATGCAATAAAGTTGTGATAGTATATAAAGCAAGATATCTGCTTATGATTCGCTGTAGGTTGTCAGCGACACTTTCGTCACTTAAACACATACTCCACAATGTCAATCGCAAGACACAAAATCGCTCGTGTAAACAGCCCTTAAGACCAACAAACTGGTACATGATCCGCACAATGCGACTTTATCTTTACGTTTATTCACCATCCCTAGTCACTAAGGGTGGAACTTTTTAAAACCACCGGACGATAAAGATTAAGACCAGGGGGTTTCAAGCACCCTTAAAAATTAGACCAGCCCTACTAAAATTTTAAAAATCCTGCCGACTGCTACAATACAATTTAGCCAACTTTCATTTAAGGTGCTGTTACACGGGGGTGCCGTTTATGGGGTGAGTGGGGTATGACAATCCCACCAAGTTTCTAAAAAAGTCCCGACAATTTGCAAAAAAATTTTATACTTAGGGCATTGGGCAAAAGTTGGTTTGGCAAGGAAGGTCAAAATCCCTCCTGGCTACTGGTTTACATTTAATTTACGTATCAGGGATGAGGAAATGAGGCTACACCACACATGTCCTGGATTGGCGTAAAATTAAATTTGGGCAATTTTTGAAAGTATACAGTGTTCGGGCAAGTTAAGCAGGACTCTCCGTCAGTCAAAATGGGTTAACTACGCCCCTAATTACAGACCATGTTGCACGACAATCTCTCTCACGCATCTTGTCTCACAACAAAATTGCGACACAGGTTGCAAGGCAAGTTGGACAGTAGTAAGAGGCGGTTAATCGGTCAACAGCAAGACCGGTTTCATTTAAAGATTAGTTTTGTCGGTGTCCTTCACGTCGGAAAACTAAAAAAACCGTTTCAGCATTTATCGATTTGATTTTATCGGATTGGCATTCAACGCGAGAAGCGCTCTGTCGGATCATAGGTGTGATCATTCCGAAGTCAGATAGTTTCCGGCTATCAGGATCAAAAGCATTTGTATTAAATACATAGAATGTCGAATTTTGATGTATAAATGATAAAGGTTAAATAATCTCATGATTTCAACGATGTCATCACTTCATAAAATAAACATGTTTCTTAATTTCTTTTGATTCACAGTAAACTAGTTAATGAGAAAGATCGGTTATGTCAGTTTTATCGGGGTTTTTTTGTGACGGTTTTCGGTTTCGTTTTTTTTTTTTCGAAAACCGCCTCACGATATTGGACAACACACTACGTTCAGTAATTACCTTCATCTCCTCCCTTTAACTTGCCTGGCTGCAGTTAACCCCGCAGCAAATTTCTTCCCACTATTGAATTTGTCCCAGTGTCGTATGATTTACCTCTTACCGCTTACATTATCCCAGGCTTAAACATGTTCTTATTGCAGCAGAGGCAAGCGAGTGGGATGAAGACCCTGGATGCGAGGAGGGGTTGGGTGACTCCTGGAGGAAATATTTTCCCTATCCTCACTACCGGGATGACATTTCGTTCCGACTGGCGTTTAAATAAATGTCCGTTGGACACACAATGCACCAACGAGTTTCTAGGTGCCAGAGTTTTAATGTTCATGCGAAGTTTTCCATTTCGTCAAGTAATTTATAAATTGCTACTACGTGTGGTCACCAAACGACTTGTACACAGTTATGCTTGATATGAAGAACCTGTTTACATATCCCGAAAATGATGCCTTAGGAAACAGAACAAACCGTCTCAGGAGATGAAGGAACGACCGCTTAACCCCGAAAGTAGCAGACCCACAATGTCGTATCCTAGCCCACTATGCATTGTCTCAGAGATTTAAAAAAGTGTACCCTACCTATGGAAGACAAAAGGGCTTTTTTTTCCAAATCAAGGAGACTTTCTTCAAGTCAAAGTCACTTCAATGACCAAAAACATGCAAGAGTAGGGTTGATGACACTGAACTCCAGGGGAGACTGGATCGAGCATCCTATTTGAAAATTGTTTGAAAGGCCCAGAAAATGAAACTCGCGAAATTTGACCGCGCCATTACTAAGGGACCGAAGTCGTTGTAAATCTTTTTGCTTAGCGCTTTCAAAAATATTTCCTGATCCTCTATATGACAAAATGGAACTGCTTTGAAGGTCGAAAGACACTATCAAAAAAAAAACAACGCCATCCACCGTCAAAAAACCCTGTAGTTGGTCCCTTAGCAATGGCCGCTGTAATCCACTCAAACTTCATTGTCCGAGCATGGGATGCTCGAACCAGTCTTCCTTATTAGAGATTAGTGGTTGACTATCACGGAAAAGCAATCATCTGGGTACAGCAGCCCTCCAGGTGTTTAGTATGCTTATTTCATGGCAAAGTGGTACACAAGCTATCTCAAGGGAAGGCATAGCGGGCCGCTACAGTGAGGTTGCCTGAGAAACGCTGCATTTGTCTGTGGGGAATCCAGAACTGCTGTGGCAAAGGCTGGCTTAACAACCATTACGTGTAAGGCCGGTGGACCACATTGTGTAGGATAGTCACTTGTACATTTAACTCTTTTCCAACGGGTCGTCTCCCTTCAACAAGTAAAACCGTTTGGCTCCAGCTAGAGTAAAATAACAGAGTACGTCCCAACCTCGTACCCAGGGTCTTTACTCGGTGCTCCTCCAATCCAGCGAGGAGGAGCGCCGAGTAAAGACCCAGGGTAGAGGTTGAGTACGTCCTCGGTCGGGAAGGGGTTAACCACAATTCTGTGCGCACAACATTCTTTCTCGAAGTAATGCACAAAAATTGCGTTCCACAATGACCAAATTTAGAAGAAGAAAGCTATTATCTACTTAACCCATGTTAATATGTTAACAGTGGCGTAGTTACATACGGGCTTACCGTGCCTAGGCCTACATTAAACCGGCTTGTGCCCGCATGAAATACTGCAGAAAGATGTGGGCAGATGATCAATAACATTCCTTGTGAACTGCAGTCAAAATAAAGAAAGATTTTAGAACAGTACGTAAATTAATATGTAATTGGGCCTTTTGCCTGAAATTGAGTTCCACTGAACGACACATTCAACCAGATATCCAGGTTGTTCACTAGTGCAACCAATGATAAATCTTCCTGCCACGATTGCTGGGATCAAGCAATATTGTAAGGGAGATAATGCATATTGCACACTCAACGTTACAAGTATTGAACAATTGGAAATTTGTGCCTTTGCTTTGCCCACGTGACAATTGCATCCTGGCTATGTTACTGCATGTTAACAAGGATTAGTTGTCATTGCAACTGGTATAGGTTCCCAGAGAACTGTGGCTAAATGCATAACTCTTACCTACTTCAGTATGGCCAGGTGCCCCCTTATCTGCAGTATTTTTGGGTATGAGCATGGATTAAAGGCCAATTTGTCGGCTAAGTACCTCACCAAACCGTTGATTTTTCCCTCAAAGCATTACACATGTAAAAGTTGCCAGCCATGACATGAACACCCTTTTAGAGTGATCCGTAAGTTCTTTGACTCTTGAGATACAAAAAAGTCAAATGACGTTCGTATTTATCTTCTTTCAACATCAGAGCTGCTTTCGAATGACGCGCACATCATAATAGTTTTACATGCATTTCAAATTTGACGTTACTATAGGGTTGCTACTTTCGGGTCGGTAATTCTGGGATTCTGCGGTAGTGAAAGACTGATACTTTAGTCAACAGAATGCGCAGTAATTTTTCAACAGAGAAGTAACGCGGCCAGTGAAGGCTATCAAGCAATGCGCACATTCACTAATGGCCATGTTGTTTTTCTAGATAACATATACAAGAGTACGCATCAGCAAATGATTTGTCAGTCCTTCGGGTCTCCTTTAATGACTTAAGACAGAGACACACTATCGCTGTCACCGTGTCGCTGGAGCTTAGCGATGTATTTGTGCGGTTACCAAGGCTTGTCGTTCTGTCGCTGGGAACGCGTCGCTGAAATCGCTGAGTTGCCAGCGAAAAATTTCAAAATAGCGTCGTACGAGGTGGTTCTGATAAACACAAATTGTACGCCGTACTTTATGATATGTCACGGACGGACTATGGGAATGAGAAAATGAAGTTGAATGCTAGGGAAAAGATTGGGTTAAAGCTGTTTTCCACCAGGCAAATTTTATCGCGTGAATCGACATTTCTTTGTGTAAATTGAATAGGTTTCTCATTAGTTACAGTCGAGAGCCTATGAGACTAAAGAAAAAGTCGCTTCGCATAATAAAATTCGCCTAGCGGAAAACAGTTGTGTTTCGTTCAATATATTCGCTTTATCGTTAGCGACTTTTACAGTGTGTCTAGCCGCTTGTCGCTTGGTCGCCAGTCGCCTTGGAGCCGAGCTCTAGCGACCAGCGACGCAATAGTGTGTCTCTACCTTTACTGATTTCTGAATTCATTTTTCCTATGGTTGACCACAGACAGCAGCCGTTTCCTTTTTCTGTCTTCCTCTACGTGCGGGCCTATGCTGAGGTGAAAATCACCCTCACAAGAGAACACAAAATCTGCTCATAGTTCGACAACCTGTGTTCGTCTTTGGCACTTGGGGCATGGTCAGTTTTTGCACAATATGAGAAATATCTCCCCTTGGGATCGCAGCGCCGGTCTGCCGCGGTCGTGGAGATGTCAGGAAAGATAGGTCCGTTAAATCGACTGACTCGTCTTTCGGACCAGCGGAGCTATGCAGTAATAGTGACGTCAGAAGATCATTGTCCTCGACAACAGTCGTACTCCCGGGATCTTGTACCATTTTCTTGTCAGCTTCGCTGTAAATTTCGTTGCCTGTAATACAACCTCTCGCGTTCTCAAGAACTTCAATGGCGTTATACTTGCCCGAGAAAATCCTATTTTTCGTAACAAATGGGTCCCCAGGCCCGTAAATCTTGATCCCGCATCCCAAGTTCCCGATGATATCATTCTCCTTGATCCGGCCGCGCCCGTGAGTGACAATGCCATGGTTACGGTTGCCACGGATACCGTTGTCACGTAAATAGGCGATGGTACCAACCTCCAATGACACTCCCTGGCCTCTGTTGTTTATTACGCTATTGCTGTTTATTACCACATCACCGGGTTTTTCGATCGCGATGCCGTAACCATGGTTCCCCGTCAAAGTGTTCCCCCGAATTGTTACACCCTCGGAACCAGCGAACAAAAGACCCGAGCCTCGGTTATCGCAGATTGTGTTGTTGTCCACAATGGCCAAGTTCTTCTCCAGGTGGGGACCTGGGTACGACACAGAAGACAAAAATTCAGATGTGAATTTTCCAGTGTTTTCGGGGAATTTTCCCCATTGAAGAAACGAAACTGGAAAAAGATGTTCCAGGCGGATGGGAATTTGAAATTTGCTACTACTTTGCGGTAGACGAGAGTATTTGAAAAATCAGACAAATAGTCTCTATTTTGTCGTGGCTTTCAGGTTACCTCTGCTTTGTACAGAATTGAAGCTATAAACACAGATGGTGTCTCTTCGTATCCACTAACCATGTGTATATAACACGTAAGGTATATAGCAAATTATGCACGCATGCTTCGTATCAGACCGGAAGTGAGGTCGTTTATGAAAAGTGAATAGACACTCTAAAGACAGTACGATGACCAGATTGCAAGAGTACTGGTAGTTTACGAGTTTACGATAACAATGTTTATCTGCAGCAACGATTCTAGATTTAATTAAAATAATGCATGGCTTGTTGCATAATAACTGAAGAATCGGGGTATATGTATACACATATATATATACATATTCATATACATATACATATACATATACATATACATATACATATACATACACACATACGTATACATATATCAATATATGGCAGCATATTCTAACACAGCTGTCGGTGGACGTTCGTGAAACTCAAACCTCAGGAAAACGATTTCTGAGCCCCTGGCCTGGATCGAACCCACAACCCTCTGATGAACGGCGAAGAGCTACCGAGATTCAGATGGTGAGCTAAAATGTAAGTTCGACATGTGTGTTGCCTATGCGACAGCCACGATAAGTTAATAACGATATTTATTAAGACTGATGTTTTGAATGAGGGAGCTTGGAAATGTTGTAGGGTGATCAACCGTGGCGATGAATATCTCCATGCTGCCACAATCAAAACATCAGTCTCAGTGTTGGCATACTTAACCTCTTAACGAGAAATTATGGCTAAACAAGATACAAGTGAGATTTCGAAGAATATATCTGTAAGAAAGATAAACTACGAACTTACTCAAATTTGCTGATAGGGTGTCTTGCTCCTCAAAGAAGGAGGCAGATGAAGGTTCGTCGTCATAAATATGAAGTTGGGCGATTTGATCCTGGAAATAGGAATACAACATCTGAGATACACTAACAGGTAAGCTCACACTGTAGCAACGCTAAACTGTACAGCACAGTAGTGTAACCAGCAGAGCCGTACTTAGGTGGTAATTCGCCTAGGGCAAATACTATTGAAGGCGCCCTCCTCAGCCTGCTCTAACACACCAGTCTAACACACCCATATATCATAACAATTGTATACCTGTACTAACGGTATTCAACTACACGAGGTACTTCAATAGAAATAAGTGTTTTTTTGTTTATTACTACTCAAAATGTAATTGAAAGTTTAAAACACGCGCTTCCCAGTCTTGACGGCAACAAAGTCGTCAATTAACAATTAGAAATCGACACATCGAGTTAACAGTTTGCTGCTCTTTGCGCAAAATTTTTGAATTTAGAAAAAAAAAAGATCAAAAAAAGTTGAATCTTTGATATTGAAGATGTCGCCCTATAAAATTTTGCGTTCGTACGGCACTGGTTGGGAGTCACTAAATACTGTGACTTGAAGAGTCAAGGTATCCTTGTGTCGAGTCGACTCCAGTCACTTATCATGGTCCAGTCAATTTAAGTCACTAAATTTCAGGAGATTTTTTTTAACCAACAAACTATATTTACAAATATACTTTCACGAATATTAACCAAATTTATTTTTTATAAAACTGGTTTTTGGCTTGGATAATGCGAAGTTAAGTTGAGATTGTCTAGTGGTGTGATCATGAATTTGGTTAACATTTGTGAAAATCTCGGACAGGTAATCGGGCACTAGTTTTTTGCGGACTTTATAAATCACATTATAAAACTCAATAAGAATTCACGAGGGAAATACAAAAGAAAAATCATAACCGTGTTGTTGTCTGTATATGAGATACAGACACATGTGCTCTATTCTGAAATTTAGGGGTGCACCGGATAGTGTTTTTTATAGCCGGCCGGATACCGGATTTACCGAATAATTGAAAAAAATCCGGCCGGATACCGGTATTTTGGATGAAAAGCTCGCACTTGCCACAAATCAATCAATTATTACCCAAATTAGGTTTGGATGGAGAGGACAAAAATTAAAACTTTACACTGAAGTTCAACTGTGATTTGTCTTTTTTTGCAAGTAATTACTTTAAAACATTACTTGTTCACTGGCGTTTATAATTATTACAAGCATTAATTAGACAAGTTACGAGTTGCAACTTGCAAATGGCGGAAAAATGCAACAGAACTGAAGATGAACATGAAGATGAAACTCCTTTTCATTCATCACAATGCAAGAAAATTCTGACAATGCCACTGTATAACAAACTAGAGTGGGACTACAAACAACTTTGTGTAAAATGGTTGTTATGCGCATCAAAATGTGTCACTTATTGAGATTGTTATCAAGTAACAGACGATTATCTTCTGTTTATTTGTTAAAAAATAACGTTAGATCAGAACACGAGTTTACATTGTTTCTTTCATTAATGTCTATTGTTAGTATGGTACAAGTAACACAAATTGACAATTGTCTTCAGAAAAGCAAATTATTCGGTATCCGGTATCCGGCCGGATACCGGATAGTCCCATTACCCTACTATCCGGCCGGATACAATATCCGGTGCACCCCTACTGAAATTCTCAATATTTTTCGCCTTAGAAAACATAAATTGCAAAACTTTCGTGGGGAATTAGCGTATAAAGAAGTTCGTCTCATAAGACATTTAAAAAACTCGCAGTACGTGCTTTATCGGGTCCAAAATATTTGGCTGCCGCCTTGTGCTTTATATCCGATAAAGCACTCCAGCTCGTTTTGTAAATAGTACATCCAAAATTGCTGCATTCTTCGCCAATGAAGATTTTTGACAGTGGCAGTGTTGTCATGACTCGAGTCATTACAATACAGCAACAAACTAAACGGATTTTGCTGTATTTCCTTACACTACTGTAGAGCAAATTATTCAACGAACCATGCTGCACAGTACTGAAAAACAGTGGCGTAACCTGGGTGCAACTTTCATGGTGGGGGGACAACAGGGGGGCCCAAGTCAATAATTTTCAATGTTTATAATGCCGCATGTGCAATATGTAGCATATCCTCTACACTGTTGAAAAATTTGCCAGAGAAAAAAAGCTTTTTCCTTTCCTAACACTTCGGTTCTTCGCTGCTAGTCTCGATATTATCACTTTCTGCTGAATCTGTTCTTTTTAGGACTAAACTGAATTTCACAAATTGAAAAATCGAACAGACAATTGCACGTTTAAATCAACGCCTTCTGCAATACGCTTCAATACGCTGTCTAAAACATTGGTCGAAACCCACTCGAAACCATCGAAACTTGAGCGTGGTGACATAATTCGATTTCAGGCAAAATGTTTATCTACAAATTAATTTATGCGTTGTTTTAAAATCTGTCTGTTTCTCTGAAAGACTATCCACAACAACTGCAAATACCATATGTAGCTATACCTATTGTGAAAAACTTAGCCTAAATTTCGGATTTTTTGACAGTTCTCTTTTTCATCCTTAATAAGTAGAGGACGATGTCGGTAGGACCGCATATTTGTCAAAATTAACTGTCCATGAAAAGTAAAGGTTCAAAGAACATTTTCCCACGCGTGCTTTTGACCTACATGGCTGCCCCCAGGTCGGCTTCATTCAATCTTGAGGCCAGGCATAACGAGGTATCGTTCCAGTCTTTTTAGAGTTCAACGGCCAAGGGCCGGTAGGCCCGTATGTAGCTATACCACTGCGGGAAAAACCACACTGGACAGCAAAGTACGGTGACACTCGCATGCTGTACTAAGATGTAGCACGTTGCATTACACCAATCGTCGTCTTACACTACTCTCTCAGGCATTAAAATCTTACCTGTTCTTGATCTTGAGAAATGAAATGCGCGCTCAGCCTCTGGTTTTCACGGAGGCCATCTGCTGTGCTCACAAAAGCCACCCCATGGTCTCCACAATCACTGATATGATTTCCAAAGATCACAGGTCTTGAGGTTGACAGAACCCAAACACCACAACCACAATTTTCTTATCACATAAACGAACAAACAAAAAGTTTATTAACTATTGGGCTAGTCTCTGCTGGAATGCAGTTTAGCGGACCCACCTTGCCGCTGGTTATGGTTGCGGGCTCAGTTGGCAAGCGAGGCAGCGTTTGGCGGGAAAAATTATACATGCCAATTACTGATCTCTAGAAAAGATTGGATCGAGCATCCTATTGTTTATAAGGCCCAGAAAATGAAGCCAATATATATATGTATGGTAACAGAAGATCACGGCCCATAAAAAAATCTATATATCAACCTTAAGTATAACAAATACAAATACAAGGCGTAAAAAGCATCAATCACATGGTTCAACATCGCGTATCACGTCCTTAACATCACTCAATAATGTAACTTTTTATCAATTATGAGCGGGCGCAATTCCGGACATTCCTATAACTTGACTGCCGGTCGTAACGGGCGAATTTTTGCGACACATGACGACGACCAACGGAAATCTCGCCGCAAATCTTTTGAATATTAGCATTAGTTCTCAATTCCGTTATTAATCCAATTTTTCTACAATCTTCTTTTCTTTTTTCTTAGATTTTTTCAAAATACTCAAGACGTTTCATGCTCTTCCGACCAGATAACGCTAGAAATATACTGAAGACCTTTGGTTCAGTTTTACTTACTTTTTATAACATTTTCAAAAATTAGACCACGACCGTTTTTTCCAATCACCACTCCATCTCCGTGTCCCTGGTGGATAGTGTTGTTCAAGATAACTGGGTGACCTCCATTGCGGATATCAATGCCACCCCACTCCATGCCACAAATATCGTTAAAAGAAATATGGCCAAATCCCTCTTCCGTTACTGCTATTCCAGCCGCTCGTCCGGCCCAGATACGATTGCACCTGACATTCCAAACAGAATAATCACAAGGTTAAGATGGTTAGTTTACATAAGTAGTATGATAACCCAGCAAATAACTTCTCATAAAACCATAATGGAGACATAATACTTTACGAAAACTTTAATACTGACGTTGCTCCAGCAAAAACATCTTCAGAGTAGAGTGAATTAATTACAAGTTCGGTGAGGCTTAAATAGCCGAGGCTTAAAGGATACCTAATTTCTCGGGAGATAAATGGTTAGACCATCTAACCGGTAATCAGGTTACAAAGGTCTGATTTCAGACTGGTGATCAGTAACATGTTATGTTAATTGACTCAATTAAAACTTTATAAACGTAAAGTAATCTTATGTAATGTAATTCCAGGAAATGCAGTGTAAAGTTATGTAATGTACTGCAATGTAAGGAGACGCAGTGTGCAGTTATGCAATCTAATTTAATTCGACGTAATGCGATACAAAGCAATGAAAAGTTATGCGGCGTAATGTGTTGTAACGTAACGTTTCGTAACGTATTGCAACGTAATGTAACGTAACATGACGTACAATGACGTATAATAACGTAACGCAATCTTACGCAATGCAACGTAATTTAATGTAGTGTAATGCAATGTAAAGCAACGTAAAGTGATGTAAAGCAACGTAAAGTGATGTAAAGTAATGTAACGTAATGTACTGTACGGCAATGTTTCGCCATGCATAGGAACATATTGTAACGAAATGTGACGTAGCGTGATGTCTCGTAACGTAACAAAACGTAAGGTAATGTAGCGTAAGCTTTACAAAACGTAAGGTAACGTAACGCAACGTAACGTAAGCTTTGTATCGCACAACATTTATGCGTATACTGCTTCAACACTTTTCCATGACGCGATGGAAAAAAGAAATCACTGTTTGTCTTACCGAACAATTGGATTTCCACGATAGAGGATATAAATCCCGGCTTCCCTATTATCATAGATATCATTATCCACCAGCGTTCCTCGTCCACCATCCAATACCACCACACCAGATCGTCTTCCGTTAAAGATTTGATTGTGTTGCAGAAACGGATCAGATCCATTACGGATATCAACAGCTGCCTCGCCATTTCGAAAGATGACATTTCCAGCTACCAGTCCACCTGCGCGGTCACGGAAAAAAACACCCGACGTGTTACAATCATGTATGGAGTTTGCTAGAAGAACCGCTTTGGAGTTCCCAATACAACGGATACCATACGTGACGTTTGAAATTTCATTTCCCTCCACCCAAGCAGTTCCTTGTCGACGTATAATCACCGCTCCTCTTCTGGCGTAAAAATGACAATCTCGAACAATACATCCCGTGAAATTTCTCAGTAAATTCAAAGGACACAACCCAAGCGACAAACTTGTCCTCTGGGATAGCGGGACGCTCATTTCTTCTGGGATATCCGCGCTAGCGTTTTGTGCCAAACTAATGTTCTCCTTCAGTTCTCTAATAAGACGGTAGCTATCATTCTCCTCATCATCTCGCAGCTTGATAGACTGCTGTATGTTCTTCTGCACAACAAAGCTGTACAAGTCTTGCACGGTGCAATTCTTGAGACGATGTTTTGACATCCAGTCCGCCAGGTGCGTCCCGGTAGGCCTTGGTTTGCTCACAGACTGAGTACCTTCAATTAATATCGCCGAAAGCTCGCCGCTCTGAAACTCACAATGTTCAATTTTGCTCGCAGACCAAGTGCGTAGTTGGATGCACGCGTGGTTAAAAGCACAATAAGAGACGTGAATACTTCCAGGAGACATGACCTGAATTTGCCCATGCTCGACAATAGAATTATCAAGATAGACGGTGCCACTTGTCACCTATAACCAAAAAACGAGTTTCATGAAACCAACGAAACCTCTTTGCAGTCCTGCTGAAGAGAGGTGTGACGACACCTCTGGGGCACAACCAAAAGGTTTGAAGGGCAGGGGTCGGAGGGAAGTACCATGGCACCGTGGAGGGCGAAGGGCGATTTTGATTTTTTAGTGGCTTTGGGAAATGAGGGCAAACAACATCACTAATAGGTACACCTAGGACCTCTGGCAAAAAGGGGTGTAGTTTAGACCCCCGCAACCTCCCTTGTAATTGTACCCCTGCACCTCCTCAATCCTCTGTCGGACCACTTTCTAGTTTGGACTATAAAGGACCACAAAATGTGGTGAGTAAAGGGGACAAACCTTGAAATATGCTACATGTTGGTGAAGGTTCAACCGTTCAGGTTTTTGTGATCTTGAGGAAGACGGCCTCAAGATCACAAAAACTTCCGTCACCAACACTCTTCCTCAGGACTGCAATAACCTGGACAATGTACTTTCACCAACACGTAGTGATTCTCAGGGGTTCAAACCATTTACTTTTTTCTTTGAAATATTCGTTCTGTCATTAGGGATGACCATTAAACCAGTATACTGAAGATATTGGTATTAAGGAGATGACTGTCAAGTCATTAAGGGGCAGGGTTCATCCCTTAGATGAGTAAAATTGTCTGGCATTAGCTAGATTAAAATATTAAAGTGTGCCCTTGTCCCTTAATGGGTTAAATCCCAAATGTGTGTGGCACCTGGACTCATACCAGTTATACCGATATATCAGGCCTGGATATTAACACCAGTCATTGGACAATGTCCTGGTTGCATGTTTATTATTACTGGTATGCGGAAGCTTATGTTGAAAAGCTGTGCCTGCTGAGTAATTTTTTCAATTCATGCCACTTTTTCTGGGGGTATAGATGTAAATCAAATTTAGTCCTTGTCCCCTACAAATTTTGGAATCAATGGCATAACTAGAACATTTCTAGTGGGGGGCCTGGATGCAACCTCATTAAACTTAATGAGTGGCCAACATCCAGAACAGATTTGAGGGGTTGCATCTCAAACAATGAAGTAAGTCCTTTGCTACAATTGTAATTGATAGTGGCTGATGATTAAATTACTCTACTATTTGGGGTGGCCAAGGATATTTTTAGGGTCCAACCCTCCCCAGGCCATTTCAGTAGCTACATTATTGTTTGGAAGGGTTATTTAAAATTAACCTCCTCACTTCAACATATGATTTCCCTTGAAGATTTTTTTCCAAATGCTTCAATCTGAACCCAGAATTGTGATGGAAAAAAAAACACTAGCTGAATAGGTTGGGGAATTTGTTGCTGGATAATGTTTGTAAGCTGACTAGCAAAGGCAATTCTTGGACAACTTGTTAGTATTCAACATTTTCTGTGGTGATATACTCATATCTTTTCTGGTTTTTGTTTCTTATTTCTTTTGGGAAGGCTAAGGTGCTCAGAAGGAAGCTTTCTCCAGCCTCCTTTTACTGAACAAAATCCATAAAACCAAGAAACTTCTCTGATTAAATACATAATTATTTGGATTTACAATTGATAGTTCAGGTGACTCTTAAAGAATTGGTTATATGTAATCATAAAAACTGTCTTCATCTTTAGAACTTTGAGATGATTCTGAAATTGGTTTGACACTTCTCGATGCACTATTTTCTCACGCAAGGGAAAATAACAACAATGTTGATGGGCCATACGCATAAAGTTTCCAAGGAAAATGGCAGAATTTAATTTGTTTCCAAAGATATTGAGACCAAAGTTAAAAGAAGTAGGTCTTGGGGTAATCAATTACCAACAGTTGTTTACTATAACACATTTTTATTCAGACCACTCAACTTGAACTTGTTTACAGGCTTCAGCCAAGGATCATATCCCTCACAGTCATCAGACAATCTGTTCTGGTTTTGAATGGATATCATGTTCCACCGAATCACTAATAGGTAATTGGGTGCATGTTGTGGTGTTAAATTTTGCCAAATAATAGTCAATAATATGGAGGTTTTCTTATCACATATTTGATACTTTTCGAGTGCCGGGCAGAAGGGATTGCTTTGGCATGAGTGTTGGGTGGCAATGATGAGTGCTAGGTGCTACTGCCCAGTGCTCCCACCATGAGCAGAGCCCTGGTTTAGGGTTATGAAACTGTCTAACAACAAGTAAGAATAATATGAGCTGACTTTATCCTTAAACTAACCCTATGGAGCTTTTAATACTATCTTTACCTTAACCCCTTATCACAAGTTACAGTTCAATCCCCCTTTGATTTGGATTTTTTATCACTGTAATAAAGCCACTTTTGATAAGGCCATAGAAGCCTGAAAAGGAAGTTGGTGCCTTGATGGGTCCCCAATCTCAACCACAGTGCCTATGTAATTAAGTAATTCTTGAGAGAAACATAACATAAGACAAAGGATTTCTTTGTCTTGTAATATTCCTTTATGAGGGAAATTCATGGCTTGAACATCCTGGCAGATGCAAAGAAATCTAAAGTGATCATTGTGTTTCATCCTATATTGCTGGTTAACCTCTGTCTAACCCATGACACATTTAACCTCAGACTGTATACTGTGTGAAAATAAAAGTTTGACATGAAATTATGAAGCAAGGGCATAAAACAAGGTATGTGACCCACAATGTTTGGATAAAAGGGACCAAAAGTGCAATTTCTATGGCGCAAAATAGTCACTTTCAACTCATCTTCTCACAAGGGAGAACTGAAGAACTTTATTTATACCTAACACCAGACAATTTGATTTAGCCCAGGGCTGTACCTGCCTCTTGATAGGTTAAGATTCACTTCATTGGCACAAATGGAGATGTATTTAAATAGTACCTACTCAAGGACTCTCATTCCCCTTGCAAAAGTGCCCTTGAAAACACTTGCTCCCTGAACTTAAACCTGTTTCCTGCATCCTTTTTAGCTCTGTTTTGTGTATGTGGCTTGTCATCATTTGATGCATGCGCAGCCACTTGAAAATGAACTACACTAATCCAATTCCAAGAAGAAACAATTCGCCTTCATTTTTTTTTTCGTATTTCCGAATGGTCCAAATAGGACATGCTTTAGATAACGGACGGATTTCAGTATCTATGTTGCCCTTCCTCCCTCAGATGAGTGCGCAACACCGAACAAGCTTGAGCTGAAACTGCAGCTGCTCATGAGAGCATGTCGGTGCTATGCAACTTAAAATTAAATCACTCGTCTAGGAAAGTTCAGAGCCACGAAACATCGTAATACATAAGGAGTTTTTTCAGTAGCAAGATGTCAAAATCGTTGCCTTGAAGATTTGGTTATCGCCGCGAGGGGTTTGCTCCCAGCAGACATAATACTGATAGCAGCTGTTATGTATTATCTTCCTAGCTACCAACTTAACTACCATAAAATTTACAGGAATGACGGTCGGAAATCGCTTGAAATCTGCTTGACTGATATTAAAAACAAGGAAATCAAAGTAACTAGAAAATGATGACAAGACAACACACAATGACAAACGTTGAGGCTGTCAAAGTGGACAGACATTCGACAACAACACCAAATCACAAAATCTCTCACCTTTAAAACAGTTGGCTGAGGATTTTGCGGTCGGTTGGAGCTCGGCCGGAAAAGAACATTGGATATTCTGGCAGTCGAACATTGTATTTCGATAGCGTTTAGACGCACTTTGCCTTCGCTACTCTTTCCTACTATTTCGATCGGGTGTTTTATAACTAAAGGGGTCTGTTCTTCTCTTGTCTCTTCGTGTATATAAATCGCATCGAAGGCTGAAGCTACTGCAACTGCATCTTTTAGCCTTGAGTAAGCCATGCCGTCTCCTACGTGTAAAACTTCCTGGCCTCGTTTTTGAATTAAACGCCAAAATGAGAGACCACATTTGACATCTGCACCTGATTTCAGCCATTGCTTCGTGGACAGGAAACGCTCTTTGTAAGCTTCTTGCCAGGATTTCGGGTCTTGCTTTGGTCTGTTCGGCCAGTTCGGATGTTTCCAAGGATTTTTATACAAATACAGTTCCTTCCAACGAGTATTATCCAAACTCTGAACTAGCTCCAGCCAGGCTTTCGAAACTTGACAACAGTGGCAGAGATCGACAATAGCTAAATGTGACAAGATCACGCGCCATAGTTCTAATGGTAGACAAATCGTTTTCTCTTGCATTGAAATTCTTAAAACGACTCGTTATAACTTCATTTTGTTTCCTCCCACAAACAAGTTAAAAACGCAAAACGTGAAACAGGCTACGCAACATTACAGAACTACCTATTCCGTGCTGCTAACACTTTCCAACCATCAGAGATATTAAATATTAAATTAACGTATTCCCTGGGCTTTTCTGATTGGTTAATGGCAACTTTGCGCATTGAATACCAGCTAGCCATGCGTAGCAGAAAAACAATTTTCCTTTATTACCGGACTGCCACTAAGCTATGACCAGTTATCATTTCTTGTTCTTCGTTTTTTCTTTTTGAATAAGAAAGCAAAAACTCCCTACTCAACATTAGACGTTTGGCTGACTACCTAACGAGTTCAAAACCGGACGAAAGAGTTCCAAATAGCCGTCGCTTGCACACCACCAAAATCAGGAACAACCGATGGGGAGCGCCTTTTTACACGTTCCCCCACCTTAAGGTAAAAAGACATTGTCCTGCAAACTTACTGTGAATAACCGAGAACGTTATGACTGTTTTACGACTAATTTCAAAATCGCATTTTCAGGATAACGCGCAAAATAATTATCATTTCCATCTAGACAATCGTAGAATTTTCTCATGTTTTATCATATTCACAAATTCACGTGACCAGAAGGGAATACAAATTCACCCCTCGAAAAAAATATCGTGATACGACGGGAAACGAAACAGAAGTTCAGAATGTTTACGCCTTTTTCATGGTTTATTCTCGACCCTCCAAAACAATGCTTTGAAGCAGTTTATTATGAATATTATCATAAGAAGGTAAAGGACATCTTGAACTGTGAAGAAATCAGGATTTGGTGTGAACAAAAGCTCGTTGCTCTCTTTGCTCAAATCAGGATTTGCGAAACTCTCGAGCATTCTGGCCGGTCGGCGAGGTGTAAACGCGGTTTGAAATTTTTTGTGTTATTTTTTTCGAGTTACCACAAAATGATCTGAGGTTCTTTAAGCAAATGAGAGTTTTAGCAACTGATCAACCGGGTGGAAATCGAAGTCTGGGCAATCATATTTTTAACATTAAACTGAATAAGAATTTCTCTGAGAAGGTGCTTGTGATAATGTATTAAAGTTACTATGCGCGACTCTGATACATTAGCAGAGTGAAGTATGCACCAATTGAGTTCTTAAAATCAAGCACCCCAAGGAAAATTCAATCAATATAGAGCTATGCACTCATATGCAAGTTCTGTTGTGGTTAAAGTTTCGAGGAACGCAATCATTCTGGCAAAATAGATGGAATTTTTACCTAAAAAAAAAAGGGAAAATTAAGCGGAACTAATCACAGCGGACATTTTACACAAGAATACTACAATACAAAATAAGCTTATCTAGATGCGAACCACATATAAATTTGTTCTTTCAAAAGTTCGGCAAAATGTGGGAGCGCAGGTGTCACGAACGCAAAACAGGTTTGTGCGCGTGCGTATGAAACGTGTACTTCTGCTTACCGAGCTGGGGAAAAAAGAAGTGAAGACGACAACGCTTGCAGGTGTGTCTGTCTGATTTGATCGTGGATAAGCGCATTCAAGGAAACATTTTCAACATAAAATACCATGCCGGGACCTCGTAAGAAGAATAAGAACGCTCCCATACTAAGCCACGAATTTATTATCACGAATCACGGAGATATTGTCTCATGTGTTTGTATGGTATTCATGATTGGCCTAATGTTTAAGGTATGAACTGTTACATTTACGGATTTCAAGAAATTCTGACCATTTTCCCATAACTTGTATTGATCTTTTGCTCTTACAGTCTACTCAGAAGGTCGCTGGTGTGTTCATCGCCCCACAACATAATATTACTAAAGAGAGTAACGGTAGGTTCTCGTAAAAGAAGTATAAAAAGTAGTAAGAACCTGGAGGAAATCGATATAACCAAGCGCTAGTTTTCTAGATTTTTACGAGGTCGGGTTATGAAAACCTCAGCAAATTCCAAGGAATGATTCGCCGTGTGAACACTGTGTAAAGCTATGGTATGGTGTTGTCACGTTTAACACTGACCTTTTGAATTTGGAAGACAGCGAATTGAACTTAGCTCATGAATTATTAACTCCTATTCAAAATTCCGTTGGTATAATTGCGGATTTTAACCCCATGGAGAAAATAAATCCACCCACTCCCCCCTCCCTTTCTGACTGCATCACTGGTGAAGGTAAAGTGAAAACTAGCTGAGAAATCTGATGTTTTATTGAGCTGCAGCAAAGTGATTATGCAATGGCCCTGCATGGTCCCTGGCCATCACTGATATCAGTTATTTTTCTGTGATTTTAGATTCAAGCAATCCTGAGGAAACATTTTATACAGTAGGTCTTAAGGATATATGCACTGTATTCTTCTACTCCTTGGCCTGGATTGTTGTTCATGCAGTTTTGCAGGAATACATATTAGATGTAAGTCAATAACTTCTTACTATGAAATCTTCATGTGCTTCAGCACGCATGGCTGGTCAGTACATGTATCCTAAGATTCAACTATTTCTGCTATGTACCTAATAGTTTTCCAGTACTCATGGCCTATCACAAGGTTGTAAATCCTGGGGGGATTGGGGGGAACATGTCCCCCACTTTTTGGACAGGGGAGATATATACATAATTATCCCCCACTTTTTGCAAAGTTCATGACAACTGAAACCTAATTTCTGTTCCCTTGGCACTTATGGTTCCATCTTTACCTTTTCGATTTTCCGATATACCCTTTTTCAGCTCCAATTTTGTATAGAGGTATCTGCCAGTTTTAAAATTTGATTAATAGTCAGACATTTTAAATACGCCATAAAAAATTATTAGGACTTAATCATGAAATTGACAAGTGGGCTAGTTAGAGGTGCTTTTTTTAGATGTTGATGCCCTAAACTCTGGATGTAAGATCTAGGCATTTTTGTAGCTGTAAACACAAGGATTTTATAGCTTTACCTGCATATTAATAGAATGTTTTACTACAAAATCTTGGTATTAATTTCTGTAATGACTATTTGGTTTTTGGATAGTCTTGTTTACCACAATTTGTAGTCTTATCAGCTGATCAGCTGGCTTTGAGTCTTGCAAAACTCCCAGGCTTTGCTTTGGGTTTTTTTTCTCCCTGGGGACATGCCTTTGGGTTGTCTTAGAAGTTTTGGACTGCACCATTCAGGGAAGTGCCCTGATTGGCTACAATCAATGGCTGGACAGTCTGCATAGCTATTTACTGACAACAAAAATACATGTCCTTTTGCCACCCTCTCTCCACAGTACAGTGTACATTATCTTTGCTCACATAATACATAGACATCTTCCTTTTATATGCAAAATCATCTGGTGTAAGCCAGAGAAAAATTGTCAGACATCAGAGTAAACTTAAAGCCAGAATGAACCAAAAAGAGTGAACAGAGGTATTCTTAACCCTTTTCATTTTGAGTTGACTCCTCTTGAGTGGTAAAATGGTCTGGCATTAGCCAGTGTAATATTAAGAAGTCAAATGCAGACTGAAAAGAATTAACCAACTTTTCATGTCAAAAAATAGCTTCTTATAATTTTTTTTTTTCCAATTGTAGAAAATAAACCGCAGGTTCCACCTGTCTAAAACAAAAATTAGCCGATTTAATAATATGGGTGGCCATATTGCATTTTACTTTGCATCAGCTGCTTGGGGAGCAGACATTA
This sequence comes from Heliopora coerulea, assembly GCA_030142905.1. Taxonomy (NCBI): domain Eukaryota; kingdom Metazoa; phylum Cnidaria; class Anthozoa; order Scleralcyonacea; family Helioporidae; genus Heliopora; species Heliopora coerulea. The sequence continues at coordinate 1,722,767 of JASJOG010000041.1, read as the reverse complement.
TTTTAAAGGTAAGAAAATCTCAGTACTTTTTGTTATTCTAGTTTGTGAAAGTTGAACAGTCTGGCATGTAAAGTGCTTCTAAAATAGCATTTTAAAAACATTCAGTGATTTTAAAAACATCAGCTGAAAGCCATGTTTGTACACTTACCTATCAGAAACATGTATTGTATGCTGTACATTTTGTTTTTTTGACAACGTCCACAGGAGGAGCTGTTGCCAAAAGTTTCAAACATATGGGATGGTTATCCACATGTTGAAATGACGTAAGTGATTATGGTCTGATAAAAGTGGTGATAATGCAGTAGCAGTAGGCTCAGTTACAGAAAGGAATACTGACCATATGAGGATGACAAGTCTACCACAAGGCTTGCCATTTGAACACAGGATTGATTAGGTGCTCAAGCAATGAGAATAATACAAATATAGATAACTGACAATAAGCACTTTTCTGACTTTTCATGCAACTCTCCTTTCACTTTCTGATTGCTATTTTCCTCTCCTTCAAGGTTTATGGTGAAGTTTTACTTTATTCTTCAAATGGCTTACTGGATCCATTGCTTTCCAGAGCTATACTTCCTACGAGCCAAAAAGGTTGGCAGGGAGACAATTTTTATATCATTTTTAAATGTAATTTAGGGATAAGGAGTGCTTGTTACAGTTAGTAAGAAATTCCACATCCCAGTGTCACCCAGAATTTCTAACTAAAAATTTAAATGTACAGTACAATACACTTAACATGGATGTGTATTAAACTATTGACTTTCATGGCTGCCTTGTAAGATTTATTTATCTACAAAGAGCCCTTTGAGGGTCAGGGAGTGGAGTACCTGAGTGAATACACACTTGTTTACAAAAAAAAAATATGGTGCAAGAAGATCACAAAGATAAACCAACATTTTCACCATCCAAGAATTTTTAACTGCTGTTAAGTACTTGTGACTTACTTTGAAAACATTTTATTGCCTTTTGTAGGAGGAGATATTGCCAAGAGTAAAAATGTATTTGCAATATCTTGCATTAATTATACCAGCATATATGCTCAAGTAAGTTTAGGTAAATGAAAAGTTGGTAAGGGGGGCAGGTTTAGTACATTTTTTATCTAGATTAATCATGCTAGAGAAGACAAAACCCTAACTGTGATGTCTTTGGTGTTAATTTTATCTCATCAGCTTCACCCGGCTTGGTATGGTATGCCTTGTCATTCATTATGTGGTGGAGTTTGTGTATTATTCCTTAAAAATCCTGAATTACATGGGCAAGACGGAAGGAGTGAAAAACAGGTGTGTTGCTATTTATCCAAGTAATATTATCTCAGGATCACTTTTGAATCTTTGAACACAATGTTTCTTAATAGTAATGTTTTAAACTTGAGTTGAAAGAAAGACTGAACATTTCAATTGAATTTTTTAGTCTTATGTTGGTATGGGCAATTCTGTACATCATTGCAAGGATTGCTATTATCACACTCTCAGTTGCAACTTTCTGGTAAGCCCAACACTTACACTGAACGTATTTGTATCAGTAACATTTGGCAATCATAATTATTATCATCAGCATTACCATCATCACCCATGGCCACAAGAAGCTGAGGGCAGTTGCCTTCCAATATGTCACATAGTCAGCTCAGAAATGTGTGTTCTTCATGTGAGATGTGAATCAGAGTCTATTTGTGGAGTGAAGTGACAGTAAATTGAACCAAGATTCACTTCTTTGGCACAAAAATGCTAGTTAACATTTACGTGAGAAGGTTTTCAATTGAATTTGCCCTTTTGTTTAAAGACAAAGGTTTATTTAACTTTTTTTTCACATCTAAAATATCAAATTGCTGCCAGTGCACCTGTCATTGTTACCAGCATCATCACAAGTTGAATAACCACCACTTGTTTATTATCAGAAATGTTATCATTGCTGTTATCGTCACCATCATCATCATGACAACTATCACCAGCACCATCTTAAGCCATATTCCTGTACTTCAGTAATTTCTATTATCGTAATCACCACCACTGTAACTGTTATCAGTGTCATAAATAGGATGCCTAGCTGAAACTTATTTTTGTCAATACCTGCCTCAGTATCAACAGTATCTCCACCATTGTTAATTTCACTAAACAGCAGATAACTAACTGGGCCCTGCCATGTTTAGGTAGTTTAGGTAAAAACACCAGGCACATAGGGTGGGGTTAGTGACTGCAATAGTATGATAATAGTGTAGTACTAGTGACTGCAGCATCCAGTTGGTCACTAAAGTTTGGTACCAGTGCTCCTCTCATTTTGTTGAAGACCTCTATGGCACTCCATTGCCTCATAATATACGACTTTTTATTACCAGTGTTGGTTTACCTAAACAAGATAGTGCTGAAAAGAAGGATTTAAATCCCAACTTTAACACAAAACCAATCAGGTATGGTGAGAAATTAGAAAATCTGCTCAAATGTTTAAAATGATAAAGTCAACTCCAGCTTTGGTTCAGTCATGAGTCACCTGGTATGGCTACTGGTTAAGTTATTAAGACATCGGAGGTTATTATGATGATTTTTTTCTCCTGCTTGGTCAAAGTGAATCACTTATCTTGTTATGGTCACATTATGCAAGGAGATTATGACATTTTGAACCATTTCAAAATGACCTATTCTTGATGAGTTCATGTTGAAGACAGGGATAAACCAATTATTGTGATATATGTTGGAAATGTGAGAGCTTGGAGATAACTTGAATGAATGATATATGAATGATCGTCAAGCTCTTATCTCAGAAAAACGATTTCTGAGCCCCAGACAGGGATTTGAACCCGCAGCCTTCTGATGACCGGAGAGACGCTCTAACCATTGAGCTACCAAGACTGAGGTAAGAGCTTGGCAATCGTTCATCTATCATTCATCCATTTATCAATGTTTTGCGAGTCTCAAAATCCATTGCCAGCCAACAATTTGAAAAAAATATTAGATAAAACATAATCCGAAAATAAACATTTAGTAAATAACTCAAGATATGAGCTTAAGAACAAGATAAAAGTAAGGTGATATTATTTTGACTTTATTTCAAAGCCTTCGTTAGATCAACTGATTGCACAAAGTATATATGATACACTGTATATAATATTACTAGCCAGGGTACCCGGGATTATGGAGAACAAAATGAAAAAGTTTCCTTTTCTTTCAAATATGATTTCAGAAAATTGAATGGTTCCTCACGAAGAAATAATTGTGCACAGAGTACCAGAGATGTGTATAGATGTTATTGTTTCTGTACCATGGTTTCTTTTTTTTTTTGAGGTATTTTTCGAGGTATTGATAGCTAATGTTACTCATCTGGTCATGGTGAGTTCGAATATGCAATTGAATCTTCTGTAAGTCTTATGGTTCTGGAGTTTTAAGGTAACAGACAAACGCCGTGACGCTCTAAATTTATATATACAGATCACCTTACTTTTGTCTTGTTCTTAAGCTTATATCTTAAGATAATTATGAAATGTTTATTTTCGGATTGCGAGTCTCACTTGTTTACTTTTATATTCCACATTCGCAGCTCATTTTTCTTCAATGTTTTTCACTTTTTCAGAGTTGCCTGTTTGGCCTTCATCGTTTTAATGCAGGCATGGTTAACCTGGAAGTTCATCTTGCACCAAGTACACTACTGGAGCGATGTACGACAAACCAACCGCCAAACGTCAGCCAAGAAAAAAGAGCAGAAAAAGAAGACGAAGAAGGCAGTAGAAAAGGAAGAGAAAAAGAAAGCGGTTTTAGATGAAAATGAAGAGACACCCGTCTCAAATGGAAAGCTAAAGAAATCTTAAGTGACACTAAGTTATTCTTTATTTTCTTTCATCGAACTAAACCAAAGTTCATATTGTCATTGCGCTACAATAATCGCGATATTTTCTTTGGGTAAGGTTAATTGCCTGTGGCTAAGTCAGGAATTTGAAAGTACCGAAAAAGATGGCTAATTCTTCTCTTAAACATAATCCTTAGCACTCAGGAAACGTTGCATATTACCAAAATAGGGGAAGATAGGGTTTTCAAAAATTAAATTTCGGAAGAAAAAAAGCTTGCATCCACTTAATTCACTCATGGTAATGTGTCAGTTGTTAATAAGAACTATTTTAAGCTTGAAAAGTGTCGTAGTTAAATTTACAGGCGCCATCTTTTTTGATACCATCATATACACAAGTACCGACTTTCTTCCGCCAGACAGTTCAAACGGAAATCTTCATGCTGCTTATTATGAGTTTTAATATACTTAGAAAAGCTCGAACGCTGTTGAGCCAAAATGCACCAGTTAGATTTTTAAGGTCTACCGGGACATTTGTTAGTATGGGTCAACCGGAATGAACACAGTACTCAAGAACGAATGCGTGTGGCTAAGTCTGCTTAATCTGAACTGACTTCTACTTTTTTCCGAAACAAATTTTCAGCTTGCTGCTTGTATTACCACTCGCGCAACAACTTGTTACGAAACAAATCATCAGATCTTTCTTATGCTTGGTTGCCGGACACGTCAGGAAAACCTTTCTCGCTAAATACCAAATCTCAAGAAGGAACTTAGTCGTCATTTGTTTCAACTTGCAACACCAAAATTTGTTGAGCGTCAAGTTGTTCATGTGGGTGGTAAACGTGCAACAACGCTTTTTAACTTGCCACTCAGTAGCATTGTGTCGCAAATTGGATCAAACTGTTGCTCGTTTTAATGGGGCTTTAACCGCATACTGTTGAACTACAACAGTGGTTGTCAACCAAATTTTTCTTGCGACCCGAAAATACTGAACTCGCTTTACCCAGGGACTCCAACCAAAACCCCGTTTACACTGTAACATCTTGGGTGCGGCACGGCCAATTAGCCGTGCCGCACATACATATACAGAGGTGCTCGGCACGGCTAAATTTTCAGGCACTGGTACCAAAATGTGGAACATGGAACTGTTTAAATGAAGATTTAAGATCTCCTAATGTTAGTTTAGCCGCGTTTAAAAGTGGCTAGCTTGATTACTATACTAACGCTATGAACAGCGTATACGATGTCGAAGATCCAAGGACACGGAAATCAGTACGCATTAAGTGCCATACTGCGAGGGCACTCATAGTTGGTTTAAAGTGCCTGTGTTGATATTTCAGTTTTTAGTTCTTACCTTGTATGATATAATTGTAGGTTAGATTTTTACTTCATTTTGAGGTCCACCGTAATTGGGGAGACTTGTGGTGGTGTCCCGAACCTTGTATATTTTACTTACTGGGTTGAAGCTTAATAAATCATAAATCAAAATGTGAGAAGTCCGTACCGTGCCCAAAACTAGCGGCACCCGTGCCAAAATTGTAGCCGTGCCGTGCCCAAAATATTAACAATGTAAACGAGGTTCAAATTCCAATAAATGAGGGTCTAAAAAGCAGTGATAAAAATCATACTTGAAAGAGTTGACGACGATTTTTAACGCAGTAAATATTTCACAAAAATTGATGCGTGTAACATGTCATGATTTGATATCGATTTTTGGCAAAATTTTACTGCCAAACTTGCAACTTCAAAAATCGTTGCCAAAAATTGTCCTGTGTTATGTCACCTTCGAACACAACGCGGGACTCCTGTCGTCACAGAACCATTGGATGCTTCAGCTTATTATGGGGACGAACTCTTATTGGACAGCTCCTATTATCCAACAAGTATTCGTCGCTATAATGATGGGTGGTAAATCAATCTAACGACGATGTTCCAACGAAACTTGACTTTGTTTTTGGGTGCATTGCACCCGAGAATGCCAACTTTCATTTAAACTTTGTTAGGTCGCTTGCAAAAAACTTGATGTTTTATGCACAGTAATAACTCTGAGTGCACTGTGCTTGTTTGTTATGTTGTGGCTAATTACATGAGACCGCTACCAAAGCGAAAATTTCCTAAAGTGTTTACGTGAGAATGAAATTAAACTAAAGCCATGTTCTTTCAAATATTTCTGACCGCATTCAGAGTTTTCGTTAATTTCCAGCAAAAACGGTTTTCTTGTTCATCACAACTTGGTTGGTCTGGAGAGATTTCGCATTTTCGTGAACAAAATTTCGTACCGGATCCAGTTCGAGCCGGTCTGAACTCATTCGTGTCGGTCCAGCACCCGAAATGAGTAAGACCGGTCCGGGCTTATTTTTCTAATCGGTTTCATGTGAACTAAAACTTGGATTTGTACGGAACCGATCTTTAGTGCCGGTCTGATTTAGTACCGGTCTCATGCAATGGGTCCCTTCTTATGTCACTTTTGTAAATTGTTACGTGAATAAACCGTTATGTCATTTTCCTCTCTTTCTTGCGTTTATTCTTATGTACTTAACCAAAATCTTGGGTTTTACAAGATGATCTTTTTCGGAGTTTGTTTTATTCTTTATTTTTAAAAAGTTCTTGATGCGCGATGACGTTTTCGACGACGTATGTGAATTGCAGACACTCAGAGAGTAAGAGATGAAATTTCTCCCCAGCTAGCCTGGTAGAAGATACCAAAGCTCAGCCCCAACTGAAATTTTGGTCATGTGAACGCAAGATAATTTTTTCAGAGATTTCTACGCGAAATGCTCCATGAATTTGACTTCTTTGTGTGGCGAATATATCATGTCTGAATAAGAGAAAATTTACTGTAAGTACGATCAATATCTACATAATCATAAAAATTTTCACTCTCAATTAGATAAATACATTTGCCTGAAGGACACTCCTTCTAGACAAATTTGGCTACAAAATACCTTTCTCGATAAACACCGTTGAGTTTAGTAAATTTTCATTGAAGATTCGAATAATTTGGCCAGTTCTTCCTCTCCTGGTGCACCAGCTGGCGCCAATTTTGTGACCCTATGCTGTGGGATGGTTCCTCTCACTAAGTCCTCAATATCACTTGTGGAATATCCAACTGCAGCGAGGCCATCGTCAACATCAAGGTCATACATAAACTGTGTTAAGTAATCAGACATAACTTTACCTGCATCATCCATCCGGATACCAGAAATATCTACGCCTAAAAGTGGAGACGCCCGTAAAATATCTCAGTTCGAGTTGCTTCAGCGCATACTAATTAAAGTATATCACATTTTTAATAAGTTAGGAGAAACATAAGAACCCCTGCATGAACCCTGAGGGTAATGAGACCTGGTATAACTTTGCAACAAAGTAAGACATAAACTGTCAATTAAGTGAGTAGCGAACAACGCGCGAGAAATGATGTGAGGATAATGTAATGAAGTAAGAAGCGACTGAGGCCTCGACCGAACATCATTTGTCAGAATAAAACATCTCCCAACACTTCTCTTTTTTGACCCTCCACTCTCCTGTCAGACTGCTGATATTCGCTGGTCAGTGATGTACCTGGGCATTTCATTATGAGACTTTCGAGCCACGGGTGACAAGAAATTTGTAAAAAGTTAGGAAATAGTGCATAGTTCATCACAGGGAGGGGGGAGGAGTTTTTTTCTGGTTCATTCATGTCTGAGACGGCAGAGTGGGGAAACTGGGCACCCCGCCTTTTCTGAGAACTCATGCACTTTCAGATGCACAACGCATGGAAAAAAGACGCAAAAGCATTGCAATTTTTCATGAGTTGCTGTCGTATAGTTTTAAGTTTGATTGAGGGAGATTCATGCTTGGGAGATTTGCATGTTGATAAAATTTTCCGAACATGAACGTCTTCAGACCATCCTAGATCTTTAGCCCGTCCCAAGTGGAATTCCCTCCAACGTACCGGCAAGTTACATGCAAGGCAAGATGGAAGAACTAACCTAACGCTTCAGCTGCTTCAAGGTGCCGTTCTGGACACGCAGGCGAAGTAAATGCGAACACGGCAGGAGCGGAAAGAACGACAGAAAGTCCGTGAGGCTAAAATAAAGAAGAATAGACAGCAAAAGTCAAGAAAATATGCTGATACGTGAAAGAAAGACTTCACACACCTGCCTTGTTTTCAAAAAAGCCAGTAAGTATAATGGCAGGAACAAGTAAACATTTCAAAATGGCGGGAACAAGAGAACTTTTGAAATTTTCAATTGAGGAGTTTTATCCTGTTAATGGTTGCAGGGGCGCAACTAGAAATTTCGAAGGGCACGGGTTGGGTGGTAATATTAAGGTACCGTCGGTGTAATTTTGATCATTTCGGGTGAAGTAAATAAATGTGGCTTTGGGAAGTGAGGGCAAAAAGGTGTCACTATAAATGCACATAAAACATTTTTATCGTGTTTCGATAGAGTCATAGAAACACTCGTGGAAGTCGTGGAGAACTCAAAATTGTGTGAAACACTGTCAATTCCGGGCTCCTGTTCCAACCGACATTTCCCGCTCTCCAAGACTTCCGCTTGTGATTTAGATAAAGATAAAAGAAAAGATAAGATAAAATATATTTAATGTGTCGTACACTTAGCTAAATAAGGTGTGACATCGCGACAAAGTCTACAATGGCACGCCATTGTAGACTTTGTGAACAAAGAAAAGAGAGACTTCTCAAAAACAAATAGAAAATAGTTTCTGTGTTTGGTCACCTTCAGTTAAGGAAACAAGAATGACGCCATTCCCACCGGAAACATGGCCAAAATGCATGGCCTATTTTAACAAATGATACACATGGCATCATTCGTATTTCTGTCACTGTTCAGAGACACGCAATAAGTAAAGTCGCACAACTCACTATAATTGGATAGTCTGTCGTGTAGTCTTTGGCTTTGTACGCTTTGACGAGGCCAGAAATAGCGTAGGACATACCGTGGCTGAAAGGTCGTAAGAGAGATGAAGACGCAGTGAATTCTGAAACTTTCGAATTTTACGATTCTACGTGAATCAGTCTTTAATAATACTAAAGTAACTTTGTTGAAATTTTTCTATCTTGCCTCACGTTATTACCAACCGATACCAATTCATAAGCAGAGACTTTATACGAAGTTATACGCTCATAGCATGCGTGGAACACCCACATTTCGACTTGCCTTAGTTTATTTTTTCTCCTAAAGCAACGCCATTGTTTAATCCAGTCTTTTTACAATTGACTGAACGAGAGCCTCTATCAACTCATTTAACTAAATTAAATGCGTCAACAGTTTATTTCACATCTTACCATAGATGTACACCAGCGTTTCCGAAACCAATCCCAGCAAAAACACTTGCCAAATGCATTTCCGACCGAGCTTCGAGATCTTCAGGGTCTTTGACGGCTCTGAGACAAAACAATCTTAATTTGTTAGCGCTACTCCAAGTAAACGAACCCATACCAGAGAAGTAGAGAAAAACTCTAATTGACCGCGGCTGGGAGAGTTTCCCTCCACTTGTCCGGTATGTGTTCGTTCACTTGGAGTGGTGCTAATATAGATCCTTGTTCTTCACCCAAGTAAATAATCCCATATAGTTAATCTCAATTTGTATTCGACTTAGGACAGTGGATTACATCAACATCGTGCGTTTACCTCTTCATATACTTTTTAACTGTTCTCAGGGCCTGTAAAGCCCATATGTCGCTGATTGGATTACTACCTTGGTAAGCTGGTCGAACGTTTGGATTGGATGGTCGGGGTGTTCTCTCGTTGTACGGAATGGCAGTGTAGGATTCCAGAGCATGACTACAAAAAGATGGTGATGAAATAAATCTTGGAAACGTATGATAGTTCAGTTATAATATAGTCAGGAAAGCTTACGTAAAGATTACTGTGTTCCTTTAGGGCTTTCTTTAGCTTGATATGTCTCTACACGATACGACTGTCACATCGACTGTTCATTCTGGCTTATGCAATTAACCCGAAAGTATACGATTCCGGCTTACTATCCGCTCACGAATGTTGTAATGTCTCCTGAAAATTCTATTGACCGAATCATATACACCAGGGTTCAAGAGATACAATAGTATGTGACAATTATGCCTTGCAGATCAAGCCATACTCATCCTTACTCAATGAGTTAAAGTTCAACTTAAAATGTCAATTTTTAAATTTAATTGTAAATTTTAACTTTAGATCGAATTTAACGATAACATGGACGTACTATCGTTATGTGTGAGATAACAGAATTTAGAAACTATCAAATGGATTTCCGTGTTTGGATTCTGCGATCCAAATACGCGGGACGTGGCGAGATTTGAGAAAAGCGCGAAAAAACACGAGCCGCTTGGCGAGTAAAAAGGTAAAACAAAAGTCAGCATTTTTTTTTTCTAGCTCTTCGATAGTCAAGCAAGGTAATAAGTCTTGGAATCACAGTATTCAAACACACAAAAACCAATACGTATTTCTTTTATTAAATAATAGAATGAAAGTGCAAAACGAATTTCATTACACTTTTACAATTTACGGTCAAAAGAGATAACCCTATACTTCAAGCCAGGAAAATCAATTACATAACCATGCTTTTCATTAAAAAGATACAAGAGTTTGCGGTAACGTCACGTTGTTTATTGTTAGATTTTGCTGAGCTTTCGTCCTGGACACTTAGGACTTCCTCAAAGCAAGAAACAATATGAAGCCTGAGTGTCCAGGACAAAAGCTCAGCAAGATTTAACATTAAACAACGTGACGTTACCGCAAACGCTTGTGTCTTTTTAATGAATTTATATGGTCATGCCAAGCTTTAAATCTCTTAACCATGCTTACGCTGAATGAATAGTAGTAATGATATTTTCGCCATCTCCAGCGTTTTGGCGCCCCAGGATACTGCCTAATTCGCCCTGCACGTCCTAATATTGTAACTTGACGGATCAGCACATTGGAATTGTGGTGCGTTGCCAACGAAACTTCTTCTCAAAATGTTCGTGTTGTATCGATGTCATAGAGGAAAGGAAACAACGCGCATTCAGACGTCAAACGTCAAATGGGTTTCGAAACTAGAGATGACTACTGTGGAAATTTTAATTGTTGCAGTAGTATTTTAATAGCTGATATGCTATTGCGACAGTTTTTAGGAGCATTCAAGTCCAAACGTTTCTACAACTTCAACAGAATACTTTGAATTAAGTTGTTGGCACGAACTATCTGTTGATAAAATCTGAAAATATTCTATGAAGGGATATATAAGAAGTCTACAACTGGCAACTAATTTTAGAGCTATCCTTGATAAATCTCAGGCTAAGATACAGACTATAAACGAATCAGTGATTTGGACAAATTCAACTTTATTTCATATCGAATAAAAAGGAGCAGAAACTATCAAAACTATCGATAATTCACAAAATTATTGCGAAAGTTATCGATAGTTCGACGTATCGCTACATCACTATTCGGAACAATTTGAAAAATTTGTAAAAACAGAGATAAACATAAGTGCCCAGCTCAATATGCGAAGGTGAAAAGTCACCTTTTCAAAACATAGGCAAGCCACAAATAAAATTTATAGAGATTTATTACACTAACCTTTCGTTGCCATCGCGCAACATTATCAAAGTGACGTTATCAACTTTGATAATGTTGATAAGATTTCCGCCTGGTAAATCATTGATAAACAGAGATAAGTTCGATTATCACCAATAGTTTGCCAACATTTGACAACTGTTGTTGCGACGTTCACACGGTCCAACTTCAGTTTGTCAATTCGCATTTGCAAACTTTTGCTTTTCTGGTAGCGAAGTCTTAACATAAATCACAGGCGAAGCAACACTTACCATAAAACATCAAAACCACTGTTTGCAGCCACCCTTGCTGGCATGTAACGCGTGTGGAGTGGATCAACAATGCCAAGTAATGGACGAATGGCCCGATTGGCAATACCTTTACCGAGAGAAAAAAAACAAAACCTTTTTACTGTAAGGATCAAGCAGTAAATTCATGTTAGTGCAGTACGAGTCCTATATATTGAAAATGTGGCATGGCAGGAAAAATTGCAGTAGCACTTGAGATTTTGTTGTTCTGAAGAACAAACCTGTTTTAGCCTTTAATGGTTCATAGTCAAAGATTGCCACACCAGTGGTTTCACTACCTGGATAAGACAAAAGAACGTCTTTAGATACTATTAGTACGCGAGATACTCAACACACTTGCACATATGGTCAAGACATCTTCGTACCTGTGCCAGCCGTAGTTGGAACTGAAAAAAGGAATACAATGATCGTTATAGCACTTAATTACTATACCTAAGGCTATGCGCAAATGTTTAACACCATATACAATGCAAAAAAAACAGTTTTGGTTTCATTAAATTGCTTGGGTTTCGATTGTACAAATTATTCAATCTTTTGAAAAACTAGGCCGACTTATCTGCGAGTGAGTGGACGTCACATCTTTTTATTATAATCTAAAATATGTTAATCAAAAGAAAACATCTACGGACTGCCTTGATGATATCCAGTGCATTAGACACATACTAACTTGCAATAAGAGGCTTCAATGTTTTTGTTACAGGAAGCCCTTTCCCAATTGGAGCATTCACGAAATCCAAAAATTCGTTCTTGGGGCAAGTGGAATAGAGGTTGGCTGCTTTGGCAGTGTCCATGACTGAGCCACCTCCAACGGCAAGGAAGGAGTCGAAATGACCTCTCTTGGCAAATTCAATAGCCTCCAGAAAACTAAAAGGTAAATTGTGATCAGTTTTATGAAGTAAATATAAAGTAATTGTAATTCTGACTGCTTTCAGTTGATTTGACAGCTGAGTTGGCGGTGCAGCGGCTCGGCTACCGAAGGCGCGACATCAAATCCTTATTGGTTCATTAAAAATTCTCAAGTTGACTTTTGCAATTTTTCATTGACCAAGAAAATCATGGTTGTCATCATCATGAGCATCTCAGGCAGCAGCAGAAGCATCACAATCATTGTCATCATCACTATAATCATCATCATCATCACTATAATCATCATCATCATCACTATAATCATCATCATCATCATCACCATCATCATCACTATAATCATCATTGTCATCATCATCATGATCATCATCATCATCACTATAATCATCATCATCATCATCACCATCATCATCACTATAATCATCATTGTCATCATCATCATGATCATCACCATCACTGCCATCATTACCATTGTTATCACATGCATCACCATCATATGGCCATCATGATCATTACCATCATTACCATCATCATCATCAGCATCTTCATAATTACCTTCATTATCATCAATATTTACTTCAAGGTCATTATGCTCATTACTCTAATTGCAATGATCATTATCATTAAGGCCATTATTGTCCTTATCATTGTCATCATCACCAAAATTATTATCATCATCATCATCATCATTGCCATCACCATCCAGATTATAACAATCACCATTACTATCACGACAATCATAACCATCATTAAAACCAGTAAGGAATCACCTCAACAACCAGAAAATAGTGTCCTCATACAAAATAAAATCTGCTTTATTTTGTATTTGCTTAAACTGTTGGCCAGTTATGGTTTTTTATAGTGTCCACAAGGTTCCTCACCTTTCGTTAGTTGGCTCAATTCTCACATTATCAAAAATATCATGCTTCACATCATGAATAAACAATGATTCCAAAGCTTCAAGAACTGGTGGGAGTTCACTGAGCTAGAACATGACAAACCAACATTTTAAGTTGGGAAATTACAGTTTTGCAACAGTAGAAAATAAGCAAGTTTCACAGACGTGTAATTTGCTGGTGTTTTTGTACTTTACACTGCTTTGAAATGGTTTGGTTTTGTTTTGATCAAAAACAAAATGAAGTGTAGAATCTCAATAAAGAAAAAGATCCAAATTTATCTCAGGGCAAAGGAGTATAAATTTGTCAAAAATCAACAATCCTTTTCCTCACTTGGTATCATTGTTCAAATAATTTCACTATGCCTACTGTCAAGCAAAGCATTGGTAGGGAAAGCAGATAATTAACTCCTAATCATTTGGGAAGAAACCTGATGAGAAACTGCAAACATTAGAATGTACAATTCAAATGGTCTACTATGAAGCCTATCACTTTTTGGGGAACATGTGTCTTACTGAAATCCAGCTGTTATTGATAGTAAATGTTATCAATAATTACTAAGAGCAGTATTTATGTTGCACATACTTGCCTTTTTGTCTGTAATCACACAGACATTCTTTGCTCCCATATTTTTAAAATCCTGAAGAAAAGAGGTGCAGTCATAAAACCCTCCAGTTAACTGCTATAATTACAGAAGAAAATTAAGTTTTGCAAGGATACAACGAGACTAAACCAGTCACTTACCATGCCAACTTCTTGGGTTACTCCTGGTCCAAATCTTATGCTGGAGGATGCCATCTGATTTTGAATAGAGCAATGATTATTAGCATCAATGTGGTTTTGTCATCCGTGGGTTCTGAAATATGTATTCATCTAAATTTTTATAGAATTTTTATAAATTACCTTATTTTTAGTCCTTTCATACTTCCCTATCTGTTTATTGGCAACATAATAATCATGTTATAAAAAGCAAAAAGGCTTAGAGAACTCTGAAATCTTAGAAAAAAACTGACATTTCAAGTGAAGGCTCTTTCATGGAGTGAAGCATTTCTCTCTGTTTCTAGGTTTGGGCAGTTCCCTAACCCTTTTGGGATTTTACAAGTCATTCAACACTGTCCACAAGGCATTCTATTTTTATAATCATACTGCAGAAAATAAACACCCAAAAATATTTTTGAGGAAATTCTACTTGGACATGTCAAATGGCACTGATTCTTTCAATGTAACAGCTCTTTAAACCCTTGACCCAACAAAAATGCAACTCTCTGACAGTCCACTGTCATGAACTTGTGGTAACTACTAAATTGCATTAACCCTTTTACTGCAAGAGCTCTCCTTTGGATAAGTAAAATTGTCTGGTATTAGTCAGCATAAAATAACAGAAATCATATCCCACTGGAAAAGAGTTAAGACTATGGCCAAATGAGAACATAAATCAATACAAGTCAAGGACAACCTTTTAAAAGTGAATCCATATATGAACACCTACAACCTCAAGTTAATGCTAACTTATGTAAGTTGGTGACTGAACTAGTGAGCTTGCAGGGAATTGAAGTCTCCTTCGAGGAGTGTCTGGAGGTATCTTGTTTCACGGACATCATTGAAATGCTAGGGAAGGTTAGAATGAACATAAATACTTATAGCACTTCATATACCTAATAACCAATGACAACTATGTGTATCTGACAAATGTTCATGAAACTCCATTGTTTAATTTTTCATCCCAGATATCATCATGACATTATATTTTAAATTGGCTAAAGCCAGACAATTTTAATTATCAAGGCAGTGCTGTAATAAGGGGGGGACACTGGGGCACTTGCCCCAGGCACTAAATTTCATAGAGCTTCATTTTCATTAACAAAAATTCAATTTTTCAGGCCTTTTTGTCCAGATTCAAAAATATTTTGCAAAGCTCAACAGCTTGATTGTGCTTCATTAATTGAGGACTTTGCTGCTGTCAAGGCTCAGAAGCACCTGTTTTAAAATTTCAATTACATTTTGAGTTATAAAAAACAAAAAGTACAATAAACATTTGCTTTTACAGAAGCACTTTGTTTAGTTGTATTAGAGAGGGTTGGGGGGTGGCTTCAACACAGTTTACCCAGGGCAAATTACCACCAAGGTATGGCTTTGTGTCAAGGGAAGACATCTTGGTTAAAATGGGGAAGACACTTGGAAGATCTTGTCCAGGAGAGCTGGTCTTCCTCTTGTATAAATAATTAAAAAGAAATTTTACAAAGAGTTTGTCTGAGGGGCTGCATCTCAGCAAAGAGAGCCAGTTCAACTAAGAAGGTTGGTTCACTTCCATATAAATACCACCTAAGGGGTTAAAGGTTTAAAATTTGAGTAACCTATTGTAATTGTTTTCTGGAGAAGCCTAGACAGTAAAGTATGTTTGTAGGTAAAAAAAAAAGCAGGAAATATCCTTGCTCACAGTGTTTCTGCAAAAATGTTCCACAGTTTTCATTGAACATGTGGTCTGAACATTTGTTTAAGGTACACCATTTGGAAACACAGCAAGAAAACAAACCTCAAAAGCATATTCCTTATTTCTAGATCCATCTGAAACTGTTGTAGATTCAGATGTAGAACCTTGAAAAATGATATGAGAAAGTTCTTTATTACAGAAATAGAAAAGAGGCAGATGAGGCAAAAGTTAGCTTTAATGTGGACAGACTAAAGAAATCAAGTTGACCATTTCTTTATCAGTAATGTACAAAGGTATTGTAGGTATTTGTGAAAATGTGAGTCCAATATAGTGACTATGTCAAAGCCAAGTAACAGTAGCTTAATACGGTGTCAGAAATGTGCAAAGTGAATCAGCAAAATCAGATGATAACTTCAAAAATTTTAGCCTAAAGATGATATGATTATTTGCTTGTTATATTTATAACAAAATCATCAATTGTGCAGCAGTGTAATTACTATAATTGCACTCCTCCTGACCAATCAAAATGCAATAATGTTGTTATGCATATTATAACAGCTTCATTTATAAGATAACTAATGTAATTACCATGTTGACTGAATGCCTGTGAATGAGCTGGACAGCTACAACTGCAATTAAAAAGTAATCAAAATTATTATGAAATCGTTAACAAATAAAGTAATAGTCACTGTTGTTAAAATGACAATCATCACTATTAAACTGGCAAAAACACTAGTACACCAGCAGATACAGAGTCAAAAGTTAAAAAAAGTTTTCAAATAAATCTATTTTTGCCTAGCACAGTTAGGGAGTACACTGTGCCAGAAACACCAAAATATCCTCCACTTACCTAGTACCATGGTTAACAGAGTCAGGGGGAGCAATTGCCCCCTCTTAAAATTCCAATAATAATTAATAGAACCTTAAAAAATACAGTTATTTTGTGCACTTTAGGTAGTTTTGGGGGTTGGGTCCTATGGCCTGCTATGGCCTCGTCTTCACAGTTCCAAATTGTTCTAGAAATCTTGCTATCTACCCAATATAAAATATTTCAAATATTTTTCATTACATTTTTATGAATGTGCATGTATTGGATTAAAACGAAATCATTGGGCAGACTGTCAATCAATGACTACTACATATAGTTACACATACGGTCGCATAAATATTACAGGTTTTGCAAGCAAACTTACTTTGACGCAGTCAAAAGCCTCAAAACTCTGAAAACTTTTTCACGAGCAATGACGGACTTACTCATCTTATTAAGAGTTTCGCGTGAATTCCTTGTCCTGCAATGACTCAAAAAATCAACACTGATAGAAGCAGTTAATCTCAAATATCATGTAATCTCTGTATAATGTCACTATCGTCCGTCTCTATAGCTACTCAAAGTTCGTCGTCTACCGAAGGTAAAACGACCTCATTGAAGAAAACAGGAAATAACTGCTTACCTTTTATTTCATTTCAGAATCATCCTCACTGCGCTTCTTTATTGCCAAATCCATCTCAGTGGGCCACTTACGCCAACTAGATGGAGGAGAATGCATTCATTAGGAAATCAAACGATAGACTCGGCTGACTGGTAGTTTTGATATAGTGAAATATCAGCAGCTTGCAAGTTTTAACAGAAAGTGCAAACCAGTGAACCGATTTGCAACTTGACGGTAAACCACAAACTCCAGGTACACTCACGATAAAAACCGACACTTTCCGACACACATCGGAAAAACTCAAGAACCACTGTTGATCAAAATGGCGTCGACAGGGACAGCATTATTCGGTTCATCAGCTGGTAATTCCTCAAAGAACTTGGTAGAATTTCGAGCGGGAAAGATGAAGTTGAACGGAACAACTGTCACTGCTGATAATCGTAAAGGTTTGGTGTATGTCTTTCAAGGAGAAGACGCGTTAATGCACTTTTGTTGGAAAGACCGAACAACCGGCACTGTTGAAGATGTAAAATATCATTTTCACTTTTTTTTATTTTCATTTGAAACTAATATTAAATTTTATTAGTATCGCGGGATAGATAATTTTGAACGATTAGAAAATACTTCCACTGTACTTTCTTCACAACCATGCACTCAGATTTTTCACAATCACACTGGAAACATTTTGGAGGAATATTTTCCGGAAAAGATGTGAAAAACTGACGCCATGTTGCTTGCCTCAAATAGTCAAGCAGCTTTCCACGTACAAAAACAAAGATTTCCAATGTGGATTAAGTTTTTCCATTTGCAGAGAAGTGTACAATATACTTTGGTTCCTATTTATTCCTCATGGGGTGCAGCAATGACAGTAATTCCTTTGTTTTTCCCTACATTATTTGACCTGCTAATGAACATTTCAAGAACATGTCCCCTTTACAGGCCTTTACAATGGCTTCATGTAGAAGATATATGATCAAAGGTTTGGTATATAAAGGGTCAGATGGTTCCTTGGCATTATCTTTGTGCTAATTTATTGTCAAGTCAAATTCTTGGCACAATCAGGGTTTCCCTTTGGCACAGATTATTAGAAGTTTTCCATGCACAATTTGCTGAAGTGTCTTTATTTATATTGGGTAACTCTATCTGGTAGCTAAGTTGTTCTCCCTGGAAGTCCATTAAGGGCTAACCCTCTTGGGTTTAGTTATATTTACAGGACGAAACTGGAGTACCTGATAAAATATGAGATAATTGGTAGAGTAACTTGATATCTGTATGGAATTTTAACCAGTTAACTCCCAGGGCTTATCCCTGTGATAAGTAAAAACATCTGGTGTCAGCCATAGGAAAACACTAAAGTGCATCCTTGCCCTGTAGTGGGTTAAAGAATTAGCATTTAACACTCAAGCCCAGGGCACATCCCAATGATGAATGAAGTCATCTGCCATTGGCCCAAGTAAAGTACTAAATAACTGCATAGAGCTGGAATCCAAACCCTAGTCACTGTGGTTTGAGACACATACCACCCCTATGCTACCAAACAAAGAGCACTTCACACCCCTTTTCAACAGTAACTTCAACATGGTGTTCCCTGGCTAGGAAGTGGTTGGGTGACAAGGCATTATAACAGCTGGGGCTTTTCCTTTTAAAATTATATAAACTTTGCTCAAGTGACTTTGTTCCATTTCTAGGATTTAATTATCTTTCCAGATGATGTGGAGTATAAAGCAGTGAAGCAGTGCAAAACTGGCCGTGTTTTCTTGCTAAAGTTTAAAAACTCCTCGCGTAAATTGTTCTTCTGGATGCAAGAACCAAAGGCAGACAAGGATGAAGAATTGAGCAAGAAAATAAATGATTACTTGAACAACCCACCTGCACCTGGTTCATCAGCTGGAGGGCTGAGGCATTTGGGTGACCAGTTAATAGGTAACTTGGTGATACAAGCATGTGGTGTACCTCTCATATTTGACTTACTGAACATTAGTTCATTATCTCCACATACAACTAGATTTGCCTTTCTGCTACCTTTAATTCAATCATGTAATTATGTTTAACTAAAGCCTAATGACTGATACAATATGAGAACATTCTGTCATCTGCCCTTGTTGCATCACCAGAGAGCATGCAAGTATGATTCAAGCATTGGGTTACCAAAATTGATAATGATTTATGAATAGAATAAAATCTATATTGAACAAAATGATGGATATATCCTAGATAACTGCTACATGTGCTTTTGGGCAAATTATTACTGAAGTGACTAATATTACCTTGTATTAACATTCAATTATGTTTCATCCATGAATATGTAGCAGGACAGAATTGTAATAACTATATATATTTGGAAAATGTTGAACACAACTGATGAGGGAGGTCAAAATCTGAAAAATTTAGCCATGAAAGTTATTAACAATTTTTCTTCCTGTATTTCACAGGTGATACAAGTCTTCAAGGTTTGATTGGCAACATGGATCAACAACAACTTCTTCAACTGCTTGGAAGCGGTCAAGGACTTAGTGGTCTTGGAGGTTTGGGTGGTTTGGCATCAAGAGGTTCAAGTGCTGGAGGAACTCCCCGAAGCAGGCCAAGTGACAGTGTTCCACCAGTGTCAGCTGCATCCCAGTATGTGCCATAAAGTTGATTCACTCTAAACTGCTCAGCACTATTGAAAAGCTCAGGGCTGTTGTTGCAGCTCCATTATATTAGTAGGGGGAGAGAAGTAACTTTTCCAAGTCATTTTTGTGTCAAAGATGCAAATGGCCTATGGAATATGGAGACATTTATCCATCTTTAGATTGCCATTTTTACCAGTCTAAGCCAAATTCAAATGTGAAACTTTTCATGGACTGAGTCCAATATAAATCAATGAAGTTCTTTGCTTATGGTCATTTGCATCAAATTTACAAAAGTATTTGAAAAGTTGGACACTAAAACTAAGCCTAAAGTCAAAAAAGTGACCATCTTAAAAAGACAAGTTCTGCAAATCATTGCCTTAACTAATGTTATACCGCTTGTTGCCTATTCTTGTTCTTTCAGACCTTCAGAGAACCAGTCTTCTACTAATCAAAGCCAGTCTGCACCAGCTAGCAATGAGGCTGTTCAGGAAACAACTCCAACTCCTAGTGCTCCAAGTGTTCAGCTGAGTGATCTACAAAGTATTTTGTCTAACATGGAAAGTAAGTGGTTATTTGCTTATGAGTGTAGATAAGAAAGTATATATTAAGGTGGCTTTGAAATAAATCCACCTGACTTCTATTTGAAGAATTGGGTAGTTTCTTTGAAGACACTTAATTTTTCCCCATCACCATCTATTCAAAAGAAATTGAAAGTACTAGACTGTTATGAATTGTAATAGTAAACAGCAGTGATGCATTCAAGAGCAATTATTAGAATCTTAGTGCTAAAGTTTAAAGATGCTGTAGTGTTCCATTACACTGAAAATTTCAATGCAGTTCAACAGCCATTGATGTATGTTTGAAAAACTACAATGAAAATCTAAGAAGGGGAGTAAAATTAATTATAAAAACATCACTTCATAAGTATTTAAGGGAAAAATTTAACCTTTAATATTTATGAACATTAATGAAGAACTATAGAACCCTGGAGAGAGCAATGCTCCACAAAAATTTGGTTGAGAACACTGGTTATGATAATCATTTCTATTTGGTATTTTTGTTGTATAGTTCCTAACCCTGAGCAAGTTAATGCATCAGAAGGTATGGAAGGTATTCACTCATTTAACACCATAGCATGCAAGACAATTTTATTTTGCTTTAGTGCAACCCGAAGGACATTCACAAGAACAATTTGAATGCTTAATGTTACAGCACATTTTATTTAATGTTGCAGCTGTGGATTTAAACCTTGTCATCACACCGGAAAATCTTGCACCAATGTTAAGAAATCCAGAAGTTAGAAGCCAATTAATACCATTCTTGCCTGCTGGGCAAGAACTTCCACAAGATGAAGAACAACTTCTACTCACACTACAGTCTCCTCACTTTCAACAAGTTAGTAGTGTGAAAAATACATTGTAAAGATAAAACATAAAACGTTTTTTATTTTTGAACAAGCGGTGTCAAACTGCTTGTGACTGGACCAAAGGGACATGCTGACAATAATTGTACTTCTGTTTTAATTGAATGCATACAATTGTGTGATTGTCAATGTCATCCACAGTGTCACTGTGGTATTTTTTATGAACCTGTAGTGGGGAAGGATTAATGACTAAAATATAAAGCATCAAAAGTTCACAGACTTCTTAATAAGGATTTGTTGATATGTTTTGGTTATTCTTTCAGAGTTTACAAGCATTCAGCTCTGCTCTACAATCTGGTCAGTTAGGACCACTCATGAGCCAGTTTCAGCTGCCAGACGAGGCAGTCCAAGCAGCTACACGAGGAGGTAAAAACTAAAATGCCAAAACCATCTAATCTGTGGTCTTTGTATTATAATTTATCCTGCTCATTACATTAATTGCAGATGCTCAATTTAGACTGTGCAAACAAGTTATGCTCAACCCCATACCTCTCTTTTGATGATTTGATGACAGTCACTTCAATGAGACTTGGAGAATGACGATATAGCTGTAATACAATGCTCTTTGGTTAAGGTTCCATGGATCTTGCCACAATATCACATGCAAATTGACACATTTCAAGCTGCTCTTTTCTAAGTACATCTAAATTGAAATCTATTGTCAGGAGAATCTAAAATGAAGGATGCTTATCTTGATTTTTATGATTAATTTAGTAGTTTAAACTGACAATAATGGCAAAAACAAAATTAGACTGTAAGTTGAGCTAAGTTTGACTAGCTGGTATCAGATGAGTGTAAGAGGTTTGGTTTTCACCAATGAACTGTTATACCATTCATATCACTGTACTTCAATGATTTATGATTGTTTTTGCAACTAAAGTAAATTAGTTCCAAGTGCACTGTGGAAAAGGGATCATATTATTAATTTTATATTGAAGGGGAAGGCAGAAACTTTCAGACTGAACATCCTATTAACTTCACCTCCAATTAACTTCACCTATCTATAACCAAAATTGATCAGCCCCATTTCAGCCTGTAACAACAGTATTATTTCCAACCTAACTGCATAGCTTCTTTAAAACTTGATATTAATGACCTTACTAACTACCCCAGATCAAAAACAGGGCAATGTGTTGTGGTAAATGAAAATTAGCAATCTATATTTAACCACATTTTAGTAAATTTGGCCCACAATATTTGCTTTTGATTCCAGATGCTATGGAACTTGCACAAGCTATTCAAGGTAACTCAGAAGATTCAACTTCTGATTCAAAGAAAGAAACCAAGGAGGGTGAAGATATGGCATTAGACTAATATACGAATTATGTGAACTTGATGTTCTTTAGTGAAAATTGAAAAACCAAATCAATGTGATATAGTTCTGCTTTAGTTGATAAAGTACATCAAATATTTGTCTTCAGCAACTTTTGGTATTTTGCTAAAAAAAATGTTAGACTGCAGATTTTCTGTTTCTGACAACAGCCCTTTCACAGGTCAGACACACCCCACTCTATCAGAAATGTTATCAACACAAAAATTAATACTTTAAAATGAATTTAGTGTTCTTTTTGCTTGCTCAGCTAATTTCTTATTTGTTCATATCAGTTTAAATGGCTCATACTGTACACATTTAAGCATTATTTTGAAATTTCTGTGGCCTAATGTTTAGAAATCAGACTGTTAATATTTGCTGTTTGGGTATATTCCACAACGTTCAAAGATTATTTTAAAAATTTTTGTGACACTTAAAAATCTCCTTCATACTGTAAACTCCATTATTTTGTTGTTTGGAATGTTTTTGGGACAGGAGTCCATTTCAATGAAGAAATTCATGGGCTATGTTGTGGAATGAAGTCCTCATTTCACAACAAAATGAAGTTTTATTATACTGTATTCAGTTTTTCATGACTGATAGTTAAATTTCATGATTTTCAAGGCCCTGAAAATAAAAACTGGAATTTTCATTACCAGTTATACAGTATTTCTATTTGGAATATAGATGTTAAAATCAGTTAGTGATTTTAGTTCCCAGCTGTGAAACATCACAGTAAAGGCATGTTCAATTGAACAACATGGGACAAAACAGCCTTACATTACTACAGCACCACTCACATTAAAACTCCATTAAAACAAAAAGTTGTTTAAAACGTTTTTATTTCTAATTGATGCATGTAGCACACTAGACACTAAGCAAGTGTACAATGCTAAATATTGTAATTAAAAACTGCTGAAAATTTGATTCTAGTTTCACAAATGGTACATACAGAGTATTTACACTCAATGAAACCTAATATTGCATTGAAGAAATTTTGCAGATTAAAATTACCTCAAGTACAGCATTCAAGTTTAGATAGATCCAAAGAGTTAAAATGTAAGGCTAAACAATTGCTTTCCCACCAGTTGGCTCTTCCTGAACTGTTGAAGTTTGAAGAGAAGTTGCCACATGGATATTTCTTTGACCTAGAAAGTAAATAACTTCCAGTTTTAGAACAATTACAATCCAGCTGAAAAGAAAACTAAATGGTAGAAGTTAAATGGTAGCAGTCTGCTGAAAATCAAGTGAACAAGGTATTGACATTTCAAGCAAAAACCCCTCATCAATCCAAGGCCTTCACTTGAAATGTCTGTACAGTGTACTTTGTCTGTATGTTCTAAAATGAGGTCATATGTGATTGCTTTCATTTGAGTCTAGCTTTCATATCAAAGACTTTGTCCTATGCTTTCTTTCAGAAATAAAAGGTAATGTGAAATGGCTAATAAGTTGAACAACACAGTCATCAAATTCTGGAAACCTATTGTTCACAAATAGTGGATTTAAAGAGAGTTTCAAAAAACCAACTTACCAGGTGCTTTACTAGTACTCTTTTCAGTGTGGTGGTCAACAACTGGTCCACTTGGGGGTCCAACTGGTTGGAGCAAGTGAACCAAAGCATTAGCTGCAGCATGTTCAAAAGCTTGCTCCACAGTTGCACCAAACCCACGGCAGATCAAAGGTGGGACAGTAGAGATTGTCACCACAGTCAAACATTGTTCATTATTTTCCTAAACCAACACAAACATGCCTCAGCAGTTGTATATTTGATTTAATTTTCTAATGGAAATGTTGGTCATACAGTATCAACATTTAAAGTTTGAAGTTTTAAGACTGAAATAATGCAAACATGCTTGCATAGTTAACTTGATCATATTAACCAGCATAGTTAGCAATTCTGACCAACCATGGTCACAATTCTGAAGGTTTCTTAAGTTCCTAAGATGGAAATTCAGTGAAAGATGAAAATTCAGTGAAACCTGAAAATGCATCTGCTTTTAACCAACATCATGATTTTATCAGAATGAAAAATTAATAACCTGTGTGGTATCTTGGTACTGAACTTGAAATCCTGTTGACTCAGCAAGTTGCTGAAGCTTTTGCAAGGAAGGGGTGTTTCCATCCTGAAGAATCTCATCTAATATTGGTTTACCAACTGGAGCACCAGGTGCACGGTTTAAAACAGTAAGTGTTGGGCCAATCTAAACAAAGACAGATCAAGTAATAACAGCAGCATCAAACCCAATACTGAGATTTCCATGTATCACTGTTTGCAAAAAAAAAAAATATGATAACAACCTGTTGTGGGTGGCTAATTTGAGGTTTTGCCTGGGGGGGTGGAGGTTTGGCAGGTAGATTTTGACTGGCCATCTCAGGCAATATTGGTAACAGACCAGGAGGGAGTTGTCGACCCTCACAGGTTGACTCTTTATCAGCATTTCTCTCTTCCTCTTTGTTTTGTTTCTAAAAATATTCAGTTCATTAGTTTTATACAAGTAATAATTTCATCTTTATCAACTCCCTGATTAATAAAAAGTTGCAGTTAGAAACAGGGATAGCTTTATGTACATCCAACAGCTTGTCCAAAAAACATACTTTCCATATGGGACACCAACTTATTTCATCACAGATTGAAGATATTCAATCTAGGTGTACTTATAGGTTGTCACATATGTCTCACCATGTTTATGCTAATTAGCTGCTCCCAGTCTCTACTGAATGATCCTCTTATAAGCATTGCTGATTGGGTGCCTAGCCATGCAATAAGTTTTAAGTTATCCAGACTGGCACATTTTAGCAGGAAAATTTCTCCGTTGGTTCATTTATTTAACAATCTTTATACATGATAATCTATTTAACTGGGATAAAAAAAGTTGTTTTTCAAAGATTCCTGTTTACAAAAAGAATATTATATTAATCTAACCTACACTAAACTAAACTATGTTACATGTGAAGACTATGTGTGGTTTGAATACAAAGAAATAGGATTCAAGTTTGTGGGGTTTTTTTCATAAAAGATCAACTGGAAACAGCACTTTCCTCTATAATGTCCCTCAAAGAATAGGAAAATCAAATAAACATGGCAGTTAATATACTATTGGACTATTCTGTCATTTATGCCTACAACTCATGTTTCAACAACATTTCACTAACCTGGCCACGAAATAGTGAATAGATATGGACTTTTTTGATTGATCTCTTAATCCCAGACCTCTTTCTAACCTCATCATTATGATCAGTACCTCCATCTCCATCTCCTTTGCTACTGCTGCCACTTAAGAACTCACTGAAGAACTGGCTACTGGTTAATAAGTCAGCAGACATGCAGCCAACTTCAATACTAGGAGACTGAAAACTAGCTTGGTTACTAAGCTGATCACTACACCAGTTAATTAATTGGAAGTATTTCTGGGAAAATAAAATAGAATAATATAAGTCTTGAATTACTAGTTGGGTGAATAAAAATGGTCTTTACCCACTCATAATAAAATTTTATATATTTTTACCCCTTACATGTATACTCTTCTGCAATCCAGACCTCAGCCTCATGTAGTTCATGCTCCAGTTAGAAAATGGAGCAATTACCCTGACTACCTTCTCTTTTTGCAGTCCTGGATGTAATACACCTATTTGTTTAATATTAGTCACTTAAAGACAACTAGAACACAAAATTACCTGACTCTCCTTCTGAACCTCTTGTTTTCCATCATCATTTTCAGCAGTTCCAACTGGATTAGAAGACCTGATATCTAAGAACTGAAGCATGGCTTCTGCTGCATTCTTCTTTGCCTCCTTTTTGTTAGCACCAGACCCTTGAACTGTATGGGAATCCACTTGCACTTGTATAGTGAATTCCTTATTTCTTATCCCTTCTTCACCAACCAAGGTATAAACTGGCAATGACTCCTTCCGTCGCTGACGCAGTTGTCCCAGCATACTGATAGGGTTTAAGCTGGGATCCAAGTCCCTCGGAGCTTTTTTTGGATAACCACCATGGTTGTAAAGGCGACCTTTTCGTCGTGATGATGTGGCCACAAGTGGTGGGAGCTTGTTTAGCTCTTCCAATATTTTAATGGCGGCTGCCTTTTTTGAAGCTTTTTTGGCAGGACCTTCACCTTCAGCTTTGAACTCACCAACTGTAACACTTGTTCTAAATGTGCGATTATGAGGTGGGCCACTTGATGAAGTAACTTCAAAATCAATCTTCAGCTTCCTTTTGCTAGCAATTTCATAAACCTGGCTGATTTCAGACTTAAATGGTTTTGCACTTTGAGCATTGTCCACACTGTCAACAGTTTTAACATTTTGCTCCAAAGACAACTCATCTTTTTCCACAGTATTTAATGAATCTTGCGAAGGAATTTCATTAGCCTCCGTTTTTTCTAATTTAACCTGTGGGTCATACTGTTTGCGAAGATCAGCTAAGGCCTTCACGGCTGCATTATGTCGGGCCTCCTTTCTTCGATGGCCCTCACCAAAATATTCTTTTTCGCCAATTTTTAAGGAAACAGTGATTTTTGTTGGAGGACGTCGATAGGGTATTCTTGATGTTGGAATGCTTGGGTTGTAGGGCTTGAATTGGCTACTAAACTGGGAGTAGGCACTGCTAGGAAGTGGATTTGGACTATGGTACGATTCAATTCTATTAGGTAAGTCACGGTACTGGACCACCTTACCAAGTTTCATTGCGAGACTATTGAGCTCCACTGTTGGCATGACCTTCAAAATTTTTGGTTTACGCTCTGGTTTCGTCAATCCAGAAGTCTCCAATCCCAGTTGAGCAGCTTTGTGTTTTGCTCCCTTGATGGTCTGTCCAATTCCTTCGTAACAACCAACATTTGGCAGGCTTAGTTGTACTTTGAAAGTTTTTTGGTGCGGTGGTCCATTCTCATCAATGACTTTGTACTCCGGTGCGATGCTGTTCGCCTTGCACAGCTCGTTCATCAAACTGATAGGTGTCTTTTGTGCCATGGATTTCTCTTTTTGGAAAAAAAATGGCCGCCGATGCCTTTTGAAGTGTGTGAGGGTGTCTTCCAAACCAAATCCTGCTGGCGTTTTTAAACAAAGCACGCACGGAAGATCAAAATAGGAACACGTTCAAGTGTTCTAGTGGCTTAAAAAAAACGGGACGGAGACCCCACACTTTTGTAAATTGCTTTCTCAAAAGTGGACAATCTGTCAAACATGAGGTCTGCTCCTGTTTTCTAGTAAACGACCGCGCAACCGACGAAAGAAACTGGAACTGAAGAAGAAATCAACATAGTTTCCAGTTTCCGTTGTTCTCGATCATCTGTTTTATCCACTGACCTCAAAGATATACCGTATGTATCATCTCTGTCATTTCTGAGGATAGAGCTTCACGAACGTTCAACTATCTTTCAAGATATCCCCAAGTTCCCACATTTCCAAAATATATATCACATTCATAACATTATTAACGAATTGTGGCTTCCGTTCAGGTCGCAGATAGGTCAAACTTGTACCTTAGTTCATCATCCGAGTCTTGGTAGCTCAATGGTCAGAGCGTCTCAGCGTTCATCAAAAGGTTGGGAGTTCGATCCCCATCTGGGATCCAGAAACCGTTATTCTGAGGATAGAGCTTGACGAACGTTCTACCATCATTCAACAACACTTTATTGTGGAAAGCCACAATCTTCTTCCTTTTTTCACCCGCCTGGGCTTCATTTCCATGATTCTCTATTGTGGCGTCAATCTTCATTCTCCTAGAGTCTGAAGACACGTCCTGCGAGATTGACCACTAGCTACCAACGAGATACACACGCCCCAATCATCATACCGGTCTTGTGGCTTTATTATTTTATATTCTTAATACGCACGCTCTCAAGCTGTTCTCTCAGAAAAACTTTCTGATAATTTGTGTACTGGTTCGAGACTAGCAGACTGGCAGTACATATGTCTACCATCTATACGAACCAGTACACAAATTTAACCTTCGCTCACCATCTGAGTCTTCGTAGCTCAATGGTTAGAGCATCTTACCGGCGATCAGAAGGTTACGGGTTCGATTCCCGTCAGGGACTCAGAAAGTTTTTCTGAGAGAACAGCTTCAGAGCGTGCGTATTAAGAATATAATTACCAAGCTACCACAATCACATCATTATTATTTTATATTTCCTCTGGCTAACGCCACACGATCTTACTCGCAAAGCAGGAGCACAGCTAGAGGGAGGTTTAGGGGTCGCTACACCTGCCCTTTTTGAGAGCATTCTTATGTGAACTCCATTATTGACAGATTTTTGTCCTCGTTCCCCAAAGCCACATAAATCTGCTTCGCTCGAAGGTGCCTTGATACAACCATCTGACCCCAGTTCTTCGAAATTCCTGGTTGCGCTCCTGCATAAGCAAGGCAATTTGACAAATAAATGGTTAAAGATATTTCGTCTAACCCTTTATTTGACAAAGTGGCCATTTGGAAACTTTATTATTTTGCCCTGGTTAACGCCAGATCATTTTTACTTGTCAATTAAGGGAGACCTGACAATATGCCAAACAAAGTTTCTATCAACATTTCTATTTCGGAATCATCCTTAAAGATGTACATGAACAGAAATTTTTCGTGATAATCAGACACTGCCGAAGTGAAGTGAAAAATGTTGACTGAAGCGGGATTTGAACTCGCACCTTAGGGATAACGGTCCACCGCTCTAACTGTTGAGCTGTCGAACCCACCAAAACTGGAAGTGAGTTTTATCCAAATTAGCTGCACGAGATCTACATCTTCTCATGGATATGCGTCAAGTTGTCGCGAGAATATCTCGTGCAGTTAAGTTGGATAAAACTCGCCTCCAAACTCCGTGGACTCGATGGCTCAATTGGTAAAGCGGCGGACCGGTATCCCGAAGGTGCGAGTTCAAATCCCGCTTGAGTCAACATCTTTCAGTTGACTTCTGCCGTGTAGGATTATCATGAAAAATTTTTGTTTATTTATACCAACATTTTCAGGGACATCCGACTATGCAAGCGTAAAAACCAAACAGATTGATTATATTTTTAAGTGATTGCACATTTCATATTTTTTTCAATCAGTGTTATATTATATTTACATAGTTCTTGATAGTTGTTTTTCAATGAAATCAAACTGAAGTGCGTACCCCTCCCCCAAAACTGAAAGGCGGACACGCCTTCACGTGTATTTCAAAGGTCACGTGGACTTTTCAGACTTTTTCGCGCAAAAATCGAAGTAACAGCGTGGAACTGGAAGCCATGTTAACTTATGACTATCAACGACGGTACGTGTTGTTTACCAACTAAACGTTGAATATGTTGTAATGTTACCGGGATTTATGGAGGTAAAGTGTTCAAGGAAATCTGAACGGATTTCTGGCAGGTGGTTTAGCTCAATAAGACCACTGGAATCGGAAGTAACTGCACAAGTTGGCAACCAAGCACGTCAGAAGAGAGAGCAACTATCCCGAATACAAGGCACACATTTTCCTCAATGTCCTTCAGTAAGCATTTTTTTGTTATTTTCTAACCTCAAGACGGTACTTTAACGATTCTTACTTCATTACCAATGTTTAAAAATGGTTAAGAATGACAAAACCTTATTCTACTCCAATGTCAAGAGCAATATGAGTTACGCGACGTTCACATTCGGTCGAACTTCGAAGTGTGAATTTCTCCGAGTTTAAAGCCTCTGAAGCAGCTAATTTGGAGATAGCTTTCAAAAGCTTTCAAGCACGGTTAAAAAGGCGAAAATTAACTACCACCCCTTCCTAGGTATGGAGTGTATGGAAAACTTCACTGTTTGGTAGAGTATAAATGACAACATATTCCTCACTTTTCATCACTTTTGTGTCCTGTGGGGGCCTGGTCACCCAAAACCATAGTATAGACAAGTTTGTGAGTTTGTGGTAAAAAAATTGGTATGTGATACCTGTGGTAATATGTGTTAGTGATGTGGTTTTGGGGTGCTAATGCAGTTTCGCACCTCAACCATATAAATATCAGTAATGTAAGTAAATTATAGATCATTTGACAGTTTATTACCTGGAAATTACGGTGATACCGTGATACCAACCATTCACTGCAAACATAATGTATTATAGCCTTAAAGAACATCCCTGTTACTTAGCACCATGTTTGAAAGTTTTTTTGTACTTTGAAAATGTGTATATACCAAAAGGTTAGATTAGGGTTAGTGTTGAAAATGATTTACCATGATAGTACAACTCTACTCAAGAACAATGTTGACTTTAGAAACACATTACTGTTTGATATTGTTATTGTTATTTTGAATTGCAATCAGCAGTTTCTCTTAGTGCTGTCACGCTTGCACAACTTGCATGGGACATGTGTGAAACACATGGTTTTGCTCTCTACATGAAGACACCACTACTCGAGCTGTTGTAATACATTCCCCTTTGCTAATATACTCCTTACGGAATCGCATTGTGTGTTTACTGTCTCTACCTATTGCTTAGTCTTTGCTACAGTTAGAGTTAGGGTTAAGGTTTATACATATTTTTGGGGCTTTGAAAGAGCAAAGAAACAGTGGAGAGGGACTATGCTTAAATTGTAGATAAATTGATAAACTTCACGGTCTTGAGCCCTCGGTTCATTGCTGATGCTCACAAACTCCAGTGTGTCTATTTTTTGGCTATAATGCCTTATATTTGGAGTGAATTCTTGATATTACTGTATCACTGTAATCTTCAGGGAAAAAAACTGTCAACTGACATGTGATTTACCAATGTTACTTTTATTTATATGGTGTCTATGGAGACTGGTCACTTGTGATTGAAATTACAGGGTGGGTTTCACCCTTACAAAGTGATTTGTGCTGTTGTGCTTATATCAGAAGATTTAAACTAAACCTGTGGTTTGCCATTTCTCAGATAATCAGTCCATTTCTAGTCAGTCAGTTAGTTGATCCTCCAGCCAATAGGACAACAAGTGGTAAATGAAAGCATAAAATGAATGTTTACAGTAAACTTTTTAATTTTTATCTCCTGTCTTTGTAACACTTTTTCTCAAGTGATATATTATTGAAAATCCACAAAAAATATCACTGCAATATAGTAATGAATTTAAGAATTTTAAGTACATTTTGGCAAAATTAATGTGAGGTACAAGTTATATTTTTCACAAAAATTTACATGACAAGAATCCTCTTGAAATGGTCTCTAAAAATCACCAGAGGAAACTGTTTGAAAAACTTTCTTTCATTTGTTTTTGGTAGTTTGAAAAACAAATCCTGTATGCCTCACAAGAATGAACCATGTTTTACATGATATGTTATGGTAGTGAAAATGGCTAGCATTTATGGATAGTTTCACACAATACTTACTGCAAAATTAACCAATTACTGAACTTTTTACAATTAGTCAAACAATTACCATAAATGTTCAGTTATTTGCTGAAGTGGTATTAATTTTCAAAACTTTTGACCATGATGTTCTTAATTACTAGTAGTCAAATGCAAATGCAGCAGTGTGACTGACTATTACCTGATATCTAACTGTCAATAGATATTGAGAAATGGCAAGTACCATAAATGATCAAATAAACACCCAGGTCATTTATTAATTTTAACAATTTTGAGGGGGCATTTATTGCATGTGAGGCATTTATTATAGATGGGCATTTATTTCCATTTCACCATAAATGTCCAGGCTAAGAAGACTTTGATTTTTTAAAAACTCAATGCTGTCATAAGGAACAAAATCAGAAGCTATTTAACAATGAGGATAAGTTTTGGATAAAAAGTTCAAAGATTGGTAACTGCTGTGACTGATCTCAAAGAATTCAAATGTTTTGAGCGAAGGCTATCTTCAGAGAAAGACACAAATTTTGGAATTCTTTGAGGTCAGTCACGACAGCTATCAGCCTTTGAACTCTTTACCTTAACACTATCTACATGGTATTCTATTTTTATAAATTGTAGATAAATGAGATATTTTGGTTGACTTAATTCTCAACTTCAATGTGATTGTCAATATCATTGTCAGTTAGTTGAATATTTCAGTATCTGTTCAAGTGTGTGGTTAGAGGAATATGAAGTGGGCTTAGTTGTTTCTAGGTATTATCGAGCATTGATAAACGGATGTTGAGAAGTGGTACTCATATAACTATAATAGGATGTGGTTTCCAAACCCTAATTTGTAATCCATATATTTCAAATAGTTGCATTAAGCATGATTACAGTGTTATATTTCACTGCTTTTCTCTTACTGTTTTTTGATTGGGAGGGGAAGATATTTATTAGATGTGAGGTGTTTAATAGAAAGGGATGTTTATTGAATAAGAGGAATTTATTAGATAGTGGGTGCTAATTAAAGACAATTTATGTCAATACAGTAAGACAATTCTTTGTACAAAAACAATGCCCACACAGGACCTAGTTTTTCATTTTTCAATACTGAAACAATTAGATTAGTCACTGTTATTTTTGTTAGGCCACAGGTATGTCTCTAACAACCTACTTTAGGTTGTAACTATTAATAGCAAACTTGAGACTTAAACACATACCACTCACACTGCTTATAATTTTTATTCATTAATTTTGTTGTTATTTTCAGCTAGTTTGCCAGTTTATGAAGTTTGCTAGGAGATAAGTTGACTTTTAAAAGACAACAGCAAGGTTGGCCATGCTGGATGGTGATTGGATGATGGATGAAGGTATGGATAATGGACGAAGGTATGCATGAAGGTTGGTGGACTGGAGGTTGAAACAACTATTAGTGTCCCTGTGTATGTGTGCATTAGTGAAATTACAGTCAGGGGTGGGTTAAGTGTGGCAGATGAGATTACTTAGCACAGACATGATACTGAGATAGTGTTCTAAACAGATCTTCACAACTGTCTATATAGGGTTGGCTTATGTCTTGACTCTACAAAGTGTAGTTGGAGGAGAAAGTTTAACAGAGACTGAAATACCATTATGAGTGTCTCTGCTGGGTACACACCTCTGTCTGCCCAGTGGTCAGTTTACATACGCACTCTGATACCCTACAGTAAAATCACAATCAGGGGTGGGTTATGTGTGGTGGAGGTGATGGCTTAACACCAACATGGTACTGAGATAGGCAGCTTGCTGCATGACCATCCTTTAAGCATGGTGTATTGGACGTAATAGGGTGTGTTCATAAATACATTTGTGGTGGTGGTTATAGTTGTGGTAGTCATGGTGGTGGAGGGATTTGGTTCATTCACAGTCACCATCTAAGTGTTACATTGGTTAATCTGAAAATGGTACTTGTAGTGGTGTTGAAGTTCTGGTTGGAAGTGGTTCAGGTATGGCAGGTGGAATGATAGATGATATTATTTCAACATGCTTGGGAAGAAATGTTCAACCAAACTATGGTGGAACATCAAACAAAAAGAGTTACTCAGCTGGTTATTACCTGACTTTATCTGCCAAGTTTATCTGGTATGTAATGAAGTTTTGTTGTTAAACATGTATAAAAAGGTATTTCTGTAAGAACCTGGATCTGCCTTTTTAGTTGTTTGTGTAAAATTCTAACAGTTTGCTAAAAGACTGTTACTTGTGACTGATGTGTTGATGACTTCATGGTATCAAGTGGGAAGCAGTAGTTAGCCTATTTATGTATTATTTTTGGAAACCCCTGGTGTATGTCATGAAGAGGTCCAAGTAATATTCTGAGTAATTATGCAAGGATTTTTATTCATGCAAAAATCACTTTCAGTTTCATCAGCAAGTTCAACCCTGAAACTGCTAGAAATAATTGGAAAAGGGTTGCAGCTGTGTTGATGATGCCAATATAAAAGTACATTATTTGGGTTTGAGATATTGGACTACATTGATCTCATTCAAAATGTATTTTTACCGTACCAAATATCAATCATTTATGCGCAATGTTCCGCAACCTGGGGTCCGTGAAAAAATTTTGAGGGTCCGTGAAAGCCAAGGAGGAGAAGGAGGTCCTCATACGCAGGAGGTCCGCGTATAAAATAGGGGTCCGCAGGAACAAACTGGATCCGCGAAAGTAAAATATACTGTTTACACCATGGCGGAGCGCGACTCCACAGGGAAGCAAAAAAATCGCGGATATAAGGAAGAGTATCTTGAGTATGGTTTTATCAAATCAAGAATTGATGAGAGATATTGAGAAACTGTCGGAAAAAAATCCAAACTCAGGGCAGTCACTAATTGTAATGTAACAGCAAGGGTTATCAGTAACGATTGTTTAGTTTTACCATGGTTTTACCTCATGCAGTTTCTAAAATACCTCATGGTTGTTAATGCCATGAAAACGTTCGTAATTTGGATATATTTAGCTGAGTAGATGCCTTGGTTATGTTAACTTTGAAGTTTAATATAAAAATGTTCGTAAAATTTATTTCACGTGATCCTTTTAATTTATCAGTGTATCAGTCGTGTAGTGTTGGGCCAGTATTGGATGCAGCGAACCGCCGCACGAAGGTTCTTGGATCTGGTACTCCCCTTAGCTTAGATTATCAAAAACACACTAAGCGTATTCAAGCTATTTATTCACGGTTTAGTACGGTTTATATACATTAGTAATGGTTAAATGACGTAACTATATTTTTGGGTGTAAAAGGAAAGAATTCTACTTTTATCTGCCAAGAATGCAGCCCTAGTAACCGCAATTTACCAAAATCGGTAGCCTAAGTGTTCAAGCATGTTCTAGCACTGCTACGATGTGCTTTTAGCGCGTACACGCACATTGCTTTGGCTGTTCGCAGTTCCGTTCCACGCGCATAGTCATGCTTGTTCTCGCTTTATTGCGTCACTACTCTGATACTTGCTACGTCGGGCGCTACAGTCGTATGTTGTGGTACTGCAATCATTTATTTGCCTAACATAGTTAATGAGAACTTGATGGTTTTGGGGAAAATTATTTCATAAACTCATTGGAAGTAGGGGGGGGTCCGCGAAAAATTGACGGTAGTCGGCGGTGGTCCGTTGTAAGAGAAAGGTTGCAGAACTGGAGTCTAAAGGGCTGTTTACACGTGTGATTTGTGCCTTGCGATTGACATCTTGGAGTATGGGTTTGATTGAGGAGAGCGTCGAGGACAAACTGCAGCGAATTATAAGCGGATATCTTGCCAGGATGACAATCGCAACGTACAAAATCTCACATGTGAACGGCCCGTAAGAAGACAGTTGAATTTAAGACTGCTTTGATTGGTGTTTAAAGGCCTAGAAGGAATTCTGCTTTTGTTCGGTCTGAACTACTGGAAAAGCATGTCAATGAAGGTACAGGAGCTGATGTAAAAAACCTCATTTCTGTTTCAAGAATAAAAAGGTCACCTTAGACGGACAAATTTCTGACCACCACCTAAGACAGTGGACCATTTTGCAAGATGAGATAAGCTTTAAAACCAGTAAAGCACTTTCACTATTGCCGATTTCGTTTTGTCATTTTGTCAGGATGGATCCTGAAAGTGGAGCACCTTGACTGTTCCTGATGTGCATAGTCAAAATGTATTATTGCTTTAGCTCAATCTGTCGTCTAATAAGCTAGTTTAAATAAGAAGGTCTACAGTTGCGCACAAGGGATCACTTTGGCGTATAAAGCCCAACACACCATTGGTACATACATGAAACACAAGCCCAAGAATTAAACAAGGTTCATGGTATGGGCCATATTGATCGCGATTGAGGTAAGTCGTAATTTATATCGGCCGTAATGAACGCAGCTATAGAATAATTCATATTGATCGAGGTTTAGGGTAATTCGTACTGCTCATGTTAATTGCGGTTAAGGATGATTCGTATCGGCCATAATGATCGCAGTCATCAAGTAATTCATGCTTGCCATATTGATCGCGATTAAGACAGTTCATATCGACCATATTGACTACGATTAAAGTAGGTCCCTTCATATTGATCTCTAGATCAATGTCTGCATTTCTATATCCATAACTAAGTTTCCCTCTCAAGATCTGTGTATATAAATCTATACTTATATTCACATATATTTATCTATATCTATATTTATGTGCATATAAAGAGCGAACCCTCTCTCGATAAAGTTGAATTAAAAACCAGCAAAATAAACTAAACTAAAGATAAAAAAATATAAAGACAAAGTAAAAAATATATATATAAAATACAATTAAGATGAGTGAATGGGTCGATAGCGTGGTCAGCAGGTAGGCAGGCAGGTAGGTAGGTAGATATGCATATACGTATAAACGTGTTTGTATATTCACATTAAAAATAGTTTGGGGGGAGAAGGGACGAACAGGTTATGTACCGCTCCTGCTGCAGGAGGTCTACTGGCCGGCCTAAAAAGCCCAAGTGTGCCAGGAGTAGTCCCAGGGAAGTCGATACCTTCACGTGGTTCCCCCTGTTTTCACTGAAATCGACTACCGAAAAGCGGATTGGTGGCGCTATAACCACCACCCAGCTATGGGTTAAATAGTATCAGTACGAGAGATAATCATGGCGGATGACTTGTGGCGGCGATCGTGCATTCTGCTTTTTTTTTTCTTTTTAAGGAGTAGCGCAACAACGATGACTGATGGAGGCAAACCATGTGTTCTGCTTCTCTTTTTTTCTTTATAAGAAGTAGCGCAACAATGGCGGCCTTTCTCCTTTCGATGGTTGAGTCAGCCATCACATCGAGCATATCACCAGTCTTCACGGTGTTCAATCGTCTTGCTGTAGTTTTTGTCGTAAAGTAGCCAAGGAAGGGCGCAGTGATGTCCCGCCTGCGTTTATTTTGATGTGTTTGATTTCGTCGGATAAAACTTATAAGGCAGACAGTCTCCCGCTACATCACGCGCATTTTATTTGCTGGTAAGTCTTGCGAGAATGGGTTACGCTGGGAAGCGTTAGTGCTAGTTTGTGCGTTGACTTGCAGCAGCATGTCTAAATGCGCTGATCATGGCGACACCCACCCCTTTTTTGCGCCATGGTGTGTTGGTATATGTACAACTCTTGATGGTACTCAAGACTTCTTCGATATCACGTAAACATACATGATATGGATAATACGTCCAAACAAATAATCCGACTGGTAGTTAGTGTGTCTTGTATAAATAAGGCATTAACTATTGCACACCAATGATGAGTTTCATAGTTCGTCTTGCACTTATTAGACCTCACTCATGGCGCTTCCCTATAACGTCGTGACAATGCGTCCTTAACGAGTGGTGAGCAAAGAGCAGCCTGACGCTACACTGATGTAGCCAGTTCACAAACAGGTTGCTATACAATCATTTGCAAGGGTGTAGCAAAGGCTGAAGAGAGAATGTAAACCCTACCATTGACCATCAAAACCAGCTGAGCGCAAAAACCCCTTAGTTTATACCCGAAAGACTTATCATAGGTGCCTCTTGCCAAAGACAATCACCGTCCTTTTACTCTTGCGCTCCCTCTCCCAATGAAAACAAATGGTGAAGACTAGGAAAGCAGCCTGGGCCAGTCTGGATGAAGTAATGGACACTATCATTAACCAAGCCTGCAGTCTTTGTCGGGGAAGTGCTGTTCGGACGGGCTGCAATAATCTGTTGCAAGCCGCTCGAATAGTGCACCGTCGGAAGGTAAGGTAAAATGAGCAACCGCTTTTTTAAGCGAGCTCGTAGGACATTATGGAGTGTACTTTTAGTAACCTTACGTGTGATCTCTACATAATTATTCAACATATATGAATATACGGGTGGACCTTTATTTTATTTATATACAAGTTATTTAAATGTATTTAGACCTGGTTAGACATAACTAGACCTTGAAATACTGAGACCTACATCGATCGATGTAAGTTTGTTGGGACCGACTCGGACCTCTTTCGACCTTCCCAAACTTTCCTTAGACCTATCCAAGTCTAAAACATTGAACTCTAAAAAGACTGGAACGATACCTGCAAACCGTATTTTGAAGCCGTCATGGAGGCTGACATGTGGGTCAATTTGCAGGTTATCCCAGTCTCCTACGCGATAAAACATGCAACCTGTTGTGAAAAACTTACCCAAATTTCGGATTTTTTGACAGTTTTCTATTTTGTCCTTAGTGCAGTGGATGACTGTCGTTAGGACTGCATATTTGTTAGAATTAACTGTCCATGAAAAATAAACCTTCAGTATATTTTTTTCCACGCGTGTTTTTTGACCCACATGGATGCCACCAAGTTGGCTTCACTCAGTTGTAAGACCAGAGATAACGAGATATCGTTCCAGTCTTTTAGAGTTCACTGGTCTTAAATCTACCTAGACTTGCTTAAACCTCCTTAGAGTTACTTAGACCTACTTAAGGTGAAAAAAGTGGAGTGCAGCGTAGGTAGAAATGACCGACTTCAGTGTTTCAAAAGCTGTAGGGGTGGTAGGGCGGTCTATACTCAAGAGAGGAGATACGTCTCAAGCGAAGACCCTTCGTTGGAGTGAAGCGTCGGTGCCTCCTAAAGTTTAGGTAGCTCCCACGTCCTATTGGCTGGTTAGATCCATTTAGGCTAGCTCGGACCTTCCTTTGACCCATTCAGAAGGACCTAAACGATTAAGCTTTAACTCGGACGTACTTAGATGTTCTTAGACCTACCGTAGAACTTACCTTGGGCCTAAAACAGAATACTGCAATAGGTAGATCTGAACCGACGTGGAGAAAGTTTAAAGGTAGTTCTCTAGCTAAGAAAGAAACGAGAGACCGAGGTCGTGAAGTACCTGCTACCATATTTCGTTTTTCATGGAGTACTACCTTCAGTCTCTGTACCTGCCGCATGCTTATCTTATTCTCAGACCTACTTAGATCTTGACTTACTCAGACCTTCATAAGTCGGGTTAGACCTACTCGGACCAACTTTGACATTTAGATTTATTTACATCTACTCGGACATCTGACTGAAACAGACTTACTTGAACTTCATTCTACTCAAACTTGTTTGGATCTACGAAGACCTAGTGAAGAGCTACTCGACCTTGTCAGGTGCGCTTACATAGTTTACTTATTTGAAGGTCAAAAACTTGTTAGTTTTCGCAAGAGTAGTTGCAACCAGTGACAAAAAACAGTTATAGATTTGGCGTGAACAGATGAGTATTATCTTTCTTGGTTAAATTATCAAGTTTTCATAATTTCTACAATATGTAAATGTGTTATCATCAGTGTAATTCTCTGATAAGGGGGGCTTGTAGCCCCGTATGGTGCCACCCCTGTACTTACATCGCTTTTGACCTATCCAGATCTCTTCAGACATCAGACTTCCCTAAACTCTCCTTATCTTTAAACCTATTCTATCTTGACTTATTTGGACGTACCTACTTCGACCTGTTTAGTCCAATGAACTTACTCAAACTTAAGGCATCGCTTGAATTTGCTTAGAGCAACCTAGATCTACTTCGATTTACTCCGGCTAGACCTGGGATCCAACATACTGTAGGCCTACCTTACACTCCTAACATTTGCCTAAGGTATTCGGAGCTGGCATTTACTTCCATCAACCTTGGCTTATGTTAACCTAACTAGACATAGCTGGAGGGGGTTACTTCTAAGAGTACTTCAGTGTCCTTACTTACTACACTGACTTCGACTAATTGAAACATGTTTAGAACTAACCCTAGTTCACGTACCCCGGTGATGCTAGGGTGAAATTTGGAGGTGGAGATTTCACCAAGAAAGTAAAGGGGTTAACCAATGATGTTCAAACATCAAACTGATATTGATTTTTCGACCCATCAAACTTTCCAAATCGGCTTGCAATATTAAAGTTTGGGGTTTTTAATTTAGTTACGCTCTTATTTCAGTTATTTTAGGGTAAAATTTCGTTGAAATTTCAAAGTCGCAAAACCTCACCAGAAAGTAAAGGGAGGCGTTAATGTTTTGTAACGATTTTTCGACCCATCTCAAACTTTCGAAATAAGCTTAAAATATGAAAGTTTAGGCTTTTTAATTTAGTTCTAATCTTATTAGAGTGGTTTTAGTGTAATATTTCGAAGTCGAAAAATTTCACCTAAAAGCAATGGGGTTAACCCATGATTTTTAACGAATTTTTGACCCATCTCAAACTTTCAACGTAAGCTTAAAATACGAAAATTAAGGCTTTTCAATTTAGTTTCACTCTTGTTTGATTTTAAGGTAAATTTTTTTACGAATGTTTGACCCATCCCAAACTTTCATATTTTCTGCTTACTTCGAATTTTTAAAATTACCGAAAAATCCATGTGTTAACCCCTTTACTTTTTGGTGAAATTTTTCGACCTCAAAAATCATCTCAAGTATTACTGTAAAGTCCCTGAAATATGGCCAGAACTATCTTATTCGGCCTAAACTTTCATATTTTCGCCTTATTTCGAAAGTTTGAAATTGGTTGAAAAACCGTGGGTTAACCCCTTTACATTTTGGTAAAATTTTTCAACCTAAAAAATCATCACAAATATTACTGTAAAGTCCCTGAAATATGGCCAGAACTATCTTATTCGGCCTAAACATTCATATTTTCGCCTTATTTCGAAAGTTTGAAATTGGTTGAAAAATCGTCAAAAACCGTGGGTTAACCCCTTTACGTTTTGGTGAAATTTTTCGACCACAAAAATCATCTCAAATATTACTATAAAGTCCCTGAAATATGGCCAGAACTATCTTATTCGGCCTATACTTTTATATTTTCGCCTTATTTTGAAAGTTTGAAATTGGTCGAAAAACCGTGGGTTAACCTCTTTACGTTTTGGTGAAATTTTTCGACCTCAAAAATCATCTCAAATATTACTGTAAAGTCCCTGAAATATGGCCAGAACTATCTTATTCGGCCTAAACTTTTATATTTTCGCCTTATTTTGAAAGTTTGAAATTGGTCGAAAAATCGTCAAAAACCGTGGGTTAACCCCTTTACTTTTTGGTAAAATTTTTCAACCTAAAAAATCATCACAAATATTACTGTAAAGTCCCTGAAATATGGCCAGAACTATCTTATTCGGCCTAAACTTTTATATTTTCGCCTTATTTTGAAAGTTTGAAATTGGTCGAAAAATCGTCAAAAACCGTGGGTTAACCCCTTTACTTTTTGGTAAAATTTTTCAACCTAAAAAATCATCACAAATATTACTGTAAAGTCCCTGAAATATGGCCAGAACTATCTTATTCGGCCTAAACTTTTATATTTTCGCCTTATTTTGAAAGTTTGAAATTGGTCGAAAAATCGTGAAAAACCGTGGGTTAACCCCTTTACGTTTTGGTGAAATTTTTCGACCACAAAAATCATCTCAAATATTACTGTAAAGTCCCTGAAATATGGCCAGAACTATCTTATTCGGCCTAAACTTTTATATTTTCGCCTTATTTTGAAAGTTTGAAATTGGTCGAAAAATGGTGAAAAACCGTGGGTTAACCTCTTTACGTTTTGGTGAAATTTTTCGACCACAAAAATCATCTCAAATATTACTGTAAAGTCCCTGAAATATGGCCAGAACTATCTTATTCGGCCTAAACTTTTATATTTTCGCCTTATTTTGAAAGTTTGAAATTGGTCGAAAAATCGTGAAAAACCGTGGGTTAACCCCTTTACGTTTTGGTGAAATTTTTCGACCACAAAAATCATCTCAAATATTACTGTAAAGTCCCTGAAATATCGCCAGAACTATCTTATTCGGCCTAAACTTTTATATTTTCGCCTTATTTTGAAAGTTTGAAATTGGTCGAAAAATCGTGAAAAACCGTGGGTTAACCCCTTTACGTTTTGGTGAAATTTTTCGACCACAAAAATCATCTCAAATATTACTGTAAAGTCCCTGAAATATCGCCAGAACTATCTTATTCGGCCTAAACTTTTATATTTTCGCCTTATTTTGAAAGTTTGAAATTGGTCGAAAAATCGTGAAAAACCGTGGGTTAACCCCTTTACGTTTTGGTGAAATTTTTCGACCACAAAAATCATCTCAAATATTACTGTAAAGTCCCTGAAATATGGCCAGAACTATCTTATTCGGCCTAAACTTTTATATTTTCGCCTTATTTTGAAAGTTTGAAATTGGTCGAAAAATCGTCAAAAACCGTGGGTTAACCCCTTTACATTTTGGTAAAATTTTTCAACCTAAAAAATCATCACAAATATTACTGTAAAGTCCCTGAAATATGGCCAGAACTATCTTATTCGCCCTATACTTTTATATTTTCGCCTTATTTTGAAAGTTTGAAATTGGTCGAAAAACCGTGGGTTAACCTCTTTACGTTTTGGTGAAATTTTTCGACCACAAAAATCATCTCAAATATTACTGTAAAGTCCCTGAAATATGGCCAGAACTATCTTATTCGGCCTAAACTTTTATATTTTCGCCTTATTTTGAAAGTTTGAAATTGGTCGAAAAATCGTCAAAAACCGTGGGTTAACCCCTTTACATTTTGGTAAAATTTTTCAACCTAAAAAATCATCACAAATATTACTGTAAAGTCCCTGAAATATGGCCAGAACTATCTTATTCGGCCTAAACTTTTATATTTTCGCCTTATTTTGAAAGTTTGAAATTGGTCGAAAAATCGTGAAAAACCGTGGGTTAACCCCTTTACGTTTTGGTGAAATTTTTCGACCTCAAAAATCATCTCAAATATTAATGTAAAGTCCCTGAAATATGGCCAGAACTATCTTATTCGGCCTAAACATTCATATTTTCGCCTTATTTCGAAATTTTGAAATTGGTCGAAAAACCGTG
This sequence comes from Heliopora coerulea, assembly GCA_030142905.1. Lineage (NCBI taxonomy): Eukaryota > Metazoa > Cnidaria > Anthozoa > Scleralcyonacea > Helioporidae > Heliopora > Heliopora coerulea. Next base: position 1,679,596 of record JASJOG010000041.1, on the reverse strand, counting down.
GGTTAACCCCTTTACTTTTTGGTGAAATTTTTAGATCTCAAAAATTATCTCAAATATTATAGAATTGTTCCTCGAATAATTTCAAAACTGTGTTAATCGGCTCAAACTTTCATATTTTCTGCTTATTTCGAAACTTCAAAATTGGGGGAAAAATTGTCAAAATCCATGGGTTAACCCCTTTACGTTTTGGTGAAATTTTTCGACCTCAAAAATCATCTCAAATATTACTGTAAAGTCCCTGAAATATGGCCAGAACTATCTTATTCGGCCTAAACTTTCATATTTTCGCCTTATTTCGAAAGTTTGAAATTGGTTGAAAAATCGTGAAAAACCGTGGGTTAACCCCTTTACTTTTTGGTGAAATTTTTCGACATCAAAAATCATCTCAAATATTATCGTAAAGTGCCTCAAATATGGCCCGAAATATCTTATTCGGCCTAAACTTTCATATTTAGGGTTTATTTCGAAAGTTTGAAATTGGTCGAAAAATCGTCAAAACCCGTGGGTTAACCCCTTTACGTTTTGGTGAAGTTTTTCGACCTCAAAAATCACCTCAAATATTACTGTAAAGTCCCTGAAATATGGCCAGAACTGTCTTATTCGGCCTAAACTTTCATATTTTCGCCTTATTTTGAAAGTTTGAAATTGGTCGAAAAATCGTCAAATACCGTGGGTTAACCCCTTTACTTTTTGGTGAAATTTTTCGACCTCAAAAATCATCTCAAATATTACTGTAAAGTCCCTGAAATATGGACAGAACTATCTTATTCGGACTAATTTTTCATATTTAGGGCTTATTTGGAAAGTTTGAAATTGGTTGAAAAATCGTCAAAAACCGTGGGTTTTGGTGAAATTTTTCGACTTCAAAAATCATCTCAAATATTACAGTAAAAGTCCCTGAAATATGGCCAGAACTATCTTATTCGGCCTTAAACTTTCATATTTTCGCCTTATTTCGAAAGTTTGAAAATGGTCGAAAAATCTTCAAAAACCGTGGGTTAACCCCTTTACGTTTTGGTGAAATTTTTCGACCACAAAAATCATCTCAAATTTTACTATAAAGTAGCTCAAATATGGCCAGAACTATCTTATTCGGCCTGAACTTTCATATTTTCGCCTTATTTTGAAAGTTTGAAATTGGTCGAAAAATCGTCAAAACCCGTGGGTTAACTCCTTTACTTTTTGGTGAAATTTTTCGACATCAAAAATAATATCAAATTTCACTGTAAAGTCCCTGAAATATGGCCAGAACTATCTTATTCGGCCTAAACTTTCATATTTTTGCCTTATTTCGAAAGTTTTAAAATGGTAGAAAAGTCGTCAAAAACCGTGGGTTAACCCCTTTTACGTTTTGGTGAAATTTTTCGACCTCAAAAATGATCTCAAATATTACTGTAAAGTTACTGAAATATGGCCAGAACTATCTTATTCGGCCTAAACTTTCATATTTTCGCCTTATTTCGGAAGTTTGAAATTGGTTGAAAAATCGTGAAAAACCGTGGGTTAACCCCTTTACTTTTTGGTGAAATTTTTCTATCTCAAAAATTATCTCAAATATTATAGTATTGTTCCTCGAATAATTTCAAAACTGTGTTATTCGGCTCAAATTTTCATATTTTTTGCTTATTTCGATACTTCAAAATTGGGGGAAAAATTGTCAAAATCCATGGGTTAACCCCTTTACGTTTTGGTGAAATTTTTCGATCTCAAAAATTATCTGAAATATTAGTGTCTAGTTCGTCAAATAATGGCAAAACTATGTTATTCGGCCCAAACTTTCATATTTTCTGCTTATTCCGAAAGTTTGAAATTAGCCGAAAAATCGTCAAAATCCATGGGTTACTCCTTTACTTTTTGGTGAAATTTTTCGACATCAAAAATCATCTCAAATATTACTGTAAATTCCCTGAAATATGGCCAGAAGTATCTTATTCGGCCTAAACTTTCATATTTTGGCCTTATTTCCAAAGTTTGAAATTGATCGAAAAATCGTCAAAAACCATGGGTTAACACCTTTACTTTTTATATAAAGTTTCGACCTCAAATATCTCTTAGAATTTTAAACTAAAACCACTGGAATCAATGCCAAACTAAATGATTTGGCTTAAAGTTTGATAATTTCAACTTATTAGGAAAGTTGGAAATTTGTCGAAAAATCGTCAAAAACCATTGGTTAACCCCTTTACTTTTTGGGTGAAATTTCTGCATCTCGAAATTTCACCCTAGCATCAGTCGAGCAAGTGCAAAACCAGGGATGGTGCCAGTCCCCCCGTCGGGGAACCTTTGCCCCCTCATCGGGGAAGATTTAACAATTCGTCGGGGAATGATATACGTGGAGGAAACCTTAAATATTCGTGTTTGCTTTCTCAAACTGGTAAAAGGAAAAACGAATTGTCTTAAATGTGAATAATAAAAGCGGGGAAGAATTTTTACGAGAAAATCGGGGGGGGGGAACAATGTGAAAACGAACGAAAAAGCAAACTGACACTGATGTGGCTGGCCTGAAGCCATAATTATCGGTATCACCTTTATTTTGTGGCTTTGCGAGTTTAGAATACTACGGACTATTCAAACGCGACTTCAGACTTCACTTTGTGCCTACGTTACTGTTATAACTGGTACGTTCTAAACTCTAAAGTTTAATTCCGTAGTAAGAAAGGACGAACGGAAACGACAGTTACCGACAAGGCCAAAGACGAGATTAAAAATCTACCTATTGCTGTTTACATAATACGTTATTATAATAGGTCTTACTGTAGTCGGTACAAAAACAAATTGTTCATTTATCCATGCATATGCATTCATTTCCAAAAAAACTAATACTTTCCCGCACCTAAACCTTAGCCCCTGCATCGGGGAATTCCTGGCGCCACCCTTATGTAAAACTAGTGTTTGCTAATGTAAGCGTGTATCCGAGATGTTTACGGGAGGTCTGGCTAAGTCTAAACATGTTTGAATTGGTCTAAGTCGGTGCAAGACTCTAAGGACGCTAAAGTACTCTGAGAAGTAACCAGTTCCAGCTACGTCTAGTTAGGTCAACATAGGCCAAGGTTGATGGAAGTAGATGTCGGCTCCGAATAACTTAGGTAAATGTTAGGAGGTTAAGGTAGACCAACCGTATGTCGGAACCAGGTCCAGTCGGAGTAAATCGAAATAGATCTCAGTAGCTCTAAGCAAATTCAAGCAATGCCTTAAGTTTGAGTGAGTTCATTGGACTAAACAGGTCGAAATAGGTAAGTCTAAATAAGTCAAGATAGAATAGGTTTAAGGATAAGGTGAGTTTAGGGAAGTCAGATGTCTGAAGAGATCTTGATGTGTTAAAAGTGATGTAAGTACAGGGGTGGCACCATATGGGGCTACAAGCCCCCCCTTATCGGAGAATTACACTGATGATAACACATTTACATATTCTAGAAATTATGAAAACATGATTGAACCAAGAAAGATAATACTCGTTTCTTCGTGTCAAATCTAGAAGTTAACTGTTTTTAGTCAGTTGTTGCGATTACTCATGCAAAAAATAACAAGTTTTTGACCTTCAAATAAGTAAACTATTTAAGTGCACCTGACAGTCCCGAGTAGCTCTTAACATGTTCAAGGTCAAACGGCCTTTTTACTTGTAGGCCCAAACTAGCTCTTCGTATCTCTGAGTAGGTCCAAACAAGTTTGAGTAATAAGTTCAAGCAGGTCTTGCAGTCAGATGTCTGAGTACATGTAAGTCAATCTAAATGTCTAAATAGGCTTAGGCAGGACAATGTCTAGGTTGGTCTGATTTTAACGTAGGCATGCAGCAGGTACAGAGATTGAAGGTAGTACTCCATCAAAAACGAAATATGGTAGCAGGTACTTCACGACCTTGGTCTCTCATTTCTTTCTTAGCTAGAGAACTACCTTTAAACTTTCTCCTCGTCGGTTCAGATCTGTCTATGCAGCATTCTGTTATAGGTCCAAGGTAAGTTTACGGTAGGTTTAACAAAATCTAAGTACGTCCGAGTTAAAGCTTAATCGTTTAGGTCCTTCGGAATGAGTCAAAGGTAGGTCCGAGCTAGCCTAAATGGATCTAACCAGCCAACGGAGCGTGGGAGGCTCATATTTACCCCGTTAATTCGAACTCTAATTTGAAAACGTCGGTCGGTAAACCTGAAGGTGTCAAGGCTGGGCTTTTTGACTTGTCGGAATCTTGAATCTATACTGATAAGGTGAAAATGTATGGAAACGCAATTCAAGCCCAGGAAAGACCTTCTTCCCAGAACACCATTGCGCAACGATCCTTAAAATGTCCCACAAATTAGTCGTAAGTAGCCCGTCATAACTGTTCTAGTTTATCCGGTTTATTTCGTGGGGCTTTCACAAATATGTACAGCCGTATGTAAAAGAGCCAGACATTCACTGAACTTGTACATGTATTCTGGGATAGAAATTTCATTATAGACAGTTAATCAACTTCATAGCGGCAGACATTGCAGTATGGTAATATCAGTATTCAGGACAACACAATCAGCTCAATCCATGAAGAAAAATTAAAGTATTTTTAACTGACTGTACCAAAATGACTAGTAATAGTGGATGAATCATAAAACCACGATACCTTATAAACTGTAAACAGGATACTTGAAAATCAACGCGCGCCCCGATAACTCGAACTATTTCTCATTGCCCTTAGCAGTTCGAGTTAGCGAGGCTCTGCTGTATATAAATAAAATAAATATCCACCTGTGTATTCATATATGTTAAATAATTATGTAGAGATCACACCTAAGGTTACTAAAAGTATACTCCATAATGTCCTACGAGCTTGCTTAAAAAGCGGTTGCTCGTTTTCCCTTACCTTCCGAGGGTACACTATTCGAGCGGCTTGCAACAAGTTATTGCAGCCCGCCCGAGCAGTACTCTTCCCCGACAAAGACTGCAAGCTTGGTTAATGATTGTGACCATTACTTCATCCAGACTGGCCCAGACTGCCACTGGGCCAGTCATCAGTGTAGCGTCAGGCTGCTCTTTGCTCATCACTCGTTAGGGACGCATTGTCACGACGTTATAAGGGGGCAACATGAGTGAGAGAGGTCTAATAAGTGCGAGACAAACTGAAACTCATCATCGGTGTATCTCACAGTTAATCCCGTATTTATACAAGACACACTAACTACCAGGCGGATTATTTGTTTGGACGTATTATCCATCCCTTGTATACGTTTGCATGATACCGAAAAAGTCTTGTGCACCATCAAGAGTTGTAAATGTACCAACACACCATGGCGCAAGAGGTGGATGCCCCCATGATCAGCGCTTTTAGACATGCTGCTGCAAGTCAACGCACAAGCTGGCACTAACACTTCCCAGCGTAACCCATTGTCATAAGACTTACCAGCAAATGAGCGTGATGTAGGGGGAGACTGTTTGCCTCATCATAAGTTTTATCCGACGAAAACAAAGACATCAAGTTAAACGAAGGTGGGACATCACTGCGCCCTTCCTTGGCTAGTTTACGACAAAAACCACAGAACGACAATTGAAAGACCGTGAAGACTGGTGATATGCTCGAGGTGATGGCTGACTTGACCATCGAAAGGAGAAAGGCCGCCATTGTTGCGCTACTCCTTAAAAAGAAAAAAAAAAGCAGAATGCATAGTTTGCCTCCATAAGTCATCGTTGTTGCGCTAGTCTTTAAAAAGAAAAAAAATATAGAAAAGGAGAAGCAGAATGCACGATCGCCGCCATAAGTCATCCGCCATGATTATCTCTCGGACTGATACTATTTAACCCATAGCTGGGTGGTGGTTATAGCGCCACCAATCCGCTTTTCGGTAGTCGATCTCAGTGAAAACAGGGGGAACCACGTGAAGGTATCGACTTCCCTGGGACTACTCCTGGCACACTTGGGCGTTTAGGCCGGCCAGTAGACCTCCTGCAGCAGGAGCGGTACATAACCTGTTCGTCCCTTCTCCCCCCTAAAATTACGTATGCGAAAGTCAAAAAGTACGTTTTGCACGTAAACTTCGATACACGTACTTAAATTACAGTACAATGAAGGACAAGCAATAAGCAAGCGTTATCCTAAATACCAAAACGTCTTTCAAACCGTCAGTATTTTGTCTAAAGGCCAAAACCACATGTTGACTCGAAGTTTTATCCCAATTCAGATTTCATGGGCAGTTGAAATTTAAGACTCGGTGATTTCAAATAACAATGACAATGGTGATAACAGACCATTTCCTGTTACTTAATTTGATATGGGCAGAACAAAGTCAGGTGTTAAAAGTTTTTATAAGAAAAGGAGTTTTTGAGGAAAATCCAACACATCTCCAAAACTACTCGACTAATTTAGTCCAAAATTTATCTGATTAAAATCCTCAGTTTACACTACGAACTGATGAATTTCCGCCGCAAAATTCTTTCAAAATCACGAGAATAAGGCATTGCAATAAAATGCTAATTTTCATATGGAAGGTTTCGCATCATTCCTTGTGTTAAAAAAGGAAAACTAAGGTAGCTAGGAAATAGCTTACTAACGTGCAACAACTCAGGTATTTATAATACGGTAAAATATATACAATAATGAAAATAAAAAAGTTACAATAATAATATAAAAATGGAAGATGTGCGGTCAGGTTTATTCATGATAACAACTGAGGCGTTCTCTGACCAAAATATTTTATTACCACAATAGTAATAAAATACAGTACTAATAAAATATTTTGATCAGAGAACGCCTCAGTTGTTATCAATAGTAATGTACACGAAAAAATTTCTCGAAATGAAAAAATTGGCTCGAAACAATGCAATTTCAAGGTAACGCAGTAATTTACACTGAATTAGTTTTCCATGTTTATTATTAATGGGCATTAGCACGATTTCTCGTGCAATTTGGAAAAACACGCGCTCGCAAGTTTTTCAGAAACTTTCAAATACACTCGGTCCTTCGTACTCGTGCAGCTTCAGACCGAAGTAAATCAAATTTCCATGATGGTAATGTTATCTTATATATTATATGTATATAATAGAACATTAATGAATAAATACTAAAAACAAGATTTCCGTTTAGCCCTTCAGTGCCTGAATTTTTCTCTTCTTTTATTGTTCCATTCATTTGTCGTTTTGTTCGAGAGGTATCCTATGTATAGGACATTGGGTATTTAAGTATTAAACGTGTGAAGGCATGGTGATAGTAACGACAATCACTCATTTGTCACTACATTTTTATTAGTCTCGTGCAGAAAATTTCCCTCAATTTTGAATGAATGATTGACATTTTTTCAAGCAAAATTACGTGATTCAGGAGTTGGTAAAATTCAGGCGTCTAGTCGGTTTTTTTCTGGCAAGAGGCGATCCACCCCCAAGGATGAATCTTGCAGGTGCATTTTTGAAAGTTCAAGTTGGATGGGGAGAAATGTTTTCTTAAATGCAGTTGAACAACATGCTCTTACTGTAACTGACATGTCAGTTTAAAGTAAAGTGCACAATCCACAGTAAAATGGGCACTTCGAAAAATCTTAGGTTTGACAGGGGTATCCATTGCTCCTCTAGTTCCTGTATCTTTAACAGCATCCTTTCCCAAGTAAGCTTTTTACCGGAACAATTGTTTCACCGTCACTACATTGTCAACAATTGCTGTTGGATGTCCTGACATTTAGTTTCACCTGACAGTCAGTGCTTCAGAGATTTAAGAGTGATCTATAATAGTTGATATGTTTCTATATGATCGTATAAGCACTAATGATAATATAAACCTCAAGTAAACGACTAATTTTTTAATCGTAGACATGTTGCAGCAAAGATTTATGCCATCTTCAGTACAAGTGATAATAGACTATTACAAGCAATATTTATGAGGTAACCAAATTAAAATAAAAGCCTATGACTCATCTAATTAGATGAGTCATAGCCTTGTATTTTAATTAGGTTACCTTATATATATATTTCTTGTAACAATCTATTGTCACTTGAAATGAAGATGGCATAATTCTTTGCTGAAACATGTCCAGGATAAAAACTTTGTTTACTTGAAGTTTAGCTGATATGTTGTTATAAATTAACGTATCATGCAGGCTTTGATTGGTTCATACCTGAGTCTGGATGAGAGTATTCAAACACAGAAAATTTGCTGTCAAAAGCCTAATGAAGTTTGTGTTGCACATTCAGTCTTGTTAATTTTATAAAAGAAATACACAATGGTTCTTCTTAGTTTGAATACTGGGATTCAAACATTTGGTATGTTGCTTAACTTTCTAATATTTTAGCTAAAAAAACTTTTCTTCCCAACTCATTGAAGTGGCTTAACTTTGTTGAGCAGGGTTTAATCTTGTCAAGCTAGGTTCTGATTGGCAGTTAATAATTTTTGGAAGAATTGCTCTCTTTGTCAATGCATTAAAGAGGTTAACAGGTATTGATCTATCATTATCTTATAAAAGAAATACGGAACCAAATGGATTTCTGGGTGTGGATATTGAAACCCCTATGGTATTTCTTAAATGAAGTTCCTTTTTTTCAATAACATGTTGTGAGATCATCATGTGGTCATTGAAATGGGAAAAAAATCCTCAAATATTTGTATATTTTAAAAGTTGTTATTACATTATTGAAGTTAAAATATTATGAGATATCAACTTCATGTGAAAAATCCCTTTGAATGTTGCATGCCTATTTGGGAGGTGGGTCTACCCCATTATGGAGTCAATATGGTGTGCAAACTACATTATTGGAGTCACTTAATTTTACATGACAAGAATTATCAAAGGCTTGGTTTGTTCAACATGGTCTCTCAGCCCATAACTTTGGCATATGACACAAAGCTCGGTCTTGAAAAGTTTTGCTATCATTCTCAATCTCCAGCAATTGTGTTGATAAACCAATAAAGGGGAAAGAGTGTCCTCTATTAGCTAATGCCAAGCTATAACACATTCCACAGTGATGAGCTTCGGGTGTTAAGAGGCACACCCCACCCTCCCTGCTGAATATAATCATCTGGCTTTAACCAGAATAAAATTCAAAGTGTCTCCTTGCCCATCAATGGGTTAATCCATTAATAGCCAATGTGCCATAAGGCACCCTTGAATTGGGAACCCCCTAAAGAGCAATGCACTCTGAAGAAGTGCATGGTTTTTAGTGGCTGATAAAACTAGCATGTTTTTGAAGAGCATCAAAGTAGAACCTCCATGGGAAAAAAATTAAGCATATGTATATTTACTGTAACAATTACATATTAGGATTGAAATTTCTGAGTTGACATTTGATAAGAGTACAAACCTGGCTCAATTGTCATCCCATATTTACTCAACATCTATTGCCTATTAGTTATTTAATAGCATAACCAATCAGACTGTTGCACCTGCATTAGAGTAGTAGTAATGACATATATCAGTAGTATGGTACTTTATCTCATACAGCAACTGTCATCTTGTTCATGTATATTAATCTTGGTATAGTTTTTTCAGGGGCTATAAGGCAACAATGAAGTTGGCCACTTCATGATAAAAGTAGTGTCTTGCATCATCAAACCATTTACTTAGCCTCAACCCTCTCTGAAAGACTTCACCACAGCCACTACCACCATTCTCAGGTGAACCCAAGAAATATGTAATGCCTCCAGGTGTGTGATGGGATTGTGGGATAGGGCATGGTTGAAGTTTGATGAGCTGGAGGTAGATATATCATGTACCTAGTCATCTGCATTTTGAACCATCTCTCACTGTAACCACCAAATGAACAAATGTATTGGTTACTAACCAAGTTTACCTGGTACATAAGAAAGATGTTAGTAACTTAAAGTATTTTGATCTAACTTTGGATGGACAGATCTGAAGAAGTGACTGGTCCCAGAAATATATGTTTTGTTTTAAAAAGTTTTTTACTTTGTGCTTGATATAATTTATAACCTAATGGAGAAAGAGCCCATGATTATATATATACATACATACAATCATGTATCTAAAATATTTGTTTCATTTTTTTCACGGCTACTGCCCGAATATTTTTGCTTTACCCGAAAAATGTTGTTTCCTCTAATCTGGGGAAGCTGAATCCCCCCGGCCCCAGCCAGCACGCCCATGTGAACTTGTTTTCTTCGCTCTTGGATGAGGGTTGTGGGCCAGAAACTAAAGATTAATTTGGAGTTGTATTAACACGGCCACTCTTAATGTGCAAGGAGGCTTCCAGCATTTACAAACCGACAAATGCACTGACGGTAAACGTCGAAATACCTTTGGCGGACATTAAGGTTTTTATGAAAAATAACCACTTGTCCACTTTTAACCACGTACAGTTTAGTAAAGGTGTCAGACTATGATATCATGGTATAATAATACAATACTTACGGACGGTAACAGAGTAAAACGGCTGCTTCGCCTTTTGGATGTTTGCTGCCACTTCTTCCACGCCATGTTGTCTTCAGATCGAATTTACTTCCCATTCCAGGCCATTTCGCCTTCCGAACTAAACCTCATACAATTTCTTATCCAGGTTTCCTCAAATACGCTATTTGCCAGTTTGGCCAGTAAAACAAACGTGCCGTCGTTATTCTTATGCAAACTTCTTTTACGACCTCGCACCATTGTCACAATAATGGTCTTCGAATTCGGCGCGAAATATTACGAAGAACCCACGTGATCACGGAAGAGAATCACAGAAATGCTATGTAGCCTGGTCAAAAATCTCCTTGAGATATCTGTACTTCCTCTGGCGCAACTTCAAGTTTTTGTCAATTATTTTCACCAAATTTCTTACCCACTCTAAATATTTATTTCTCCCCGATTACAGAACGCTGAAAAAGTCGTGTGGAGATTCGGCTTTATGCATCCACCAGATTTTCTAAAAAAGCTAATAAAATTTGCAAGCGTATTATTACACAAGCCGTTACATAAGCCATTACACTAGAGCTCACATTCCACGGTAAACATACGTCAAGTAAAAACATGTTTGACAACTGAGGTAATTAAAATTAATCGAGCTCGAGAGAGTTAATGATAAATATATTGCTTCCTGCAATATTTGGACTGGGGAACAGTTATTTATGCAAACTTACCAGTCAAAAACCGTCTACGAGAACTGCGGTCCGTCACTATTTGGTTCATTAACTAAGCTCTTCTGAAGACTTAAAAAATTGGTTATTGCTACGAGCACTAAAATAAATTTGAATTGTCATGCGCGGGAAAAATGTTTGTGAAAAGTAAACACTTTTTTTTAATGACAACATAGACAAAAGCAATTGCGTAACTTCACCCTGGCTTTAATGAAAAGCGGACTCTTGATTCTACTACCTGATCGATGGCCAAAGACAACAGTGTATCGAAGACGGAACTGGCGGTTGGAACTGATAATGGTACGGAAAACCAGAACAGAGGTTATGGTTGGCTCTTTTGCCGACCAAATCTTTTACAATCTTGTTTGTGTCCGAGATGGATTCTTGTCTGTTGTTGCCTATTGATCTTCACCCAATCCTTCATCATCTCAGGACTTTCGGCTGTGGTCGTAACATCTATTGAGAGAAGATATTTTTTACGAAGTAGCCAGGTCGGAGTTATCTTCGCTTCTTATGACATTGGCAATACCATGTTCACCATAGTGGTTAGTTATTTTGGTTATCGCCATAAACCAAAGTGGCTTGGTATTGGGTCAATTGTTCTGGGCTTAGGTTGTCTGGTCTTCGCGTTACCTCAGCTACTGGTCGGCGACTATGAACCTGTTACAGCCCAAACTACTGACTTGTGCCAAAACAATCGAACGTTGTTTAATGCTATTAACGCAGGCGAGAAAGACGGCAAGAACTTTCACTGGTATAATATACTGGTGTTTGTCGTGGGACAAGTTATTATCGGAGCGGGCTCTTCTCCTATTTTCAATCTGGGTTCGGCGTATCTGGACGAGAATGCATCACGCGAAAATTCTGGAGTTTATCTTGGAATATATTACGCGGCGGCAGCAATCGGCTCCGGAATTGGCTTCCTTCTTGGAGGAATCTTTCTGGCGATTTACGTCGATATCGTCCAGGTATTGTTTACAGTTCAAATTCTAAAAAATCGTGCCAGATATTGACTTCTTATATTTTAATTTTCGCGAAACGAAGTAAATTTTCCGTGATTCAACACAAGATTTACAAAATAGGGGTAAGAGGAAAACTGCCATTCCAGGACTAGCGAACCCATTTTGATTGAGGGTGTCATAAAATTTGTCTACTTTACCGGAGCAAATGATGCCCGATCGAAATTAATCCCAACACAGTCGATTTCGGTAGTTTTAATCTCCCAGCAGCTAAGGCTTTGTATTGAATATTGACACTTAGGTCATGGGCTTCAACGTGAGTCAGTGGTTAACTACTTGTAATTAGACAGCATTTTTTAAGTTCATGATCTCAGGTTTACGCCTCTTCCGATACTTACTGCCATTTCTGTTTCTCTTCTTGGTTTCTTTTTGTGCCTGTTTCTTCATTTTGTTTCTTTCTTTCTTGTCTCTTTTTGTTTCGGTTTTTCACCTCTTTCTTCATTTTGTTCCTTTCTTCTCTCTTTTTGGTTTCTCTTTTTACCTGTTTCTTCATTTTGTTTCTTTGTTTCTTTTACCTGTTTCTTCAGTTTGTTTTTTAATTCTTGTCTCTTTTTGTTCCTTCTTTTCGTACCTGTTTCTTCATTTCGTTCCTTTCTTGTCTCATTTTGCTTTCTTTTTATTTTTACCTGTTTCTACATTTTGTCCCTTTTTTCTCTTTGGTTTATTTTTATTTCTTTTTTTACCTGTTTCTTTATTTTGTTCCTTCCTTGTATTTTTTCTGTCATTCATTTTCTTAAACTCCTTTATTTTTTAATATTTGTTCCTGCAATATCTTGTCTCTTCAATCAGAACTTGTATTTTCTTTATAAAACTTCATTGTTAGTCGCATAATTTAAATTCCATATATTAAATCAACCAGTTCTCTCTTCATTCTCCCAGGTGGGGGAAAAGGGTTATTCCAAATGACGTCATTTACTACAATTCTAACCGTCCTTCGGTGTCGTCAGTGCATTCCGAAAAGAAACTCTGGATGAAAATATTCGAACTCTTTGATATGGTTATTTCAAGCTATTTTCGCATCTATCGTTCTTAGAATGAGCAGTTAATAGTAAGCACTTTGATGAATTTAGAATATTAACCACTATCTTTTGAATATGAACAATTCTTTACTTTCTGCTCTCTGAACGGTCTCTCTTACAATGTCCACTCTCCCGCTTTTTCTCTCTATCTCCCCACTCCTTTTACCCGGTCATTCTTCCAAGACAAGAAGTCATTCTCAAACACTACAACGAGGTTCATAAAACACGAACTCTCACTGCAATATAAATTCGTATCAAGTATGAACACGTTTGAAAAATAACGTCAAGATAAATTAACAGCACTTAAAAGTTTAATGAAAAATAATTTACATTCTACACTCTCACTAATCGACGGATCAGTTGAGACATCCAACGACAAAATGCGTACGGGAGAACTACGGTCAAGTCTACAAACTTCGACGTTTTTCAAAGGTACTCAAAACTATGGCCAGTACTACAGACATCAAAATAAACTTGAAAAAGAGAGTTGACATGTGTGATAAAAAATTACTTTGAAAAGTGAATCTTTGAATATTGAAGGTCTTTGTAAGGCCTTTTGAATACAATATGAATGACTAAAATTTAATGGTAATCAAAATAGCGTCGAGGCTTAATGGGCATGCGAAGCGGCTATTGCGAAACTTTACGCCCACTTTAATGATAGAAATACTTCTTTCTGAGTTCTGAGGTATGGCCAAGGACAGGAGACAATCCACGACCGAGCTACCTGTTGCAACTGACAATGATACGGCACATGAATGCAGAGGTTATGGATGGTTTGCTTACAGACCAAATCATTTACAATCTTGTCTATCTCCGAGATGGATTCTCGTCTGTTGTTCCATGCTAATCTTTACGGAATCATTCATCGTCACAGGCGTTTTACCTGTAGTTGTAACGTCAATTGAGAAGAGATATTTCTTACAAAGTAGCCAGATCGGGGTTATCTACGCTTTCTATGAAATTGGCAATACCATCTTGACCATAGTTGTCAGTTATTTTGGTCATTACCATAAACCAAAGTGGCTAGGTCTTGGATCACTCGTTCTGGGTTTAGGTTGTCTGATCTTCGCGTTACCTCAGCTATTGATTGGCCAGTACGAACCGGTCATAGCCCAAACTGCAGACTTATGCCAGAACAATCAAATGTTGCTCAACACTTCGAACGCTAGCGAGACAAATTGCAAGAGCTCTAAGTGGTACAACATGCTTGTGTTTGCTGTGGGGCAATTTATCATCGGAGCGGGCTGTTCTCCAGTTTACAACCTTGGTGCAGCGTCTCTTGACGAGAACACATCACGCGAGAATTCTGGCGTTTATCTGGGAATATACTACGCAGTGTCAATAATCGGCTCCGGAATGGGTTTCATCCTTGGGGGACATTTTTTGACTATTTACATAGATATTGCCCAGGTATGCTTTTCAATTACAGTAGATATTGCCCAGGTATGCTTTTCAGTTACAATACTCGCATCTTGATCGGACGCGAATATTGTAACTTTCTTAAAATACGAATATATTTAAATAATGGCCATGTTTGCCATTTATTTTGAAGTCTCAGTAAATTTTGAAGTAGAAAATCGAAGGGAAAAGTTCATAATTCTAATTAGTATTCTATATCCGATTTACAGAATACTAATTAGGAGCCAAAATCTTTTGTGTTTTCTTCGTGAATTATGAATGAGTTTTTTAACTTCTTATGTTGTGTTTTTTTCCAAAGTGAAGGTACTCTCCTCTGATTCAAAGCACTCTTTGTAAGGTAGGGGCGAAATGCAAGCTGCGATCACAAGCGTACCAACCTACTTTGACTAGGGGTGTCAAAAATGTGCGCAAACGTTTGAACGATTTCTCCTGCTTTCCTGGACCAAATCTTGTGCGATCGAATTTAATACCAACACGGTCGATTTTTGCCAGATTGGCGTATTGATGTAACAATTTCATTACATCGACTGTACCCAAAAGGTTTCAACGACAAAGAAGTTTTTCACTCATTCTGTCTACCGCGCGACGGTCTAGGTACCAAGCGCACGAGGTATGTGCTCCAACAGAGCACAACTTGTGCTCCTTGCAAGCTCAAAACTTTCCGTTGAGGGCTCTTGGATCTTTAACACCAATATCGACCTTGTCCCCATTTGTCAGAAAACCTCCTGACGCTGATACGGAAACCAATAGACGCTCACTCCCGAGTGGTAACCAACAACTGGGCGAAGCCGGGTTTGTGGTTCGAACAAGACAATTCGACACTGTGCAATGTGATTGGCTGAAGGCTTACTCTTTGGTCAACAATAATAAAATTGTTTGTACGTCTTCGCACAGGCGACGGAAGTGGGTAGGGGGTTACTGGGAGTAGCTCCCCTGTAATTAGAATGGGAGCGAGACGAGGGGGAGTTTTTGCTCCAAAAATAGAGAGTAACAAACAAGACAAGAATGTCACCGGCAAATGTCATTTTTTTTCATTCGTTCGCTAGGTCCGATTTATCGGACATTGGGCATTGAGGGATAACCTCACCAAAAACAAAACAAAAAAACTTTGTCGATGTCCTCGTTATTCACTAAATCTGTAATCTTTACTGAAATAAGCCTCTGTTAACCGATTTCCTCAATAAAAACAGCATAAAAGTTAAACCGAGGAATGTGTGCATTATCCATTTCGGTAATTCACAAGCAGTTTCTTTCAGTGAATTTTCGACTTTACCTCAATCACCTTCTTTACACTAAAATTTTGACAGACAACTGAGAAAATTTTAGACCAAAGAAGATGATTTAGATGAAGTCGAGAATCCCCAGAAAAAAAAGTGTTTATTATTTATCAAAGCAGATAATGCACACACTGCTCGGTTTAACTTTTGTCCTGTTTTTAACGGAAATAAGTCAGCAGGTGGAAGAGCTATCCTTGGCAATTGTAGCATGGCAACGAAAGACGTACAAATGCACTTAAAATCTCGTCCTCGTTTATGACATTTAGCAATAGCAACAACCTTTCGTAGAATGGTGAACCGTGTTTTCGCGGCTTCAGCTGCTTAAGAACTCTCACAGGTGTTTACCACAAAAGAAAGTGTTGAGAGGAGAGACAGTAATGAAGAGAACATCAGTCTACCATTCTCATTAATGGCCTAATCTTCTTTCCTGCATGTGACGCTCTGCTGGTCAAATGAGCAAACCTAATGGAATACAAAAGGACGCTATCGGGGCGTAACGGACATAGGAAATTGCTCTTTCGAACCTTCAAGTAGGCTTTAATAATAAAAATAACATTCTGAATTCTACCTTATCTATGGGTAACGACAGAAGAGAATCCGACGACAGAAGAGAATCGAACCACATGTTACCAGTTGCAAGCGTTAATGATAAGGAAAATGGGCATAGAGGTTATGGTTGGTTCACCTACAGACCAAATCATTTACAATCTTGTTTATCTCCGAGATGGATTCTCGTCTGTTGTTGCCTACTGGTTTTGAGCGATGCCTTCATCGTCGCAGGCATTTCACCGGTAGTAGTAACATCAATTGAGAAGAGATATTTCTTTCAAAGTAGCCAGATCGGATTTATCTTCGCTTTCTATGAAATCGCCAATACCATCTCGACCGTAGTAATCAGTTATTTTGGTCACCGCCATAAACCAAAGTGGCTTGGTGTTGGATCATTTATTCTAGGCATAGGTAGTCTGATCTTCGCGTTACCTCAACTATTAGTCGGCGAGTATGAACCTGTCGTAGGTCAAACTGCAGATTTGTGTGAAAACAATCGGACTTTGCTGAACGCTTTAAGCGCTAGCGTGGAAAATTGCAAGAGCTCTAAGTGGTACATTATACTAGTGTTTATCGTTGGGCAAGCTATTATCGGAGTGGGTTCTTCTCCAATTTACAACCTTGGTGCAGCGTATGTGGACGAGAACACATCACGCCGAAATTCTGGCATGTATCTTGCAATGTACTACTCAGCGACAGCAATCGGTATCGGAATCGGTTTCCTCCTTGGAGGACATTTACTCGGAATTTACGTCGATATTTTCCAGGTATGTTTTACGGTATTACTGCAAAATGAAAGATGGTTCTTCAGGTTCATTGTTAGTTGACCCTTGGTTTCGAGTGAAGCTAAGCTCCTTTCTTAGTGACCATGTTGTACCTTTTGAAGTTGTAGCTGTCGCTAGGGAGCTTCCTCTTCTGACACTGGGGTAAATTTCTTAACTGATCTACGTCAAAAATTTTGGGAGAAAATTTATTTGTGCACCAAAAATTTAACTTTAATTTATTTTGACAAGGTGGCCTTTCAGTTAATTGATGTTGAATTGGCCATGTTGGCTAATGACATAAAATTTAATAGATTGATCTACATTTAAAATACAACTTTTACCTTACTACTTTCCTGGGATAAAGCTTTGCATCAAAGTTTATTAAGGAATACCCATTTAAATTCAGTCTGGTTCTGAACAAACGCTGTAGTTGATCTGAGTTGTCCGAATGATTTTGGCCACATGGAATTCTCTGAGCTGGCCGCTCCAATCATGCGCGAATGATTCTTCGCTTTAGAATAAATACCGGTATTCTTTTACGCGGAAGGCTGATGTTGCGTCACGTTTGACTTCTTCCGGATATGATATATGGGTGCGAAGTCTGTTTTGTAATATCCAATCTGTCTGCCAATCCATGTCTGTTAATCAATATCCAGTCAAGTCTGTCGTTGTATATCCAAGTTTATGCCAAGCATTTCCAGCGAAACATCGACACTGCAAGCCAATCACACATGCTGAACTCGGGATGTTCTTTTTTCATCGTGCTGAACACATGCAGCAATTCTAGCTGGTCGATTACCGTTTTTCGCGAAATACAGCCCAAAGCTGTCCGCCTTTTAAGCGGCTAACGTTCTGGTGAAAACGTGGAAACAGGGAGTTTAAAAAAGGTGCAACGCCGACGCCAGTAAACCGAGTACTTTAAATCTAATGGCCAGGAAGCAAACCATGCATATTAAAACTCACGTTCTTTTTCTTTCTGCAAAACATCGACGAACGTTTTCTGTTAGATATAGCTCAAAACTCTACATGTTTTAAGACCCAGTGTCGTCTTGACAACGACGAAATGCTCATTCTCACGTCTCGTGTAGAGCCAGGGCGGCGTGTAGATCATTCCACCGACCACAAGTTATTCATCTTTTGTTCTGGATGGGAAATCTTGTTGTATAGCCCGTCTTCCTTGATGTCCAAGTCCCGTTTCCGTTAACTCCCTAATGCTGTTCGTTACGTCTTAGGCATAGACTGAACAGCTCGAAGAAAACTCTTAGGACTTAAATCATCAGTCTTGGAAGGCAAATGATATAAAGCGTACGCACTAAGTCCACAGAGATTCAACCAACGAAGAGGATGGCGGCCATGCTGGTGTACTTGACCAAAGAAGATGATCAAAATTCTTTTCTTAAGGAATACCAACATGGCAGCTATGACGTCAAGTACATACATTCTATTCTAAGACCTCATTGTCATTCACGTCCACGTAACCGCGTCGAGTTTTCTCGAACTCCTTTGAAACGACACGTCACGCCGGCGACATTCCTGTCATGTCCGCTAAGATTCTTGCATTGAGATGAAAACTTCCTCCACCTCACCCCCATTCTATTCATTGAGGAACTACTCCCCCAGGTCCTTGCCACACCTCCGACGCCAGTTTAATACAAATAAATCTGTATCTGTTGACTAGCAACGAAGCCATTTACCAATCGGAACTCAGTGGAGAAATTTCATTTTGGAACAACAAATTAGTTGTGATGGCTACGCAAATATTTGTTTAGGAAGGGTGGCACGTTTACCATAGTGAATGGCGAAGTTAGATCGTAATGAACCGATGGAAATAAAAAGATATATAAAGATATATTACTAAGGAAAGAATAAAACTAGGAGATAAAAACTAGAAACAATGCATATTTGCATTTGATAAGTTGCCTGCTGAAATGCACCGTCATTTTCAAGTTTCTATATGTCTTTTAAGTCAATTCGTTCCTTAGTACTGACTCTAAGGATTGCTGCGCTGTTCTGACATTATTTTCACGAATCTGTTCGACGGATGTTGTTAATATGAAACCGAGTTGCTTGGCAAGCCGAACTGCAGGATGTGAGTCCACTCCAGTACGCGTCAAATAAACGAAGTTATCTTGCTCACGAAAATAGAAATTCATCTTGGTATGCCGAGTAACCCGGAAAGAGGTGCTGATATGGGAATTTTTTTTTTTCTTGCGAGTCATCCGCTTGTCCCATGTGACCACGAAGCCGGGAAGACGGTAATTTCTTCCACCTGCCGTGATCTCGCCTAGGATGAGTATCTGTTGGTCCTTCAACTCCTCTCCATGTTACACGGCTCCTAAAATGCCGACGAGACCAGTCAGCTTGGCTAATCGCGCTGACTCGTGTCTCCTACATTTTTTGTACGGCTGCAAAAGATGATTTAAATTAACTTTGGACTATTCCAGGAGCCAAATTAAACTAAATGCGCTTTTGAAATCTGTCATAATTGTATTTTTTGCAACCGTGATAAGATCTTGATGAGACGAGTCTGACAGCTCCAAGTGGTCTTACATCTAAAAGATTGTTTCAAACATTTTGGGATTGCACATTTGTTTCCGAGCTGTCATGTCTGAAATACACGATTTTCAGTGATTTGGAAGTCAGAGAAAAATAGTCAATCCAACAGAACCTAACATTTTATAACAGTTTAAGTAATTTGCTTAAGTATGAGTCTATTAAAACCTTTCCTCTGTTGAATGTCAAGAAAAGCAAAGCCAAGGTCACGGTCAAACGTGATGGTGACTCGATGTTTGTAGGAGGAAGAGTTTTAGGTTGTTTTCCTAATGCATAACGCACAAAATTACCTGTGTTTAACAATATTCAGAATGTATTTAGTGCACGAACCTTTTCATGAAAATTTGGATTTCTTTTTTGGGTAAAACAACCTTTTCGACTGTTTTCCACCGAATGATTTGCACGAAGCGACGTTTTCTTTTTTTACACGGTTTCGGTAGAACAAATGAAAAATCAGTTCAACATATACAAAGAAATGTCGATTTGTGCGTCACGGCTTGGCTTCCCACAGCTAAACAATACAGTTCATAGTATCTGCCAAGCCGTGCTAGCGCCAACTTATAACGAACTACGTTTGATCATCCTCCAGTCAGATATATAAATAGACTTTGTTGCATAGAGTTAGGTTGCGGATTGAGTATCCTGAAAATGGGTTTCCTCAGGAAGGACACCAAGACCGCCCCAGGGTATTATGTATGTGCCCATTGTGGTCATTTCCCTGACGCAAATCATCATATTGAATAGTTGTAAACCGTAAAAAGTGTCTGGGAACCGTCGAAATGCAGGGTAGAGAACACCGACGTTTTGGAAACGTTTTAGACGCTCCATTGAAACGTCAGGACTCCGCTAGAAACTTCAATAATTTTTCCTTAAAGTTTTGGCAATTTCTTGACCCTAAGGGCTTTTCACACGTCGCCCGATACTGCCTATGCAGCACCTCCACTTTAAAATCACACACTGAACAGTTTACCGACTAAACAAACCTTCTTCAGCCAAAATAAAAAATAGAAATATCACCATGACTCTAACATTCCATGACGTCCATTGTCGTTATTCTGTCTCCACAACCAACCCCAACTTCCTGAGAACAAACTAATCTAAGGACCTGCAAGGCAGGTTTCCTCAATTTCAGAATCATCCTCAGAGATATACACGAACAGAAAGTTTTCATGATAATCGGACCCTGCCGAAGTCAACTGAAAATGTTGATTCGAGCGGGATTCAGTTGACTTCGGCAATGTCAGATTATCATGAAAGCTTTCTGTTCAGGTTTCCACAACTTCATCGCGTTTCCACGGAAACAACGGAACCTGAGGATCCCTAATACCACTTTATAAAGCACAATAACGTGTTTTTCGACGGGAACGAAACACCAGGATTCCCCATAGCTGCTTTATAAAGCACAATAACATCCTTTTCTCCCGTTGGTAAATCATGAAACAAACAAGGTACCAAACATGGCATCAAACCGCTTGCCATTCGTTGCCGCTTTTATTGTGTGTCGTTCGTCTGTAACGTGACGTTCGTAGCGACATTGCAAAGAGTCATTGTCAAGAGTCAATTAGAGTATAATTTAACGCCCCGGTGTGGTTTACGTGTGCAGGCATATCAAAGGTGGGGAACCTAATGGCATTCACCAAATAGATAATAGCTCTTATGCATTCAACAAATATTGAAATGGGCCGTTCATTGCAAACACAAAGACTTATGGACGGAAGCAACAGAACAACACCACAGTTGTCCGACGAGATTTGTCCAAGAGGCGACATCTCGAGTTACGGCTGGCTGAAGTGCAGACCTCATAGCCTACAGTGTTGTTTGTCTTCAAGATGGATCCTCTTCTTCTGTTGCCTGCTTGTTTGTACGCAAGGTTTGATTGTAACAGGACTTTCTGGAGTGGTGATCACCTCGATCGAGAAGAGATACTTCCTACAAAGTAGCCAAGTTGGAGGCATCTTCTCCTGCTATGATATCGGGAATACAATCTTGACCTTGGTGGTTAGCTACTTCGGTCATCGTCACAAACCTAAGTGGCTCGGCGCTGGAGCCGTTTTTCTAGGCTTAGGTTGTTTGATCTTCGCTTTACCTCAGATATTGGTCGGCGATTATGAACCTGCCGTAGCTCAAACGGCCGATCTGTGTCGAAGCAACCAAACGTTGCTCGACGCTTCCGACGCTGGCGAGGGCAATTGCAAGAGCTCTAAATGGTATCATTTACTAGTGTTTGTTGCAGGACAATTACTGATCGGGGCCGGTGCCTCTCCTGTCTATAACATCGGTTCAGCGTACTTAGACGAGAATGCTTCTCGCAAGAATTCCGGTGTTTACTTGGGAATCTATTATGCGGTATCGACACTTGGCCCCGGACTCGGCTTTCTCCTCGGCGGCTATTTTCTCAGTATCTACGTCGATATTGCGCTGGTATGGTTAAGAGAATCGTCTTTGTGATTTGTTTTAATGGTTGCGCAAAATGCAGGCAGACTGAACTCTAAAGTCTAAGTTTTATAAACGATAGGTTCGCTTCTTATAGTAATAGTAGCTGGTGTGTGTTAGGCTTATTTAATGAACATAAGGTAATATAATAATTGGGCTAATTGATAAATGTAGAAGAGTGCAGTGCTGTGTAGAATTATATGCAGTGGCATGATGTTGTATAGTGTAGTGCTGAACGGTGTGGCATAGCTATTAGAGTCTGATGATTTTTGACTGGCTGCATGTCCATGGAGTGGTCTAGACCTTTTTGGGACCTCACAAAATGTGCCTACTGAAGTAACCAGGTTACAGTTGTGTGATGAACCAGTAACATCAAGCAAAGAACATCTCTTGATTTTAGATTGCTCAGTTTGTGCAGAATCAACATGTTTTCTTCCAAGAGGATTATAACGTTAAACAAGAGTGAAATGTAATTAATTTTCAAGAAAAAGTCCGAGTCTCCCTGAGGATATGAGAGTTGACTAGTATGGTACAGTGTAGTGTAGATTACAATAATAGCACCAGTAAGGTACGTCTGGGTCTTAGCCTGTTATCTGGCAGAAATGAAGAGACAATTGATATAATTATCTTAACTTGGGTGTGCTGGTGGCACAGTGGTAGTTGCATGTCTCTCCACAGTTTGATTCTGGCTCCAGGTAGTTATCTGATTGAAGTTACCTTGGCCACATGTGAGAAGAGTGTTGTCCAGTTTGACTCTAACAAGCATTGCAGGTTTACTCTGGGTACTCCAGACCCATGAGGGGTGGCCTTTACTGGACCTCTAGGGAGAACAGCTCGGGTAACTGATAGAGTTGTCCAGTATAAATAAATGCACTTAAACTTAGAAAACATACAAAAAGGGTTAAACAGTTCTAGTATTTATATATATGATAGAATAACCCACATGATGAACCATCATTATTAATTGCCTGTTCACCAAAGATTGCTTTAAAGCTTATCTTTTTTTCTTTTTCATTACAGCCAGATGGTATTGAGCTGAAGCAAGATGACAACGGCTGGATTGGAGCATGGTGGTTGGGCTACCTTTTTGGAGGGGTTTGTGCTCTGCTGGCCAGCATTCCACTCCTTGGTTTCCCAAGGGAAATACCTTCTGTGAAAACTTTGAATGAACAAAAAAAGATAGCACCAGACACAGTTCCTGATGGAGAAGAACCTCATACAACGGGCCATTTCTTGCCTGCCTTAAAATCCCTTTTCACCAACAAAGTTTTCCTTTTCGTCACAATAGCTGGAACAGCAGAGGGGTTTGCAGTGGCAGGTACTTCAACATTCTTCCCAAAATACTTGGAATCACAATTTCATCTGAAGTCTAGCAATGCAAGTTATTATGCTGGAGCGGTAATCATTCCAGGTGGGATTTTGGGAATGCTTTTGGGAGGTTGCATGATTCGAAAGTTTCAATGGACATGTCGTCAGTGTATAAGAGCTTGCACTATCATTGCATTTGTGGCATTATTTCCAATTCTAATTTTTTTGGTCCGATGTCCAAATGAGAATATAGCAGGAGTGACAACACCATATTTCAACAGGTAATCATTGTTGTATTAATTGATACTTGGTGAAATCATGCAATGACTGTGACAGCTGGAAAAACAATTTCCAGTATTAGTATTTCCATCATGCAAAGTGTGATTAACAAGTAAGCAGAGGAAGTTATAGTTGGGATATTTGCAGAGAGCTTAATTTGTTTAACAAAGTAATTCCATTTGAGTGAATGTGTATTCCAGCTGACCTCATCTGTGTGTTAAGGATAATTGTCTGTAAAAACAGGTTGAGGGATGGGGAAATGGGCATTTTGATTTGGTGCAAACTGTGATAGAACAATACCAGTTAATAAGTGATGAATTTTTTGTAGTTTGTAGTGCCCCATGATCATGTCCAGGACAGTTGCATGCTACATTTTGGTAGAACTACAGTACATACACATCAAAGTTCACCAAAACTGTATTTTTACAATTCCCAAGAGAAATTTGCATTAATAAGAAATCCAATTGCTAATCTAACAGGATTCCCTCCAGAATTCTACAACTGTGTAATATTCTGGGATTCCAGTAGGATTTTCAGCCAAAATTTAACAGGGATTCCTCTATTAGAAATTGAGTGGAAAAATTGTTTTTGGAAATTTCTCAATTCAGTGGTATGAGGTTGAATGATTGCTTTACCACTCATTATGACATTGTTTGTATGAGAAGGGGTACTTTTGAAGATGCATTAAAACTTGTGGGAATAATGCACAAGGGGACACTACTGGTAATTGCAAGAAGGATATTCAATCAAATCATTAACAAAAGTATATAAAGTGTAGGCCTCAAGGAATTAGGTTAACCCTTTAGGGGCAAGGGCACATTTTAACATTTTACTCTGGGTAATGGCAGACAATTTTAATTGTTGAGCAGACGAGCCTCACCTCTCAATGACTTGAAGGCTAAGTCAAAAATGGGGCAATTGACATCTTGTCATTCATTTGTTTTGCTACTTTAGAACATTTGGTTCACTTGATGTCTGTAGCACAAACCAAAACTGCAGCTGCAAACAAGATAATTATATTCCAATCTGCACAAAAGAAGATCAAACAACATATTTCTCACCTTGTTACGCTGGATGCAAGACGAAAACGGAGCAAGGTGGTGAATTGGTAAAGTAAATTCTTGTATAAACTGATAAATATTTGATAAAGTTCTTCCATTAGGTTCTAGAAGGGAGAACATTATTATTATTCAAAATTGTCTATCATATCATAACAAAGAAGGTTAAGTTAGTAGAGCTGAGCAGGGCTAATGTTGGTTAGTCAGTTTTCTTTGATCAGAACAGATCAGTGAATTGTGGAAAGACAGTACAGGGCATTTTGAAGCCAAGACACTCAGTTAAAATTTTGAAACAAGGGGGCAAAGCTATGAATATACTCGATAGTGGGTCACAGGGTATACACTGTTGTTATAAAAAAATACATCAATGTTAAAATTTATGTAAAAAATTGCAAAAGCTCCATGCTGCTCTTTGGGCATTTTCTCACTTTATACTGAGTGGGGTATGTTAGGAAAATTTATTTTCACTTGGGGTTTGACAATTTGTTGATATTAACATAGTCTATGAAATAGTATCATCCTCTTCAATTCAGATTTCTACTGGCAATGATTTGATGCATGTTCACCGTTTTTGCCTGTATATATTGCTAATATACAAATTGGCTACATTGGACAGTATAAGTAATTGTGCTGTCAGTCATGGTGTTGCTGACAAAGGTTTGCTCTAGATTGCCAAAAAAGAGACTTCATATTTTTTCATGATGAAGGGAAGAAATGTGTCACCCATAAACCATAGGTTTAGCAGAGTTCTATCATTTGTTAGACAGAAAAAAAGAGTGGAGTTGTTTAATAAAAAGCTATGGCTATCAGTCTTATTTCTTGCACAACATTTTTTGTAAGTTACTTGTGCTTTCACATGCAAAATAGAATATCTGTCTCTGGCCTTGGTGCCCAAAAAAGGCCATTTCCTAATCACCATTTTAAATAACTACTCTAAAATAAGGCTTAGTACAAAAGCTTTTACCAGTACACGTAAGTTGGATTTTGTTCATATGTAAATAAAACTAATCTTCATATGAAAGATTTTATGTGGAGCATCATTTTAGAGTAGACAAAAAAGAAAGTACTGTAACTACTAGTGGCCTAATTATCTTACTTCCAACTCTCCTTGTTTTTCATCAATTATGGAATGATTTTACCCTTGGCAGTAGAATGTCCTGCACAGACGTACTGTAGCCACCAAGTAAAGACATATTGCACACTTTAAATATTTTACCATTGACCCATTTCATGAATTAACAGGGGACATTTTTACTTTTATTCAAGGTATACACTAACTGTAGTTGCTTGCCTCCTAACATCACAGTGGCATATGATGGAGGTTGTGCTGAATCCTGCAATTCCATTATCTATTTTCTGGCCATCATGTTCCTGCTAATTGCCTTCACATTTGTGAACAACATCCCTGCCATTACTGCAACTCTAAGGTAAGTACTGAAAAAAGTCACGGTGATGCCTAGATGATGATCACTTAAATCAGATAATTCAGTCTAGTGGCTGAATGCTCATCAAATTAAATATCTTTCTGGTCAGAGATTGTTTATTTCAGATAATTCTAGGTAAACCCTGAAAACAAACCCAAATTACCTTCAAAATGTTGGGAAAGTGTGCTAAAATAATATAACTCTTGTAACATGTTCCTAATCAAACTCCCAAACCAAATACTGTGCATGAGTAGAATTTGATCTCATGACTTTAGTGTTGCATGGCTATTGCTCTGTAGGCAGAGCAACCACAATTTTGTAGATCTCTTTAATTTGTGTTTTCTTAATGAATGTTAGTGAGCTTCCATTACTAATAAACTGAAGAACTTTTAATCATTCAATTAGTTTGAAACAAATGTTACATGTTAAATGTTTTTCAATTTTCACATTGATTGCAGGTGTGTACCAAAAAGCCAGGGGTCCTTTGCACTTGGTGTGCAGCAAATTGTAACTAGGGTTTTGGCATTCATTCCAGCCCCCATAATATATGGAGTACTTCTAGATTCTATTTGCATATTATCTGAGACTGACCCTTGTGAAGAGGATGTGGAGAGGAACTGCTTGGAATATAAAAACACAGATTTAAGGTACAGACACATATTATTAATAAGAAAAGTTGTATTGTTTATATGAGCTTGTAGCTCATTTAGAGAGTTAGCCTAGAGTATCAAAGGCCATTCATGGAATGGCCTAGAAAGCCAGTTGGTACTGTTGAAAGCAACCCCTAAGTAGCAAAGGCTGTGGGTTGACCAAGGTTTGGCTTATGGTGGGCAGTATTGCCCAGCACTTAGCTGTAACGTTCAGCATTTATACCAAAGCAGACCCTTCTGCCTGCACTCAAAAAGTATGAAATATGTGAGAAGAAAACCTCTAGTGATTTTTTTACTTAAGCAATATTATTGACCATCATTTATTAAAATTTAGAACCATACCATGCAAACTATTAGCCACTGGTGATTTGATGAAATATATCCATTTATCTTAAATCAAAATTTCAAAAGTTTTTGAGAGGTATGACCCCAGGGTCACAGGTACCTGGCACCCAGATGGTCCAGGGCAGAACCCTGGTTGATGACTTTGTAGAGCAGACAATGGACACTCAAAGTCTGAATAACTTATCAAGCTGGCACATGAGCAAGTTGGATTCAGTGAACAAGATTTGCCATCCACTTGATGGTTATCCAAGTGGAAAAAAGGATGTTACTCTCCACAAAGAAGTTATCTGGGTGCTTGCAAATGCCTAGCTATTTAGGGGTAAAGGACCAGTAACCAGGGTTATGGAGACTCATAGCCATGATGGGCCCTAACATGCTTCTTGTTACCCCTTACATATTGGCTGTTGTGTGCCCAGAAACCCAGCTGTCCACTGTTCAGGGCCCTTAGCAATTTCAGCAACTCCCTCTCCCTGAGCAGTCCTGCTTGTTGGTAGAAAATTGTCCAAGACAGATAAACTTTTGTTAACCCATTAAGGGGCAAGAGTGCACTTTAGTATTTTACTGTGGCTAATGCCAGATGATTTTACTCATCAAAGGGATGAGCCCTGCCCCCTTAATCAGTTAATCACTACTTGGGAATAGTAATTCCTAATTTTTTATTTTGATGGATTTACAGGAAGTGGTCCCTCTGATACCCCAAATTTCTTATAGAATTATCAACTGGAAATTTTTTAATTCTATCAAAAAAATTGGCAATTATGGTAAACATGACTCAATAGATGCCTCTGTCCTTCTGTATGCTTATTGTAAAACATCCCAATCCTTGCCTGATGCCCAGCCCAGTTCAAAACCAGCATGTTATGCTGTCATGATTATTATACTCTAATCTTGGGATTACTTTCATTTCTAGTAATGTGTTTTTGGTTGTTACAATGATCTGCAAAATCATTTCTGTATCGTTCTTTGGGCTGGCCTGGCTGGTCTATAAACCACCCAAAGACAAAATAGAAAGCCAGCTTGATATGGTCTATAGTAACAATGGGCTTGGGACTGATGGTGGTGCAAAGAATTTAAAGACTGAATCTACTACTATGTAAACACAGTAGGAGGAAAATCACAATTCAGAGGCTGTTTAACCCTTCAATGCCTGAATTTTTTTTCTTTCATTACTTGTTCTGCCTTTGTTCTGTAATTTATTGTTTTACTATAAGTGTCTAGTAATTATATCAGGCACTAAGCATTAAAGGGTTAAATAATATCAGAATATTTTTGTTAAAATGAATGGATAAATGTATATAACTGATAGGTCACCTACATGAAATGACCTTGTTTACCCTGCTTCATCATTTTCTATCCTTGGGGAACTCAGTAAATGCAACAGATTTTTTTCTACTAAGTCAATTTCATGATTTATATCATAATTATAGTGATGGGTGATATGGAAAATTATTGGTACACTATTAGAAACATACATAGTTATATTAATATGTTAACCATTCTTTGAGCTTCACTTCCATTGTATTTTGTACATAATGTGGTATATATAGGATTTTAACTAGATTGTACAAGTCATAAACATTCTTGCAATTTCATTTGTTTGTGTGACAGATATGTAAACAAATCCTATCTTTAGTAACTTATGCAATTATTAAAACTAGTTCATGCAGTGGTGTACAGTAACATAGAATACATGACTATGGAATTCAGAGACCCTTATATTCATGCATAAAAGTTTCACAACCTCTTTTAATATTTAATCAACAATAAAGTTGAAAATGACTTACATGGTCCTAAAGGTATTGACTGACTGTTAACAATTGCATAATGTAGTGTTTGCCTACATATTTATCCAGATGTTGGAGCTTGGGCAGTTGGAACACACTTGCCAACTTATTTTAAATGAGAAAATGTGCACATTTTTATGATGCAAATACATATGTTGATGGACAAAGTACCCAGGCTTTTGCAACAGATTGAAATGTGATAGTGGAATACTTTGCAGGCATCTCTGCATAGGTATTAAAACCATCATTGATCAATACAAGTAAGTTTTGTGGAGGGTTAAAGTTGTGCCATGATTATGAAATTCTTCACTGAAGATGCATCTGCACATGGTCATAAAAATATCCCCTTCTATTTGTCTTATAGTTCTTGATATACTTACAAAAATCTTCTGCTTTATTTAAGTTAGCAGATTGAACCATTTCATCCATACCAGTTTGCTGTGAACAGGGACCAGGCTATACAATGAAATATGAGTCATGATTTAGGTTTGACTATTTACAATACAGATGCTACAAACCATTACAGATTGCTATCATGGATTGGCACTTTAAGCAGACTTTATTAACTCATTAAGGGACAAGACGTGTCTCCTTGACAAGTAAAATTAGTTGTCTGGTGTTAGCCAGAGTGAAATACTAAAGTGCACCCTTGTCCCTTAATGGGTTAATTTACCTAGACCTACTTAAACTCACCAAAACTTACTTTGACACACTTGGCCCTACATATAGACCTCCTTAATACCTGTTTAGTCCTACTCAGACCCATTATACCCCTATAGTCCCCTTTGAACTTGCAGAAGACCTACTTAGACCTATTCAGACCTTAGACCAGTTACAATGTAGACTTACCGAGACCTTAGATCAACTAGCTACTCAGACCAGCCTATACATAAAGTGTCACATCATTAACAAGAATGATTTGTTGATAAACAGTCAAGAACAAGAACAACACTGAATCTCAAAGTGTAAGAATGGTATGAAAGCTAGCATAATCTTTTTCCTAACCGAAAACAAGAATGATTTTTTAATTCACAACTTAAACAACTATGATTTGTTCTTCCTGCAAACATTCAAAATTATTTCATATCATAGTTCATTTACATTTAAATAAGTATAAAAAAATGAAGCACACAATATATTTATACAGATATATAAGAAACACATTGACATAGTGAAAACACCACAGTATACCTGTACTGAAAATACCTCAAATAAAGAAAACACCTCGATATAGTCAAAACAAGCAAATAATCATCATCATCTATGTATAAGTTCTCAATGGACACCCTAAGTTCCCCCCTATATAGATTTAGTCATTTCGTTCTCATTTTCAGACCATTCTCTTAATATGCCACAAGAAAACTGTGGACATGAAATTGAAGGAGGCTCTTTGTGTTAAACTCTTATTAATCTTTTATGCATTAAGCACAAGCATAAGGAAAAGACATAGAAGACAATAGCAAAGATGAACAAGAGGAAACCACACATTCAGCCTGATTCCCTGGCTAGGTGGCAAATGTTTATAAACAGGAGAATTCTTGCTCAGTATAGTAAAAGATAAAACAGATTCCAAAAAATGTCATCTTGTAAACTCAAGATTTGAGTAATATAAGAGACAAGACAGAAAGTGAAATGGTAACATTTCAATTTTATTACAAAATCATCTTCATACCAAATGGTTGTGGATCTTGCTTATTATACTGGGTACTAAACATCTGAATTTTGAATTTACCACCAAAAATGGCAACTTTCATATCACATGCATTGGCTCAATAAAGAAGCCAACTCCTGGCAGAACTTTTACTTTTGAAACCCAACAATAATTATAACTACTTGAAGAAATTGATGCTTATGCACAAGAAGACTCAACCACTAAATCTTAAAACAAATATTAATGCCCAGCAAAGTACACGCAATAAGGCCATGATTTATAAATGATGGCCTTATTGCGTGTACTTTGTTGGGCATTAATATTTGTTTCAAGATTGAGATTCCTGCCTGGATCCTCACTTATGACAATATTGAGGAAACATTTCAACCACTAAATATTTTGCACCATTATGGTACCTTAATGCTGAGCCTGCTTAGGGGTTGATATCATGGGAATATTTCAGCCCAGCAGACTGGGTTGTAAAAAAGTTCCAATAACATAAAATATTTCAGCTCAGGCAGAAACTGAAATCAGAATGTAACCCAGCCAGGAATTTGTCAGTAGCCCTCTTTGTTTTACCAGTTTGTATCTTCCCACGTCTGTCAATCATCTCAGCCCACGATGAAATTTTTCATGTGATTACATGGGGTTTTTCAGCCTGGTCAACTGGGATGAAACTTTCTTCATGTAATTGCAAGCTCCATTTTTCAAGTATTTTATCAGAAGGCCAGGCTGAAATCTCAGCCCAGTTGACCAGGCTGGATTTTCAGCCCAGACTGATAATCTCCATGTAATCAGCCTCTTAGTAAGGGCTGATAACATGACAGATCCCGGGAGGAGTAAAGGCCCCACAACTCATCCCAACATTGTAGGGGTTGAAAAGGTTAAAATGGGACATTCATAACGGTTAAACCTGTTGAACTTCACGTTTGAATCTGCCCGTCTCTGTCAACTATACCCCAAAGTCAGGTTTTGTAAGTGACATATTTACAAACATACATCAACTGTTTTAAAAAAGTAGGAAATTGCTTCACTGTCTCTGTGCTATGATAGAGACACGAGTAATGTTAATTCAACTGGAAAAATACCTGGGGAAAACACATGGCGTAGCCAAGCATGGAAAGCACCAACGAGCTCAACAAGTTGAATGATACCATAAAACGAGAAAAAATGGAAACTGCACGAAGCATGAACGATGATATTATTTCTTAAAGTCCAAACTAAATACCTGATGCTTGCCAAGTACCAAGTAAGCTCTTCATTGACATATTCCCTTCAAGACATTTCTTCGACGTGTTCAGCATCACTTTGACTTGCGGAATCTCTTAAGTAGTTTAACTTTAACTTAAATCTTTCATAAATACGATGCATCACAGTTTCTTTGCCAAGGAAAAACTGGTTCTCACTTCTTTTCAACATGGCCGCTACCAACCAAAGAACATACATCGGGAAAGCGCGCCAAAATCCGAAAACGATTTTTGTCTCACTTTCGGCGCGGCTTTCAGGGTATGACGTTGGACGTATTTCGTTGCTATGCTACAGTTGCTAAGGACAGTATAACTAAGATGTTGTATTTGTGGAATATGCGGTGAAATTTTTTCATTTGATGAAGTTATATGGTGACATGACGCTCTAACATCATCGAAAACCTTATGAACTCGATAATTTTTCAAAAGTTCATTACGCACGTGATCATTCAATACTCAAATTTCAACGAAGTTACTATAATTTTGGTGTATATCTAACGCACTTTCCACTTAAAAATTCGATATCTCAAGCACTTTTTAAACATTCTTTAACTCCATGCTTTTTTTTTTTGGGGGGGGGGACCAGTCCACATTCTAATCAACTGAAAAAAAAACGAATTAAACTTTTCCTTTTTCGAAAATGTTGACTCGAAACCTTTTTTCACAGGTTTCGATCACTATGATCTCAAATCATGTTTCCAAAATTCCCAGTATGCTATTTCGAAGAAATATTTCACAAAACTTCGTGGGATGCCGGAGAATCAATACCAGGGCAATACCAAATTGAAATTGGAAACTCTTCTGGAAGACTCGACTCCACAGTCTAGATTCACCATTGATGTGGAAAGCAACTGGTAGGTTGGTCGGATTGGTTGGTTGTTTCAATTCAGTTCGAGGCTATGTTAGCTCCGCTCGGGTCAACCAGTTTCGCGTGGTTTAGTTGAATTTTGTGGGCTTCTTACCATAGTTTATTGGTTAATTTACTGTTTAGTTAGTCAATCATTCGGTGGGGTTAGTTCGTTGCTTGGTTGTCCTGTTGACAAGTTGTTTGGTTAGCTGGGTTTGCAAGTACATTGCAAGAAAAAATATCACCAACGGAAATAGTTTTAATCACTCTCCTGTAGTATTATTAACTACGTTATTCCTAAGTTTTCCGATTACAATTTGTTTCAAATCTTTCTACTGCTATAATAGTAAAATTCACGTAAATAAGGTCATTTTCCCCGAAATGGCTCTTCATTTTTCCCGATATTTTATCCGTGTAGTAAATGTCCTCCGATTAATCTCAGGGGTTCAAACGTCTGTACATTTCGTTGATTTTTTCTGCAAACAACTTATTCAACAACGGCCGCTTCATTTTAAACGTCGGTGTTAGAAATCCATTCTCAACTGTGTACGGTTCGGAGTGTAGGTGAATTGCTTTGGCCTACAATGAAAACCAAATCTAATAGTCAGAGAAAATCTTCGATTACCCACAAAAGAAACAACCTATGAAGCATAACAAACGCGTAGACAAGAAAATCACATGACAGCTTAGTTAGTGACAGCTTTTTGTCTTCATTTCCCAAAGCCACGTACATCTAATTCACTGGAAATAATCAAAATTACACCCACAGTGGCTTGTGATACTACCATCCGACTCCTGCCCTTTGAAATTCCTGGTTGAGCCCCTGCATTATCGGTACATTTTGATACAGTTACCACAGAACGGCTTTCTGTTCACATTGTTTTTCTGATTGAAGTGTATTACTTATTTCTTACTTAGTCAGCTGTTTTTCCTACTGATTAGAATTATGTCAAAACAGCAAGTCATTTCACGTTCGATCCTCAGTATTCTCACAACTAGATATGTATTGTATCGTGTATCGTATCGTGATAGCTGTATCGATATAAGTACATACACAAACATACATATACAAATATACATATACATACACATATACATGTACAAATATACATATACATATACATATACATATACAAATATACATACACATAAAAATATACATACACATATGTATATATCGTGGGAAGATGTATAGTTACAGGCCTAGCAAGTATGAGACGTGTAAACACAAATAAACAAACGAGCAAGCAAACAAGCATACGAAACGTAAAAAGCACGCTAGAACAAAAAGCGACCGTGCTAGACGTAAGACGCAAATGCAGAGTAAAGGCTTGCACACACTGGACGCGTAATGCGACGCCGTCAACTTATGTCGTAACCCTTTAAAATTAGCTCCGCACTCACTTAATGAAAGCCGTCACACTGAGCGGGTCACGCTAACGCAACATCGAGAACATGTTCACTGTGAACAATACCATTAAGACAATATCGCGCTGGTTTCCGCGCGGTATGGCATACGGTTAAGGCATTGCATCACGCGCCAATGTGTGCGAGCCTTAGACATAATTGACGGTACCGAAAAATATGGCGGCTGTATATTTATCCACAATGCTTTACAAGGTTAAAATAACTCTAATTACAGCGAAAGGATGTTCAGCATGTTACCATGAATTAATTGGGTAAGCGATTTATTGTTTACCAAATCTAACCTTTTTCAAACTAAATCTTCCCACATTTTAGTGTGGTAAAAAGTTTCTGCCTGCGAAGGATTGTGGTTAAACATGAAGCTGTCGTAAAACAACTCAATGTCATGAGAACAACGGCCAAGAATGGCGCCAGGAAATCCCCAACGCAGAGCCTAACGTCCACGACAGGGAGGCTAAACCAGGGAGCTAAACCAGAGGGCTAAACCAGAGGGGTCAGGACCACGTCCCCTTTATAAAAGAAAGAATAATCGTAATTTTTAGATTTGAAATGAAGATGAGTCTACTTTCTCTCTGAATCAATAACAAGTACTCGTTGTTTGTACAATATATGAACGTGTTATCATCAGTGAAAACTCCACGTTGAATTGTTAATTTTTTCCCAGCAGGGGGTTCAAGGTTCCTCGACTAGGGCTGCAGCCCCTCTGGCACCACCCCTGGAACAAGCAAGCAACAAACACTACAGCTATATTCAGCTTGCTAGACGTTTCTGTATCTATAATTATTAGATATCTGTATCTATAATTATAATTATTATTGACTTTATATATACCTGTTCAAATGATCTTAGCTCAGCTTTCTTGCCGTATTTTGTCATTTCTTCGAGGATGTGTGTTTTCACTTCCTGAAACAAAATATGTGCGTATTGGATGGTGGTTTCAACTGGTAACGTCTGTTAGGTCATTACCAATGACGGTAGACTGCACTTTGGGGGACACAATCCACGCCATCGTAAAAATGTACACGCCATCAAAATACTGTACACGAATTTAGGGTTCGGATTTGAATTAATGTCGATAAAATTGTTTAAACTACCGTTACTTACTCATCGTCATCCTGACGCAAGCGAATTAAACTCTTCCAAGCAACCAAATGATGGCGTCAATTGTATCCCTCGAAAGTGCAGTCGTCCCGTCAATGACAAAGGCATGTAATAAGTTGGCCGTCACGTCAGTCCAACTGTCACACTCATAGGCGTACGGGCCCTAATCATTTTGGGGGGACAGAGACGATCTGCCTGAATCGCTGTCCTCGAATGTTTAGTTAGAAAAAACCTAGGAATAAGAATTACATACTGCACACGGTATATATATGGCAACCTGAATGCACATTAATATCCAAACTCTTGTTCATCCTTATCGATTTTTGAAAATTTTTCTGTTTTAATCACGCTTAGAAATTTATTTTTACCAATTCTACCTGAGCTATTTGCCCGAATCTGGTCCTCTCCAAATTTGGGGGGGCAGTTGCCTCCCTTGCCCCCCCCCCCGCCCCGTACGCCTATGGTCACATTGCCCTTCCAACATCATGACTCACTACAGAATTATGAAGACTTTACGATTATCCGGACTTTTAGATCACTGAGATTTTTAAGGGCTGATTACAAGAGACCTGTACGAAGTCAGACCGGCACGACTTGAGATCGCACACCATACAAATACTTGTTCTTGTTTACATGAGACCGGTTCGAAAAATAAGCTCGGACCGGTCGCACTCATTTCGAGTGCTGGACCGACACGAATGAGTTCAGACCGGTTCGAACTCGGACTGGTACGAAATTTTCTTCGTGAAAGCGCGAAATCTCCAGATTAACTATTGATAAGGCAAAGAACAAGAAACACACTGTTGCTGGAAACAAAAGCACGGAATGCGGACTGAAATGTTTGCAAGAACATGGCTTTAGTTTCATTCCGGTGTCATGTAAACACTTACGGAAAATTTTCACTTTGGTCGTGGTTTGAACTCGTGCCGGTCTCACGTAATCAGCCCCTTAGACAGATAAACCATCTAGACATTCAGATCACCCGGACTTGTGCATTATTCCAATTTTACGATAGTTCCGACGGTAAATCATCCGATTTCTACCCGGACTTTCACATAACCCAGACGTCTAAGTTATCCAGACATTTTTTTATACATACCTTATGATTAACATGACTTTACAACCATACGGAATTTTTCTTCAGGTCACAATCATATAAACGTACCAAATAACGAACACCAAAAAAAGAAAATTTTGAACTTCACAATCAGTCGTCCTACCTCACTTTCACAAAGGTCACTAACATCTCCGCTAAATCTTTTCGATAACTCTTCTTTCTCTGGAACTACGATTGCAACCACACAACTCTATATCAAACGCAAATATTGAGAAGTTTTACGGCTTTACGAACTAACTAACCTAAATTAACTAAACTAACTCAACTAAACTAACTCAACTAACCTCCGTTCCGATGCCAGTAACAAAACACTGATGGACGGAAGGACAGGCACTGTAGACTTCTTCAACCTTTTCTGGTGCAATGTACTCCCCCTGTAGTCAATAAGTCGTGTTTCTTAATAAAGAAATTAAGCAACGAAACATCTCTAATGGTCTCTCAATGCACTGCTGTAACACCTCGCATGAGGAAACGCTCATTAAAACAAGAAATATTTCCTCACAAGTTCACTTTCAAAATGGTGAAGAGATGGTAAAATCCCCCAACAAAATCCCAAAACCAAATAAAATGACAAACCTGGGAAAGCTTGAATATATTTTTTCTTCGATCGACAATTTTCAAAGTACCATTCTAGAGAGAGGAAAATTCAAAGACGATAAGTGAGAGATGGGTAAGGATTGAGATGAACAGACGTGGTTAGACATATCGCGGGTGAGGGAGGTAGGCACGTAGGGAGCAATAAAAGGCTGGAGAGAGGTGCATGCCCGTACCTGATGGGGGGGACAGGGGGTATTGGTCCTCCCTAGAAAATTGTAGGAAAATAGTATTACATTTGACGAGGAAAATTGAGAAGATTATAAACATACAAGAGATTGATAATGGATGAAAATAAATCCAATTACCCTCCCTACCAGTGACCTCGCCGTACGGGCTTGAGGTAGAGAGAACGAAGACAGGGAGAGGTAGGATAAGCAGATAGGTAGGTGGGAGAAAGAGCCTGGGAAGGGGGTTGGTGGCACGAAGAGAGGAGAAGAGAGGGAGACAGAGAGGGAAAAAATAGGCAGGCAGGAAGGCCAAAGGTGTATGAAAACAGAGAGAGATGCAAAATGGATATCTCACAGGTTGCCAAGTGCCAATATCCCCGGAGTGAAGCCAGCCATCTTCATCAATTGCCTCTTTGGTTTTCTTTTCGTCGTATAAGTAACCTTGAAAGACGTTATAGCCTTTGAAGCAAATCTGAAAAAATAAAAAACTGCTCGTAATTTGGTTTATTCATGATGGCTAACACGTCATGTTCCCGATGCAACGGTTGAAGGCAATTTGAAAGTTATTGAAACTCCAAGATTATCACGTCATTCCGAGCTGACAATTTAAAGAAAGACAGAATGAATATAAGTTTCAAGAATAACATATGGATCGCACCAAAGACCGTGTTATACGACCTCTGCGTCTCCTTGTTCGTCGGAACTTCGCACATGTACCGACGGCCGAGGTAAGGTGCGATGCTTGAGCGCCATACATTGTTTTTGGGGGGGAGGGACTAGGTAATTTTACTGGTAGGTCATTACCTCGCCTGATCCGTCTTTTGCAAAGTAATCCATTTCTGGAACGTCGACGAGCTTTATCATGTTGCAAGCTAAAGGAGGTCCAACATGACCTAAACAGTCAGAGAAATTGTTTAGATTCGCACTTCAGTAGTCAAATTATTACACAAAACCATTGATCATTCATGCAGGAAAGGAAAAAGAAACTAAGGTTTAATCAATGTCCATCAAATGCCTCGAAACATTCATGCTTTTCTCGACGAACACCTCCTTCGTTTTTTCTTTCAATTTCTACCATGTTAACATTCAAAATTATGACCGTCAAAATATACATACATACATATATATATATATATATATATATATATATATATATACATATATACATATACACGCACACACACACACACACACACATATATATATATATATATATGTATATGTCTTTAGTAGTGTGGTCATTAGGAATAATAGGATTGAGTAACGTGCATAGGTATTTGGATAGGTTGTAGTTATATATATCGGCTCCTATAACTACAACCTATCCAAATACCTATGCACGTTACTCAATCCTGATATATGTATATATATATATGTACATACCTACATACATATACGTGAACGTTTTGGTTTACGAAATACAAAGAGGGCTCAATATCGCACAGATAGAGCAAATAGAATTATATGGTAGAGTCACCTGAAGATTCTACCTCAAGATGAAACAGGCTGTAGTGACTTTTTGAGGTAAGCGATATAATAATATATACATATATATGTGTGTGTGTGTGTGTGTGTGTGTGTATATGTATATGAAAATTTCCAAATAACCAACCTCCACCTAATCGAGTTCACCATCAATATTTTTTTCAGCTAAAACTCTTTAAAAAATCTTTAACAAAAATCTACGTTCCGGGGCACTGCCCCTTTGTCAAGATACAAACATTGGAAGCTTTATATGTCCCGATTTATATTGCTCGTACAAATTTGTGTATGTATATAAATACATGTATATGTGTATATACATATATATTAATAAATGTTAACACCAATCTCTTCAGTTTGGTGTGTTTCTAACTGTAAAAAAAATATCAAACACATAAGATGCTTTCCAAATTGTGGAACTGCCCATAATACACAGCATAATTTTACAACTATCATAATCAAGCCCCATGATCTTCGGACTTCGTCGGTAAAATTAGTCATGTCCCAAGACAAATTTTGAAACTTTGATGTATCGTCACACTTATCCTGTGTGATTTATTTACCGAGTTTTGAAGCATTCACCAACGTTAAAATCCAAAAATTTAATGTCTGCGTTTTCGCGGGTGGCTGTTCTTTTGATAAAATGACAACTCAACGTCTTTTTATGCGTGCGCAATGAACCATACTCAGGTACAATTACGCCACTAAATTTTGGCCAAGAGGCCACTGGATTAAATGAAATTTTGTTGCTATGCAATCTTCGAAAATTCAATGCTTGAACAGCTCTAACACTGCGAGACGACTCCTGCTTTTTGTTAAGGGTGTTTCGACATATTTCGTTGCCCCGTTACAATTGCTAAGGACAGCTCACTTCAGCAGCTAACATATTTGAGGTACGGATTTCAGAATATCGAGGAATAACCGGGTTATATGTGGAACATGTCAGCAAAGTTTTCTGTTTGGTGACGCAGTCTGGTGACGTCACACTAACCTCATCAAAAACTTACGACCTCCATATTTTTCGCCATTATTAGCATTGTACTAAATTTTTGAAAGTCATTTGAAGAAGATCCGCTCTCCGTGAAAAATTATTCATGCGATTACTCGTTAATTCAAATTTCAATGAAGTAGCAACAATTTATCGTATCTTTCGATAAGACATAATGCCTGCTTTCTTGGGAATTAAGTCCAGATTCTAATAACAACTTAAAAATTACGTAACTCAGAAATATACAAAAATTATGAGGGTTTTCTTTTTAGTGATGACGTCACCACAGGAAACCAAACCATAAAACTGTACGCACATATACAGGTTGTCGTAGTCGGTTCCAAAATCTGTGAAGTTCGAGGAGTATCTATGTTGATTCTAATCTTCCGTTGCAACGCGTGAAAACGTATATGAAAACTAAGTCCGAACCATTGAAATCTAGAAAGACTAGAACGATACCTGCAAACTGTATTTTAAAGCCAACATGGAGGCTGACATGTAGGTCAATTTGCAGGTCATCCCAGATCCCTACGCGATAAAACACGCAACCTAGTGCGAAAAAATTTACCTAAATTTTGGATTTTTTGACAGTTATCTTTTTTATCCTTCGTAAGTAGGACAATGTCGCTAGGACTGCATATTTGTCAGAATTAACCGGCCATGAAAAATGAAGCTTCAATACAACCTTTTCCCACGCGGGTTTTAGACCTACATGGCTGCCCCCATGTCGACTTCATTCAATCGTGAGGCCTGGTGCAACGAGATATCGTTCCAGTCGTTTTAGATTTCAATGGTCCGAACTTCTTCAGGAAAATCCGTTTATTTAATCCACGAAAACGCGCCCCTCAGTTCCGTTAATTATACCTATGTTTGGATCACCCATCAGCTGTAACGTAGCCGCTGCTGTCGTCTCTGTTTGACCATAGCCCTCGAGAACCTGAAATGGTTTGGGAATAAAACACAAACACCATACCGGTCAGCAAAATGAAATATCACCCCTACCACCATCCACATTGTCAACGTTGAGTCTAATCCTCAAACATCGACAACATTTACAATATATATGAGAAAGTGTTAAAAAGCGATTGCCAAACATCGGAGAAAACAAATTAGTTTGCTTTCTCCGATCATCGCCGACCTTCACTGTCACATGGGAACCAAGGTTTAACTCTTACGCCATCTCTCCAATCCTTTATCACTCTTCTTCTATTAAGAGACGGTCGGTCTGAGAAACAAAGTATCAGTATACCGGAAAAAGAATGCCGATATGATTGGTACTCTTGCTTCTGGACTCCGGAGACTCAAGTTTTATCGGATCCACGGAACCACGAAAAAAACCCCAAAAAAACAAACCCCCCCAAAAAAAACAATTTTGTCACCTTAATTCTAATTTCCACCTCTTCGCGACAACGTCCATCAAATACCTTGTGTACATTTGTAAGTATTATCTCAAGAAACTACTAACATTTTCAAATGGAAAGCACTCCGGGGCCGGTTGTTTAAAGGACTATCAGCACCAATCCCGGATTACCAGATAAACTGTTCAGTTTTCTGTATTTTGGTTAACTCTTTCCTGGTGGCATAAGACTTCTATCATTTTACTCTGGGTAACATCAGACGATTTTACTGGTCAAGGGGAGAGCTCCCGCCTTGAAAGAGTTAAGCAGTTGAGTTCAAGTTTCATAGCAAAAAACCTTCTCGCATCCTCACAATGTCAGCGAAAACATTTCAACTTTCTAAAGCAGCATTTTCAAAATTTATCCGCCAAATTTTCGCTAATTCAGACTAACATTTATCCATTCTCCTTGTTTTGATGAAAATTCTAAATTGTACGAAGTAAGTCTTTGTCGACGGTCCCGTTGTGCTTGCTTAAGGTCCGTAACATCGCGACAAAACATTGGTCGAATCTCTTGCTTCACTTTCAGAAATTCACAACACTACGAGTCTTTCCAATGGTACGTCGATCCTTTTGAACTTATCCGCATTTACATTTACAACGACAATTAAATTTTTCAACTACGGTAGAAGTCTGTTATTTCAATCGAAAATAGCCTGATATCAGCAAAATCGGTATCAACATGTCATTAGGGACCTTATGATCTACAACGTCAACTTGAACGAAGACGTCTTTTAAAATTTCTGCATTTAAAGAAACCACAGATTCTTGATCACCATTCTTCATACTTGCGGGTTGTTTTATGACGACTAAAACGCTTCAATCCTTCTAAAGCGAATGCAGGCTCGAGTTGAGTTCAATCTTAACTAACAGCTTTTTTGACTCTGCGTGCTGACGTCTTCCTTAAGACGTGAAAATGGTACAAGTACCGTTGTAGCCATAATGACGACGTTGTTGACAATGCTCTGGAGAATAAAACTTATTTATTCTCTTTGTTTTGCACGAAGAATTCTTTTGTTTAAAGAACCTCGTCGTTCAAGTTGACGTTGTACATCTTAGGGGCCGTTCACACTGAGATCGATCTAACTTGAATCGATCTGAGACCGATCTGAGACCGATCTGAGACCGATCTCAGTTCGCTATGAGAAGGCGTTCACACTTGAAATGGACTCGTTTGGATTGATCTCAGTTCGCATTCAAGCGTTCACACTCAGATCGCTTTTCAGTTAGATCGATCTCGGATCGATCTAACTAGCTAGAATGAACGTGCCCTTAAGGTCCCTATTCACTTGTACTTGCCGACGCATATCATTAATATCCAACAAAAGATCACTTCAGCCAAGAACATCCTTTAGGCCGACTTTGCAGATACTACAGTTCTAAGCCAAACTTACAAAACATCCAAATGAAGAGCGAAGGAATTTCATGACTCTGTCGGAGAGTGGAGCTGAGCCACTTATTACGAATCGAATGCGACCACCAAGGCTTTCCTGATAAAAGAAAGAGTTCGGATTACACCCTGACCAAAAGACATGAAGGCATTTGGAGAGGTATACAAAAACTTGTCAGTTCATAAGCTCACTTGGATTTTTCTGAAAACCACATAATCCCATATACTGTCGTTTCGCACGATGTTCCTGTAAAATATTTGAAAAATAACTGGTGAATGCGGAATGACAGTAACTTCGCGGTAGACGTTCTGACAAAGTAAGAGTCGAAGTTACATCGGGGTGATTTCGTGCATTATTTAATGCAATCTTGTACCGTGTTTCCAGCATTGGCGGCCGGAATGCTTACGTACTTTGATTTTAAAGATATCAAAAAGGATACAACTTTCTTGTACATTTAGGTTAAGCATAGGTAAAGAGTACGTTTTCACCCTGCGTCTGAAAATATCGCAGGAGGGACTTAACCATCCCGTCTGAAATATTGGGAGACAAGAGTCCTCTCACACCGCCTTCGTTTCTGATCCTTAACTCCAGAAGGGAAACGTATGTCGAAAGACGAACAGCAGCATTGTCTTCGTAAGCACCTTCCCAAACAGACGAACAATTATTTCAACCACATGATTGAATTACTTATGACAATTTTCAAAACTAACCTGTTCAATTCGCTTTCTTTAAAAGACAATGCCAAGTTGAAAAGAAACTTCTTCAGCGAACTTTTCTCCAAATCAGACATGACCTACGTAATGCAAGAAGAGGAAAACACCCGACAGGTGAAATCTTTTATTCGAGCAGTAAAGCTGTTCGAGTGTGTGAGACGACGTAAACTATTTTATTCCCTAACTTTCCTTCTGGGTCAAAACAAATGAACCGCAAGACCTGAGAAACTTAGGAAGACCGTTAAGGAATAATCGTTTCCTTAACTTTTCCAAATTATACGGCACGCGATGTTGGTGCCGGAGAAGAGATTTTGACTTACCTTATCGTATATCCTGTTTAAGAGTCTCGGAACGGAGATGAAGATTGTCGGTCTAAAAACCAGACCAAAATCATTGTGGTGAATTCACCAACATGGAAGTAAAAAAAAAAAAAAGACTCAAAGTATCTGAATGTTGATGTTTTCGGGTTTGTCTGTTTGTCACTCTGCGAGCCTGTTCATCTGTGTTCAGTGGCGTAGCGCGGGGGCCGTAGGGCCCCTTGGCTCATAAAATAATGGGGCCCTTACGAGTGAAGCGAGCAAGCCTTGTACTGGGTGCCGCGTAGGGGGATCTAGGGGGTGAAACCTCTGGTGGGCGTCTAGGAGGCGAAGTCAGTGAGTGATTTCAGAAATTTAAAAGCGCTGAGAATCGATTTCAGAGACACATTAACATAATCACATCAAAAATTATAACAGGAAAACAAAGTTTCAACGCCAATTTTTGTGAGAGTTTAATACTAATGGATTTTCGACCAAGATCTGTCGATCAAGATTTCCCTACGGGTCGATGGTCCCCTCGCTCCACTGGATGAGAGCGCAAGGGCGTTACGCCATTGTCTGTGACTCTATCACCAGTTTGTCAGATTGGCCGTCTGTCGATTTAGCTGTTCACAGGTTTGTTTCATTGACTTCGGAAAGAACGCCTTTTCGTACGGACGTCGTTAAGTACCAGCTGCTGAGGAAAACTACTTTGTTGGTAGATTCTTAGTAGTAATCATCCGTTTTGAACTCTCAGTTGTGATCCTATACTTAATCAGCTGTTGTAGTGCAGTAGTCACTACCCTGAACTCCAAGCTGAGGAACACGTGTTAGATCCCTTGTCTGTTGGTCAATCATTAGACCTGTCTACCTGTCCATCCATCTATTAATAAACATATGTACATTTTAAAACGTTATTGCACCTCAAAGCCTTCATATCATCCGTGAGTCGACGCACGTTTCCAGTGAAGAACCCTATTCTTGCACCTTCAGTAAAGACCATGAGCTGTAAACCAGTGAAAAATAAAACAAAATCGATGAGAAACGAAAGATAGGATGTGCAGCAAAATAGCGTGCTATAAGTTATGATCGGCAAA
Organism: Heliopora coerulea; assembly: GCA_030142905.1. Taxonomy (NCBI): domain Eukaryota; kingdom Metazoa; phylum Cnidaria; class Anthozoa; order Scleralcyonacea; family Helioporidae; genus Heliopora; species Heliopora coerulea. Next base: position 1,635,183 of record JASJOG010000041.1, on the reverse strand, counting down.
GAATACAGTAGTCCTTTCCTGGTAGGATGTCTCATGAGTAACATCGTCTGGCGTTAGCCTGAGTTCAACGGTCTGGTGTTGGCCAGAGTAAAATAGCAAAAGACTGATCTTGCCTGGAAAGAGTTGAGCGATAAGTAAGATTCTGGGGGATACGAGGAGTGACGCACCAGGAAGATTGACAACCAACCCAGCGATATACTGTTCGAAATGCCTAGCTTTGAGACCGGGTATCACCCCTATATACCGGAAGTTTCACCCCGGGGATAAGACAAAGTTAAAATGGGAGATCATGCAATGTTATTCAAAGCAGAAAGAATAAAAAATTATCAATCTTACGTGACATGCGCGTTCATACATGTGGGCCAGCGGTAGGTAGGAAATATGCACATCTTCGCTGGTGACAGCGTAACCGCACTAAAGAAAGAAATAAAAAAGCAATAAAGTAAGTTCAACATCAATCTTTTCACTTACACGGTTAAATCGTTTTACAAAAATTTTAGGGAACACAAATTCACTCTTCGCAAGCCATCTATGTCCTCAAATCCCAATGATTAGTTAGCTCACCAATCGTCATCACACTCAAAATCGTGGCTATTGATTTTCCGGGAGGAAAACGTAGACGTAATATAAAGATGAGAGCCCAGCTCAGGATTTTTATACGGAGAGCCACAACGACAGAAAAAACACAAAGTATTTAAAACAACTTTACTAGCGTTTCGTTGTTACTTGTTAATGTTGCACGTCCGCAACGAAACGCTACTAAAGTTGTTTTAAATACTTTGTTTTTTCTGTCATTATGGCTCTCCATATAAAAATCCTGAGTTAGGCTCTCATCTTTATATTACGTCACCACACTCAACTCGGTACTGGAAGACCCAGTTTCGGTCCTCAGTCGAGCCACTGTTCTAAGTCACAAAATAACTGAAAAGAAAATCTGCATTTGCATCACAATCTGTAGACGGTAAGGCTTTGGCGTCGTCTCGTTTAACGACGTTAAATCGTTCAGTGGTTCCTCCAGTCCCGTGTAAGTGGGCTTGTTGTCTTTTGGAGCTATCTACTCATCAAAGAATGAGGAAAATGACGTCAGGTGATCATCCGATGCCAGGGGCCATCTTACCTTCGACAGTATGAGTGCTATTGAGGAGACCAGGGATATCATATTAGCATGAGTTACCATAGCACCTTTAGGATTGCCTGAAAATGAGTAAATGATGTGTTTGTGATTTTTGGATAAAGTTCGTTTACCTCGGAAGTTAATTATTATGTTTACTCTGTACAACGTCCCCATTACCGAATATGCTCTGGTCCACAACCTTCGAAAATATAACTCCCACACTTGATTAACCTCCCAGGCTTCTGAAGTTGAAAATACCCTTTCGAAGTAGGCTAAAATTTCAGGCAGGCAATCATTTCGTTCTATTTTAATTAACAGTTAAAGTTTGGAGAAGACTAATTTATGACGTTTGATCTCTCCATCGTGCTGCGGGCCTAGTCTGATCACCCATGAAACACGAACGCGCCACATTAACAAGTCCAAATTCACGTTGTGAAATCTGTTCACACAAGAACGAAACGGTAATGCAATCGTACCACTTCCTTTCAATCGTAAAAGAAATACTAATGCCCAGCATAATATTCCTAGAACACCCATAACCACAAGTATAAACTTAAGATTTAATACAGTCTGACGTTTCGTTGCCGAGTGCGCAACTTCTTCAGAGAATATTTACACAGTGAGATTGAATCGTAATATACAATGACAAACAGGATGCTAATTACTTAAGTCAACCAATTAGAGTAGAGAGGCAAGATACAATACTAATTGGTCTAGTTTAATTGTTAACTTAATTAGCATCCTATTTAACAATTAGATTATGAGCTCGAGATTAGTATGATGTGATAGTTGACGAGGGCGAAGCCCGAGTCAACTATCACCTCACAGAAATCGAGAGCGAATAATCTAATTGTTTTAGTAGAAACACACTTTGCAAAGAACTCTTTTCTTCTTCTCTGGGATTGCACTTTCAAGTAAGCATTCTATTTCGACTTCAGAAACTTCACAAAAACGAGAGGCGGAAGCCATTTTCGCTACTCGCTATCTATCGACGAATAGATAGCGAGTAGCGTAGCCAATCAGAATGCAGCATTTGCAATAGTACTCGACTAAATTTCTAATTGTCATTATATATTTCGATTCAATCTCACTGTGTAAATATTCTCTGAAGATGTTACGCGTTTGGCAACGAAACGTCAGACTGTATTAAATCTTCTAACTTTATGCTTGTGGTTATGGCTGTTCTAAGAATAGTGTGCTGGCATTAGTATTCCTTTTACGATTGCGATTTCCGACTGGTCAATCAGTCACCGATATAACTCAATTTAAGTTTCACTTTTGACATTATTCTTGTTTTTTAACAGTAAGACAGGTTTTAATACATTCCCGAGTGAACTCAACCCTTCTGGGCTCAATTGCCTGGAACGGTTCTCCACGGATCGAGTGGAACCATGGCATTCCCAGTTGGAGCATGGCTTCACATAAATTTCACTACCCTTTATCTCAATCTACGTTTGAAATGCCAAGGCCCAGCAAGCTTGCCTTGTTATTGGCAAATTAGGAGAGGCAATCAATTATTTTAGAGGCTACATAGCTCTCTAACAACAAATATATCATCTTCAGCGTACAGAAATTTTTTCATGATTATCTGACACTGTCGAAGTCAACTGAAAAATGTTAACTCGATCGGAATTTGTGCTCGCACCTTTTGGGATACCGGTCCGCCGCTGTACGTGTTTATCTATCGAGTCTACAGGAATTGGAGGCGAGTTTTTATCCAACTTAAACGCACGAGATATTCTCGCGACAACTTAACGCTTATCCAGGAGAGGATGTGCAGTGTTTCAATTCTATTTCAGAATCATCCTTAGAGATACATGAACAGAAGTTTTTTCATTATAATCTGACACTGCCGAAGAGATTATCATGAAAAAATTTCTGTTCATATATCTCTGACGATAATTTTGAAATTTTCAGTGTAGTTCCGTGAAGTTTTAGGCGGGCTCGAAATTATTCGGCTAGATCAGCCACCTCAATGCCCAATCGTGACTACCGCTCTCCAAAATACGGGTTTCTTTTTGAAACTAATGCGAACACTGGTAAACATTTTTCGCTCCTATTTCGTAACACCTCGAACGTTGTCATGGGTATTGCGCAGGAGAAAAAATTGGGGCAACCAGAAAAAAGTGACTGAGGCACATTAGCTATGCGTGCAAGTGCTTGTTTCGGAATCTTTACTCTCTACTGGTGGGTTTTTTAAGGCAGGCGATCAGGTGTGGGAAAAAGAGGAAAGTGTACGAGTTGTTCCCGTATAGCAATAACTTTAGACTTTCTAGCATCAAAAGTGTTTAAACCACTGGAAAAGGATGCTTGGATAACTTGGAAAAGGATGGGCTGGGCCAGTTTTCTGAAAGTACTGGGGGCTATGGCCTTCTCAGCCGTATTGACGCCTACTGAGGTCAGCGTGCGAACATATTTGTAGTTGAATAAAGAAATTCAAAGTTCAGACAAACCTGTCGTCCCACTGGTATAACAAATGGTTGCAATAGAGTTACGATCCGGAACCTAAGAAAACAAAGAATGCCTGTGCAAAGTATGGTCATCAGCACACGACTGAATAGAATATGGAAATGGAAGTCGCCTTGTTTGCCCAACGGTAAAGGAGTTATTTGTAATATAACTGAAGTATTATGTCGTTCATACAACTTGCCCAAGTGGCAAGCAGAAATACATGGTCGTTTTTAAAAAGTGGCTTCAGAAATATGGCTGTTAAAACAGCTGCCGTAACTGAGCAGTCTTCAGGGTGCGAACATACACAAATCTGTCTGATTTAAGTAACTTGCTTCACTATCTTGTATCAACAGAATATTTCGTGAATTGACCTACACTGCTAAAGTCAACTAGAAAAGTTGACTAGAGCGGAATTCAAATTTGCACCTTCGGGTTACCAGACCGCTGCACTTCCAATTGAGCTATCGAGTCAACTGGGAACAGCATGCTCGTTTTATCCATTTTAAGTGCACGAGAGATTCTCGCGACAACTTGGCGCTCGATATCCGAAAAAATGTGGCGTTTCGACTCTATTTCAGAATCATCGTCAGGGTAACATTAACAGAATATTTCATGAATTGACCAAGAACACACTTTCCAGTTAACTCGATAGCTCAATTCGTAGAGCAACGGTCCGGTAACCAAAAGATGCGCGTTCGAATCCCGCTCTAGTCAACTTTTCTAGTTGACTTTAGCAGTGTAAGTCAATTCATGAAATATTCTGTTCATGTCACCCTGACGATGATTCTGAAATGGTATGTTATATCAATTTTCCAGTTTTGAAAACTTGTGCAACAGTCTCATAAACGTTTCTTCAAGTTGAACACCCGAGGGCAACTGAAATGATACAATCCTGATACCCACACTGAGCAACGAGGCAAGCATAGGTGATAGAGTACCGTATTTACTCGAATAAGCACTGCCCCCGAATGAGCGCCGCGCATGATACCTAAATTACTGAAATAAGCGCCGCACTCATGAAGAATGCGGCGCCTATTCGCAATAATGTTGAAGAAGCTTGTCCCCCGATGCACGTGCCTGACCTCGATCATATTTAAATCCAGTCTATTACTATTTACTATTTTAATTTCTTTATACACGGTAGCCTTTCAGATACGTCTGATTTCAAAAGGGCCATGTTTTGAAAATACTATAAAAGTCATAACGTTTTACGAAGGCTATGGAAGACAAAATAACTGAAGCACCACTATTTCCAATAATCAGGATTTACAATGATCAGGGAGAAGATACTGGACATTAATAGTGGAGATACTTTAGTGTGCGTTTCGGTTTTCTTGTTCCAGTTGTTTTCGATATTACAAATAACAAGTAGTCATGTTTTATCCAGAATTGTTTCTTTCAATTAGTTTTAATAAGCGTCGACCTCTAATAAGCACCACATCAAAAAGTCGTAAAATTTAATAAGCGCCGCAGCGTTTATTTGAGTAAATATTGTGAGACAAAACTAATAACGAGTAATAATATAAAAACTGACTTACCTTTGGTTCCTTCTTAGATTTCCTTCCTTTTTCCTAACGGACAAGTACAACTGTTAGTAAATGTAACATCTCAGGGTCGATAACTCGTTCTCGAATAAACAGAAAGACTTAAAGGGTAAGAATTTAGGTAACAGATACAATATGAGCGGCTGATCTGCACTGGATTTACAAGGCGAGTCGAACGAATACATTTAAATGGCCATGTTCGCCGTTTATTTTGAAGTTTCAGTAAATTTTGAAGTAGAAAATCGAAGGGAGAAGTTCATAATTCTAGTTTGTATTCTGTACCCTATTTACAGCATACTAATTAGGAGGCAAAATCTTTTGTGTTTTCCTCTTGAATTATCAATCAGTTTTTTTTTTTTAAGTGTCTTTATTTATACTTGACAACCCTATTACCCAACTAAGCTGTTCTCCCTAGAGGTCCAACGGCCACCTCTCATAGGTCCAGTGTTACTACAAGAGGAAATGGGGGTACCCGGAGAAAACCTGCGATGCTCGGTAGAGTCAAACTGGACAACACTCTTCTCACATGTGACATAGGTAATCTTAAGCAGACTACTACATGGATCCGGAATCAAACCCTGGTCACAGAAGTGAGATTATCGTGCACTATCACTGTGCCACCAACACTCCTACTTACATTTTTTAAAATATCGTCATCCACCGCCTGCACAATGGACGAAATCACTGGCATCGACAGTGCAACCACTTGCAAGAAGAGTCTCCTTCAAAAGTTATGAAGGAAATGGCTTCCATCCTCTCGCCTGCTCTATTCTTACCCACCTTTTGGTGGTTAAGAGCAGAGTGTCCACATACGAAAAACCGTGAGGTATTTATTAATATACTTACTTCCACCTCAGCAAAAGTCAGGATTTCTACGCCACTTTTCTTTGCCATTTCGTTTTCCTCTTCGGTAACATTGTCACCAATTTTGATGATGTATTTCAGGTCTTTGCATTTGTCCAAATTCTTTACCAGTGGGCCGATTTTTGATTCATCGCAAACTGTGATTCTTATGCGAGCTTAAAAAACGTAACATAACATAACATAACATAAAAAAATATAAGATAACATAACATAAAAAAACGTAACATAAAAGAACATAACATGACATAACAAACAAAAGACAGCAAGATTCAAAAGACATCATGTCTATTTAGTTAACAGTACAACCTCACAGCTACTGTGGTACAAAGTGGGCAAAGATTTGAACCAACCCTTCAAAAGTTTTTTTCAGCTGTTGAAAGGTTCGCACCACGCCTACTTAAAGTAATGCTTCAACCATTTTGATCACTGAGCGTTTAAAGAGGAACGGCTTACAACTTTATTTCAGAATCATCCTCAGGTAACATAAACGACACATTTCTGTACATGTTACACCTCCTTGTCAGCTAAGTCATTGCTAGAAGACACATCTTGTCTCACGCAGCTATTTGTATCTTTGTCTGAACTCCAAAGTTGTCATACAAGCTAATATATTTTTTTTTCTGAAAAAAAAGGAGTAGCATTTCTACCAGAGCTGGAATACTTATGTTACCCAGCGGTATATGACTTGGTTAATGCCAGATGATTTTACTCGTCAAAGGAGAGCTCCCGCAGTGAAAGAGATAAACCTCGAAGGTTCAGGCACCAAGATGGGCTTCTGGTTCTCTTCTTATTCTTTGCCTGGTGACACCATTGATTATCCCACAATGAGTAATCATTAAAATGAACAATCATGAAATATTCTCTCTATACTACCATTGTCACTCTTGACTATGAATAAGATGATTACCTTGGTTTAATATGAATGTACAAGCATCAGGTCCCAGTGTGTCATACAGAGGTATAAGGACTAGGGAAAAACAGCTGCATCCTTGCTCAGTCAAAACCCACTTGGAAAAAAACAAAACAACCAACAAACAATCAAAATGATTAGTTCATTATATAGATAAGTCAGGGTGTTATCCAGTTTTGATTTTGCAGGGGGGAAAGTTTTCCACAATTTTGTCTCCTATTTGTCGGATCATGTTAAGAATAGTCCTCCCCCCATTGTTTCTTCATTCTTTAAAAGCTGGAAAAAAATGCGTATCAACCCTAACCAATGGGTTTATACACATCTTCTGGGTTTTTAAGAATAAAGAAACAGTGGGGGTTTTGACTATTCTTAACATTATCCCCTTCTGCCCAACTATTTTTTAAATAAACCTTAATGCACACTGTAAATGTAAATATATAACCTTAAGCATCTCGTTGTCCTTGGCCAAACAAGGTCTTTAGCAGTGGCAGTGTTGATATTTTAGTACTTCTAATCCTAAAATACTCAAGTTGTTGTAAACATACTTGAAATGGGAAAATTTGAATCAGTTATAGATACTAGGTTAGATTTTTCCCCAATGATCTAAGTTCCTTGTTCGTCATTTGTTTCATGTTCTTGGGCTTGGGTAACAAGATATAACATATTTGGGAGGAAAGCTGAGATATTACCAGCAGTGTACCCAGACATCTGCACATAGGCATTGCAAGTGGGGCCCAGGGAGCCATGGTCCCCCAAACATAAATTTGGAGGGCCTGGCCCACCATTACATACCAGTATATTGAACCCACTGAATCATTAAATTATTGCCTCGTGTTCTGAATCTTGGCAACATTCCTTTCTACAACCACGGTTTTCCCTCTGCGATATCAAACAAACCCTTGTCGCATTTACCCAGTGATTCCCAATGATGTTACTTTGTGGTGAACACCGATTCCACTAACCATCTAGATATGCCAAGCATACCCGCATACCATTACGGCAAACCTCATAGCATGCCACAATTTTAGCTTTCACCCTCCAATAAATTAACCCTAGCAATGCCACTGCATCAGCGTATTTGTGGTCTGGGACACCAAACGAGTACACCAAACATGCAACCTCCTTGGGAGTTCTAGAGGAATACTTCCCTGGAATTTTGGTAAAATAGAAATAATAATACAGCGATTTTGTCGTGGTAACAAATTTAAACACAGTTTTTAAATACGTAGATACCATGGTGAGTGGTAATTTAAGATAAAGTAGGAGAAGATGAATAATAATGTATACGCATTAAAGAGGTATACACAGTTACCAAAGACTGTTGGATAGTTTAGTTCTTAAAAGAACTGTATGAAACTTAAAGAGCTAAAATTCTACGTAAAGAATAAGCCTAAAGAATTAGAAAAAAAGCACTATGCATTTCGGCAGACCAAAAGGAATTTGTTTTCCAACTATCTCTATTTTGACCCTCCCACATACCGTTGGGTCGATGTCTTCAGTTTTCTTTAGACTATATAAGCAGGTGATATGTTTCTTTAGTTAGCAGACGTATAGCACTTGATAAATGGTCTGCCGAAATGCATCGTGCTTTTTTCTAATTCTTTAGGCTTATTCTTTACGCAGAATTTTGCCTCTTTAAGTTTCATACAGTTCTTTTAAGAACTAAACTATCCAACAGTCTTTGGTAGCTGTGCATACCTCTTTAATGCGTATACATTATTATTCATCTTCTCCAACTTTATCTTAAATTACCAATCACCATGGTATCTACGTATTTAAAAACTGTGTTTAAAAATAGAAATTATTAGATTAATTACTCCTGGGAAAACTGGTGGAGCTGATGGTTGCTGTCAGTGGACTGAGTTGGGTTTATCAATGCAACAATTTTCATGAAAAACAATTTTAAGCTTTGGGCAATTTTTGCCTTTCATCTTCTTTTGTTTACATCAACTTATTTTTCTACTTTATTTCCTTGTAAACAAAATTTGCAGGCCTATGGGCTTGGTATGCCACTGATTACAAAAGGGAAGATCCATCCCATCCCCTAAACAAGATTAAACCCTGAAAATGCTCTCAAAGACACCTTAGATTCTTACACACTTACTTCAACTTTGTTTGGTGAATAGATTCCAATGTATGGGTCAGAAGATGATTCAGCTCCAAGTTCAATCAAGCCTGACCCAAAACACAAAGCTCTTTCATGGACCTATGATGAAAATAAGTAACATACTGAATAGCTTTGGCTGTACTACATACTTTGCCCAATAAAGGCCAAGGGTGCACTTTAGTAATTTATTCTGGCTACCACCAGACAATTTTACTTGTTACAGGGATGAGCCCTGCTCTTTAATGGGTTAAAATGCTACTGCAACATTAATTTTGCACTTTAGAAGCTGAAATTTTCTAAAATCAATAAATCTGCAGATTTCAAATTGCCCAAATTAACACAAAGTTTTTCGGCAAAGGAAAGTAGTGCAGGATAATTTGTTTAGGGAAGATTAATAAATCCATGTCAGCCATTACCATTTTGTTTCCTGGCCAATATTCTATTTCAAACACATCACTAAATGAAGCCAAATTCTGTGTGACATTACAAGCTTTACTACCTCAAATCACATATTCACATTTTATTTTATAAAGTTCCACACATCCTGCTCACAGCCATGTGATTGGACAAGCCTCATTTTTTCTTGGAGTAGAGTCAAAGCTGATGTCATTTTCATTTGATATTTGAATACAGAGACGTGAATGACACCAGCATGATAAATATTTGAAAATGCTTTGGTTAGTTTGTAAAACAAATATAAAATTGCTTTCATAGAATCACTTGCGATGTCATTTCATCAAGAAAAATACCTGAAAATACTTGGTTATCCAAGTTTTCACAAGGCATTTTACCAGTTGAACTTAATGTCATTCATCTTTTGGTTACAACACAGACACTCAACCAACTTCTATTTGTTAACTAAAATGTTCCTGAATGTACTACAAGTTGCCCTCCACATGAAAAACAGCTGCCCCCAAAAGATGCATTTTTTTAAAAGTTGCTTTCTATAGCACAGGTGGATGCTTGCCTGCCTAGCTGCCTGGAGTGCAGTCTTGTAACTTTCACAGTGACATAACCATGGAAAGTGGCCCAGAAGGCCACACTCCTTTAAAAAACTGGGCCACCCCATAGGAGTACTGTAATCGTGAACCACTATCAAGAAAGATGTTTCCATATTAATGTTGTTGCAGGTATGCAAGATGACATATTTGAGACATACATGTACTTGAAACACACCACCTCAAATCTGCTCTAAATATTGGGCCCTTTTAAAATTTAAGAATGCTCCATTAAGTCTTTCAATCCATATACAACTTTTAAGTTTTACTTTGGCTAATGCCACTTGATTTTACCTGCCAAAGGAAGATGTCTTGAACTGGAAAGGGTTAAGGGCTGCTCCACTAGATATGTCCTAGTTATATTACCACTTTCAGATATTATTATAGAAGCTAAAATGTTTATAATTTATTTAGCCTCAATAATACCTCTTTGTATGTTATCCACTGATAGTCTTGATCATAGTCTTTCCTCCATCCTAGACAAGGCTTGTCACCTTAAGATTGATAATAATTTGCAAAGTCAGATGACTATTTGTGTTTTAAATTTTCAAGTGATTTGGACATTACATATTGGGTACTGCATATACAATCTGCACTAATCATTTTTATAAAGGTTATCATTTGTCAATGATATACACTGCTAGATCAAAATAATGACAACTCAGTCCTCTTGCATACTTAAGTCATTCTTTCACATGCTTCAAATTTTTTTTGACATGCTTCACATTCTCTTCCAAATGAATTTTATGGCAAGGATCTTTTTTTATCATTAGCCATCGTCAATGGAAGATATTCATTTTAAATTTTTAATTTAACTAGACGATATAGAAAGTATTTGAGTGTTAGCTTTATCTACAAAATCTACTTTTATTTGCTTATACACAGGTAAATAGCAAAAAAATGTGTTAGAGATATAAGAAATAAGCAATAAATTACTGGTATAGGCCAGTTATCGTCTTACAGTGAACTTTTCAATATGTTTGGTTCAAGTTTTTTTGTGTTTATTATTCTATGCATGTATATATATTTGCACTACTCCAAGTGAACAAACCTATACTGGACAAGTAGAGAAAAACTCTGCTTGACCATGGCTTGGATTCAAACCTGCAACCTTTGGTTTACTAGTTTGACATTCTACCAAGTAGTCACATAGAGTTTCTTACTACTTGTCCAGTATGGGTTCATTCACTTGGAATAGTGCTAATATGTATCCTGGTTCTTCACCCAAGTACACAATTCCAAATAATTATTTCACACATATATTGGCAGAAAATTGTAAAGATGGTGCATCTCTTGGGATTGAAATAGGGATGGCACTCAAAAACTTTTAGGTTCTACCCTCAGATCCCCACCCATCTTTGCCCCTGTACTCTTTGGCAGCTGGTGACACCTCTCAGTCTCTATTATTATACTATGGTTGTTCCAAATTTGCTTGGAAATTGAATGTTGTACCTGTAAATGGATTTAAATGTCTTACCTGAAAGATCTAAACCTCTCATGAAAGCCTCATAAAGAGTATTTACGTTGTCATAAAAATGCTCAAGAAGGGTCTCGGACAAGGCACTCTTCCTTGTATTTTCTTCGCCCTATGTTAGACATACATACAGGAACTGCAGTGTAAAATCTTTGATGTTTATTCATCCAACATTTCTGTTATTTAGTAAAAAACTTTAGATTGTCACTAGAGGGTTTTTAATTTTTCAATTAAACAAGGATGAATCTAAAATAAAAATCAAAGGAAGAGCAGTAGTGGGGTTCTATGAAAAATGGTGTCCATTTCTTCCATTGAAAGGTGTTTGCTCTTCAGCAAATGCTCTTTTACTTTCACTTGTATAGTTAGATTAGAAAAAGAACTTACCGGTACTTCAACTGATTGCTTTTCAGGATCCACAGGGCACTTAAGGGGAGTTGGTCTGGAAGTCATGTATGCCATACCAGCAGCTGCCACAGCTGCAAGACTTGCTAGAGTAGCTGGTTCACTAAGGAATTTCAGTGCATCAGCACTTGACATTGTGTTATGTATTGACTACAGAAGAAATAAAGAGTAGTTGAGACTTAATGAATGTTTAATAGAGTGAAACTACCCAAACAAGCAGACTTTGTGATTGTATTTACACATGAATTCTCTTACAAAAGTATTTTTGAAACATTTATATTATTTACAGCTGGAAACTTTGTGGTCTCAGTCTCTCTGATCACGCCTTGACTTTCAGCATGAAATTGTGTAGAGAATGTACTGCTGCCTTAGAAAGTCTTTAAAGAATAAAACTTTCAATCACATTCGTCAAGCAGATTATTGGTAAGTTAAACTCTTGGATACATATTTTTGTTTAAAACAATGATGAAGAAAATGGTGTATGGTACTTAACTACTTAATTCAGGTGGTGAAGTAGCATACTCATAATTTAATTATAGCATGTTAAGTGAGCTAAGGTAATACATGCACTACTATGTGGCATAAAATAAATAAACTTTTTCAGTAAGCTGGACCATAACCTTTTCCCTCAAACATCTAACAAAAAAGATACTGGTCCTATTTAGCTTAAAGTTGAAGTCTAATATGTTCAGAAAATCTCTTATTACATTAAAAAGTGATTGCTAAAATTTCAGGAGAAATTACTGGTCTCATATTATTCAGAGCAGCTAAACTCTCAACATAATTTCACTTCCCAAGAATTAGTTCTTTTTATTATTTTAGACAAAATACAGTCAGTATAAGACTAAATTCACATATTGTTCAATCACACTAAAAAAATCATCCCCCCGTATTTGGGAACATCAGCTTGCATGATTTAATGATCTGTTCAATGACATGTCTACTTTCAAATGAAAAACCCAACATATACTCATTCAAATATTAATCCTTAAAACAAATCTAGATAGACTGGTTGACCACAGTTAAAAAGGCAGTTGGGCAATTCCATGGTAGAGTTGACATTAACCATAGAAATGAATTTTGGATTCTCATTAAAATAATTTATGCTTTTGACAAAACAGTAGTTTATCTAACAGAAAATTTATTTATTCCCAGTCAAAGTACTGTTTCTGAGAATTACTGCAGTTCCATACTGGAACATGTTTTGAATGATCACATGATGTAGTAATAAAGTGTAAATTTGAATCTTCATTGTCTTGTCCATAAAACTTGTATGGAAGTCTGACTACCACTGCCTGCAAGTTGGAGATGCATCTTTTCTAGGAATATGTTTCATTGGCAAACAGACATTTATAAACATCAAAATAAGTAACTTGAATGTAACAAATTATGTTTGTGTAATGTCAGTCACAAAAAAACCTTATAATTTTTTCTCTAACTAACTAATATTCTCAACCACACGAATGTCATTCATGTTGTTTCTTTATATATCCCCAGATAAGAAAAACCAATAATAGCTTCAAAAATATTAACACATGTACAAGATATTAAACTGTAAACTCTGTAATGTCAGTCACATGTAACATCAGTCACATGTTGGGCAGATTGAATATTTGCATTTCATGATGTTTCTGTGTAATTTTACACGAAGTACCCCTCTCTTTTACGTTGAGTGCTACTGGCCTCAAAAACTACAGAAACATTATCATTTTTTGGTGGCAATTTGTGAGCATGCAAACCAGATGGAAACATTGCAATGGCACTCACTGCACCTCAAAGGCAAGCCAAAAGAAGAGAAAAACTAAAAGACACAAACAGTTATGATGAATACAAAAGAAAAAATGCACAGCAAAAGAGACTTAGCAGAGCTGAAAAAAAGAAAAAGGAGGCCAAACTGTCTGCAAATGCACAAAAGAAGCTGCAACAAAGAAGGAGAAAGGAAACAAGAGAACATGTTACCAGATGTAGAGCACTAAAGAAGCAAAGGAAATCAAATGAAGATCAAAGGCAAGGACCTCCAAGCTTTCTGGAGTGCACAGGCCTTAGGAAGAGCTGTTTCAAGAGCAAAACGAGCATTAGATCCAGTCTTGCCAGGCACACCAAAATGCAAACATGTTGTGTGTGAGAAGTTGTCTGAAAAATTCCAAACAGACTGTGGTCCCATATCAAGCATTGAAACTACTTTTACACATGGAATTGCTGTAAGTGATGAGATTAAAAATTTAGTTAAACAATTTTATGAGCAAGATGACATCAGTCATCTAGCTCCTCTTAATGTATCCTCTTGGTGTGTGGTAGAACATGATAAGGAATTGTTTCCTTCAGAGATTAAGGCAGTTGTTGGAGACAAGTATGAAGTTTCAGTTATGGTAAAAGCAGGCAAGTACTGGAAATGGTCAGCACAAGAGGATAAACTATTACATTATTAAGATCAGATTGTTAAAGCATTAAACCCACCAGTGTTAATCAACTCTCATGAACACTACAATTCTCCAGACTTCACCATAAAGTCTTGAACTGCAGTGACTAGTCAGTTTCTTTATAAATCATTTATTCCATATATAAAGTGGAAATCATAACATCTTTGGTTGTTTGGTTGTATCTTAGGGACATTGTTCAAGAGTTATTGCTTTATAGAGTTGTTGCTTTAGAGTTATTGCTTTCAGTCATGTAACATCAGTCAAAGCATTATTTGTTTGTAACACTCCCTGGATAAAGGCTGACAATAACTAATTTTTCGGCAAAGAATTTTTTTCACTTATTGTTTAATGCTATATCATAAGGACATTGTGCTTTGTCCTCTTGTTTGAAGACAAAGTATTTAAATAAATAATTATTATTATTTGTCCATGCTCTGTAATGTCTGTCACACATGCCTTAATGTCAGCTGTAGCTGGAGGATATTATGTAAAGTCAAGGAAACCCTTTCATAAGATAGTCAGGATAAGTCCCTGATATTCCTGAATAAAAGGAAGAGTCAATAATAAACATTCAAAGAGCTATGAGATATTTTGTTTCTAATAATTGCTTGAAATGTAATGTCAGTCACATAGAATTGCCCAGTTGATTATATTAAATCTTTTAGCTTGTGACATAGTAAACAGGTACTATAGAACAAACAAATCTTTGTTAAGAAATTAACATAATTGTTACAGCATATTTACTGCATATAGTATATTTTTTTTTTTACTTACTGAAGAAGTAGTTAAAGTTTGCAGGTGCAGGATATTATGCTATGGACCTAGAAACTAAGCTATGTTAGTAGGAATTTAACAAAGGATTCTTTGTCACTTGAATGAACTCTTAGTCACTCCTACTCATTTATTTTCACACAAAATATCTACAAGTAAACAAGTAGTTTTAACCAGTGACTATGTTTTAACTTAGCAAAAAATGCCTACTATTGTAATTATTTACTGTGAAGATAAAAATTGTGATTAATGACCTCCATTTGCCAGAGGTGGGAAGGTGAAAATAATGTTGGCTGACAATATCATCAAATAGTTTGAAATTTCAACCCTGACTTATGTATATGCATGTGATCTGAACTTGTCAATAAATCCTAACATATATTAAAATTACTAATGATATTTTGCATTCTTGTAATTCTATTTGACAACAAAATAAAAAGCAAAAAAATGACACAATAATTTCATAGGATTCAAAGTTATTGGAGGTAATAATAGCCAGTTGCCTTTTTGCCTTAAGCATTGCACTGTATGCTCTAATACCAGACTTCACTTCAAGGTCAACAGTAGCCATAAATACCTATTCCTAACTGGCCTGCTTGCCCTTGTCCCTAATTCCTTCCTCAGTGTATTTGTTGCCATTAGGCAGTAAAAATCTGATGAACATAGTGGAAACCACCCAAAACAAACAAAACAACATCAACAAAAAAGGCTCAAGTCTCACAACATGTAACAATGAATCCATGTTGCCCTACTGTGTATTTTACACTCAGTATTAAAATTGAACAAATAATGGTCTTTTTCTTACAGCACATGAAACACAATATAAGCACTGGCATTGGTGTTCTAGCCTAGAAAATTTAGGAGGCCAAAGTTACTGAGTACAAAAATAACCCAAATTTATTACTGACTTTAAAAAAATTATGCTTCAGGAAACCAATAACAGCCAATATTCTAGCTAGGATTACTAGTATATGAAATTGATTTCCCTACGTAAACTAACATTATGTGGATTAGAATTCTAACTGTCCGTTATATGAGCTGTTTGTTTTTTTTCTTGTATAATAACATGCTATAACCTTTTGCCTATCTGTATTTATTGGCAGCACTGGAAGGTAAAAGAAGGTATTACCCTTTCATCAGTGAAAGATTTTCACCTTACCCATGTCCCTAAGTTGTAATGAAAGTGTTTGATTAGTGCAATATTTAAAGGTGTTTTAACATACTTAGTATCACTAACATCCAC
Organism: Heliopora coerulea; assembly: GCA_030142905.1. Lineage (NCBI taxonomy): Eukaryota > Metazoa > Cnidaria > Anthozoa > Scleralcyonacea > Helioporidae > Heliopora > Heliopora coerulea. The sequence continues at coordinate 1,618,885 of JASJOG010000041.1, read as the reverse complement.
CAATTCCTAAGGATGGTTTGAACCAACAAATTCTCAAAGCAGTTTGCAGTTTTAAGAGCCAACTACTGTACAGAACAATTTGCAATACAATTTGGTATATGTGTACTTCTGTTGTTTGATGGTATGCTGTTTTGACATCATCACGAGATCATCAAAAAACAAAAATATCCTATAATTTCCTTCAATTTTAAGTCATTGGAAAATTTATTTTTCTTTAATTACAATCTGGCCTGATTTCTTCAAAAATGTATGCATGGATTTTTTTAAGAATGCACTGTAAAAGACAAGTAGACTTTTTTATGTATAAAATGACTCACAGATACAACAAATTATAAGAACTTTACCACGATTTGATTCCTTAACAATCACATGCATACTTCTTCACATCTGGAGAGAGCTGATCTGATTCAAATGACTTTCTATAGTATAGCACGGCATTAATAATAACCAAAATTAATAAGTTTTTAAGTTTTTTTTTTTTAATGACAGTGTGACATCACCCTATAGCTTCACCAACTTAAACAAAAATTTGCCTAAATTTGCCACAAATATATCTTGGTTATTCCTTGAATCAGCAATCCCTTGGGAAGTAAGTTAAGAACTGACTTTTAAGCAACTGTTGTATAGCAACAGCATATGTCTGAAAACCTTTAATAGGTGTTATTCATTCAAGGAAGATAGGTTTTGAATGAAAAGTGATGGTTGCTTTGGCTCATGATACTTTATTGGAATCATGGAAATTGAATATTCCATCTCCCCAAGAATTGTTATTTTTTGCCACAAATTTGGTAACTTTTACAAGCAGAGTTGTCATCCACAAGAATCATTCACCAGTTGATTATCCCTTGACCCAAAGGCAGGGTGCCACTATGGTCTGTGTTGAAGCAGTAACATGTATTAATAATGTTGTTCACATGTCTGCCTTTCACTTTCGCTAAACTGCTGCACTTGTTCAGGCAGATACTGTAAAGTAATCCAAACAAGTTTTCAAAAACAATCATATGATCTTTATAACATCATTCTCCAATATTTCCACTAGTTTCTGGTGCTTGACAACTGCAAACAACTCAGCATGATTGTTACATGAAGATGAACCAATGTTTCGAGTAAAAGCTGATCGAACTTCCAAAGCTATTTTTTCCCCAATTAGTACGAGTAGTCTTTTTATATAAACGTTAATGCTGCCTTCAATTTAATGGGTCTAAGATATACGAATTTGGTTTAAGTCTAGCCAAATCATTAATATGTTCATACTTGTTTACCATTGTGTTCACCCACATTCAAGCAAGAAACATCTTATTTCATCGGAAGTTATCAGGAAAAAATGCAAACGCAAAAATGCTTAAAAGAACCGGAAGATCAGGTTGCATTTTAACTGGCCTTTAGTTTCATGGTCGGAAAGACCGTCTTCACTTTCTCAAAATAAACATTGAATTGATCTCATGGGTTAATAAGCAATAAGACTCGCGATGTTCAAAGCAAGATACGAGGTTGGAGACAAATATAGACCTAAAGTGAAACACTGTCTGTTTTAACGATAACCTTACAGTTTGCTCCCAACCTCATTGCATCATGTTGCCAGCTACTACCACGTGAAGCTGTCAAGCTGTAACATTAGACGTCCTGTCAAAATTTTATTCATAAAGACATAGAATTTGGACGCGTTCTTCTCTTTCAATCAACATACTTTAGAATTTACAGGACGGGGTACTCTTTCACTGACAAACGAAGAGCTGGTAAGAGTGATGTGCTACCTTGCGCAAGCAGATGCAACATATTGAAATTTTTGACAGGTGATTTACCATACATAACATACTGTATAAAATATTGATATTCATCCTAGAACATACTGTATATTCAAACTTTCTGGATTCAACCCGCACAGAGAATTCCCCGTAAGCAAAGTGAAACTTAATTATTTTCCATCATGTTTCTCCTACCGTGCTTTTGGGAAGCAGATAAAATCCATTAATGGTCAAGCAACTGCTTGTGAACCACAACTAAAACAGTGCAACTACAAAAAGTAAACTCGAAGTTGAAGCCCTTGGTTTTGGCTGGCCGTTTATTTTGCATATGACGTTGTCTTTATTACTGCCAAAATAATTGACCTACTGTTACACTAAAAACTTACTTGTGCTTTGTGATATCCCCACGACGACCAAGCAAGTCAGGTGCACGATGGCGAAACTACAGTATATGAAGGAAGAATATAACCTTACGATATCCGACCGAGTGTCGAATGACTTGTCTTGTTCCAAGGGCGATATACTTGCTCCACCTACAACCCGTTGTACATTTGTTGAATGCGAAACGCAACACCCCGAAAATTACTGTCGACCATTGTGTTCTCAGGGGGTGCCTCGGTAACTTTTCGTGGACTTTATACCGCCTACAAAACGGCTAACCGGAAAAGCTTACCGGGAAAACGTGGACCAAACGTGCAATTCGACGGGAAGGGTGGTTTAAATTTCATTTATTTGCAAATGAAACGAATATTCCGGAGTAAGTTTCAATATAGCTCTAAAAGTTTGATTTTGTTAGTATCTATTAGTTGTATCTATTAGTTGTATCCACTTTAATGTTAAATTTTTTGAAAATCTAAGCCTTAATGGTGTTGTAATTCCAAATCTGGAAGGTTGAAGGTCATAGTGCAGAGTCCAAGTGGTCATCTTTGTAAATGCTTACTATATTAGGTAATCTCGGTTCATCAAAATTTCAAACTTTAACTGAAGACATGTCGGACGTGCCTTTCGAAAAAGCTTTTTTTTTCCCAGTTGTATGACACTCTAAATCGCTTGAACAATAATGTAGATGATACCACCGAAACAAGAGACATAGTTAAGCAACAATGAAGGAAATTACTGATAGTGAAAAGCGTCTTCACTTACACCGGATAACCCTATCAGCTAGCTTAGCTCTTCTCCCTGGAGGTCCAGTAAGGGCCGCCTTTGTGGGTCCAGTGTTACTACAGGAGGAAACCGGAGATCCCGGTAAAAACCTGCGAAGTTCGGTAGAGTTCAACTGGACATCACTTTTCCTCGTATGCGACCAACGTAATTGCAATCAGATAACTGCACGGAGTCGAAATTGAACCCTTGTCACCGAGGTGAGAGACACGTGCGCCACTGATGTGCCACTAACACCCAACCTTTGCTTCGTAAGTCCCGACTAAAGTATGGACGATAACTTCCGTCACAGGTACGAAAGAGATAGTCATTTTTCGATAGAATTTTCGGAAGGGGATCCTCCTCCAGGAAAAACCGTCTTACCATTTAATCTCAAGGCCGCCAATCATTGAAACTCGTATGTAACCACTTAGTTGTTCCTGTCGTCTATTGAAACATCACCCTTAAACCTAATTGAAGAAGAAAGTTGGACAATTGTTTTCTGAGCTGGAAAAATTTGACGAGAAAAGCGCACAAGTCTGTATCAGTTATATAGATTAGGATTTTCTTGTGTGTTTTCCTCATGAATATTAATGAGATTTTATTTCCACTGGCGCGTCTACCGAGGGCCGTTTTAGAAGTCATTTAAAAATCCTTTGTAAGGTGCTTTACCGGAACTATTCGGCAGTCGCCTTGCATCTTGTGTCCCATTTAGCATTACTGTTAGGTGCTTAACAATTACACACACACACGAACATGCACACAAACACACACACTCATATACATACATATACAAATGTCTACATACATATATACATAATATACATTTGTCATATATCACATACTGTACACATAATGCACAATATATAATACATAATACAAATACTACAAAAGTTATAACACACAATAGATAATTTATAAAGTAAGTTACTACTTACTCAATCTCTGATTGGTCCGTAGCCATGTTCATGTAGGACTATGTAAACCTCAAATTTTCCTGCCCTTTTCTACAACTGCTTATTATTTTATAAAAAACATATAAAACGGTTTTTCATGTTTACGTACTATGATATAAACACTTTGGATGTTGTGAGACTTTCGAAAAGCTAAAAAAACATACGCCTGCGGTTCGTGCTTTTGTTACGCTCATATCAAGTATCACAACATCCCGCGTATTTATATCATGGTACATAAACGTGGAAAAGCATGTCATAATTCGGAAATATAACACATATTACATATAACACATATTTAACTTAGACAACATAGATAGAATCAAATATATAACATCCATAACATATAATCTATATGACAAACGAAATATGTAATTTAAATGTATAATCTATAATGTATAATCTATAATGTATAATGTAATATATAACATACAATATATAATATAATATATATAATATAATATATATAATATAATATATAATATGTATAATATATATAATATATTTATAATATATAAAGGCTGTGACAAAAGAATTTTTTTCAACTTACACAATGTCGATTCGGGTGATAAAATTCGCCAGTTGAAAGAGCCTTAACTCAGCCTTGGCCTTAACTCTCCAAACGTTCAAGTAAAGATTGTACTTCTTACAATTGCCAGTTAGCCATATTTAAACTTTTTATTTAAAAAATGCCAATGTAGAGTAATCTATTACCATCACATCTTTGAAATCACTCGTCTTGGTATCCTGCATAATACATGGACAGTTCATTGAAATACTTTCACTTGTTTGGAGAGTAAATAACGAAGTGGAGATTACAGTATTTGAAGATTAACTGCTAAAAAAGACTGATGTTTCACGGGATTTTGTCGTTCTGCCAACGGTCCCAATCACGATTAAAAATCAAGGGGGATTTCAACCTTAACTATCCTTAATGCCTAAATCCATTTTGTTTTGGTTCTCAAGGAAGAGATAAGCTCCACATGAAAAATGTGATGAAGTCCTAGTCGATAACTAGATGTCCATTTAAATGGCTTCATGCAGCTTGACGTAGTAGATACAATTTATTACATTATCTCAGATAATTTATTCGAACTGTTCATTGAAGTATTTTGACATGTTTGGATTGTAAATAACACTGTGGAGATCACAGTATTTGTCAATTAATTCCTGAACAAGACTTTGACGTTAAGTCTGAAGGATCGCTGTTGATCTGTGACGAACTTTGCCAACTGGGCTCACCACGACTAAATGCCAAGAATGTTTTCGGTCTTCGCCGTCATTCGTGTCCTACACCCTTATTGTTTTAGCTTTCAAAGAAGGAATAAGTTCAGCGTGGAAAAGACGGAGCCCTGGTCCATATGTAGACGTCATGCTAATCTTTCTGATAAATTCACCTGCAAATAGTGGAAGGTCATGTAAGTTGCGCTGGGGTAATTGTTCATGCAGCCATAATAACAGCTAGGAAACTGAAGCAGTGATATAACATGGCTATAACAGGCTAAATCATGAAAAATTTCTGTTCGTATATCTCTAAGGATGATTCTGAAACAGCCTTGATAAGTAGTAGGTACTATGGGTAAGGCTATTCTGCACTCAGTTGATGTAAGGACGACCACTGTCCGACAATTAACGAAATCCGTCGAAAAATTCTCGGGCAACCTCCGTACTACGCGCAAATTTACGCGCAAATTTTAACAATTCAACATCAAACAGCACTCGAAATAGTCGTTGAAAAACTCACGACTATGTTTTTATCCCAAATTGTGCTCGTAACCATGCTATTACTCGTTCTAATAAAAACAGTATATAAAAAGCAGCAAAGTGTTTTACACTTGTGCAACTGCCGAATACATTCCCTGTAGTAACAGGAATATTAAACTAGTGTGCCTCCTAGCTGTTACGTTAATAATAATTATTATGATAATAACTTTATTTCGTGAGGGTAATATTATTACTGAGTACAGTATCTTACCAAATGGCCCTCATAAAAAAATACACAGAACCAGATTAAATACTTCTACAAACACAAAAATTTCTTTTCGCACATAAAAAATGGAAAACTCACCCAAGTATGGCATGATTGTAAACTCTTAAATAATAGTAATATTTACAGATCCCAGATTATACAGAAAGTGTAATATTGAATAGCAGTATATATATATATATATATATATATATATATATATATATATTGTTTAAAAAACAGAGATATAGCACAATAGCACAATACTTACGAATACTAATTATATTCAACATAGTACTTAGAATTAGGACAAGAAAGTTGTTCTAAGTGATCAACTTTATAGCTAAGTTGGAGGAAAAATTGTTTCAGTTTTGATTTAAACAATGTTGAACTATAGTTTTTGATCTGTTTTAGCTCGGCAGGCAACGAATTAAAGCGTTACACCACTGTATGAAAGCTTTGATTTTGCAAATTCAGGTTTTAGTTTTCGTATTGTTAAGTAGGTTAATGGTGATCTCGTATTAACATTGTGTGTTTCATGTGAGTGTTAGCAGTTTGTGTGATGACTCTACGCTATTTACCAGTACCTTTGGTGGATTTACGGTGTGCCTGAACTGCATTTATGACTGCGTCAGCATTGCGTCGAAGATCTTCTAATGAAAAGCTAAGCTGCAAAACAAACAACACAACTGAATGAAAAGATTTACATTTCTGCCAGGTTTTAAAACTGTCCGTTGGAACAACGCTAACATGGCTATTAAGTACGGAGGCAAGAATCCTCAAGGACAGTAACCAACAAGTAACTAAAGAAGTACAATTGAGTAACATATGTTGCTGAGCAGCTTGTACCGTATTATGGGGTTTCCACAAATGGATAAACTAACTACGTATTGCAAGTTATTTTTCTTCAGAACACCACATTTTCATTTGCCTAAACTTTAAGAACGTGTAAAATCAACTGAAAAATACATTTATGCTAACTTCAGCGGAATAGCCAGGTTGTTCAAATAATCATGATGATGATTAAATCATAATGACAATGAGCTAGCATGTTATGGTTTCATTGGTTAGAATCACGCTAAATTTAAACGCCACTGAATATGATGAACAATGAACTAATAAAAACAAACAAACAAAAAAACAAACAACAAAAAACAAAACAAAATAAAAATTAAATCTTCCTCATATTGACAAGGGGTTCTTTTATCATGGGACAACTATATTTTAGTTCGGACCACCAGAAAATAGTTTTCTTCAGTCGTTGGACAGCCAACCAATAACAGTACGTTTGTAACCCTAACTGCCTCAATCGTCTTTACTGGGAACTGAGCTGTCGAATCAACCGAAAGTAGCGTCTTGGTTTTATCTATCTCAACAGCAGGAGGAATTCCTAGGAGAACTTGAAAGTTAATCCTGAGGGTATAATGAAGAGAAACGGTCACACAGTGATCAATTTACTGGACACGCACTACTTACCAGACCGACGCCTGTATTAACATAACCATATTGGTCAGTTTTATAAACACGAGTGTGCTTGAAAGTTCGAATGGCGTCCCCTAAATTGTCAGTTACGCTTCCTGAAAAAGAATTAAGTGTATATCTCGAGAATGAAGTTCAAGAATGGACTAGTTCACAAAGTCGTTTCGTCTCAATCTCAAAAATCGTTTCGCAACCCAACTCGAGGTTGCTATGCACCCAATCTCAAAGTCGTTTCGTCCCTGTCTCAAAGCCGTTCCACTTCCCATCTGAAAGTCGCCTCGCACAAAGTCGTTTCGTCCCCATTTATCCTTGTTATGGAAAAGCTCTTCATCAACTGTGCTATAAAATAACTTGTATGATCGTGTTTTAGGGTTTCAATGATTCAATCCAACTGTTCACACAACGAATGTCAGTGGCCTTCACAATCCACCGCTGGGTCACCATCCAATCGACTAATATCGACCGCGATTGAAGCTGATCGCAATGTACATCCCGATAATTTTGCACCGTGTAAATGGGGTACAGCTCTGATGGTTGATATCAATGTTTTGATTTGAAATTCACTTAACTGTGCCGGAACTATTCATTTAACTTCGCTTAAAGATATTTTCCTTTATGTTAATACCTTCAACAGGACTATCTTTCCTAACCCTTTTTTCCAGGTTTATGGGATCCGCCCCAGGGGCCGGTTGGATAAAGCACGATTAGCGTTAATCCAGGAATACCAGTTAATCTGTTGTTTTGGCTTCGTTTATTTTGGATGAACAATCTAGTTCAGATTTCACAGCTTAAAACATTTTCCTATACACCCGAAATCTGTTAAAGAAAATCCCGAATTTTCCCAGCAGCATGATCGGAATGTTGTCCACAAACCATTTCCTAATCTTGGATTGACCAAATCGCCTTTTGAACAACCGGTCCATGGTTCCTAATTGGATGTAGCTGCATAACGAACTTCCATTTCTTACCTCGTCTAGTGTGAGGCATTTTTTCCCTTAAAACCTTTTGCAAATGTTTAATTTTATCAGCCATTTCCAATGATGCCAAGCAATGATCAAATTCAAGCTCGTTATTTTCCACCTACAATGAGATTGAAGAGTGATCACACAGTTTCAGTGTTTCAAAAATTTCGTTTTGAAGGAGCAAGTGTGTTCAACCTCTTGGTGAGACAGCTGCAGGAAAGGCAGGGTGACATGTGTGGACCACTGACTCCCAGAAATGCAATTGTACTGGGCCTAAATACCTTTCTATCCTTGCAAAAAGTTATTTAGGCTTGTTGCTGTGGTCATGCAATCACAGTGACTCCACATTGTGTTTCAGCCTTAAAGACTAGTATAAGGTAATTGTTGTCATTGTAACATCTGTTGACATTGTCATATGTTACAGTAATCAACATTACATCAACATCTATCTCTTAAATCAATACCCTGCTATAAATAAACAACTGCAGCTCACTAATTTGTAGGGAAAATTTACAATATTCTCACCTGTGAAATCAATTCTTCACCACCTACAAATTCTGCTCCAGCATTCTTTGCAGCCTCAGCTGCATCGCCCTAAATTAATGAAAGTCATAAGGCCAAATGAAAAAGAGAACAAGAAAATGACAACATGTAGCAACCCAAAGTATAACTGAAGACCCTGAAATTTTATTTCTTGGTCATCATATGAACTTCTTGGACATGGGCATGAGAACAGTGGTGTTTGATAGCCCAGGGCTAGTACAGTGGCCAGTCTGCCTACAGTACCTGTATATTCTTCAAAGGTTGCTTGTTAGTAAGCACTGTTTGTTACCTTTACTCATGGTTGCAAATGAAGGAGCAGATTCCTTGGGTAATCTCATCAGGCCAAAAATAAAAAAAAAAAAAAAAAACAACCTGGGTTTCCAGTTTCCCAACCCTACCTTGTTTTTGGCCACCAAAATTGCCAATCTTAATCTTTTTATTGAATTTTGCAAGGAGCCTGGGCCTGAGTAGCAGCATATTTTGCATCTCGGGATAACAATAATGGTGGCTGATCCTGGAAGCATGCTGAAAATAAGCTTGAATGTATATTGCTGTCATGCAGGGACACTAAAACAAAGTATAAAAAAAAGAAACCCGAACTATCTTACCTAAGTTTTTGCAATAAGAAATAGGAAACCCAGGTTTTTTGGGGGATTTTTTGGGGGGTTTTTCCTTGAGAAAACTGTCATTTGCTTTTAGAAAATACCTGTCATCAGTGGTTTTATAGCTGCTGTTATGGTTTTGTTATCTTCAGTGAGATTAAGATGAACACCAAGTCCAAAAATATAGCCACAAAATATTAGAAAATAGGACTGCTCTAGTATATATATTAATATGTAATATTATAAATTTCATTGATTATAATTAGCAAAAATTTAAAAACAAACAAACAGTTATTTCCCTCAGTCTAATTGATGATTAAATGATTAAATTTTGGGCTGGCTCTTTAGTGTTTCTTTTCATCCCACTTTGCTATGATGCATAGACAGAGCAGGTTGCTACAATGAAGTTGCTTAGGGGGAAAATATTGGCAAAAGTAATGCAGCTCAAGGATTAGTTATCTTAGATAATCAGGGTTCTGCCCATGGTGGGCAGCACCAGGCAGCAACACCCAGCACTTGTGCCAAAGCAGACCTTTCCACTTGGCACTCAAAAAGTATCATGTCTGTGATAAGAAAACCTCCAGTGATCTTTTTTTAACTTAAGCAATATTATTGACCATTATTTGGTAAATTCAGCTCTGTAATGTGCACACAATTACCTACTGGTGATTGAGTAAAATATGGTATGCATTCAATACCAGAACAGATTGTCTGATGACTTGGGGGGGGGGGGCTACAGGTATCCAGCACTCAGATAGTCCTAGGCAGAACCCTGGAAAACGTGTAATTTCGGCATACCTCAGCAAATACTAGTACTTTCTTTGTCTCACCAAAGGGCTTTGGTAGTATCAGTGTTCCACGGAAGGATGGAATCTCCTAAGCGTGTTGGAAGTGAATGTTAATTTATCTATGATTACAGACTGATTAAGGTCATAATGAACAGGAGGGTTCTGGTGATAAAAATAACAAATCACAAGGAGAACTACCAGGAGAAAAAACTGAATATGGCTACTTAATTTTTTGGTCAATATTTAAGCTAGAAGCAAGGAATAATTAAATGCCATTTATGTATGTTGCTGGAATTGCACAAGTGCTTTTATGAGTTTAATTTTACAGCATAGCAGACTTGGCCCATAGCATTAGGCATGAAGTTCATTGCTACCCCAACTTACTTTGTTCAGTCCTTGACATTTCATACACATTGTCACCGTTTCCTTGTCTTCTTCGAACGAGTAAGCTTTAAGAACAGCTATGGTCTCTTCGAAAGTGTGCAATGGCACCGTATGGTTGTGCAGAAAATATACGTAGTCCTTCGGCGCTTGCGTTACTTCCAATTTTTTTCTTACTGTTTTTGCTTTCCCTCGACAACATGCAACTTGTCTAGGTGCCCATAAACAACGTAAAACAAAAGACGTTCTTTGCATCACCGAAGCTGCCATTTTGAAATTATAAGAGAAAAATATTTCCGGTAGAAGATTTCGCTTGGTCTTTTTACCACGCGGTAAATTATTCGCCGTGTAACTCAAAGCAATCAAAGAATGGATTTGGACACGAAAGAGTAACATACTAACGTTTAACTTTAACATTTGTCTTTTGTTTGATGCATAAATTATGGCAAAATACGCCTTTCTTGGGAAACAAGTCTCAGTGGACTTTTACACAGATGACTATTTGCGATCGGGTAACATGATTTTACATCAAAAAGATGGTATTTATCATCTGTCGTCTTGCAAGTCGCTGTAGAGTCTGAAATACTCATTTTATTTTTCTTATGAACCACCTTTAGGGAGTGAGCCATCAAATTCCGGTACAAGTATACTCAGTATTCTTCTTACAGTAGTAGCATATCTCATAGCTATTTTAACGTTCCCTGTATCGGTGTTTTGTTGTGTGAAGGTAAGACGAATCCACCTAAACTTTCCGTTTTTGTTTGTTTACATGTAGCTTTAAGCTGAGTACGCCTTCCAAACCGTTCGTAATAATTTTTTTCAGTTATGCTTACTGCTATTTATTGGATTGAGCAGAATTTTTACGTGTTAAGGAGGCAAAATATCGCTCGTTTCGTTGATCTTATAAATTAATGATGCCAAGGCAACAGCTCTAAGTTTCCGATCGATCTGATATAAAGAAAACGAATTTGTTCTCGTAAAAGGTCAAAAAAAAAATATATATATAAAAAATGCAGAGGTGACTGCGCTTCGAAGGTCGTATCGATTATGGCAACCCAGCGTTGCAGTCTTTCGACTACAGGAATAGATTTAAATGCGCTTATCCTTCAACGAAGGGAAGCCATTTATGTCACATTATAAGACATATTTATACAGCTTAGATCTGAGCTGATTGTGTATTGTGGGAGACGCAGTGAAGTCTTCGACGCATGTCATTTGTTGCCTTTGTTTAAATAGGTTTGCCTTAAAATAAAATAATCATACAAAGTCATCTGGTGTTGACCAGTATAATGTCGTAAAGCTGAAAAGCCCCACTTGGTAGACAAGGTTTAAACAGATATGTTTTAACTCTTTGTTTAAACGAGTTTCTATCAGCTGAATAAGTTCTGGTGTTTGTCTGAATAAAATTTTAATGCTATAGATGTAGGGAAAACACTACTAATAGATCTAGTTGGCCTACTGTACTGCTTTGTTTTAGGGTGAGAGTTTTAGGGTTGCAAGCCAAAATACTGTAGCGACTAGCTACATGATGTCAGATTAACTCATTAAGGGGCAGGGCTCTCTCTTTGATGATTAAAATCATCTTGCATTAGCCAGGGTAAAATACCAAAGTGCACCCTTTCCCCTCGATGGATTAAGGAGATGGCTGTTCAAATCTGTAACCAACTTTTATGGATTATATCTATGAACATACAGTATCTGTACTTTATTACCCAGTACTTTAATAATGGAGATGTAGATAATAGACAAATGATTGTGGATTTTGTATCTGATCCTGTGCCCCATAGGTTATTAGAGATTATGAAAGAGCAGTTGTCTTCAGGCTGGGTCGTCTTCAGCCTCTCAAAGAACCAGGTAAATTCAGTGTGTTCAAAATTGGATTGTATAAATTTTTACCCCAATCCTAAATCAAAGCTGAGGTAAAATGTAAGAAATTACATCCTAATGCTTGAGTTTCTTTTCACTTTGCCAATGGGTACACATTATGCTAACAGACTGAGCAAGAATGATGTACATGTAGGATAATCTATGATATTTATGTTCCATAGAGGATGTTATATTGTATAGAAGGGAATTTATAGTAGGGGAGTCAAAGATGTTTTGCAAGCATTGTGGACCTTCGGGTGGTAAGGTCCCCAGGGAAAATTTTAACTTTCAACCTGAACAACTACATGAATTGATGGGTGAAAGCCTTCCAAACCCTTCTTGCAAAGTCCCTTTCATAATTATTTATGTTGAATGGAGATATTTGTGTGTATTAGAAAACATCTTTGTCTAAGTAATGCCGGCATTAAATATACCAGGCATACATGTAGTAATTTTTTATGATCACAAAACATGTTTTTATATTCATTGCTTGTTTAGGTGTAATTCTTGTTCTACCTTGTACTGACAAATGGGACAGAGTGGATATGCGGGTGAAAGCATTCAACGTGCCACCTCAAAAGGTAGAGTTTTTGTTGTCATGATTTACAGGTACCCAAACTGGCAGATCTGCAGCATACATTTCATACAGTCCCCTCCTCCTATCTAGCCAAGTTTAGGATGACATCAAAATATGCAATAACATTACCCTATAAGTCAAGAACCATGTACTAAAGAAAGTTTGCATGTTCAAAATGGTCTCTTATTGTCTTCTATACTAGAAGTAACTGCATTGTACCTGATCATGTCAGATAAGGCAAACACAGACTAACTGGGATTGGACTACTGAAAAAAATGCTTTACAGTTTGTCAGGCAACATTATAACTTCCTAAGCAAAATAACATTACTGACTGATTTTGCTGGTGTCACTTATTATGTCCTGTGTTGCACTACTTTGTGCAGCACCACAAATATTGCTCTAAAGATACAGTGTACTCTACACAATTTGTGAAGTAAATTTTGGTTTATGACAAGCCAGTTATGTTTTTCAAGATTGTCACCAAGGATCAAGCTGCTGTTTTGGTTGGGGCTGATGTACAGTTTATGATAAAGGATCCCATTGCATCTAAGGGAGTTGTCCAAGACCTAAACCATTCACTGCGTGTCCTGGCTCAGACAACATTAGTCAACACCATGATGTCTCAGAAACTGATTGAAATACAAAATGACAAGAAGTTCATTGGAATCCATGCTCAGGTGCTAATCTGAAATCCTTCTATAACAATGTGTCACTTTTTTGTTGGTGTATGTTGTCAAAGGCACAGGCATTTTAGTGTGCAAGTCTGAATGATTGGACTAGGTTTCTTAATTTAAATTTCAAAAAATCTAACTTATTTTGCCATTATGATTCTGCTTGGAAACCTTTAGGATCAACTCAACAAAGCAACTGGATCTTGGGGTGTTCATATTCACAGGATAGAAATGTATGTGTATTTTCTCTCCACGTGCATCCTTCAATGTCATCTCTATGGTGGCCTCTTATAATTTTATTTTGGGAACTACCACTCAAGCTAGACAACTATTCAGCTGAGGGAAACTTGTTGGGGTTAAACGATTAAATGCATCCTTGATTACATCTTTTAAATGCAATTAAATTCATGTCTACCTCAAGGGGGCTATCTTATTGTGATACTTCATTTATGCATTGCCATTCATAACTCAAATTCTGTGTGTAACCCCAGGGCATCAGTTGATCATTTTGCATACCTTTTTACATTGATAGCAAAACTAAATAGTTCAAGGAAATATATGTAGGGAGCCAAAAAAGGCAAAAACCACCCAAATAAGGAAGGGAGTGAGGGATCCAAAATGATGAAAAGAAAATCTTAAAAGCAACAGGATTCTGGCTGTTTTTGAAACCCTTGAGAAAAACTCACAACTTGTTTGCGGCTGTGAACAGGCATGAACAATGTTATGTGAGCTAGCCCCCAAGTGAAAGTTATGTGAGCTAGCCCCCAAGTAACAACTAAATTGTTACAACATTGGTCAACTATCAATCCTTAAGAAGGTCAAACAGTCATATTTAATTTAACATTATGAACATGGTTCTTCTGTCAGAAACACTAAAGGATAACATTTCCAATTCATTACTGTTATTCATCCATGGTAAAATGTTGTTATTATATTGTTCAGCCAACAATACTCTAGGAACTTGTGAGATTTTTTGCATGTGTAGGTGATTGAAATTACCAATGGGAACTTTATCTTTTTTATTCACCTTCAGTTGGTAGTGTGGCACAGTACGAGATACATTTGAAACCACTCTGCCTCAGCAACTATTTCAGTTTTAACTGAGCATTGCTCTCTGAGTTTGTGCAACTGTGAATGTAAAGTTCAAACAATATCTTTGTTCCATACAATGATATGAAACATTCCCTTCATTCAAAATTAATATTCTAGAATAATAGTTTCCTTACCTATGGTCTGTTATTGCAGTTCTGAACCCCAAGTCATATGTCCTCCTCCTGAATTCAATCCAGACATCTCATCCCTTTTTAAAGGCCCTGATAATCCAGTCAATACTCTTTTCCAAGGTAAGAGAAGGAAAATTATTGCTTTATTAGTTACCTACAGCTCATCATTAAATCAGTACATTTAACTCATTGATTAACCTGCTATTTCCCAGCCTCCTGCTTGTCCTTATAACTGCTGGAGAACTCCAATTATCCAACTCCCAGAACCAGTGGTTTCATGACAGGAAGACAAGATGGGGATGTATGCCCTGGGCACTGTGATGGGTGGGTGTACCAAATTTCAGTAAAGGAAAATAGCACTGTGATAAAATGTTCATAATCATACATAAAATTGAGACAGATCAGTTGATATTAATCATGATATATTTTAAATGATTCAGTCATTTGGTCAAATGTCCATGACATGCCCCATTTTGCTTTTACAGTATTCTCAAAATTTCCTGGAAAAGAGTTTTCAGACCTTAGGCTTCATGCTGACTAAAGGTCAGGGGAGCCTGATGCCAGTGCAAAGGACAAGTTAAAATTTGGTTCAACCTCATCAAAATTGATGTCATGTTTGTGTGCATGTTGAACTTTAGAGATAGCAGTTTGTTTCTTCCTTTCATTCACTGACTGTATTTTAAAATTGTTTACTTAATTGAACAATCACAGCAAGTCACCATTTGGATGGGGAGGGTGGACATTTTAATAGTTTTGCTAACACAGCTCAGACAAGCAGTCCAAGAAGTGTTTTTTTTGCCCTGCATTCATCCCTTCCCTTTCCTCTTCCCTTCCCTTGAGCTGATATCCCACTTTCTTTCTTTCTACATTAGTTATGCAAGGTGCGACTGGAATGATGCCACAAGCATTTCCACTATCCCAAACTCAGTTACGACAAACTGAGCCAGGTTCCGGTGTAAAGGAGCAAGGCAGCAGTCACTACTCCGTAGGTCCAGACCCTGCCCAACTTGTAGCTCTACTTAGTCATGTCACCGACGAAAGACTGGTTCAAGATGTTGGATGTGTGTACCAGTTTAATATCGGTGAAGGTGGCACTTGGCACTTGGACTTGAAAAACGGGCGTGGTTCAGCAGGCAAAGGTCCGCCAACTTGGTGCCCCCCTGATGCTGTTGTTTCACTGTCTCTAGAAGACCTACAGGTCCTTTTTTCTGGCGAAATTACGCCTTTCAATGCCTACATGCAGGGAAGGGTAACAATCGACGGTGACGTACGGTTGGCCATGAAGTTGCAGCACGTTGTTGATCGAATGAAACAACCTCGAATGACGACCAAAACTGCGCATGTGCGAGATGACGTCATGATTGTATGAGTTCATAGGGATGTATGGAGGAGAAGACTAACCAAAAGCATAAGTAAACCTAGCGACAAACTTTGAGACATTGAAGCTGGACTTCACGTGTGTCAGGAAACTGGAAACATTTTACAGAATGTTCCCGAACAAAACTGTCAGTTTGTAAAGTAAATGATTTGAACTTGGGAGAATCGGTTCATTTTGGTGGCGGTAGGTCTTCCAGGTTAAAACACGATTAAGTTGATTTTCTTTGTTCTTTTGAGGGTTTTATCCTCCGAAGAGACCTATCTAAACAAAAGACCTTTTGAAAAGCTGGCGGGGACTGTATATACAATACCTGAAATAGCTGGGATTGTATATACAATCCCTGACAACAATTAATGCACAAAACACAAACTGAAAACATGGTTTTTACTTCTCAAAACTAGAACAAATCATGCGGCTTAACATTTCTGGAAGAAAACCTCCTTTAATCGTGTTTTAAGATGGATAAATACCTCGAACGTCGGCTTTAAGCCAGATAATGTACAGGTATCTGGCTTAAAGCTTCCATTCTCGGTATTTATCCTATACTTAGTGTAGTCCTGAGAAAGACTGTCCGTGACTGACGTTTCGGCGGCCTCAGTAGCAGTCATTTTACTTGGTCTCGCGATAACGAGTGCACACGAGTGAATAAATCACGTCTTAAATGCAAAATTGTTCCGTTCAGTAACTTGTCTTCAGCTTTCCAGATTTCGTGATTCCAGCGCGATTCAAGCGCGATTCAAGCGCGATTCATTATAAAGCCTAAAAGTTGATCTCAGACGAATCCAGAGGACATAAATCAGTTCCTCTGAAGAGTGAAATGTGAAGCGTGCTCAAAAAAAAATCCTAATCAAACTAAAAATATTTTGGTCGAATACTTCAGTTCTTGCGTAATATAGTCAGGGGGCGACACCTGGTAAGCGGGGCGTCGGACTCCGATTTCGAATGAGCTGGTGTCCCACCTACAAGATTTTGAGTGGTCAGATATTTCAGCTGATTAGATAAATTTTGCTTGCTTTTTCACATTAAAATTGTACTCACTACTATTTACTTTACGTTGCAAATAATTTTTCTCATAACATTTCACTTTCAAAAATGTCATGCAATGTCAATATTGTTTACTAATGGACAACCAGTCTTGGATAGACAGTACAATGCTATAAAAGAACAATGCTCCATATGTAATATCAAACGACGTGTACCAAGCCAAAAGGCTTAGGGAAATACCGGAACTTAATATAGAACTGACGAAGAAATATAGAATAATCAATATAGAATAATAATAATTAATATAGAAGGACGTTGTCACGAACTGACGTTTCGTGACAACGTCCTTCGTCATAGTGAAGAGCCTTAGCATGAGACGTAAGTATTTTCTATACTAAGTTCCGGCGTCTCCTTATACTTTTGGCTCGAATGGACAGTTGTCTGACAAGACTGAGAATTTTTCAGGACGTGTAACTCAACTGAAAAATAGAGAAGGAATCAGATCGACTGAAAAAGAAGATAAAATCAGAAACGAAGGAATCACAATCACTTTATGTACAATGGAAGGATGAAGTAAAAGACTAATGTGTATGAGACAGGTTTAAGCAAAAGCGCTTCGTCTAACTCTTCCAATAAATCAATCGCGTTCTTTTGGAACATCTGTCTACTCTAGTTATTTCTTTTATTGAATTTGCTGCCGTTTATCGGGCGATTTACAGGCCGATAATATTTATAAGCTGATACATAATTACTTATATTTATAAAACATTAAATTAGTAACTATATGGTGTTGACATAATCCTTTCATAAAATTCAAAAAAATTTGCATTAATCGATGTCATAATTTAACTAAACGAGGAAAGCATCTCGTTTAGTTTTAAATAAGTCGACTGTGTGGTTTCTGGTGATTTTCAAGTCATTGATTAATAAGTTGGAAAGCGTTGCACCACTAGGGGGCTGACTACATGAGACCGGCATGCGCACGAATTCAATCGCTACCAAAATGAAAATATTCTGAAGTGTTTACTTGAGATCGGACTGAAACTAAAGCCATGTTCTTGCAAACAATTCAGTCCGCATTCCGACTTTTTGTTCCCAGCAAATGCGTCTGGAGAGATTTCGCGTTTTCATGAAGAATGTTTCGCACCGTCCGAGTTCAAACCGGTCTGAACTCATTCGTATCGGTCGAGCACCCGAAATGAGTAAAACCGATCCGAGCTTATTGTTCGAACTGGTGTCATGTAAATAAGAACAAGGATTTGTATGGGGTAAGATCTCAAGTTGTGCCGGTCTGACTTCGTACCGGTCTCATGTAATCAGCCCCTAGGATATAGCTTTAATTTTGGGAGCTCCACACTCAAATCCGGGGAACATTTAAGTTACTCAAGGACAATCAAAACAGTGCATGATTGGTCTTTCTCTCTTAGGAAAGTAAACAAGTCCCGCGTTTCTTTCGACAGTTGACGTTTCTGAAGAGGTAAATCCAGGAGGAATTTCTGTTATTTTATTAACGAGGCTTATTAAAGTTGTGACTTGGAGTCCCCTTGGCTCACTCAGCGGAATAATCCTGCTCTCTACTAGGGAAACTACATGTACTAAATGCAGTATCAGTCGAGCCACACTGACTAACTTTTCATGGATCTTATCGGTGATTTTCCCAGTTATACTTCAGTAGTAAGTTCACTTTGCAATCGAAACATAACTGGTTGCTTTTTCACTTTTCGTCTGAACAGCTTTGCTGTAACGACGTGATAATAGCCCTTCAGTCCATCGTTCGGAATTGAATAAGATCAGTTCCATACGTAAAATTTTACGAGGAAGTCTTTGGTGAATTTCTTTAGGATTTTGAAAAGGTCATCGACAGGTTGTTCATGGATACTTAAATTCGAAGCGTTTTCCGATCTCCAAATGCTTCGACGTACCTTGACGGCAGATGTGTAATGGTTGATAACAGGTACTTTTTTGCCTATTCGTCTTGTATCTCGCCAGGAGGCCTAATTGACTGGAAACTGACGCAGTAATGATCCAGTTTCTGCTCCGAGTCATTTACCCAAGTACTTATTCATGAGCGAAAAGGATGCTATTAAGAACTGTCATCTCAGCCTGATTTCCTCGCAACTTCATGCTCTTAGATTCTTGGTCTAATGATACCCAGCAACGGAGTATGATTTTCAATGCAACGAAATGTTTAGATAGCCATAATGTGCAACATACCTGCAGGTGAAAAACAGCGTGAAAATTGTTTTGCCAGCAAGGAGCTAAAATGCTATGCATCAATATATGCGGTCCTCCCTAATGGTTGTCGTCGGTAACCTCTTCCTTCCTTAAGAGTTCATTAAGCAAAATGCTTTGTACATTCACTAAACTGCACAGTGCATGTGACCAGCCAATGATCAAAATGTAAACGCAGCAGTTATATTTTGGAATTTGATTCGGAATTGAAAAAATTGAAATGACTTACAATTCGAACTTTTCTCTTCCGTATACTCCAGAAAATTTATATTATCCTTTAAAATTTCTAGACGCAAGAAGAGCTCTGATATTTGATCAAGATACATTAGAGATTCATATAAGTCAACTCGAATTAGGGATTTCATTTGTCAGGCACTAAATATTTCCACGCGTGTTTTTCCTTCCAGCAATATTGCATGTTCCTTCTTGAAAAATCTTTTTCAAAATATAATCTTGTGAGATACATATTGAAAGGCTAACCATGTTTTTGTATCAGCTTTTAGAGAAAACTTTCCCTTATCTCGACGCGAACAGATGTCGGTCTTTCGTGTCTTTCCCCTTATGTCCATTTTATTAGCTTCATTTATGAGAAATCTATTACTTCCTTATAAGCTGTGGGGTAAATTAACGTTTAAGAACCGCAATCGATTATTTGGTCTGCTTCAGTAGTTTCTGGACGGAAACACTTTAGTCAAGGGGGAAATCGATTTGTCTTTTCCTGTATTTTTTCTACGTCCTTTCAATAGAGTTGACGAGACAATGACAGTCAAATAGAATAATTTGATATAAAGACTCAACGAGAATTCATGCATTGCTATGCAACTAGCACTTCAGTTCAGTTGACATTTCCCGTTTCCAAAGGGTGTATAAAAACTGCTTTGAGCATTTGCTTTTGTCATAGGATGCCAAATCTTTTTTCAGACTGAGATATTTTCCTCAAATTTGTGCTGTTCGGGTGTAAAGCTTTTTCAAGTATTCGCATCGCTAGTGGCCTTTCAGTATTTCACGACATCTTTGCGTGGAAAGAACAGAGATTGGAAAGGAAGGGGGAAAAAAAGTAGGAACGGATGGCAAGTTACACGTAGCTCAAACAGTAAATAAGAACCAGCGACAGTTAAGATGCGACTACAGTTGAAATAACAGCTTACACGGCCTCAAACATGTATTAAAAGGTTGCATTATTCACAATCCCTTCATTTTTGCTTAAGAGCTATCTCGTAAGCAATTCAGGAAGCACTTTTTGTCTACATTATTTCACTTCAAGCGGTAGCGAAGTACACACAGTTTTAATTGGCTCTGAGGTAATGTCCAAGGGTCGTGTGGTAATGAAACTTTGGTTTTTATCCTTTCTTCGACGCGTTTAATATCTTTACAAACTCAACGTCACCAGGTCTTCATAACCGCATGATCGTAGACTCTTGTACCGGACATGATAGTTGCATTGTTCCCTGAGGAGAACTAAGAAATAGAAGCTCTGTAGATCATTTACACTGATATGTATTCAGCTCATGAAGAACCAATGTTTTTCTTTTCCTCGGAAAAACATCTCTTCTGCTCCCTATAGTTGACTTTCGTCGAACCTTGTCATGATTTGGAACGGACGCAATTTTAAGCCTTGCGCGAGTTGACGTACGACCGACCGCTACTAAATGGCCTGCTCATTGACAAGTGCATTCCTGGCAAAAGTAGAAAGAACTGTCTATTTTCAGCACAAAGAAGTTGCGAATGATGACCAACCAAAGACACTTTCACTTGTTTCTAAGACAACGAGTAGTTTCTGAGTGAATGTTTTTCTAGAGAATAATCTATTTGAAATAGATAATTTGAATGGCGGGTCCGTCTGGCTTCAGGGCCAACCCCACCAGGTAGAAGTCGCCGTAAAAATTTGATATAATCAAAATAATTTGTAGGGGGGAAAGACATCAATTAGGTCGACTGCAAGAATCAGAGAAGAAAGGCACCAGGTTTCCCTTGCAGAAGAGATTTCTTAATTGAGACAACAGGTTGCATTACGATTAAAGAATCCAACCGAAAATTGAAAGAAAACACGGCGTTTTTAATAACGCCATGTATTGTTAATGAGTATTTTTATTACGCTTCTAATGTTGACACATACCTGAATTTCCTTCGCCAAGGAAACCATTTCTCCAAAGATCGACCCGTCGTCCGTCGCTCTCAGATTATAAGAAAACGACGTTTTGACTGGACGTTTTTACTAAACATTAATGGGTGTGAGAACAGTCTTATACGTAACTACATATAGGAACTTCGAACATCGTTTTTGGTTGGTCAGCATAAACTGACATCTGTTTGAGTCGTGTTCTTCGACCATGTACGCTCAATTTTGCAAGTAAGAAGTAAATATTTGAGTAAATATAAGCAACATGAAAAACGGAGAGTTTTGACTGGAGCTTTGCTTAATCCATTTACACTGACACTGCATGTTTTTTTCAAGTCGTTTGTGCAGCAGGGACGCAGAGTTCGACTGCGCGGCTTTCTGTCTAGGAATTTGAATGAAGTGTTTCGAAAGAAAAGTTATGTGAACGTAAATGTAGGCATGGAAGCATAGAACCAAGCTGGTCAAATTTCAGTTCTGAAATTCGTTTCGAGTGGCCTATCTTAGTATGCCAAAAAAAACCTGGTTCAGTTCCATTATACCATTGTGTGGGCTGTTGGGGGTCACGTCAGTTGACTTATTTCAATAAAATACCTTGTTACGTCTCACATTCATTGTTTTTGTGGTTTACTGATAATGACATACATATGACATAAATATTCAGCGTTGCGAATGGCTCTACTTGCTTAAAGGTCTATATGACTAAAAGAGAACGAAAACGGGAACTGAATAATACATCACTTTGCGTGAAGTCGCATTTTCAACCCGGAAAGGCAGTTGGAAAGACATTCCGGCGACTGTCCATAGATCTGACGTTTAGCCGTGTGATAAATTCATGAACTACACTTTGTGAAGAACATCTCTCAAGTTCAATAGCACGGGTAGTGTTGCCTTGCAATTACGCACGGGAAGTACTTTCAAAATGAATACTTTGATATTGAAATTTTTCTTGAAGCTTCAGCCAGAATTACTGAGGCACTCGGCGAAACATTTCTTTTATTGCAGAGCATCGTATAAAGAACCGGACAGGTGTTAACGTTTAGCGCTTCTTAATATATTAAAATTATAACCCGTATTATACGAATATTATGTGAGACGTGAAATTCAGGGGACAAGAGCGATAGACCGACACCATCTACCAAGAGATATATCCGGTCGAGGTCGAGGACTTGGTTCGGTCGACGGAGTAAGTAGACGCTCCGAGTTATACCGGTAAGAGAAGTGAAATTGTGGGACATGGATGGTAGCAAGGACGATTCGTGGAAGCCTCACAGCTTATTTATGTCAATATCCTCAATTTGTTTACTGATCGTCGAAATTTTGGGAATCGTATGCAACAGTGTGATTCTGGCAATATATTACAAGTACTCAAGGCTTCGAACTGCAACGAACCACTTTATTCTCAACTTGGCCTTGTGCAACCTTCTTCTGGCAACGCTCGAGATAATATTCTCTTTGCCTTCGTCTTTAAGCAAAGAATGGCTTTACGGGTCTTCTGGGTGCGTCGCTTACGGATTCGGCTACCACTATTTGATGTCGGTGGCCGTTTGTTCACTGGCAGTCATTTCGTTTGACCGCTTTTGTGTAATCACTAAGCCTGTGAGAAACCTGCGGCCTTTTGTCGTGACCAAAAAGCACGCCCGAATTCTTATTGCCATCATCCACGTGTATTCATTTGCGTTCACATTTCCACCGTTGGTCGGCTGGAATGAACTTGTACCAGACAAGCAATTTTACACAGGTTGCTACATCAACTATGCCGACAAGAGATCGTTTTCTATGGCCTACATTCTGGTTTCCACAATATTTAGTGGAATTTTGCCGTTCACCCTAACGGCGTATTGCTATACGAGGATTTACCGGTCGGTAAAAAGCAGTTCTAAGCGCAGCACTCTTAATACGACGGTGCAAAAGACTGCCCGCAGGGAGGCTCCGAGAATAAAGTCCCAACGAAAATCGTTAACCCACACACGAACGGCACGAATGATCGCCGTGGTAATGTTTTTCTTTTTTCTGATATGGTTGCCTTTTAAAATTACCGGCCTGTGTCAAACTTTTGGTGTCAGTGTGCCTTCTCTTGCTATGTACATCAGCGTGTTTTTGGCGAAATCGTGCGTGATGTACAATGCTGTAGTTTACGTGTTTTTGAACCATCGCTTCCGTGCCGCTTTTCTACACTTGACTTTCATATGCAGAGACGACCACCGGCGTCGTCACACGACGAGCTTTACAAATCATAGTGGTCGCTTTTTCGAGATAACGACGAACGCGGTGGACCACAGTTACAGAACCCTAGCTGGGAAAAGTCCATCACGAACGAACGTCTTACCACCAGGGTGCGACCCCGATGTATCGTCTATCCCGGGTAGGGTTACAACAGAAATTGTCGCCGTGCAGGACACCTCGCTTTACTGTGGTGCTTTCCAGGATGCTGGTAGGAGATCGGTAGTCAATGAAGGAGTGGTCAACGAGCGAGCGGAGTCCACAATCGGATCGTGCGTTAATGAGGCTTTAGAGGTCGAAGATGGAGACGAAAGGACGACAAATAAACCTACTTGTTCTGAACCACATATCCAGGGAACGGAGAACGAGACATCTGATAGCAAATATTGTAGTGACATCCACAGTTTGTCCCATGAAAGAGTAAGTCAAGAGGTGATATCTGGGACATTGTGTCCAGTGAGCAATATTGTTTTAAGCGATGAGACGACAGGCGTCGAGAAATTTGTGGAATTGGATGTCAACTCTTTAAGCAAGATAAGATACGTGTAAAGTGTCGAGGCCCGTCGGAATGAAATGTCGAGCTATAAAGCTTGACCTCACAATGGAGATCCAAAAGCACGTATCCTCCGGGAAATGGTTAATCGAGCTGCTTGATAGTCAGGAAACTGCTATTTTACGAAGACGTAAACATTTTAATTCCACTTATGATTGCCAGCCGACGACTTTACGAAATGGATCAAGAAACATGTTTGTAACCTCAATATTTAAACTAAAAACCAAGACGAATCTACTGCGGTGATCTTATGACTTTTTTCAAAGCAGTTGTCAAACCTTTATGACTTATCGAAATATGAGCGTCATCACTTTCGTCTTGATTTATGGCTCAAATTCAAAGTTTACAGGATACTGACTGCTGGAAAATTCCACATTCTTTTGAGTTTCCCTTACAGATGGGCCAAGACAACCCACCTAAGCAATCTCTGTCGCTTCCGATAGAACTAATATATATATATATATATATATATATATATATATACATATATATATATATAGTTATACAGTCATCTTAACACTGTCGGAAGCGGCAGAGGTTGCTTAGATGGCTTATCAAACACACACAAAGAGGCTTTATTGGGAATCTGTTCTTTTAAACGCAGGATATCTACGAAAAGACATTTTGTATAAATTTAAGTAGTTATTTATATAAGAAAAAAAAGTTGTTAAATAAAAACAATGATGGTATGCTTGTCGAAAAAAGTAGCAGAAATTCAGTAATGCTCTCTTGCTGACCTTTCAAGTTAGGATTCTTAGAAAGCAGTGAATAAGATGAAAAATCTTAAATATCAGGCACCCTGAAACGTGCTGTTTCTTGCGCAGTATTTACGACCTTGGAGGGGTTATAAATAAATTAATTAAATAAACAAGCAAAAGTTTATAAATGCAATTCCTGACGACCACACCGAACAGCACGTCACAAACATTCAAAGTTGGGTTAATGATTGTTTTATGAAGATGTAGTTATCTAGATAAATGACTCAATCACGGTTTCACCGAAGTTTCTCTTTTATTGGTAAAGTTCTGAAGTGTTTTATTTCAGAACAATTGTCCATCTTTTCACAAAAGAGTTAGAAAAGCACTATATTTATTTCAAGTACAAGGAAAAAAAAACCCCTGGCTAATTCGCATGGGTATAATACGCAACCCAAGGGGACAAATGCGATCCAATGCATTACCTCATCTTCGCCTCGTGCAGCCTTCTTACTACACGGCACGGAAGCCTGGTACGAGTACATCAAATTGGCACTACTGCCCACAAACCCCGTTGTTTATGAGAACTGAAATGCAAAATCAAAAACTAGAATGCTGCGTATAAAGGGCTTTCGCTCGAACCGTCAGAGTCTTGTTTTCTCGTTTTGTCGTTATATGGGGCAGAACATTAGCTTTAACCGATAATAACAATTACTCAACTAGTTCCCAGGCTTTCACGTTCAATAACTCTCGCATCGTTGAGGAAGGAATACTTACTTGAAAATGTCGCTTCAAAAGTTGTTTTTTGAATTATCCAGTCTTTTTACTTGTAATGAAAATGTTGTTTTGCTCAAAAATACTTAAAGGAAAGAAAAACCGAGTAGAAATTTAAAAAGGGAGTCGCGTTCGAAAACTCTCGCATCGTTCAGGATGAAATACTTACTGTAATGATATATGATACTTAATACTTCAGAGTTGTTAATATCAAACTAATTAATTAATGTAAAACAAATGAACTGCAACATGAGACAACGAGGTCAGTTGTCACTTGAGTTCATGAGAGCTAGGAGAGTAAAATACCGCAGATCATAACATGGTGTCAGGCGCGGGATAGATGAACAAAGGCGTAAAAGAAAGCAAGATGAACAAGTTAAATCTACCCAAGGAACTGCGATTGGATGGAAACCTTAGCCAGAATTGGGAGCGATGGAAAAAAGAATTCAAATTCTACATGACCGCTACAGAGTCGAACGATAAAGATGAAGACGTCAAAACTTCCAGACTTCTAACTACAATTGGAGAAAGAGCGCGAGAAATCAATTACACCTTTACCTTCGAAAACGATGAAGATGGCATGAAATTGGAACCAGTACTAAGAAAATTTGATGAATACATGAATTCCAAAAAGAACATTCCATACCTGAGATACAAGTTCTTCTCATACAACCAAAGCGAAGGACAAAACATTGACGACTATGTCACTGAAAGCGAATAAAGCGATCTTCCGACATTACACAACATTATGGACAAGTATTTGGAGATATTGGTTGCCTATCTGGAGAGCACCACATCAATCTGAAAACAGATGCAAAGCCGGTGGTACGGCCTCCTCGCAAAGTACCCTACCTATTGAAAGACAAGCTAAAAGCTGAACTTGAACGCATGGAAAGAAATGAAATCATCGACAAAGTAGACGAACCGACCGATTGGGTGAATTCCCTAGTTATAGTCCAGAAGCCTAATGGAAAACTGAGAATATGCCTTGATCCATACGATCTAAACAAGGCAATAAAGAGAGAACAGTACCCAATGCGTAATGCTGAGTCAATCATAGCAGAAATGGCAGATGCAAAATTCTTTTCGAAGTTAGACGCGTCAAGTGGATGTTGGCAAATAAAAGTCGATGAGGAGAGCTCAAAGATCCTAACGTTTAACACCCCATTTGGCAGATATAAATTTAAGAGACTTCCCTTTGGAATCTTAAGTGCAAGTGAAGTCTTCCA
This sequence comes from Heliopora coerulea, assembly GCA_030142905.1. Classification (NCBI taxonomy): domain Eukaryota; kingdom Metazoa; phylum Cnidaria; class Anthozoa; order Scleralcyonacea; family Helioporidae; genus Heliopora; species Heliopora coerulea. The sequence continues at coordinate 1,591,804 of JASJOG010000041.1, read as the reverse complement.
GAAGAAGATAACCCAGATACTTGAAGGCATTGAAGGCTGCGCACATGTTCAGGATGACATCATCATTTGGGGAAAGACCAAAGAAGAACACAATGTTCGCCTTTCGCAAGTCCTCGAAAGAATTGATAAATCCGGTTTGAAGTTAAACAAGGAAAAATGTGTTTTTGGAACCACAGAAACGACCTTCCTCGGTCACTTTCTCAGATCAAGGCGTAAAACCAGATCCAAAAAAGATCAGAGCAATCACGAACATGCCTATACCAACCAACAAGTCGGACCTACAAAGATTTTTAGGAATGGTCACATATCTTGGAAAATTTATTCCAGATCTTTCATCCAAGACAACATGTCTACGACAACTATTAGAGTCAAGCTCTGAATGGCAATGGACCGAGCATCAAGATAAAGCCCTTAAACAGCTCAAGAAAGAAATATCATCAAGCCCCACTCTCAAGTACTACGACCCTAAACTACAAACCATGATATCAGTTGATGCATCAAAGTATGGCCTAGGAGCAGTTCTACTGCAAAAGCATGAATCATGGGCCCCAGTAGCATATGCCAGCAGATCTCTGACGAAAACAGAACAAAACTACGCACCGATCGAAAAAGAGACTTTGGCAATAGTGTTTGGCACTCAACGATTCCACGATTACGTATACGGCAAGCCTTTCGTTGTAGAATCCGATCATAAGCCTCTCCAACCCATCTTCTCAAAACCAATTGCAAGTGCCCCTCCAAGAATCAAGAGATTCAGATTAAAACTCCAGGGATACGACATGACAATACAGTATACCCCCGGCAAAAACTTACCCGTTGCGGACACACTGTCAAGAGCATACCTACTTCGGCTACCAGAAGATGAATTTAATTTAGAGAGCCAAGTTCACATGGTAATATCCAATCTACCGATATCCGAAACGATGCTTAGTAAATGTCAACGTGAAACTGCGAAAGACCAAGCCCTACAGAAGCTCAGCAGTATCTTAAAAGATGGATGGCCAGACCACAAAGCACAGCTTCCAGTTGAACTTATACCATACTTCCATTCAGACAAGAAATCACCGAAGCCAACGGAATCATCATCAAAGGAGAACGAGTGATAGTTCCCTCGACCATGAGAATCGACATGAAAGAGAAAATACACGATGGACACCTGGGAATCGAGAAATGTAAATCTAGAGCTAGAGAAACATTTTTCTGGCCTGGGATGAACATGGAAATAACGGAAATGATTAAAGGATGCAGCGTATGCCAGGAATATAGAAAATACCAACCGAAAGAGCCTCTGATGCCGCACAATCGTCCTACGAAGCCTTGGGAGAAACTAGCAACAGATTTATTCAAGTTTCAAAACAACGACTTTGTAAATGTTGTCGACTACTACTCCAATTATCCAGAAATAGCAAAGTTGGACAACACCAGCAGCAAACAAGTCATCCAGAAACTGAAGTCAATATTCTCAAGACATGTCACACCACGTGAAGTAGTCTCTGATAACGGACCACAATACAGCAGCAAAGAGTTTAAAGAATTTACCAGAAAATGGGACTTTATCCACACCACATCGAGCCCAAAATACCCAAAGTCAAACGGAATGGCAGAACGAGCGGTTCAAACTATCAAACAGCTCCTCAAGAAAGCTACCAAGAAGGGAGAAGACCCGTACATAGCAGTTCAAGCACATCGAGCATGCCCAGATCCTAACGGAGGACCGTCGCCTGCTGAAGGACTGTTTGGAAGAAAGATTCGAACAAGACTTCCATCATTTCAACAGTACACCCAGACACATAATGAGAACAACAAGTACCTCCTAAAGAAAACAACCCTGATGGACAAGCAAAAATAATACTACGACAGAACAGCAAAGAAACATCCATCACTTAAAGAAGAATACTTCGGAGTTGTTAATATCAAATTTATTAATGTAAACCAAATAAACTGTAACATGAGACAACGAGGTCAGTTGTCACTTGAGTTCACGGGAGCTAGGAGAATAAAATACCACAGATCATAACACTTACGTTGAAAGGTCGCTTCTAAAGTGTTAACTTGCATGAAAATGTTGGTTCTCTCAAAGACCCTGAAAGAAAAAAATGAAATGGGATTTTTAAAAAACGCGCATTTTGCTACCAGGAGTGGGGTTCGAACCCACGCGTGCAATCGCACATTGGAACTTAAGTCCAACGCCTTAACCACTCGGCCATCCTGGTGTCACATGATGATAAGGGATACATATGTTATTTAAATCTACTATACACCTTAAATCATTCCATAGATTAGACTGTCTACGAGTGATTGTCCAGGCGGAAATCGTAACTTTAAATAACAATGCCCAGCACGTTTTGGCGATACTTCGCACAATCTGCTGGGCATTGTTATTTATAGATTAGACTGCAGTTTTGTAGTCATAATATTTTTATGGTCCGTGTTGACGATCCCAAGACGTCAGGGATGAAATGATTAAATTAAATCCAACAGAATTGATTAAACTCCATGAGCTACGTTGACTATAGCGTCACTTCATAAAACAGTTAAGTCTGCTCAACTGTGTTAAGCTTTCGATACTCAGACGAATCTTTCGATTGTATTCGTCTTTGCAATTGGCTGGTTTTTTGAAACTCCATTTATCGTTAGCCTTGATTGGTTTGACCAATTTCGCTGCCTCTTTTACCGAATCTTCATTTTGTTTTTCACTTGCTCTGATTGGCTCAAGATTTTAAGATGCTTCTTAACAGCATCAGCTATTGGCTTAGGGGTATAAAATTTGAAGTTTTTTGCCGAATTTGTGATGTCATCATGCCGAGTTTGCCGAGGTATGTCACTTTGCCGAAGCTATCACCTTTCATCGGTCGTCTTCTGATTGGTCATTATCGTAAACAGTGTTTTCTTGATTTCGAAACGCTTTAACAAGCGTGTGGAGATCGTTTTCAGCGACAGTCTTACGGTCCTTCATTATGTTGTCTACGAGATTTTTGAAACGCTTTCTTACTGCGCTTGACAGCAATGATGGTAATACCTTGCTTTTCATCTGTGACACTGTTGTCGACATTAAGCGTTGGCAGTCGTTCTGCTGGTTGGCGCCGAGTATTATGCAGTGGGCAAGAAGACACGGATTGTACTCAGGTAAAGTGGTCTTATGAAACGAAACTTCACAATTAACCTACACGGCTGAAGTCAACTGAAAAATGTTGACTCGAGCAGGATTTGAACTAGCACCTTTGGGATACCGGTCCGCCGCTCTATCTGTTGAGCTATCTAGTCCACAGGGATTGGAGGCGAGTTTTTATCCAATTCAAGTGCACGACATATTCTCGCGACAACTTAACGCTATCCATGAGGATGGATGTGCAGTGTTTCAATTCTATTTCAGAATCATCCTCAGGGTATTATGAAACGAAACTTCACAATTAACCTTGTTAATTTGTGAAGTTTCGTTTCATAACACCCTGAGAATGATTCTGAAATAGAATTAGAGGAAAAACTACCGGGAAATTTGAATATAATGAGTTGCTCTTCAAGTCCCGGCCGTCATGTTTGTTTTTCTTTCTGAAGGAACTTCAAAACCCGCTTGAACGTGATTGGTTCCTTGCAGTCTGCATTGTCAATTAACCAATCAGAAAAGGTGATTACAATTTCTTGCAGGTGAACGATGACCACAGTTTACTGCGATCACTATTTAAGTTATCGCATTATTTATTTAATTTATTTATTTATTCATAAATTTTTTATTCATTTATTTATCCTCAAAATTGATAAAAAAAATCACACTGATACTTATCTGATACTTATCTCACACTGATACTGACACTGATACTTATCAATACCACCGCACTTCATGTTTGGTCTCAGAATCAAACACGCTCCCTCATCTCTGATATATTGACTAAGAAGATATGTTAAAACCTCATAGTGTCTTCTTGTCTTCACACCAGCTCTTCACATGGAATATTAAACCGAAATTACTAAAAATTAGCTTTTAGTTTGTACGAATTGTTACCTCTAGTCTTGTCAGCCATATTTGTTAATTATTGAAGGAAACTATCATCCATCAAAAACTGCTTTAATTTAGTTAGGTCTTTCTAGTTTATGTTGTCTTTGAATCAATCAGAAAAGGTAATTTTGCTTTTTGCCACTGTTGAGATTATCAAGAATCATATACAGTATATACCTACCTACCTACCTACCTACCTGCCTACCTGCCTACCTACCTACATACATACATACATACATACATACATACATTATTATAGATAAAGACATAGATACAAATGTTTTAATATAATTAAACAGATGATAATAGAAAATCCTGCATGGCTATTGGTCGGAGGCTACGTCATATTTCACGATAACAACGTTCAGGTGAATTCTATAGCGATGGAAGTTAAGCGAAATGGCGGCTCATTTGTGACTATTACCGAAGAATTTTCACAACAACTCGTAATGTTCTTTCAAATAATCACCAGTGTAACAACACCGCAACCATTATTCATCTCAGACTCAGTGAATAGTTTGAATGAAATGATAAAATACAACTCAGCGAAATAAGACGAGTGAATACTTGCTCCAAAATACAGTCCTGCAAATATTACTGCCAGAAAAAAGCATAACACAAGCGAATAATTACGTAGATTGAAATATTAACATGGACAATACTTTTGAAAATCTGACCATATTCATGTCGCATTTTACATACTGTGAATTTTTCCCTTCATGGCAGATGGCCGACGAAAATGGTATTAGATGGGATTAGCCCTTTTTGACAATCAGTTAATTTCGTCGAAATAGATTTTTTTTTCATTGAAGAAATTTTCGCCCCAGCTAGCTCATCTTTTCTAGAGGGAGAATTAATGACTTTTGTGAAAGTTACAAAACATATTTAACATTGGTTTACGATATTTATATGAGCTAATCAGTATACAGAGTACTGGATGTTTCTCGATCATCGTTGAGTAAATGAAACCAAATAAGTTACATCACAACGCCTGGAAACTCCTATAACACGTGACATCCCGACCACAGGGACAATGTAGCACACTTTCAACCGTCGAGGCAAGATGACCTGGGAACGAAGAATTTGAAAAATTTCCTATCGGCTCAAATAAAATCAGAATATCCGTAAGGCTTTCTTACATTGACCATTTCCTCAGAAAATATCTTGTAAAATCAAAATCTTCTTTATCAAAGGAAATTTCCTCGACTGTGGAAACACTGCAGGAAATTACCTCCCACTGTCTTGATATTTGTAGACTACAATATTTATTTCTCTGATGAATTTCTCGCAATAAATATTAGGTGTGAGTAATTAAATTTAAATTTAAATAAACTAGGTTGTCCCGAAATTATTGAGACGGAGTTATCGTGCTAAGACGTAAAGAAACTACTGCTTCTCTTACATCCCGGTACAACTCTTCTCGTGAAGCGGTCGAACCAACTTTGCCATTACAGCGATGGTATAACTAATGGCAAACAAATATTGCACTTCGAACTGTTAAACTAATCCGACTAGGCGGGCCAGCTGCTCCAGATCTTTCAAGTAAGCAAGTGAAATGACTTTTTTAGTTAGTAGTTTAACTTTGAGGTTGGATATTTTTATCTTTTCATAAATTACGAATATAAGTGTAGAAGCGCTTTGCCGTTCCAGCAAAGCAATAACACCTTGCCTCTATTTTCACGTTGTTGTTTAAGGAGGATGCTTAGAGGGTCGCACTTTCGAATTGATCGTTTGGCATTAAATCTAGTCCAAATCAAACTTCAGTAGATCGAATTACTGTACATTAGACCTGGCGACAAATCTATTCTGATTTAAGTTTTAGCTCTCAACTAACACAAGTACTTCTTAAATGTAAAAATAGTAAACTGCGTAGACAGTACTAAATAACGTAAAAAGTTTAAAGGTTGGTAACTACCGTGGTTGATCGCTCTGAACACGTTTCACTCTCTGACAAAGAAACTTTGGTTGAAACGCTAGAATTCTTTGTGATCAGTCACGGCAGTTATCAACCTCTGAACTTTTTACTTCTAAAATAAAGCAAGTTTCTAAGCTGTTCGTAAATGATTGTTTCTTTTATTCAGCATGCGGATTTTAATTTTTTTGTAAATTGTATTCATTGGAAACGAACAGCTGTTGGCCTAGGTTCACCTTGCATAATTTAGAAACTTATCAAACAGAATATTTCTATTGGTTAACGGAACACCACATCTTCGTAATCAACGCTATAATTATCACGCTTTGCCGGAGACTTAAGAAAACAAAAGTAATTGTCCGAACAATAGTTTGATTCTATCCCGTTCCCAGCATCAAGTTATAGCGGAATTGAAAAGCAAGCTTTGATCGTTTGCTAGCAAGTAGACATGTAAATACTCTAAAGACTGCTACAGCCTTTAGGTGCGCCAGGTGATAACTATGTAATGTATAATAACTGTATCAGCTGTTAAAACCAGCCGCCTCATACAGTCGTCGCAAACATGTGCCAAGCATGACGTTGAGAAAACACTGCAACAGTCGGTTTTTACTTGTGTAGCTCCAAACTCAACAGATTTATTCCTTTCAACGTCGTTCGCACGCTGTTGAACAAAACAGACCTCACAAGTCTCCCATAAAGAGTCTCTCATTACACAATTTCACGCTCACGTATAGCCTGCAGCACCTTGCATCATTTTGGTCATACTTTTCAATAAAACAAGAAAAACAATGCCTGAACAAGCTGGCTTGTATCTTTACGAGAAAATTCATCTGGTCATTTAAGAGTATCCCAGTTTTCGGTTTCACTTGAATGAAATTTTTCGAGGCACATTGAACTTTGACTTATGACAAATTAAAAACACCAATTTTTGTTCCCTTTAGTGGCGTTGCTAGGGTTAATTTTTTTTTTGGGTTGGGGGGGGGGGGGCAAAATTGTGGCATACCCTGAGGTTTTACAAATTTTTAATGATATTCATCTAGTGCGCATTTCCGTACCAAAGTCGTTGATCAAAGTGGCAATTTACGAAATATATGGTATGAAATGGGAGGCCAGGCATCCCAAATTTTACGTTTGTGGGGCCATGGTCCCCTGGGTCCCCCTGCGACGCCCATTGTTCCCTTACTTCAAATCAAGAGGAAACGCATGTTTGCGCGGAATCACCAAATCCGCAGGAGTATTTAAGCATTTTTTTTGTCGTGGGCTTGTTTTCACTTAGCACCAGGGTTTGTAACGATGACGGATGATAAACTGTTATATTTCCCAAAATAGCCTTAAGCAGAAAATGGCTGTAATGGTTCCTTATGGATGCAAACTCAAAGGGCTAAATCGAACAAAAACCCCTTTGGCTTGTCATTCGGGCTCATTAGTCATCAACAACAACACCACGAATACCAAGATTAGCTGCCCTACTGACTAATCACTAATCTCATTAATACAACTCTGTATTGAAACCACTTACAGGTTATTGATTTGAATCAGAAAAGCGCAAAAACCATAATGGCTGAAAAGATTTTATTATTATTTGACATTGCGAAAGTTCACGTGAAGATGTGTTGAATCGCGTTGTGGGATTTGAACTCGGACCAACGAACTACCGGACCGCTGGTCTATAATTTGGAGTATCGAGTCAACTGGCACCATTGTTTCAAGTTTAAACCATTGTATATGAACGAGAAATTCTCCATTCGGGTTTAAACCTGTCGCACAGTGGTTGGTAACACTGTAATGTGCTAAGAACTGTTGAAAACGTATCAGAAAAAAAAAATTGCAGAAAGGATGCGCAGATAAATTGGACCAGTAAATAAAGAAAGAAGACTGAACAATTGGACTAAACTAAGGTGAAGTTCCAAGGCAATAGTGAGCCTTGCCACGATCTTGTCTAACACTGCTCTAACAACATTTCATGATGCTAGATTCTGCCATTATCCTGGGTTTTAACAACAAAATAATACTAAAGTAAAAATCAAATTACTGTCGCCGAACCTTCGCTTTCAAAATGATGCTGTGAAAGTCGGGAGATGAGAAACCTTCCCCGGATTTCCAATTTTACAAGCGAGCACCCGTCAGATTTTAGATTGGATCCGCCTCTGAAAAGTGCGCCGCCGACAACTAATATGTTGATTAATAACGATTTTATATAAACAGTTCTATAAGCAGTGCCGAGACATGTTAAACACGAGGGCAAGGCGACGCCTTCCCGGCTTAATAACACTCTAAAAACAAAATCCCTTTGTCGGTTATGACTCTAAGTGAGTAAGGAGGTTTTTGCCCCAATTTAAGCCGATTAAAAGATATCAACGATCCTTTTTTGAGCGAACTCAGGCCTACAGATGGTCACACAATCGAGAAGGGTGACACGAAAGCACCCAAGAAAGATAGTCGCGTCTTAAAGAAAATAACACTATTTCATAACAACAACAACGCATCCACAATAAAGCTATGCCCCGTCAAATTTGTTTTTACACGTCCTAGGTGAACTTCAAGACATATAACACAATTTTTATTGGATCAAGCAAGGTTTACATGCCCTTGTTGTACGTAATTCGCGTCCAATCACACACTCCCTATGTTTTGATCCCATGAGAATCTTCCGACGCGTACACGGAGATTGTTACTTGCGCACCTGCGGTTTCGGCCCAAAAAGAGAAACAAACATGAACTGACTAACTTCGGCCATTTGAGCTCAAGATGAAAACTTACGAAAGGATGCGATAAGTGAAGTCCTTGGATAAGCTTTGATTTGTGCTTCACTCTAAGGGTCTGACCTGCCAATTTCGGTGCCATTTCGACTGCTTGCGTTAGCTCGCGACGACCGTGAGTTAGTTTAAGCGTCCGTTTGCGGCAAGTCTTGTAAACCTGCCAGTCTATTAAATACGACGGTATTTATAGACCACAAGTGAACTCAAGTTTTCGTTACTTCAGTCAATAATCATGTCATAAGGAACACAGACTAGGAGTGTCAAACTCAGTCTAACCGCAGTACAGTATCAGTTATCCCAGACTTGTTAAAGGAAAGGAACGTCAACGACGAGGTATTTGTTGCTATAATGTACTACAACATAATGTGATACTGTAGCATTTTGAATATAAAAAGCAATGAACACTTTATAATCCCTCTATACACGACATAACCGATATGGTTACTTGTCTTGACAAATGTGATTCATTCACAAGAGTTTTCAGAACGTACTGGAACATTCGCGTACATGCGAGCAGTAAAATCTATAATTGTGCTGTTCAGAGAAAATTGCATTTGTTGAAGTGGTGGATCGTATGGGACTAGCGAATTGTGTAAAGGCACTTTCACACGACAAACGAAAGTTGGCAAACATGGGTTGGCAAACCCAAGGTTTGCAACTGAATCCATATTTGATAATTTTTGTTTGACATGTGAAATTGCTCCAAGTTTGCTTAAGGATAACGGGAAAATTCAGCGAGACTATGTGGAATTGAAACTAATCATAAGGTTATAATATATATTTATATTTATGTTATATATATATATATATATATATATATATATGTATATATATAATTGTATGTAATATTTAAGAACCGAGTAGGAATGCTTTATCGGGATTTAAAACACGAGGCGATAGCTGATACAGCACGGACTGCGAGATTTTTAGATGTCTTCTAAAATGGACCTCCAAATACGCTAATTCGCGAACAAAATTTGGAAATTTATGTTTTCTAAGCGGAAAACTTCTTCTTCACGTATAAAGTCATATGTGTTTTTATCACATACAAAGGCCCGACAACGTTATGATTTTCTTTTGTATTTTTCTCATGAATTCTTAATGAATTTTAGAAATTTAATTATATATATCAAAAGGAAAGAAGTCCGAGCAATAAAATGTGGTGTCTGCAACTTGCTCGAGGTTTGCACCTATTTCTTCAAAGGAGTAATTGCGCAGTGCACCTCAGGAAACTCCGTCAAACTCCATTTGTCCCCACAATATTATTTATTTTTAGGTTATTAAGATATGGTTTATTGTCTCCTCTGTCAATCACTTTGATCGCGCCGTATTGGAGCACTTGGGGATTAATTACGTTTGAAAATCTGCCAAGCAGTCCCATTTTCTGTTCATCATCAAAGATTCAGCTGGTTCGTAAATCATTCGAAGCAGAAGCCCCGCAGGATCATCGGCCAAACGATCCTACAGTAAAGCTAGTGGTTCAAAATTGCTGCCGCACTTGTCTTAACTCCCAACAAACGTAATATAACTTTCACTTGAATTCGTGGGATTAAAATTTAAGGTATTTTTAATATTACGACTGATAAATAATCGTCTGCAAGCATTATGTAGTAGAACAGGCGAAAAATCCACAAGTTCTTTGGGTTGCTGTTGTTTAGGTATGGGCTTATGTCCGAACTTTCAGCTGTTCGACGGTAAAAATGGCAAACAGGATTGTGATTCTCAGCGTCATTTTCGCTTTATTGTCGGCTACAGTTCAAGCGACATATCTTTTGATAATCCATATCTATAATCTAGTGATGGAAATATATTTCCTCCTCTAACAAATGAACCAAAGATATGCAAATTTCACCTTTACGTCACCTAATATCTTCGATTGCTTTTCTCCGATAACTTGCGGGCAATTCCGAACGTTCTCAGTCTCGATTAATAAGCCAAAGTGGTCGCGGAGGTATGATGTTTATTCAAAACGTAATCTTTGGTATTAGAAACAAGCTAAACAACCGATATGAATCGAGTTCGTTGAGGGTTTAAGTGCATACCGGAAACTATTTATTTGCATTAATTTTATAACCACTAGAGATTCCGGACTGGAAGTACCGAGAAATTACTGCAACTTATCGAAGGAGACTCTGGCGGTCCATCTTACAAGTAGCAATCATTATAATGCTAATTCGCGGAATTATACGATAAGGTTTAAACCACTCCCGTGGACTGATGGGTCTTTTTCAGCAGCATGAGTGGGATTGTCGCAATTAAAGCCATAGTAAGTTACTTTCAAACTTGGCGGGCTTTCTGATGGGGGAACTTTTGTCACGAATTTCGCCACTCAACCAAATCCTAGTTTCCATGTGACCAACCGTGCTCTGTGGACAGTCAACGACGGCTATAGAACACGTCAAGTACTTTTAGCAATCAGCTGAAGTTGGGACTGAAAGCGGCAGCGGTAAGGGAATGGCAGATGTTCTTGCTTGAACGAAACCACGCCGTTACAGACGGCGTTATGAGCTCCAAATGTCATTCTACATCTACGTAAACGCTTTGAGCAATTCCACTAGACCGTTTGAGATTAAAGCAGCAGGCAGCTTTCCACAAGAACGTAAAAGTGCTCTCAGTAACATCGAGTGTATGATAACAAGGAGTCGAACATATTCTAGGTACCAAGAACTATTCCTTTCCTCGTATTTATTGTATTGTAAGGACACGTGGTCATAAACACTCCCATCGTATTTGCTAAGATTCCCTACCGTTCCAAATATATAGCTACTAACTTTATGAATTTTATGAGTACATAGTACTTTGTATATGTAAGTGTATATGAATATTATAATTACTTTATGTATGTGTATGTACGTACATGTATGTATGTGCATGTTTGTATATGTATATACAGTACATATTTATATATGCACATATATTTATGTATACATAATTTGTGTGTGTATACATACATTGACCATCGGCAAGCCTGTTTTTCGTGGTTTCCAAAGTGAATATAATATATCAATCCCGATGGACGGTGTTTGATCCTAGCATTAAACACCCAGAAAAGCGCTTGAAAAACGAGGCGATGCCGAGTTTTTTCTCACGCTTTTCGAGGTGTTTGATATCCAACTTCAAATATTCTCTATCGTGTGTGATATATCTTCTCAAACGAATCATTTAATAGTAAATCGAGATAGAAGTTAGGTTAATTTATGCAATTGTTTGATCTTCGTAACAAAACAGGTGAATTATTTACTCGTGGACTATGAGTGAGTAAGGGAAATTCATAACAAAAAACACTAACAATATACCAAGATTTTCATAACGTTTTGATGTATATCGTCTCTTCTTTGAAACGTTCAACGAGAAGTACCCAGCAGATATGCTACTACGATCTAATATCAACGTTATCCAGTATTATCAATATTCATTGGATTCAAATTTTGTTTAACTGTTCTGGTTTGCCCATCTCGTTGAGTTATATTAAGAGGGGGGTTTTCTAGAAAACATTATAAAGCTTTGAGATGAAACGATTGAAAGACAGTGAGTGAAAGGCATATAAAGAAGGTCGCTGATAACATAAGCGAACTAGCCGTTGGTGTGGCGAGAAGTAATCCAAGAATAGTTTAATAATAAATTAAACCATTGACGTAATGTCGTCCTTCATATCGTGGGAAAGTCATTACGTCACTGTGAAAATTATCGCAAACGTTTTCCACACCCTAATTTATAACCTGGCTCTGCACGTTAACTTAGGTACAGAGGTTGCATTCACCTTATGTCGAAGTCAGTTCTTCTGTGAAGGAAGCAGTAAGCAGAAGAGGGAAAGACTAAGGATTTTAAGCGTTCTATTTGAGTTCTCTTGGAAGCGTTTGGACAAACTTTCCGACCAAGCAATAAGGTAATAACTGTGTAGTGAGTCAGTTATATAAGGAATTCAGAACTTATTCCAAATATCAGGTTGGAACAGGTTCTCACATATTGTAAACCAAAAGTCTTGATTTTAGACTTCTGGTTGTTGAGTCAGACAGACTAATGTAGGGTCTTAAAGTTTCAATGTTGAAGAAGTCTGCCTCAAGTTATAGGAAAGGAAGGTCGTGTTGACTAAAGCTTTCCATGTCTACGGACAGTCGCACCGCGCCGTTGGCGAGGTCGTCACACACTTTAAGGCCGTTTATCTTCCGACACGAGCGAGTCACATCAGAACAAAAGAAATTGCTCATTTGTTTTTGCTTGCTCCTGGTGCGAACATCCTTGTTAATTCAACCAGGTTAAATAACATTTTTGCGCGTCGGTAGCGTCGCTCGTGTCTCATGTAAGTAAACACAGGTTGAGGTGATGGGGAGGAACGACTAGAGTCTTTAGTTTTTGCAGATGAGTAAAATCGTCCCTGGATCGGATTAGCAGAAATCATGTGCGCAAAATTGCACAAGACAGCTATCCCGTTGTGATATTTTAACTTATTTATTCACTTTAATTTTTTTCATTCGCATCAATTTCACTAGGTCGGAGAGATTGTAAAAATGACACCGGTTTATTATTTACTCTGCCTAACCCTAGACTACTTTGCTATGGCTAATGCTAAACAATTTTATTAGTCAACGTGAGTCGTGTGAAACGGGAAAGGGTTATAAGCCCTCAGCCTAATCCCGCGCGTCACTTCGTAGAAGGTGGTCTGCTAAAGAATTGAGATTTGATTTCTCGTGCGACGTTTTCCTCTACGTACTTCTACGTAGGGAATGTTCACCATCGAAAACACCTAGGATAATCCATGTTCAACTTTTTACGAACTATTACGTACATTTGGGCCAACGTATACAAACGAACTGAGACATGGCTCAATATTTTACCAACGTTTACGTAAGAGATCTTCGTGTACGTAAACAAGTGAATTGAAATATTGCTCAACTTTTTCCGATCCTTTACGTAGACCTTCGGACAAGTAAACAAACAAGCAGCAGGGACGGATCTAGGATTTTGTGGAAAGGGGGGGGTTACGAGGCCAGTTGGGGTTCCAGATTTTTGAGAAAAGGGGGTGGTCAACTAGGCCTTTGGTTATTGTAGCTTTTTAAAAAAATGGTGGTTCCTTTATCACTTATATAAGGTACACAACTAAAAAAAAAGATGCAAGTCAAGTTTATTATGTAAACACAGAGATTATGGCGAGCAATCCCCACATTGTTTTGTTGCTTAAGGGGGGGTAAACCCCCTAAACTCCCCCTTGGATCCGCCACTGGCAGCAGGCTCATGTTCAAATTTTTACGAACGCTTACGTATACCTTCCTAAACGTAAACACTCATATTGGACCGTGGTTAAACTTTTTACCTAGTTCGTTTTAGCCAGCGACAATCTTCCAAGTAAACACCAGTTGAAAGATGTTTCATTTCTTGACACTTTCTTGGGAATGCATTATCGGATATCAGCTTTAAATCAAAAGGCCGTTGCATTGTGCCCTGGAGGGCAGGTTTGCTTAGATCGATAGGAATTTTAAGTGAGCGAAAATGATGGTACCAGAGTACGCATAGGTGGATACAAAAGCAGCTTTAGCGACCGCCCCCCCTTTTTGCCGTTCAGTTGCCATTTTCCTTGAGTTCTCAACATCATACTTACGACGATACTGGTGCAGTACTACGGCAGACAGTCTAACCATCTCGACTTTGCTTAAAAATCCCGAATCCCGACCAATATGCTGTTGGGATAGAAAAAATCCCGATTTTGACATTTGCTTCAAGGAACAACATGCCTAGGAAGATATTTTCGTCAAATTCTAATAGTGTAGATATCGTTCGGAGACCAAGTTAAAAAATGACGCCAGTGGTAAACAGGTGGACAAAATGAATAGGACATAAATTAGAAAAGTTGCCTTTAAGTAAGTCAAGAATATATCCGATCTCTCGAATTTCTTCTCGATGAATATGTCTCTCATTACAGTGTCATTTCATTACAGTAGCATTTTTTATAAAAAAAAGAACAAGGGCAAACGACGATCAATTTACCGAACATTTTTGATATAAATTGTCATCTGGGATAGGGAGCATGCCCCCGGAACCCCCTTAGTAAAATCCCGATTAGGAGAGGCCCTTAAGTTGGACAGTCTGCTACGGGACAGTTATAAGTTGTGCTTACACTGCATTTATTCTTGAAAAATTGTTTACTATAAATGCAATCGAAAGTTTCTTAATGTGAAAACATTCCAAACGCGTAGTGAAAAATAAGTGATAAATATAAATTTCAAAAACACGAGAATACTTTTTAAAGACATGTTTCGGCAAGACTTATGCCATCTTCAGTTTACAAAGTGATGTTTGTAAGGCTTTAAACAGGAATTATAGTATGAATAAATTAACTAATTACAATGACGATATGTTAGATGATTAATTACAATGACAGTGTGTTGTGTGAGGATTAACGGAGGCGGTATCAGACGATAATTACTAGCAGAGGAAGGTGTTGATATGTTGCATTTGTGTGTTTAATTCTGGTTTTCTATTTTGGATGTGAATAGCTTCTTTCAATATGAGTGTGTGAGTAGTTTTGGCCGAATCTAAAATTTTAAAGCAGTTAGGTGTGTAATGGCTTTTGCAGTTGGCAGAGTTATTGAGGTGTTTAAAGACGTGAGAATTTCGATCAGTTAAGGTGTACTCTTTGATCCGCGTTGAGAAATGCCGAAACACGTCTTTAAAAAGTATTCTCGTGTTTTTGGAATTTATAACCGTCCTTTTGCTAATAAGTGATAAATGTTACCCAGAAATCGCAGACGTCCGGTCTACAAGAATTGGTTGAGTTTAACAGTATTCTTTCGACGGGCTCCCCCTTTTTCCAAACCCTGGATCCGCCACTACAGTACAAATGTGGTGTTTACTCGACAGGGAATCTTTGATCAATTGACCTGGGGGAAAATCACAAGTTTTTAAATACTCCCGAAGAACTGAACACAAACCAAACATTCATCTCAAAGATTGTTTTCCAGCTCAGCACGACATGGTGGATCAGGATGACCACATTCACCATTGACGCATTTGTCAGCAATATAATAGACCTGAAGTTTTATTATTTAAATGGTGGACAATTTTCTATTTCCTTAGACCTTGACAATTTTGTTAAGTTGGAGTGGATAATTTGTACTGTGGCACAAAGCCAAGTTCTTCTGTTTATTTACAGCTATAACCTTTCTCTATTTGAAACTCATTCAAACTGTCCGCTAAAAACCCTCAAGCGAAGAGATTTATCGGCTCAACTAGAAAGACGAGAGTATTGACGAACAAAGCTCAACTTACCATTCAGTATCAAATTAGTCACAGCGTAACCAGATGCAAATTTTAAGAGGAAGAGGCACTCGCAACAAGGCGTAACCTTCTTAAGAGTAACTGTTGACTGCGCGCTTGACACGAGCAACCATACAAGTCGTCAAGCTTGTAAAGAAAGCTCGTTGTACAGTACCAGGCTCAACTTTGGCTAAGCGAAAGCACTTAAACTAAAGCTACCGCCAGTAATTAAAGACGGGTGTCAAAGTCCAAAGAAACAGGTAAAATATACGACTAGCAGTTAACTAGATTATCAATGCAGAGGATAAGTATACCAATCTTTTTAACGAATGGTCATGGTTGTAATGCATTAATTATAGGGCAGTTATTTCTTTGTGACCGCTTCGCTTCGTAAAGTAACCTGGTAATTGCAAGTTGTAGGTGCCACTCGATTCTCTAACAATGGCATACTGTTGATCAACTAACGACAAGCAACATCGTACATCTAAATAGCAGCAATTCAAAGTTGCACTGGTGGTGTGGTTTGAAGTTTCATTGTAAATATTGAGACAAGTCTACCTGACAGAGTCAGCTTCGTTACGCTAACGACCCTAACGTATATATATATATATATATATATAAACTAACAAAACATGGGGTTCACTTCATGACGCTATCTTTGCAACTGAGGTCCAATTAACGGGGCAGATTACATAGAGAATTTCAGCGCCGGTTAGACAAGTTGAAAGAATTCTCGATAAAAGGAGAAATTTTAGCCCAGGCTGAGATTGAAATCGAAAGTGAAACCATGTAGAAATTTCGAAGTATGACTAGGTCGAACGCTCGACTTGGTGCACGAATATCGCCTGGATGAAAGTTTGCTTTCAGACAAACATCTTCCTTGACAATTGACGAGTTGCAACACCACGGTCAAACTGTTGAGCAATGTTGTAGAGCAATCGAACGTCTAGCCATTGCTATATTAGGTAGATTTAGAAACCGATTACATAGTGATTTTCAACCCGGATTGAAATTTCAGTCTAAAATACTGGAAAAACGTAGCTCGCGATTACATGAAGAAAGTTTCAACCTGGGCTGCCATCACCCCAGTTTCAGCCACGCGCGATGAAATTTTCGGGCGGGCTGATCGGGCTAAAAAATACCACGTAATCGCACGAAAAAATTTCAGCCCGGGCTGAAGAGAGAATTGACACACGTCGGAAGATACTAATTGCCAAAACAACAAAGGTGACCAAGAAATTTCTGCATGAATTCACTTACGATTTCAGTTTCAGTCCGGTCTGAAATATCTCATGTTATTGGGGCTTTTTCATACAACCCGCTCAGTCCGGGATGAAATTTTCCCACGTAATCAGCCGTACGTTGGGTGTTGCGTAGGCAGTGTTGAACGACGTGTGAAAAGCCGAAGTGGTAAGAAAACTGTCGAAACTTGGGATAGAAAATACGGACTTTTCGAGTGAAGGCCCTTCGTCGGAGTGAAACGTCAGGTATTTTGATGAGCTCCCCAACGTTTGAGCCAAGGCTGAAATTTCCAACTTTCCTGATTGGGGAGAGATTTTCATCTTTTAATCGCAATACCCTTTTTAGGGGATTTCTTCGTGAGTCTAAGCCTACATTTCAACCATGTAAGGATTCCAGCCGACGCAATCCGAGCCAAAAAAATCGCCAAGTAATCAGCCTCTGATGTTGTTTAGTTATTCGACTGAAATAATATCGGACAAGTTCTTGCTGCGAATATCAATGCTTTTAAATTAGAAAACAATAAATTTACGTAAGAAAACAATACTTTTAAATCAGATGCAAAGATGTGGTAATAAGATGAAGAATTTCAGCTCGGGCTAAAATTTTACTCGCCATTAAAATCACATAAAAATTTCATCCCAGATTGAGCTTTAGAAATTCCAAGCTGCACGGTTAGCCAGGCTGAATTTTTTTATCAAACCAGCCCCTTTTAAAAACAATTTGCAGTTACTGGGATAAGTGCTGCCTTCTGGCAAGTTCCTTGAACACGGAATACTCGCGTAAGCGCTGAAAAGTGTAAAGTTTGAATTTCTGTGTACTTCCACATATCAAGTTATCTTGGTAATCCGATTGGGGATTTTATTTGATACAGTCATAAACCTTCCTGCCGAAGGATGTCTCACTTTGACGAGTGAAATCATCTGGTGTTAGCCTGAGTAAAAGTTACTAAAATAATAGCCTGATAAATAATAGCCTAAAATAATAAACTGATCTATCAGGAAAGAGTTGACTTCAAATAATAATAGGAACTAAATAGACGTGTTTATTCGTGTTTTCGTTACAAATTGATCGTAGAATGTTTGTCAGATTGTCGACCCAGCTTCACTTCCTGTATGCATCACGGCAATATTTCAAAAATAAGTGTTCTTATAAAAAATTATGATTTTTGTTTCAATCCCAACGGACACCTGTAGTGTCTCTTATAAATACCGCACCTTGGGTTTCACACGGTCAACTCTAAACAATCCACCAAGACTCACTTTAAAACTCGGGGTTATTCGAACTCGCATTTTTGCATGTTCATCTTCACTACCAACAGAACTATCGAGACAACTGTCTGGAGAATGTATGCCCTACTGGCAGAGCATTCGTCAGGCTACCCGATTAAACCCAACAGTATCCCGCAATTTAAATCCCGCAGTATTCAACTCAATACCTTGAGCTGACTTTCACAGTGTACACTAGTCATGAAATTTTCTGTCCATGACATGGCACCGCGACGACAATTCTGAAATAGACTGGAACGCACATCCTCGTGTGTTAAGCTGTTTAGGGTATAAATTGTTGCGAGAGTCTTTCGCGCACTATAATTGGATGTATATACTGTTTCTACAGCAAAGTTGATAGTTTCAATTTATGGAGCAGCAATCCGGTGCCAGTGGGCGAATCACGCTCATTTTCTACGAATGTATTTTAGCACTGAAGGATAACTATAAAATTCTTTTCACGTTAGGCTGATGAAGATTCTTAAATAAATGTCATTCGACTCTTCATTCTGTATGCCATTGAGGGCAGCAAATAGCCGTCAACAAAAGACACACCACTGTTCCGAATATATGTCACTTCTTATAGAAAATTATCATGTGATACATGAGTCAGACTGTTTTTTTGACAATCGCCAGCGTTTGCCAATGGTTAGAGCGCCTCGCGATCATGAGAAGGTCATGGGTTCCCTCCACGTCAGGAAACCAGATATAATGTTTTGAGTTTATCAAATCGATAAACATCAGCCAGTATTTATGTCTTATAATATTACACTTCAGCAAGATTAAGACAAATGTTAATAGAAGAGCATGTGGTCATTCCATATCTATGCGCGATAACTTCAGTTACTTCGAAGATTTTACCAATGCGAATTTGGAAACCCGGTGTTTGAATAGTAACCCCAGGTAAGCATTTTGACATTTAGTTAAATTTCACAGATTGTAGAACTTTAAAAAGGACGAAACCGCAGAACTTGTCTTCAGTTGTGCTTTAATGAGACCAGCAAAGATATAAATTTGTCAAGAAAACATTCTTGTATTCAGAGTTCTAACTAAAACCTTTCAGTCCATCTCCTATGTATGATATACTTAGATTAATATTGGTCTTTACACTCTACAGAAATTCAGAATGCAAATACAAATTGTTAATATGAAATTATGAAAGTAATTGTCTGGACGAGAGCCCTCTGTATGACTTGACCAAGACCTATTTCGAAAGATACAACTTCGACGCCTTTCGGTGAGAATCGAACCAAAGACACGAGAACTAACTCGAGTGTTCGATCAGCTCACTGAACTACAAAAGCCGTCGCTGAAAGCATGGCTGTTGGCTTCTGTATTAATGGTGCAAGGTAATTGCGGGGAATGTATACATCATATTCTTATTAAAATTTAGAACTTTACACGGGATGATATGGAAATAAAAGCTGTTGAGATTATATAACGAGTGGGTGCGGCGATGGCGTACGCTGCTAAGTCGGCAGATCGCCGGGTTAAATTACTAGAGTTGTTAATTTGATTCTCGCTGAAGAACTCCAAGTTGCTTGTTTGGCAACATGTGTCAATTGGGTCTTTTAGAGAGCTTTCGCTACGTTGTTCCACAGTCGTAATTTCACCTCAACAGTTTTCATCTGACTCCATATATATATATATATATATATATATACTTATCGCCTGAAAATCGGGTTACGCGTGAAAAGTGGAGTAGAGACGTAAACATTGTAACTCTTTCATATTGTATTCTTCTCTACCACTCATGGTATCGAGCAATCTTGGACCATACGCCAGCTTTGTAACATTTTTGTTACACACGTGTTTTGGTATACATATAGATAGATAGACAGACAGACAGACAGACAGATATACTAAAATACGTTTGTGTGTATATATACATATATATACGTATATATATATATATATATATATGTCTCTGTGTGTGTGTGCTTGCAATACAATTTTGCGACTGTTTCCCACCCCATGCTATACCCTTGCCCATGTCTCTGGAATGGTTATAGCCCATAACATGAAATTTGGCAGCGTAGTATAGAGGTAATATGGCTTGAAGCTGGTGGGTAATATCAAGGATTCGTTCTGTTTACATGGCGACGACAAGTCAACAATAATTCGAAACAATTGCGAGAGTTCAGTTTGGTTAACCCCTTAACTCCTTACCAGCGGGCGCTCTCCCTTCGACGAGTAAAATCCTCTGGCATTAGCCAAAGTAAAAGGATATACAAGTATTATCCCCGCTGGAAAAGTGTTCAAGCCCGATTTTTTTTATTTTCGCTTTGTTCTCTTACTTGTCATTTGGTGCTTGGTTGTCGGAAATGTCGGACGCTGGGCTTTAAAGGGTTAAGTCAGCGAAAAATCTGGTTATTAAAATTTGTAGAAAATCTGGCAGAATATTTGTTAACATCGCAACCCATTTGTTGAGTACTTAAAAAAGTTAGTTGGACAAAGGAACTGTGCAGTGTGTTGTACAATGAATTAATGTTTTCTGGAAAAATTTAAAAAAATTGTATGTTGTCAAAACTGGCAATAAATAGATAAGGTTTGTTCATTTTTTGTAAGCTCTGCACAACTCCGGAAGAAAAGTTGATGACTGGATTTCCCGCTACCTCAACAAAATTGAACGTTCGAAGTTCTTTTCAACTACCGTTGTTAATACGGAAAAAGCGAAAACCTTTAAGTCATCGTTTTCCCTCCCTACCAAATTAGGAGTTATAGGCATTCCAGGTTTACGTCCAAGGGAAGCATGGACTGCGAAAAACTAGTAAAATTGTGTTTAGTCGTCTTAAAAAACCTTTTTATCGTTTTCGACAGAGACAACACGGTCGAAGATGACAATCGTCCCAGCTGAGAACCAGTCTTCATGGGAGACTAGCAAGGTGGCTCTGGTGGTATACGCGACCACTGTGGGCATCGGTGGATTACTGGCAAACGGTCTGGTCATCTTCGTATTCATTTACTTCAAGTATTTAAGGACGGTGACCAACAACTTCATAGTAAATCTCGCTGTGTGTGACTTTGTTCTAGCCTTGTTGGACTTAGTATTTTCGATCCCGTCCTTGATAGCATCCGAGTGGATCTTTGGGCATAGGTTTGGTGTATTTTATGCCTTCTTTCATTTCTTTCTTGTCTGCTCCTCCATGGTGATGCTCGCTATCATCGCCGTAGACCGTTATTATGTCATTGCTCGGTCAAAACTCCGGACAAAAATCACCTCACTGAAATCTCAAATAGTTATTGGTGTCGTCTACGCGTACACCTTCGTCATAGCATCTCCAATACTATATGCACCGGCGATCCTCAAGGTCGAAATCTACAAAAGCGGTTGCTATATCGACTTCACTCCAACACTGAACTTCGGTAGCATATCGTACTCGCTCGTAATGGTCACGTTTCTTTATCTAGCTCCGTTGATCATCATAGTGCTTCATTACTGGAAGATTTTCAACGTTCTCAGAAAGCGTCGGAAACGTGCTAGTAAGACGAACGCCGTACAAAACCGACGTCTCCGTGACACAAGCCGAGGAGGATTCTGTAGGATCTCCACGCGATCTCACCAAGTGAAAACTTTAAGGGTCATGGCCACACTTGTTGGTTTATTTGTGGCCACCTGGACCCCATACATGGTGGTCACCCTTGCCAGGGCATTTAACCAAAGAAAATATTTCAGTGATGGTGTTAAAGAGTTGACCATCCAACTTATGAAATTAGTAGTGGTGCTAAACCCGATCGCATACGCTATGGTCAATCACCGATTCCAAAAATGCATCGCAAAGCTCTTCTGTTGCACGCGAGTGGTTTTAGGGGGAATGACCACCGACAACTCACTCGAATTCTACCGTCCCTCGAGAAGCAATCGTACCTCCGCGCATGAGCCATACAGGTCAAGTTATACAAGACAAGATGTCCCGAGGGAGTGGTCCAACTCTGAGGAAGCCCCCCAAAACAGTCAAACACCCGTTCAGTTTGTTTACAACGATAATCACCTCAGAGAACACCACGCGAAATCTGAACCGAGACAAGAGGAGTTCCACGAGGCTGGAATAGATAGAGGAACTAGAGAAGTTGTGGACCTGGATGAACTTCAAAGACTAGGTGTTGATACCACAATATTTCGTTCAACTGATTCGGAGGTTCTAGTAACTTGCGTGTAATTCTAAAAATCTGATTCAACAGCGCCAAAACCAAACTCACCCGGGGCAATATAGCGCGGTATAGGTCAGTACTACAACTACCAGTAACGCATGCGTCTTCGAAATTACCGCATTGTTTGCATCGCAAAATGAAGGAAAATCAAGTAAAGATTGGTTCATCTTTGAGTGTGAAGATGATAAACACAGGTGCTGATTAAATTATAAATAGTCAACGAAGTTGAAACACTTGCCATGTTTTTTGCATGACAAGCATTCTTTCTTTAAACAGGACTATAGTAGATTTGCTGAGGCGTTTTTGTCATTGTGACAGCAAAAATATTCCATGGAGGACTTCGGGCTTCATTTCTTGACGTCGATTCAAGAAATGCCTCCGAGCAATTAGAAACTGCCTCTTTGTGCACCAAAAGACGAGACTGAATGAATCAGAATCAACCAGGGATGGCGCCTGGACTTCCCCGACGCACAGGCTACCGTCCTTGACTGGGGGGCTAAACCAGAGGGGCTAGGACCACAATCTCTCTTTATATAAGAAAGAATAACTGCACTTTTTAGATTCAGCATGAAGAGTAGAGTCAATTATCTTTCTCGGCTGAATCAAGAACAAGTACCCTTAGTTTGTACGATATATAAATGTGTTATCATCAGTGAAAACTTTCGATGGATTCTTAATTTTTCCCCGAGAGGGCTAAGGTTTCTCGACTGGGGCTGTAGCCCCTCTGGCCTCCACTGACGCCACCCCTGGAATGAACGAACAAACAAACGAACCGGAATGAATCGTAAAGAATGAACCAGAACGACTCAGAATGAACAGGAATGAATGAGGGGATGGATGGATGGATGGATGGATTGATGGACGGGATGGATTATTTAATTATTAAGTTAACCAGCTGATTAATCAGTTGAACCTACTTATCACTTTCGTGAAGTTTAGACCAGAAAAAAGAATTTGTTTAATTTAATATTTTATTCTTTCTATTATTTTTTTTTTATTCATTATGCATTGATTTGTATTAATTTGTTAACTTGTCTTTAAATGTATTTAAAAATCTTAAAGTCTATCCGATATAGGCCTAGTTAGCCTGCCTAGTCAACAGTACAACATTTCAAACTATTCTGAGCCCGAAGTCGTCAACAACGAACGAAAACTAAGACCCCAAAGAATATCGTCCTCGATTACAAGGACATGATGAAAGAACAACTTATCAGTGGACGGTATTCTGCACATGTTTGAAACAGGACTGAAACTCTTAGGGTATATAAACTTATATTACTATTATTTAAACCCTTTTCATTTGTTTGTGGACCTAGATTTTGACAAATTCTGAACACTTTTGGAAACCTTGCAATGATTCATCGTCTTGGATAAAAAGAATCCACCAATTTTTTTTTAGTCAGTGAAAAAGCTAATGCGTAGATGACCTTCTTACCTGTATCTTTATTGATATTGGATTTACCTATCAGCTTTAACTGAACTGTTTTTACTTGAAGTCCAGCAAGGGTTAATACTGATGGGGCCATTGTTATCACAGGTTGAGCCCACAGTGCCGTAGAAAACTTGCGATGATTGGTTGAGTCAATCACAGAATTGTACGGAGCCCGATTCGAACCTCAGTCACAAGGGTGCGAGACACGCGCAATAACACCATGCCACCCACGCCCTTTCAACTCCAGTCGTCGTTCAGAGAGCTAAAAGGATGTGGCAGTAAAATGACGTACATCCCGTGTCATGGGAATGAATGACGTTCGGTCGATTAAAACTTTTTGTTTTCCGACATTGTTGATATACCATTATAAATTGAAAACATCATATCGCACAACCAGTAAGTGGTATAATACAAATATCGTCGGTATATAGACATAAACGAAAATTTCAAACCATTACGTGAACGTGTGGTTTATAATTGGCATCGTTAGTACATGATTTGCATCAACTTTCTTTGCACGAAGCTGTGACAATCTGATCGGCACCGATTCCCCAATTTCGGTAGAAGAACTGAGGAAAGTTTTGAAGAATATTTCTATTGCTATACCAATAAATACAAAAAAATGCCCTGAAGACCTACTGAAATATGTCCTAATTCATAACTAAGTTCATTTCGCGAGGCAACTAAAATGTCGCCTAGTTCACACTTGACCATGGTTAATAGTTAATCATACTTATAAAATCCCTCACCAGACTTTCTCCCTAACTTCTCTTCCGCTACCAATTCATTCACTTTCTTACTTGGTGCGAACAGTGGGTTTTCCGGATATTTTTCGTGCCATCCTAGCAACAATCAACAACAGTTTTAGTGGATGTCACCTCATAAATTGTATCATTTACCACACACAGAACTTGCTCCACGGTACAACAGCAAGATAATATAACAGGACATCTCTAATTCACTCCACACAACGTTACACGTCGACAAGTCAAGTCACCAGTAACTCACGCGCAGCATACCGACTGTATTAACTCCACATCACTCTCACTAATCACCAGTGCTACACACCAAACCAGACCAGACCACTTCAAATCAGGTCTCACATAACAAAATACCACGTATCACACACATCACACAAACCACATCGACCTTACCACGTCATCACATACCATACCACCCTATGCCTTATGACCTCATTCCTCATCAACCTATGGCGCATCACCCCATCATACATCACCCCATACCACAGCACCCCATACTACACCACCCCATTCCACATTACCTCATACCTCTTTCGCCCTTTACTACATCAACCCACACCACATTACCTCATCAACACATACTGCGTCACACCATACCACATCACCATATACCACGTCACTCCTTTGTACATGACCACGTACAACACCACATACCACATCACACCCGATCGTATCCCGACATATTGTGGTATGTACCGGTTGTAAATGTTCATGACTTTTCACCAGAACTAAGTAGCTTACGGGTATTCAACATCAAATGCTGGCAGACATCCTCCGAGACACTTTTCCAACCAAATTTCCTGGTTGCAAGAAGCCTTATCCGGTGAATATTCGGGCAAATTTTGCCCGACACCACCGGAGAGTTAGACTCTACCGGATACGGAATACTACAGGTAGCTAGATACAGCACAACACCTCACTGCAGATTGCATTCACACGTTTTACCATAAAAGCGTCCCCGTTTCTCACTCAAGAAGCCAGCGGCAACACAATGAAGACTCGTCACTTTCCACATTAACAGTGACGCCACCGCACTCACTAAATATCACACCACAAGTCATTCATTCAACACTGTGCGTAAAAACGTACCATCAATAATGAACTTTGTAGTGTCCAAGCCGACGTAGTCAGCCAGTTCGAATGGGCCCATTGGGTATCCTGAAAATTAAAAAAAAAGGAATCACTTAATAGTCGCTTTTCGAAAACAATAGAAATACAGCAGTTTTTAAATCTTTGGAAGCTTCCATGACAACATTTATATGAAATCATTTGAGGATACACTGCACAAATTGATTCAAAACATATCGCCATGTTTACCATAGCACTTTTCATTATCGTATCAAGCTCAAACGTAGGCTCACACTAGACAAACGTCTCCACAAATCAACTTCGGAAAATTCATTCATACAACTACAATCTTTATAAATTTCTCGACTTAAAATTTACTTTTATCTTAACCTTTGTGCCGTATTTAAACACACTGATGACTACAAGGACTGTTTCATGCAAAAAACACCAGACTCGGTCACCGTGCGATACATTGAATATCTAGTTTTGTTTTCAACGTTCGCGTTTTTTGCTAACTTTCTATGTGAAATTTCACCTGGAAGCACAGATTTTCAGAAGCTACACGAACTATTAGAGCAGAAAAATGTTTTTTTTTTGGTTTTTTTTTTGTTTTTTTTTTGTTTTTTTTTTGTGCGCGCGTCCTGTCACGGTCTGTTAATGCGAAACGCGACACGAAATTCAGCAAGAGTTTGGGTTCGTTT
This sequence comes from Heliopora coerulea, assembly GCA_030142905.1. Lineage (NCBI taxonomy): Eukaryota > Metazoa > Cnidaria > Anthozoa > Scleralcyonacea > Helioporidae > Heliopora > Heliopora coerulea. The sequence continues at coordinate 1,565,267 of JASJOG010000041.1, read as the reverse complement.
TTGAAATATTTCCGTACGTTTAAGGGTTAGTACGTGTTGTAATTTTTTGAATTTTATCTCGGTTTTCGCACGGTGCTCATTTGACAGAGCGACACCCATCCACTATTGAAGCCATGAGTTCGAATCCTTCTCCTTCTGTTGATCACATGTAGGAAGACTTCCATTGAAACGAAAGTCGTACGTTTTCTCAGGGTTTTCCGGTATACTTCAATTGCTAAAGCCGACAGGGTTCGACAAGATAAACACAGCATGTTTAAAAAAATGTACACACACTTTATGATATATTTATACTATAATTCAGTCATATGCAGTATATGGTGTACACAGAGAAGCAGTTATTTGTGAAGGTCATTAATTAGCCCAAGGGTTCAAAATGTTCACCGTTGGCGTCTGATTCGCTGACATCGTTCAATAAATAATGTGGAGACTTCTGCTAATGCAGATTATTACTGTAGGATCAGCAGATGTTTTTAACTCGCTTAAATGGAAAACAGTGAAAAAACGATTTCAGCTGTAATAAAAATTATAATTTAAGAAGCAACAGGAACAGAATGTCATGATATATCATGGAATATTCTGTCCATGTTACCCTGACGATGATTCTGAAAAAGAAGCAACAGCAAGTGACTGTTTTCATAGCCCCAGACCAACTTCATGTATTTCGGGACAAGACTCTAGCATTCTTCACCACGAGAACTAAAGTTGCCAATCATGGCCGTAAATACTTTTGACATTAGCAAATTTCATAATTCTTAAATTGTAATTCGATACATTTTCGAAGGCTTTTAGTAATTTCAGTCACTCTGTACTCACTTTGTAAATATTTTTCTGCTTTTTCTTTTGTGAAATAAAAAGGCTGTTTGTTATAGTTTGAGTATTTAGATAGAACCGCAGTTTCAAGATAATTTTGAATTAAATTAAACTTTGTCTCTCTCTTATTTTTGTGACAAGACCATGTGAAAAACAGTACTTTTTAAATTTATGTTGTTTATCCAATTATTGATTAGGCTAACGTGTATAAAGATGACTAAATAAACAAATTAATTAATTAATTAATAATAAAAGTATATAGACAGGCAAATGCATAAATCAAATAAATAAATAAATTTATAGAAATTTATATAAAACGTATTAATAACTTGCGAGGAAAATGCAACAAAAACAAAGCCGAGACGTTAGTTAGGAAGTTTAATGTTTACTAAAATAAACCTACAGTATACAATCACTTTAAAACTGATTTTAATCTCTGAACCAGTTGTTGGATTAACAAAACTTTTTACAGCCGATCATTCTACTGAAGTTAAGTTAAAAACAGATATTAAACAATAGCATCAACTTGTCATTTATTTCCATATGATCAACTCATCCCCAATGAAAATTGTCGTGATAAGTGATACTTCTTCGCAAACATTGGGTAGCTGAATGGAGTCACCATCACGGCTGGAAATTATAGTTGAAATGCTATTTGAAATCAGCTGGTTGAAGTTGGTTAGTTAAAATTAGCTGTTAAATAATCGCATTGACTTCACGAAAGAAATGCTGTCCTTTTAGAACACTGGGTGGTTGGCAGGAGTTGCTATCGTGCTTGGATATCACGACTGAAATTTGCTTTTTGAAATTGGTTGGTTCGAATCGGTTGTTCTATAAGCGGATTGGCTCGAAGGCGATCAACTCATCCATAACGAGAACTGGTATGATAAAAGCTACTTTTTTCCGAGCCTAAGCGATTGGATGGAGTTGCCATCACGGTCAAGATTTAGGGAACGTCTTTAGGTTCCCGGCTACTACAGATCCCGCTTCGCACTTTCTCTTTAAATTTTCGTTCGACAGTTACTTTTCCCTTTTATTGGGTAACGGTGAATGTTAGTATTGAGCTCAGGATTCGATTTAGACATCATTTTAGAAACTTCTTCAAAAGTTGTAGAAGCCAGCTTGCATCCTCTGCATTCACAGAGTATGCACAGAGTAAGCATCCCTTATTTAACTTCGTAGACAGCTGTTTGCTCTAATAAAGATAGTTGTGATGTTTGTATCAGCGTGTAACATGGATTTAGTTCGACTTGTTCCACAAATGAACAAGATCTGAGACTTTAGTTTGTTTTGTAGTTTCAGTTGAATCAATATCTGCAGAGCTACCCAGAACCTCTCCAGAGATACGACTGTGGTCTTCAGCCGACCCTGCAGTGGATGTGTTCAAACGAACAGTGTCCGTTTTTTTTACACCACTTCCACTTAATTGTCCTCCTTTTCTTTCATTTTTTTGAGAATCCACAGTCTTCTTGTCCCAGAGAGTTTTCATGTCTTTCACTTTCACTTTAACGTCAACAGTTTGGTTGGTTTCGGGGTTCGACCCGTTCAACTTATTACCGCTCTTATCCTCTTCCTGCCAAAGTTGCGAATGGGACGTGGACTTCAATCCTGCCTCAGTGTACCGAACCCGACTATCAACAACAACATTTCTCTCAACATCGGAAATTCTCGAAATGGCATCAAATTTGTGAGATTTACTCTCGGAGTTTTGAGATGTATTTTCCATCTCGATGTACGCATGTTTTCCTTCAGAATCAGGGAGGGACTTATCGGAATCGAGATTTTTCACATCAACTTCTGAAGGTCTGGTGTCAGTACCGGATGACGTTGCGTTAGGATTGGGAATATTCGCAAAAATATCGGAAGGTATTGTGCCAACGTCGGTATTTGTGATTGATTCTTCTTGTTTTTCTACAAGGGCAGAAAGCGACGGTGTCTTTGTCAAATTACTATGTTTTCGTGTTAACTTTGACGGTGGTTTTACCGAAGCCTCGAACTGTAACTTCAAGCTCTGAACACTTGCTGTGTCGCTTGTGTCTACGTCCGGGTCAGCCTCCAAGTCGGTCAACCCAGTGTCGTCCATAGTCCATGCCGCGCTGCTCGCATTGGATATTGTTTCCCAGTCTTCCCCTAATCCAGTTATATCCCTTTTTTCGGGAGGTGATGGTTTTTCAAGTTGCCGAATCATCGCCCGAACGTTGGACCAATCACTGGAAGCTCGACCCCCAACCAAGCCTTCGAATGACATGTCAGCAGTTTTAGAATGCATGCCTTTATCTGTTGACTCCACACTTAACGTTGAAGGTCTTGGCCAATCACGATCGATTGTCAAGTTATCCGAGCTAGTGCGCAGTCTCCAACTGACTATAGGTTGAGTACTGCCTACGTATGACGCATCAGGACTGCATTTCCTTTCAAGCTCAGGTTCAGTTCGAGCTTCAACGACTTCGAGTGACCTGGGCAGAGGATCAGCCACCCGAGGTGAGGTCAGCGGTGTGCTTGTTTGAGGTCCCACGGGAAGGCTACTTGTCACATCCGGTCGTGGTTTAGTTGCCTCCACTTCCGGATTATCAATGAATAATCCGCCCCTGGAGTATCCCGTCTTTCTGGCACCCTGAGTTTGCTTCAGATCATTTATTAACTTCGCTTTCTCAGCTTCCAGTGTATTCAACTTGCCGTTCAACTGCACAGTGTTTTCCTTCAGACTTTTGTTCTCTTTCTTTAGAATAGAATGTTGAAATTCCATGTCGGATAACTCTTGCTCACTTCGCTGCAATTCCTTCTTAAGGTTCGCCATCTCCTTCGATTGTGTTTCGCTCTCTGTCAACAAACTCTTCGCTTCTGTCAGTTGCAATTCCAGAGCTTGCTTCTCGAGCGATGTCTTTTGGTAAGTCTTCTCTAGTTCGCTTAGCTTCTTCAAAGATTCCTCGACACGGTCGTTCTCATTCGAGACTTTCAAGACAACATTCGACTTTTCCAAGGTAGCATTTAAGGCTTCAAGCTCGCAAATGCGAAGTTTCAACTTTTGCACTTCCACCTCGTAATCCTCAACTTCTTCATTTCTTTGTTGGAGTTCTTCCCTAGTCTCACCAAATTCTTTTTCGATTTCACTGAATTCCTCATTCTCTTGCATGGTTTTCTGTAACAGCTCCTCAAGTTTAGCAACTTTAGCCTGCTTCATGAAACACTCCTTTTTGAGTCCCGCGTTGCTCACTCTGGCTTCTTCAAGACGTTTTTCCACTTCGGATAACTCAACCGCTTTCTTGCTAAGCTTCTTGTGTAGTTCTTCATTCTGGTGGGATTTCTTCTCATGACTATTCTTTCGGGCAACAGAGTCCTTCAAATTTGTCTCATAAAGATTTTTGTATTCTTTTACCTGTTCCTTCAAGCGGGTCACCTCATTGGATGCGTGCTGCTTAATCTCCTCTTGTGCTTTCATTTCTTCGGTGAGTTTGAGCTTTTCCCGAAAACCTTCCTCAGTTTGTTTTTCCAGCTCTTCGCATCTTCCCTCAAGTTTCTTTACCTCTCGTGCGAGGCTGTTCTTGCTTGACTGCAGTTCTTTCAAATTCGTTTCTAGTTCAACACAATCTGAGTTCTTCTGAGTAAGCTGTTTAAACAACGCCCGGTTGTCGTCGCTTCGTCTTTTCCCTTGCTCCAGGAGTTCGTCAACTTGTTGCTGGGAATTTGCAAGACTTTCTTTCGTTTCTTTCAGTTGTTTCTGTAGCTTGGCAAACGCTTCGCTTTGCTTGGTCATATTATTACCACGATTCTCGACCTCAGCAGCCAATTCCACCTTCTCTCGTTCAAGTTTGCTAACTCTGTTCTTCAGCCTTCCAACAGCACTAATAGCGTTCGTAACTTCCTTCTTCTTCCCATCATGGTCTTGCTGTAGCCCTTCAAACTTTGCTCTCACAGTCTCCAGCTCACGACATTTCTCCTCATAGTTTTCCACGTGCGTTTCAAGTTCTTGCTTGACCGATCGTATTTGACCCTGATCTTCCCGACTGCGTCGACTCCCTTTTTCTAAAATTTCTCCTTGTTCCTGAAGTTTTTTCGCTAAATTTTCTATTTCATCTTCCCGCCTTCTCACTTTTCTGATCGCTTCATTAAGTTCGTCTTTGAGATTTTCCTTCTCGCGGGATTCTTTATCCAATTGACTTTGAAGATGTGAGCATTGTTCTCTAACATTCAGAACGTCTTCTCGCAAGTCTTTTCTTTCATGCTTTAAAATCTCACAGCGGTTCACGAGCTCTTCCACTTGCAGACTCTTTGCTTCCATCCTCTCGAGAGCTGCTCCTAAATCCTGCGTCGTTTTCTTTAACTTTATCTACAGGAAATACATAAACAGGTTTGTAATTTAATCCAAAAGCGAAACGAATGAAAAGAAAAAAAACAAAAGACGGGAACGAAGCAGGAAGTCAAGTAAGGGAAAATAACAGAAGTGACGGCAAAAAGCATGGACAATAAAAATCAACGGGGATCAGACTAGTTTCTATTTAGGTGAACGGGAAATGATGAAAGAAAGGCAAAATGATCACAAAAATGACGAAGAATACACCCAAAATGATTGGGAGGACAATAACGTTGACAATGAGGATGAGTGATGACGATAATAATAACAACATATTATTAGATGTAGCTTGGTAGATATATGATGTTTTTTATACGCACGTTCTCAAGTTATTTTACTCAGAAAAACTTTCTGAGTCCCTGACGGGAATCGAGCCCGTAACCTTCTGATCGCCGGTGAGGCGCTCTAACCATTAAGCTACATGGACTCAGATGGTGAGCGAAGGTTACATTTATGTACTGGTTCGAATTGATGGTAGACACATGTACTGCTAGTCTGCAAGTCTCGATATGTCGTCTATTTATTTAGTGCTAATCAATGTCTAATGTCTAATCAATGTCTAATGTCTAATCAATGTCTAATGTCTAATCAATGTTAAGCACTAAATAAATAGACGACATACCGAGACTTGCAGACTGGCACTACATATGTCTACCATCAATACGAACCAGTATACAAATGTAACCATCTGAGTCCATGTAACTCAATGGTTAGAGCATCTCACCGGCGATCAGAAGGTTACGGGTTCGATTCCCGTCAGGGACTCAAAGTTTTTCTGAGTAAAATAGCTTGAGAACGTTTGTATACAACATCATTAACAAAATAATCACCATGATGATGATAATCATAATAATCATAACGAGGACGATCATGGTAATGATTACGATAACGACCGTAATGATGATAATTACTAGGATTAAAATAGTGATAATGCCAATAAGAGTAACACCATAATCATCAAGTCAATTATGATGATAATGCTGCTGCAGGAGATGGCGACACCGACGATAATAATCATCACAATTCATCAATCACACCAAATATAATTGATGCATCTATGACTAATAATCTACTTATATCAGCTACCTGGTCTTCTTGGTTTCTTTCGACCAGTTGCTCATGCTGTTCTCTCACATCAAGCAATTCCTTCTCCAGTTTGACCACAGTGCTATCTTGTCTGTTCTTATTGGAACTCAGATTTTCTAGCTCGATCAAAAGTTCAGCTTTTTCTTTGTTACTGAGGTTTAACGACCGTTCCAACTGAGCCACATTGCTTTCCGCTTTCAAAACCTCTCTCCTCAACTCCTGTCTTTCTGCCACGACTGCCTCATACTTCCGTTCCACGTCGCTTAATCTCCCCGCCGTCATATTGTATTTCGACTCTAGGGCTTCCAGTTCTTTCATGCATTGCTTCGTCTTCACAACTTCATCTTGATTTCTACGAAACACTTTCTCGGACTCGTTTCTCTGCTCCTCGAGCTCTTGACGAAGCTTCCTCAGTTCCTCGCGTTGTTGCTTCAAAGTCATTTCCAGCTCCTCTCTTTCACTTTCCTTTCCATTTTTCTCTCGTTCCCTGCGGTTTAACTGGCTCTCCAAAGCGACCAACTTATCCTGCAAGTTATACAGCTCATCTGTCATACCTTCTTTCTCATTCTGACAAACCTTTAACTTATTCCCCAACTCTACCACTTCCTTGGACTTCTTATCCAACTTATCGTTAACTTCTTCCATCTCCATTGTAAGTTGTTTCACCTTTTTGCTCCCTTCATTCTCCTTATGTTCCCACATGTCCGCATTATCCTTGTACTCGTTCAGCTGTTTCTTGCAACGAGTCAGTTCATTTCTGGTTGTACTCAAGGCGGCATTGCTCTCCTCCAGGTCTTCCATCAACGTTTGGTTATTCCTTGCTAGCTTAGTACACTCTTTTTCTGCATCGAATGCCGAATTTCTGGCTAACGCCAGCTTGGATTTTAACTCTTCACCTGCGGTCAATGTTAGCTCTAACTCTGACTCTGTCTCTTGGACTTTGCTCCCGAAAACTCTACACTGTTCCCTTAAGTCTTGACATTCTGATAAAGCAGTGTGTAACTGCGAATCAAATTCTTGAACCCGTTTCTCGGAATCTTCATAAAGATTCTTATAATGACTTAGCTCATTCTCCTTCTTCGTCAACGCCTCGGAGTTTTTTAAATCTCTGTCGTTGCTCTTCCCGATCTCCACGGCGAACGTGGCCTTCTCCTTCAGCGCTTTCTGCAGCTGTTCCTCAGCTAGCGCTAGTTTACGCTGTGCGCCGTTCAGCTCTACGCGAATCTCCTCTACTTTTACCTTGGCCTCCTTGTACTTGCTTTCGTATTCCAACATGGCGAGGAGTTTCTGACTTGACCGGGAGCACTCTTCTTTGTACTCTTCCATCTGTAGCAGCAATTTCTTGTAATCGCTAGCCTCCGGATTCGTCTTGAGAGCATTTTGGTACAATTCCTTAAACTTGTTCAACTCATCCAGTAAGATCTCTACACTCTCGTCTCGTTTCACGGGAGCTTCCTTTGCCTCATTTAACTTGCCACTAAGGTTCGCCTTCTCGATCATCGACTTGTTCAGTTCGTCTTCGACTAAAAGCCTTTTACTTTTAGCCCGACGGACGTCCCCCCTAAGCTCTTCATTTTCTTTTGTAAGACTTTCGTTTTTTGCTTCAAGCTCCGAGATCTTTCGGTTAATCGTCAGCTCATCGGACTTGACCGCACCATTCCGTTGTTTCATCTTCTCTACCATGGCCTCAAGAAGAGACACTCTCTCTTGCGCCTTGATATGATCCTGTTGCACGGCATTTTTCTTTTCCTCGAGGGCCTCCAGTTCGGACTCTAGTTGCGATACTTTCTTAAACGCAGACAACACATTGAGCTCAAGTTTACTGTTTCGTTGATGATAGGCCAACATCTCTTGCTGCAGGTGGGATTCCTTCTCTTGATATGACGCACAGGTCGCTTCCAACTTAGCCACTTTCGTGCAAGCTTCAAGCAGCTCTTCTTGTAACTTTCTCTTGCGTTTATTTGTTTCCTCGTAAAGTACATCCATCCTTCCGATCTTTTTATTCGCGGTCAACAAGTCTTGCTGTAACTTTGAGAGACGCTTGTGGGACGAGATAATGTCCTCGTGCGAGGCACTCTTCCATGGTATATTCCCTCGAGTAGGCGACAGAGCACGATGCCCTGATACAGTCTCTTGTTCTGGAAAATTGACATAATTCCGAAGCCCCTGCGAAGGACACGAAGAGAGAGAGTCTCTCCTTCCCGTGAATGAGTACCTATCGTTGCTGACGGTTGAAATATCTCCCAAGGAGTAAGAAAGTCGACTAGACCGGAAAAGATCCGGGCTGTCAGACCTTGGATAGCGTTCGTAAGCGGTCGGGTCGGGTGACGCTCGACATGACAATGGATAAGCCAATGGACTAGGAGAACGAAGTCTGTCTGACATTTCGTGATAGTCCACGCTAATATCTTTGGCAAAATTAATATTCCGTTGGTTTGGAAGTAGTAAATAATAATACCTTACCACATTATGATGATGGACAACCAAGTGTCGGTCGTCGTTCTGAATTCAGATATCCGAAACGGGAATCATAGTGGGTATTGAAAATTAAGATGATGTTGTTACAGCCCACCAAGACACATCAAAGCGATTTACTGAATTGCAAATCAGCTTCGTGAGCTAGCTAGCTTAGGTCAACCCCCTAAAACCGCAAACAGCAGTCAGGTGGAGGCTCAGTTCACGTTTCAATGCAGCCACCCGTTCGGCGCGCGTGTATTTTTGATATTGATGGCGTCCTGAACACTTCGCAGCGAGACAAAAATTTCACGTGTTTCGAGAAAAACAAAAAAATCGGACGTTGTATGGAGATAAAAAGAGTGCCAAATGCGGTCAATGGAATAAACTGCAGTTTACAATATTTTTTTTTCCAAATAGGAAACATCTGCATGTTCGCTGTTTTGTAGCTATACTTCAATCATGGAACGTTTTGAGGGTACATTTTCTGTTGTTTTACGTACTGTACACGTGTTCAATATGTTTTAGTGATATATTTCCCTGCGAGATTGTATTCCAACCGCTTTAACTGCAAGAAAAGAAACAAGCCTTTGTAATCTCTCTCATCATCGAAATGGCTTTTGACAGTTGAGGACGTGTCCATCAGATCTCAGATGAAAACCCGTCGTAAACGACATTTTGTCTGTTTTCCTTTTACAAACGAGACAATCAAACAACAATAAAGCGCTTCCACGAATTGTAAGTACAGTCAATCATGACAAAGGTTTTATGATTAATTATGACAAAGAGATTATGAGAGCAATCAAGGTTGTTCACTGACAGTATCGGTTCAAGTCAATGAACGAGTAACAGGTGTTTTTAACTGCGTTTCACCTGCGAGATCAATAAAACATGGCAAAGCGAAAGTGGCGGTTCAAATGCAAAGCTGAAAACTCTCACTTTTGGCTCTGCAAAGTCAGTAACATTGAATAAAAAAGTAGCTAAGTATCCTGGCCTACGAATAGGCTTATTTATGGACCTGCGTACCAGGCTACCAAATAACTGTAACTTTTTGCTTGAACAAAAATCCGAATTTGGTCCAGTCAGGTTTCACGTCTAAGAACTCGCCATCACTTGGCGATAGAACGTTTTAGACTGACGACGACAGCACTACTGCACAGCGTAGGTGAGCTCTTTTACAGACGTTGTCCACGAGTTAATGCGAAGTTTTTCAATATATACGCCAGGAATTGATATCATTATCAAGTTCTTTTGGCTGCGGTCACTCTAAGGAACTGTTTAGAAGGGGAAACATGTCCATGGCATGGGAGTTACTCTGTCCCCACTCCAGTTACCCACAGCGGGACGATATTTGATACATTTCTTCATAAAACTCATTAATAATTCACGAGTGAAACACAAAGTAAAATTATATCCAGGTCGTGCCAATGAATTTGACACAAATCATACTACAACTGCTTCTATCGTCAATTCTTTTCGGCTATGAGAACATTAACTGTCAAAATTTCTTCGAAAAGTAGCGACCGTACAACCGGTTTGTTTCAGAAGTCATTAAAAATAACATCACAGAACGTGCTTGAAAAAGGTCTCCATTTTGTTTTTAAATATTGCACATTAATTGCAGCAGACCGTTGAGACGAGACAGCACCAAGTTGTTTGGGTGGTCAGTGGGTGGAGGGTCCCTAGCTTGGCAAAGCTGAGTTACCCTAGATTAATTTCACGTATGATTTTTGTTCACGAGTTGCGGTGTATAATCACCAGGATACGTCAAAACGAGTGAATTGAAACGTCACAGAGTATTTACCACGATGTAATTTGTTCATGGTACAAATACCGAGGTTTTAAAGTTAAATAAGTACTGATGTATTACACATATACTTATGTTTTAAAGTTTTAAATAATAATTAGGAGAACACCAAGCCCGGTCACTTAAATATATAACGACATTAATGTTACCTTATTGCGCTCACGAATAGATTCTTTTCGTCAAAATTGTGCATTGTTCCTAATATAAACTGGTATATGCGAGAATATTCATATAAAGTCCTTGTTTATTGTATTTTCCACATATAGTTTTTTGATAACTTATTCAGTTGCATAAACTGTAAAATCTTCGGCTTAAAAGCCAGTTTGCCGAATGCAATGTTTTGGCGCGAAAATACGTTAGCCAATGAGAACGCTAGACTGTACGCCCAATGACAGCCTTTCAATTTCAACTTTTCAACTTGTTCAATTTTTATTCGTGCCATTTATCGTGCGGAAATCTCAGTACCTATATCATAGCTTTTTCCATGAAAGCACTTAGTCTCTTCTTTAAGGGAAAAGACTGCCATGTGCAACCTCTCGAAACTGGAATGGTAAGGTTGGTCTGAACGAACTAGCCAAAAATTGACTCAGACCAGAAGGTAACTCAACGATACCGTGTTACTGGAGATTACTTTTTGCCATAGAAACGTCCTGTAAAATCACGTTGGGGTAACCCTCCCACATGAAACAACTTTTTCTCACATAAACAGGTTCTAAAAACTCGAACAAACTCGAACAAAGCCGAACATTGCTACCAACCGTCTCCCTTTCGTAACGTCTGTTATCATAAAAGTAGAGCGATGGTGATTTCTTTTTTACACCAGACAGGAATCAACTTTTTTTCAGGTCGATAGCGAACTCGTTAAGCTACGTAACAATGAAGGCCACCATAACCGCCCACAGCCAAGACAGGCCCTGGGTGAAGAAATGAACTAGGCTCGGAGAAAGTCTAGAAGTCTGAAGATTAACGTGTGAAATTTTCCACTTTGAAACTTAAACACAAGTTTGAATGGGGGCTTTCGCTCGCTATATGAACGGGAGACAATTTTTACCTATGTGACAGGACAACTTTAATTTGACTACAAAAGCGAAACAATTACAACAGAAGAAAACGAACTAATTCCCAACGCAGGCAGGTAAAGACGCAATCGAGGAAAGTTATTGACCAACGTATAACTAAATCAGTTCAGATTTAAGAGCTCGGGCAGAAAACAGTTTTATGAGTTTCAACGTTTGATCAGAGATATGTACATTTCCAAACGATTCAGTGTTCATGAGTTCAAATGGAAACTAAATTTCTATAACAGTAGCTTTGAAGGTGTGGATGCGGGTGTCAAATCAATAATTTCGCTCATTTCTAAAACGACAAAGACTTTTAATTCATTTTTTAAAACCCTGATCTGACAAGCCCTGTCCAAATGACAATCCATTTACCGGCTTCGTGGAAGCCACGTGGCCCTCGTGGGCCGCGGAGTAGTTGCCCCAGCATCCCTCCCTTTTCGGCGATTCGGAGAAAAGACCTGAAGGGGAGGGTAGCTGGAGTCAGGAGTATAACATAATGTAAACTACGAACTCCTTGACGTATATATAAATGTTCACAATACCTGCTCCAAGTTTCATTGCCGTGTCGATATCCCTTGACGTTGCATCACCTAATTTTAAGATGAAAAATTAACGATGATGATTCTTCAGTAAAATTTACCTGGATAACCACAGAACTAGTTTTGATGTCTACGTCAGTATTAAAGGCCACGTCAGTGGTGGCGGTTGAGTTGAAGTTATAATAGTTCCCCTGTCGTGCTATGTTGACAATCTGGTACTGGCTGACCTCTCTCTCTCCCTCTCCTTCTACCTATATTACGCACGTCCATACCAGTGTCTGTTACGGTGTCCGTGTTAGTTTTTTTTGTCTGAGTATTCGTCGATATCCGGATTTTAATTGTCTATGCCGGTGGCAAGGCCCCTACCGTAGTCACTGTTTTAATTGACTGTATTGATGTGATGGTTGGAGATAATGCCTTCGACAGCATTAGTATCAATGCCAGTACTAGCTAGAGCGTCACTGCCACTGTATTTGAGAGTATCACTGAGATATCAGTGACAGCATCTTCATCATGCAGGGACCGAAATTAACTTTTTAAGTAGAGTGCCCATTGGGCAACCATGTTTTGAAATCTAGGCGTCCAAGATGAAACCTGGTCACAAAGTTTGGGTGTTACTGCTCAGCGATAATGCGCAAAACAAGATGACGGAGAATACGAGCATTCGGAACAGCGTGTACGAATGGTTTAATAACAAATGGACTGGTTGTATATTTGTACCTTTTCTCTTGCAAATATCTCGAATTGAGATCATGATTTTTTTGGATCTTAATATCAGCTCCCCAAGAGGTTAGCAGCTTGAAATATGGTCGTCTAATGGGCAACTATCTTCTGGGATTTGTTCGTCACTGTTAAATTTTAGTCGTTTTTGACGACTGGACGACCGTAAATTTCGATCCCTGATCATGTCTGAGTTTCCGTTTCTGCAAACGTGTTTATAACCACCTATGTCAGAGTTAACTGTCATAATAAGTGTCAGTGCCGGTATCTGTCTGCGACAGTATTAGTGTTAATGTTAGTGAACCCTAAAACGTGGGATGATACCACTCTTGTGTACGAGAGCGGCTCGCACGTCTTATCTGAACCTCGGCTTGTGTCTTGTCTGAGTCGCGTCTTACTGCATCTTATAAGTGGCCAAATCGTCTTTGTGGTGATGATGGTGATGATGGTGACGACGATGATTATGATTTAAATAAATAAATAATGTCCGTTGGATGGTTTGTGGCTTTTTTACCTCTCTCGAGCATTCTCACGGCTTCCAACATGTATGGTACTAGCAAGCGATTAACGATGAAACCTGGCGTGTCCTTAAAAAGAAAATGGAAACACTACAAATTGCAAATAAGTCAGTCATTAACGATAAAGACACAGAGTAAATGAATGACACAGTCGTCATTTATTATTTATTTATTTATCTATTTATTTATTTAAACTTGTTTGAAAATGGTAGTCCTTCAGTGCAGCTTGAATTCTGCTGCTTTTTAAGGGCGCGTTTCACGCAACGTAGAACTAATGTCTAAATATATAGAGTAAATCTAAAAATATTAGAAACTTCTAACCGAAATATACATTTTCGCATTTACAAGTTCAAGTACCTTCTACGTAATTATATATTACCTGAGAGAATGATGATACCATGACAATGATGATGACGTTGAAGAGTATGATCACGATGATGACATTTATAAAGACCGTAGTATTGATCACCATAATATCACTGAAGATAATAATGATGACGATAATAATGATAGCAATCATGATGATAGCATGGATGATGTTAAAACAATGGTGATGATATTGATGATGATGAGTAGGATAACCGCAGGAATGATGGAGGTAATGTTGATGGTTATGATCACAGTGATATTCAAAATAATAAAAATGATAATATTGATGATAATACTGATGATAACGATCATGAATTGATAACAACTATTACGATGATTGAGATGACTTCACAAACACTCAGAATTGCATCAGGGAAAATCACATTAAGAATGTGATGCATGTCAAGACCAAAATTTTAATTTCAAGATGGAAAACGTTTTCCTGCCTCTTCTTACCTTGCAAGACACCGGTGTTTTGTTTAAGTTTTTACTAAATTCCATCAGTTTATTGTAAGTTTCATCACTTGTATCTGGTGTTCTTATGACCTGCCACAGCAAAGTAGACACAAAATGAAATAAAATTTTATGTAATACTCTGTTAGTATTCACAAGTTTTGTCAGAGTGAAAGCATCAATAAGGTTTTGTCATAGAAATCATGTTGCCAATTGTTTAAGGTGCTCAGTGATGGATGATTTAAACTACTGAAAACATTATCTCTTGTAATTAAAAGTGACTACACTTTATACAATTTGATTTTCACAACAGTACACACAGTCTGTACAATCTCGTCTACAACACAATGACTGTAAAATTAACGACAACCCTTGTGGTACCCTACAAGTATGCATCAGTAGTAAGTGTGAAATTGCCAGGAGTGCAGAGAGAAACTACAAGCATAATGCAGAAACATGCTCAACCTAGGAAAAGTAGCAAATGCAAGCACATAATAAAATTATCAGTCAGGTGTGCCATGATTACCTCAACTAAAGCCATCATTGGAACAGGGTTAAAGAAATGCAACCCACCAAATCTGTCCTTCCTTTGAGTAACTTGGGCAATCTCAGAAATTGGCAACGATGACGTGTTGGACACAAAAATTGTATGGCTTAAAAGAAATCCAAGGGAAAAATGAATAAGAATCAACTAGCTGAAACTAATTCAATGGTACAACAGGCGAACAAATCGATACCTTGAATGACCGCTCAGATAGACTAACACATGGAGGGACTGGATTATGGACAGACATTTAGGTACTTTAACCCACAAATTAAGACTGATAGATAAACTAACAAACAAGAAAAGGAAATTATAGCCAGACAGATATACAGAGAGAGGATATCCTAGACAAGCAGCTCTCAAACAGACATATAAACAAATGAACAAACACCAAATGAACACTGTTGATGCAAAGATATACACATATACAGTACCTTGGAGCCTTTTGGTCTAGGTCAGAAAACAGTTTATGCTTTACATCCATGTTTTCAACAATTGCTTCAATGACCAGGTCAGCGTTGACGACTGATTCACCAGAGTCAACAGTGGTGTTTATATGAGACATGACACCTGTGATAAACTTTTCGCCTCCCTTAGAAAATAATAATACAAGAATCCTGACGCTGCATTATTGTACGTACCTAGAATAAGGGCAACAACGAATAGTTCAAAAACCCTGGAAACTACACTTCAGGGTCCGAATTAGCGGTCAAAAGAAAATTTGCAATTTTTTTTCTCCGAAAAATAACATTTAACACACACACATGCCTCCCCCCAAAGAATAAAATTTTTAGGGTAAAGAATAACCTTCACAGATTCCCCTGAACGTCTTGTTTTCTTTATCTGGCCTTTAAGTGAACTACTGACACACTTTGCTTACATCTAAATTGGAGTTTTGAGTAGACAGTTTTATCAAGTTAACACCCAAATCACATCTCCACTATTCTGCAGTTTGCACCTTAGCTCACCATCTGAGTCTCGGTAGCTCAATGGTTAGAGCATCTAACTGGTCATCAGAAGGTTGTGGGTTAGCGACACATTTGTGCGGTTACCAAGGCTGGTCGCTCTGTCGCTGGAACCGCGTCGCTGAAATCGCTGAAGCACATGAAATCGCTGTGTCGCTTACAAAAAAAATTCAAGAATAGCGTCGCTCGAGGAGGTTCTGATAAACGCAGATTGTACTTTGTGCTTTATGATATGTCACGGACGGACTATAAGAATGAGAAAATGAAGTTTATTGCTAGGGAAATGATTGGGTTAAAACTGTTTTCCACCAGGCAAATTTTATTGCGTAAATCGACATTTCTTTGTGTAAATTGAATAGGTTTCTCGTTATTCACAGTCGAGAGTCTATGAGACAAAAGAAAAAAATCGCTTTTCGCGATAAAATTTGGCTAGTGGGAAACAATTGTGTTATTCATTTCATTCGCTTTATCGCTAGCGACTTTTACAGTGTGTCTAGCCACTTGTTGCTTGGTCGCCTTGTCGCTCAGCTCTAGCGACCTAGAAACCATTACCAGCCGACAACTTAAATATCATCTATTAGCTTGAATTGTCATCTATTGCCTTGTCTATTAGCTCGAATATTGAGTTTACAAAATGGTAATCTTCAGAGTATGTTTCTTACTCTATTTCTAGCGACCTAGCGACGCGATAGTATGTCTCTGCCTTAATTAGGTGTACATTTAATTCTGTTTTATATCTACGAAGTTTAACGCAGCGTATGTTCTTCGAAAAATGTTACACTAAATCATGCGTGTAATACGTAATTTGTGGACGACAATCAACAAAATTTGTTGTGGAAACATATTGCTTTAAAAATCATCGTTGCAACGATCGGCGGCATCAGCAAAGCGGCGTGGTCGTCGTGTTATTGTTAGCGCCGTTACAATATTTGGAAAAAGCGCAAGAACTTGCATAGAATCACGAAGGTTGCTACGCAGTATCCGTTAGTCAAAAACTAAAAACGATAAATAAGCTTCGCAGTTTCCAGAAAAATGCAGATTTTCTCGATTTTCACTATGCAGATTTTCTCGATTTTCAAAGTTGCTTCGCAAATTGCGATTTGCGAGGCGCTAATTCGGACCCTGCATTTGTAACAGCAACACATTTTCTATACTGGCAGTAAGTCTTTTACTCAAGTACATGCAATTAAACACAACTGAAAACTTTCACAATAAGCTTTCCCAGCCTGCAAACATGGTAAAGTCCCCATATCTGATATGAAAACTTACCTCTCAGTAGTTGAACAAAATTTCCTCGTCCTCAATACTCTAAGTCAGGCTTACTATCTACAGTAGGTTAACCCTTTCCCGCACAAATTTTTTTCCTTGTTCTCTTTTGTTTTTCTTCTGTTCTTTCAATAATTCTATTATTGTAATTTGTTGCTCTATGACAACATTATACAGGAAAGGGTTAACTAACAGGTTTGACAACTGCAGACCATGTACCATTCATATTGTAACAGAGGTCACGCCAGAGTTTCGCTGGCTATAGGAGTAAAGTCTCCAATGTTGGAACTAAACTGGTCTAGAAGATCTTCAGTATGCCCCTTGGATAACTCTGAAATTTTAGTCTTTGGGAGGCCACTTTCTTGATTTTGCAATTTGACATTACCAGATATCTTTCCCAGATCCAACAGAAGTCGGATAGGATAAACAGAAGCCCAGAGGTTGTTCATAGCATATTATCAAGGTTCTGCCCACAGTGGGTGGTACTGGGCCATAGTGCCCTGCACTCAGCAGTGCCGCCCAGCATTCACACCAAAGCAGACCCTTCTGCCCAGCACTTGAAAAGTATCAAATACATGACAAGAAAACCTCTAGTAACTTTTTTTTACAGAAGCAATATTATTGACCATCATTTTGTAAAATTTAGAACCATAAAATGGGCACACTATTAGCAACCTGCGATTTGGTGAAATATAATATCCATTTATTTTAAACCAAAAATCCTAAAAGTAGTCAGGGGCTGTGATCCTGGGCCCACAGGTACCGGCACCCAGATGGTCCCTTGGCAGAACTCTGTATTGTGCATAGGCCATACAAGATTTTTCACATACCTCTGCATCATCCTTAAATTTCTTTTTCACTAGTCTTTCCAGGCTTTTTTCAATTGATTTCAAAGCCTTTCCCAGAATGTCTTCAGTTTGATCTACTAACATAACATTATGACAGGTACTTGCAGCAACCTAGAAATCATACAGCAGAGAAGTAAATTAAAATTGGAAAAATTTGAAACTTAATTGTTTACGGGGTGGCTTCAGATTTTCAATGGTTTCCTAGAGGAACATAACAGTTGTGGCCTATTTTAGTGTGCAATATTGTACATTTTATGCACTATTGATTAGAAAGTGTGCAGTATTGGGATTCTAAGATTTTTCTAAAATTTAAAGGATGGAAGATGTGATTGATGATTTTCTCAGTAGGCAGGGAGTTGAGAAGCTGTTTGATAGCTACCTATGTTTGTTGGAGATTGGATATTCTTTTGGCTACAAATTAACTGTATTAACTTTATAGGCCTGTATCAGTTTAGTCAAACAAGATAGGTTAACAAACCTTGTTATTTTAGTGTTGAATGTTTAATGATTATTTTCAACCTTAGAGTTTTAATGATACATGCTTAAACACTTGCCCCCCCCTGCAGTAATGCTGTAAGGTCTGGTTTACCCTTCAGTATGCACTGTTTAAGTTTTCTTAGAAATTTAGAACAGGTCAATATTATCAGTAGTTGACAAATTGACAATGCAGTTGGTGAGAACAGACTTTCCTAAACTGAATAGTAATGTAAAAATACAATCATGCTACAGTATATAGGGGTTCCATCAAGGGTAATGAGCTTGTAAAAGAAACTACAGTTTGTATCAGTCAAGACCTGTATAGGATTTTCCAAAGAAAGATAGGGGTTAAAATTACAGGTAATAAATTGGCAGGAGTTGATATATCAAATTCCTCTTGCCTCAATAATGACATTTGTTCACTGGTTTGATGACCATCACCATGAAAGTGAAATCACCAAAAGAGTGGAGGCAATTTTCACCTTGGTATGTGGTTCTTGGTTCTTTATTGAGCCAACCATTTAGGTCCTTAGCAAATATCAAGGGGACTGACATTTTGTAAAGGTTTCAAAGGGTGTCTTTTAAAAATTAAAATGTCATCTTGCACACCTCCAGTCAAGGAAATGTCTGAAGATTAAGTACTTTGCTGATATAGTGGCTCAATTGAGGATCAAAAATGTAAATCCCCAAGGCAGTTTTGGTAATATATAAACCAAAAGCACAAAAACCAAACATTAGTTGGATATGAGTCAGTAAAATCTCTTGACCAATTAATATAACCTTAACCCTTGTCCTGATTACATCACTGGCATAGCCAAGGGGAGGGGGCAAGAGTGGGCAGTTGCCTCCCTATCACCTCTAAGGGCATTATAAAGAAAATGTCAAAACTATAGAGAAACATATGGAGGGAGGGGTTATGTTCATGTCATGTAGTGTGGTAAGGAGAGTCAACATGCAGTTCAATTGTTAACTTACAACAAAAATTGGACAACATGACAAAGTTTTCAATTTGTATGCTAAATTTTCAGTTCATTTTCCTTTAAAAATTATGGAAAACAAGTAGATCATACACTATATGTGATTAAGCAATTAAAAGATTTTACACCTTAATTTTTTGGGGGGTCCAAATTATTTAAGTAAGAACTGCTGCCCACCAAAGATCGGACTCTGGCTATGTCACTGGATCACCAAGGTTCTGCCCAACACTATCTGAGTGCTAGGCACCTGCAGGTCTAGGGTCATGCCTCCAAAAGTCATTGGACAATCCGTTCTGGTTTTGAATGGATATGCTATATCACTGAATCACAGGTAGGTAATTGCATGCACATTGTGGTGTTAAATTTTGCCAAATAATGGTCAAAAATATTGCTTAAATAAAAAAAGATCACAGGAGGTTTTCTTACAGCTTATTTGATACTTTTTGAGTGCTAGGTGGAAGGGTCTACTTTGTCATAAGTGCCATGTAGCAATGTTGAGTGCTAGGCGTAACCGCCCGGCGACGCCAAATGTGAGCGGAACCTTGGGTCACGTACTAATCCAGGCGTTCGTGACCTGGGGCCTGCATGCCAAGTGCAGCCAATGGAAACCAAACTCCCAACCCAAATGCTAAAACGTAACTTTCTCCGAAAATTGAGAGAACTGCTGGATTTGAATATCCTCACGCGTAGTAAACAATACCCCTTTGCTTCTTGTAACATAAAATTACGAATGATGAAGCTTCAGGTCACAACTGGGACTGGTAATAAATCCTCGAAGATGTGGAAATGACCTTTGTACCCTTGCATGAATGCCAAAGTAAATCATTGAATCTCACGTAAACCTAAGGGGAACAACCACTGTAATGAAGCCAAAGAACAAACATTATCTATGCTTTGCTATATAGAAAACACCGTACATTAACAATTAAAATGCGAGTAGTTACCTGTGCAATTCCTGACCCCATCAAACCGCTGCCAATGACGGTAATGTTTTTCATTGCAGAGCTAGAATATTTCTCGGAGCTCGTGCTCAAGCTTGACACTGCTGGTAGGAAAGCTTTGGACGTAACTCTTCCTAGGCCTACTTTGAACAGGAGTTTGCTCGAATGAGAGGATAGCATTATTTTATTCTTGTAGTAAGTCCACGTTGGAAATGACAGTCCCGTCTGCCAAATCGACCAAAGGTCAGATTTCTATGCCGCACTATATTTCGCGTGCGAAAGTATGCTTCAAAACGTGGACAAAATATTCGCGAAACTAACAACCAAATAATGCGGTACGCCGCATAAAATAAAGACACAGAGAAAAAAAATCGACAAGTTGAGTCAGATCAGTGGGACGTGGTCAATATCACGTACGTAATTGTTTCTGGAAAAAGCACTTTACGTATATTTTCATTTTATGAGACAAATCCAATAGGTTTATTACGACTTTCAATCTGGTAACTCATTTTACCATACCAGGAAGTGTTTGCAGTGACGGATCCACGTTTCGTAAAAAACAACCCCTTTGCCATTGGAAAAAAAAAAAAACCAAAAAAAAAAACAACAAAAGAAAAACCCGTAAAATTGGAGAGGATAAAGAGCAATGGGATTTCCGATAAATTACGAGATAAAGGGGAAAAAGACTCCTTAGATATCCCGATGCTAATTAGGAAGGGGAGGCCTGGAGTGATAACTATAAAATTCAATTTAATTCAAATGAAAATAATAATTCACTTTCATTTTAAGTTTTTCACGGAATAAATTTGTTTCATTAGAAACGGACATGTCGACTTACGAATACGAAAGTTTTGAAGTTTTCTAGACTAAATTTCCAGAAAATTAGCCGCTGTCTTTGAGGTAAATTTTAGTTTTTGATAAGAAGATTGATGATACCACCGTGCATAATGTGTTTGGTTACCAGGGATAATTATTCGTCCCAGATCTTTGATCACCACAATTCGGGTCCGCACCGGTGGGGTGCTGGTGGCACAGTGGTAGTGCACGTATCTCTCACCACTATGACTAGGGTTCGATTCCGGCTCCGTGCAGCTATCTGGTTAAAGTCACCTTGGTCGCAAGTGAGAGGAGTGTTGTCCAGTTTGACTCTACCAAGCATCACAGGTTTTCTTCCGGTACTCCGGTTTCCTCCTGTAGTAAAACTGGATCCATGAAGGGTGGCCCTTAGTGGACCTTTAAGGAGAAGAGCTTAGGTAGGTGATAGGGTTATCCAGCATAAATAAAGGTACTTTACCTTTACCTTTAACACCATCCAACAAAGTTGAATTCAACAATGTCGAATGATGTTGCATTTTTTTTGGCCATGGCTTTAAGAAGATGAGCTATATCAAAGTCTGAAAGCTGCTAGGGCTTTCAGCAAACCTACCCTTCTCTATTCTATAATAATACGAAACATGTGTTATTTCAAATTAATCCTAAGGCACTTTATTCAATAGTGTTTTGAAAACGGTAGACTATATTTTCGCGTACGGAGAAGCCAATTAATTCAGTCAATTAATTACCAGTAGTGGTGATTTCCAACAATTCTGTATGGATTGATAAATATATTAAATATACCTATGCTAATCAAAGGTCTTCTTTTAAAGAACTTTTTTCGTGCCATTGCTCTTGCAAAAAGCAGCACTTCTGGGCATGCACGTCCTCTGACAGGTGCCCGCGTCATAGTGATCTGCATGCGTCCGCATAAGAACCACACTGCAGAATTAACGTATGATAAATTAAGGTAACATTAGGTGCGCTACTGCGGGGATGGTATCTCTGCATAATATGATCCAAGTCCAACAGACCTATCTTTCTGCAGTGAATACCCAGGGTTTAATAAGATGCGATTCTGCTGAGGACGCAAGCAGGCTTTTTTAAAAAACATCAAGTAAAAGGACTAATTAAACAAGTCATTGACTGTGGATCTGGGTTTGGCATATTGAGGAAAAAAAAATAAAGAAAAAGAAAAAGAATGGGTCAGTCGAACAAAATGGTAACAGCAAACGAAAGAAATTATTTTCCGAACATACAAACTGAAGTGGCACTTGTTAGCTAAACTTTGGGGATATTCAACAATCGTGAAACGACTAATTTTGTTTGCAATCTCGAAGTAGCAGTGACGCGTACTGCTTGGTTGTTGCCCTGTTGTATATTTTCGATAGACATATTTCGGTGAAAAATTTACTCTGCCGACTTGAAAACAAACGAATGAGAACCACGCAAAGGATTGTTTGAAAAAATTGAACTCTGGTTTAATAGGATGAACGAATACCATGCAGTCAAACATAAATCCTGTCACAAAATAGTAATTAAAGTCATATGTCAAATTCGATTGAGGTCAAGATCCTACTATATGAGAATCTCACGAAATCCTTCATCAAAAATCATGAGTTCAGCGTTCGTTGTGCTACGTCATCAAAACTACGAGATTCAAATAAGGTGCGGTCTATATGTACATGAAACGGAAGTACACAGGGAAAGGAATGTTTTGAGTCATATGAACTTTTATTTTAATTTTCTTCTTATATTAGTCTTTTTATTATACTTCTGGTTTGACCATCTTAAGTATTTTGACTGTAATTCCGTTTGATGGGAACACAAATCACACCTTACTTTAATCTCGTAGTTCTGATGATATTGTAGCACAACGAAAGCTTAACTCGTCATTCTCATTAAACTGTTTTACCATATTCTCGTATAGAATTTTGCGGGGCTGACTTGACTTTAATATAACACCCACGATATGCTACCTAAGGACAACTTCATATAACAAAACCATAATATTCTGACAGGCAAATGATCGCATTTTAAATTAGATAATTTGGAATTATTCTTTTTCCCGTCAAAATGATACGAAAATGGCTGTCCGAAATCAGTTCCTAATCGAAGAAAGATATCACTGATTTTCAGCAATCTGATTGTTACGTGTACACAGACCCACAATCAACGACTTCTTTAAAGGTTCTTTTACCTTGAAGCGTCTAACACTCATTTCTAGGGATGCGGCACGCCAATGGTTGTTTTGATATACCACGTGATTACGCCAGAATCTCACTGAATTGCAAAATTCGCACGTAGTTGATCATCGCGTCCTGTCACCTTCTCGATTTTGAAGCAGATTTGAGATTAGCGTAACACCTGAAACAAACTCGGACTGGTTGGCGGATTCCACGACGAGTTATTTTTGATTCAAAGTCGCTACACCTAGAACAAGAAATTGGAGGAGATAATACCCCGTTAGATTTTTAACGAGAAACTTACACAACAGTAACCGGTGTCCCTCGTCATGTATGTATGTATGTATATATGTATGTATGTATGTATGTATGTATGTATGTATGTATGTATGTATGTATGTATGTATGTGTATGCATGTATGTATGTGTGTGTATGTGTGTGTATGTGTGTGTATGTGTGTGTATGTGTGTGTGTATGTGTGTGTGTATGTGTGTGTGTATGTATGTGTGTATGTGTGTGTGTATGTGTGTGTATGTGTGTGTGTATGTGCGTGTATGTGCGTGTATGTGTGTGTATGTGTGTGTGTACGTACGTACGTACGTTCGTTCGTTCGTTCGTTCGTACGTACGTACGTACATATATATATATACATATAATATAAAAATAATGCATACATAAAAAATGTATAAAAAATGTATGTTGTATATAAAAAAATGTATATAAACAAAAAACTACCATGGTATTTGCGGCAAAGCAGTATTTTCTTTTTCATGCAAATACTCTATCACCATAGAACGTCCAGGTGATAAAATAAATTAACATCACAAATGACTTCGGATAGCATTCTCGCAATCGTAGTCAGGAGACGAAACCAAGTTAGCAGACCATTAAAAGTCATGACGAAATATGTTCAAATATAAAACAAAACATAATCCGAAGATCAGCATCTTGAGAAATTCAAGATATGGATTGAAACAAGACGAGAAATGAGTTTGTGATATTTCGATTTTATTACAAAATCATATAGAAACAAAATAGAAACATAGTGGAAAAGATTATTTCGGTTGTCTCGAGTTGACATTACATCAAAAATCTGAATTTTTTTTTTTTATTAGAGTTGATCTGGGGTCAAGCTTACATGTAATGTTAGGATTTGAATTAGTGTTTGGATTTGGTTTAGGGTGAAACCTGTAATTGTCATTCTGAGGCCAGAGAAATAATCTCGAGCCTAAAATATTTCCAATTTTTCCATATTTAGTTTGTTTGCTTGTTTTCTTGCTACTATGAGAGTTTGTTTGTTTGTTTGTTTGTTTACACGTGTGCTCGAGCGCGGTGTCTTGCCGAACGGATTGGGTGAGCGTTTGCTGACGTGAGTGATGTGCACGTGTGAAATTCTCCAATTAAACTGGTATGTTAGTAGTTTCAAGTATGTTGATCATCACCATTGTGTCGCATTTAGAGATTAACGATGACTTCGTCAGTTAAAGAATAACAGATAACACATCTCTTCTGATGGGGATAATTTTAAGGATATTAAGCCCAAAAACTTTATCACATCCACGATGATGTACCCGACGATTCGGTCTTGTTGGTCTGTTTGTTGTGTGTGTGTGTGTGTGTGTGTGTGTGTGTGTGTTGGTCAGCTGGTTGGCACATGGTTAGTTTGCAAAATATTTATTTATTTATTTGGTTTTATTTGATTTGTGTGTTTGAGTTTGTTTGTGTTTGCTTGCTCATTTGATTGGTTATTTACTAGCCTTGTTGTAAATCATTCTCCATGCCCGTAAACCATAAACATTACCGTCACATCCAGTATTTCACTAACGGCATCTAAAGCACCAGATAAACTACGACACGAAATGAGGGCTTACTTTGAACAATATAGTTTTCCACAGTCGCGACAATGGTGTTTCCTCTCTCGGAATGAAAATTTAACGTTGCATCCCGTGCAGTAAGGACTGCTCTCATCCTTCACCCAGTGGTCAGCACGACCTTAAATAAAAAGAAATATGTCCCATTAGCAAACTTGGTACGTTTTCCAATTATGACACTTCTTTTCCTACAACCTTTTTAAAGCGCCGAGGAAGCCAAAATAAAGTTTGTATTAATTGAAAAAAACTCTTGAAATGACAAATGAACACCTGTGGCTTTTTCGTAACGCATCTTGTTCTTGTGATATTTCTATTTGTTTAATATGTAAATTTTATTTTATCCTACTTTATTCTATTTTATTTTATTTGATGTTCTTGTCGTGTTTGCTAAAATTCCTAATCTAAAACATCTTAAATAGTGGGTAAGCCCAGCATATTAGATCAAAATCAATTGCAAAGCGGTTTTGTGTAACATTTCACGCCACCATCAAGTCATGTGATGTCGTTTAACAAAATAAAACGCCATGTTGCACTTACCCGCAGTATCGCTGACCGACCAACTATAAACTCGACCTCTCGCATCTCCGACGTAGAGCTTCTTATGATCCCTTTGGAGAAAACAAACTGATGCTTAAAAAGCTACATCGATGCTAACTTTCGCGAACAAAACACAGATTCACCAATTTACTATCGCCATTATGATGCAAGATGTTAGTAATATATGACGAGACGGATAACCATAAAAGTTGATTAGCTTATCACTTTCTTGCGTCTCTTCTCCCACGTCTCAATTAATATCCTCAGTTTCGAGTTGTCTTATGGTCTTTTCACTTCCCCCCACTACCGAAATCTGATACATGTCCCTCCCCATCCTCATCGTCAGTCGCTTTCCTCGATGTTCTTCGCAATCCTTAATGAGGATCGCCATCCTCAAGTCCTTCGCTTTCCTCGATGTCTATCTTCTTCATCGATGTCTTTCGCCTTCCAAAATGCCTTCAACCTCAATTCCCTAACCTTTCCCAATGCCCTCGCTTTCCTCCCGTCCATCAACAGCCTCAGTGCTCCTCGCCTTACTTATCTTCCCGTAGACTACATATTTTTCTCCCTTTTCCATTATCCCAACGTATCTTTCGGTCACTCAGATACATGCGTCTATATGTATATGCACATGCACGTAACTTTGTCAATGTCCATGTCCATGTATATCTTCATGTATATCTATATATCTATATATCTATATATCTATATTTATCTATATATCTATTTATCTATTTATCTGTGTATCTATTTATCTACATATCTATATATCTATATATCTATATCTATAAATCTGTATGTCTATATGTCTATTTATAAAATAACACGCGTCCTACGCACGCTCTGATTGGACGAGCCACGTTTTTTTTCTCAGAGTAGAGACATGGATGACGTGACGAAAACTCGAAAAAACTTCAGTTATTTTATAAAACAAATAGAAAATAGCTTTCATGTTGCTGTACTGATAGAAACATGAACAACGCCATTTCAACCAGGCTACGCCTCGTGTTTTCAATAGGCATTTTTCCGGTTGAAATGACTTCATTCATGTTTCTATCACAGCACAGAGACACTCAAGCAATTTCCTATTTGTTAAATATCTTTATATCTATATCTATATATCAACATCTATATATCAACATCTGTATACCTACATCTATATCTAAAATGTATATACTTAAGGAGAATACGAGAGAACATTAGTTCGTACTTTGATATGAGTATTGACGTAACAGCTGCAGGAGAGCGGTTGTCCTCGCGGGAAAACGCGGTATGCATGGTCAGCTGAGATCTCATCACAAGTCTTCTTTTCCAGAGAGCTATAAGGAACAATGCGATAAAATAACAATAACCCTGCAGTGTTATCAACGCTTCCCTTACCATAAAAAGGCACGATGTTTTTTCTGCCAATTGTTGTCGTGATTTATTAAAAAAGCTTTTTTAATAAACCTTAAGCACACACCATAGTGTCACAGCAATCGCCGCAATTGCATCCTGCCTTTGTATAACTTAAGGTTTGAACACATTGGACGCGTGACGCAAGCCGAAACCGTACGCCTTTACGCTTGTAAATTAGCACGACATTATTTCAATGGTATCGTTCACACTGAATGCGTCCCCGTTGTAGCGTCGGCGAAACAAGTTCAGTGTGAAAGGTATCATTAAAATAATTTGGAGCAGGCGTTATAGCGTCCGGTTACGGCGTCGCGTAACGCGTTCAATGTGCACGAACCTTAAGTATGTCATTGAAGCGCTTTAAGTCATGTTTCAAAAAGGAGTTCCAGTGTTTAACCACGGTATCAAAATACAAGAATAAAATGATTACCGCAGGGGCCAGCAGTGAGAGTTTTCTTGCTTTCAAACGTTAACTTACATGGTTAAACAGGAAAAACGAATTTTTGGTATGACTTCTCCCTCATCTCATCAAAAATCAATTAACTACAATTTGTTAACAGTTGTCGAATTATGTCGCCACAAACTAATGATTTACGATTCAAATTTCTCCACAACAGAAAATATGTAGGTGCCGCAAAATTTCTAAAGCGTTTATTTTAAAATGCATATTCTTTAATTTAAGCCTCAAATCGATGTACCTAAAAAACTGTTGAATTTGGCCTTTAAGCGACGCATCAAACTCCACGATCGCGACCGAATGCCGTTAATAAATCAACTGGATTTTTAATGAGTTTGAGAAGACAATATTAACTCCCTCTTTCTCTGTGTTTTTACTTTTGTTTGCATCGTTTTTGTTGCCTCTTGTTTTCACTCACCTGGTGATTCTAATTTTTCGTTTAGTTTATCTTCTGGGTTATGATCTATTATCACATATTCGTTTGAAAAACTACAGGAAACTTTTTCTGGAGCTCCGTTACCATCAAGCAGTTCGTCATGCCCCAATTCAATTTGGCTTTTCCCTTCGCTATCTTCTGGTTCTTTGCAATCACTATTTTCAGGTGTAGTACGTACGGACAGCTCCGCTTCTATAAAAGTAATGGAAAAAACCCTCAAAAATTGGCGGCAATCGGCTTTCGCTCATGGAACATTGTTTTGATAGTTCATGGCTACTAAGGCAAACATGAGAACGTAAGCTAGAAGGACAGTTAGTTGAAACAAAAGAAAGTTGATCAAAAATGTGTCAAGGAAACAAAAAAGTCCAGGAAAAAAACGAGTGAAGTTAGGAAATATAGGAAAGAAGTAAGAAGAAAAAGAAGGAAGCGAAGAAGGAAGGAACAAAGGAAGGGAGTGAGAGGGAAGGAAGGAAGGAAGGAAGGAAGGGAGAAAGGGAGGAAGGGAGAAAGGAGAGGAAGGAAAGGAAGTAAGGGAAGGAAGGAAAGGAAGGGAGGAAGGAAGGAAGGGAAGGAAGGAAGGAAGTAAGGGAGGAAGGAAGGAAGGAAGGGAAGGAAGGAAGGAAGGAAGGAAGGAAGGGAAGGAAGGGAAGGAAGGAAGGAAGGAAGGGAAGGAAGGAAGGAAGGAAGGGAAGGAAGGAAGGAAGGAAGGGAAGGAAGGAAGGAAGGAAGGGAAGGAAGGAATGAAGGAAGGAAGGAAGGGAGGGAGGGAGGGAGGGAGGAAGGGAGGAAGGGAAGGAAGGAAAGGAAGGAAGGAAAGGTAGGAAGGAAAGGAAGGAAGGAAAGGAAGGAAGGAAAGGAAGGAAGGAAAGGAAGGAAGGAAAGGAAGGAAGGAAAGGAAGGAAGGAAAGGAAGGAAGGAAGGAAGGAAAGGAAGGAAGGAAGGAAGGAAGGAAGGAAGGGAGGGAGGAAGGAAGGAAGGGAGGAAGGAAGGGAGGAAGGGAGGAAGGAAGGAATAAAGTCAGCAAGCAAAAAAGCAAGCAAGTCAACAACGAAGGAACGGCGAAAAATGGGAAAGGACGAAAAGGTGGAAAGAACGAAAACAGGTTATCGAATAAAGGATATCGTCCCGATTTCATCATCTTTCAAATTTATCAACCCCAGCATACTTACCTGTACTGTCCATTCGAGAGGGGCAGTTAAAAGGGTAGTTTAACCTTTCGTTGAAATACTCTACTGTCCACAACTGGATAAATAAAGATAATAAAGATAGAAAAAAATAGACATAGCAGTTTCCGCGCAACCGCAACATTGACAGCGACAAACTCAGCGAGGACAAAGACCACGACCAAGACGACGACAACAAAGCGGACAATGACAAAGACGACAGCGACGACAAAAACAACGAACCCGGGCAAAGAATCCGTAGTAAAGGTGTTGAATTGTTTTCAACATCTTGCATGTATTCACAATCTAGTCACCGCTAGGGGCAGGAACAAGCTGGCCATAAGCTAGTTATGACCTATGGTTTAAGGGTTGGTAATTCCGCCCCTGTTATTTGAAATCTCTAGAATAATAACAACATCCATAACTACCCCATCACTTCCACCACCACCATCACCACCACTACCACCGATACAACCACCACCACTCCTAAGACCATTACCGCCACCAGAACTACCACGATAACCACCACGACTGCTAACACCACAACTACTACCACCATTACCACCACCAGAACCACCACGATAACCACCACAACCAAAACGATAACCACCACCACTGCTACCACCATCACAACTACCACCACAACTACCACCACAACTACCACCACAACTACCACCACAACTACCACCACAACTACCACCACAACTACCACCACAACTACCATCCCTACCACCGCTATTACTACCACCGCTATTACGACCACCACTATTACGACCACCACTATTACTACCACCACTATTACTACCACCACTATTACTACCACCACTATTGCTACCACCACCACTACAACCACCACAATAACCACCATAATCACCACCACAATCACCACTACCACCACCATCACTACCAAATCTACAACCACTACCACCACAATTGCTTCCACCACAATTGCTTCCACCACCATCACAAGCGACACCACCAGCAACACCACCAGCAACAATAACAGTAGGAACAGCAACGACAATAGCAACAAAAAACAACAACAAGCGACAAAGGATGACAATTGTTATAGCAACAAAAGCAATAACTAAAGTTCTACAATGTACACAACCCACCTTCACTACGCCATCTTGATCTCCAGTAAGTATCACGTCTTCATCCCACTCCGTTAACTTAAAAATAGATAAATCAGACAAAGGTGTAAGGAATGCTTAAAATTAAGTTTTTAACTTTCCGTTACCTCTGCTGTATCCTCTGTTTTCATAGTATACACATTTCTCCATATTCAGAAAGTTAACTCGCACTATGTACAAGGGCCAGGTTAATGACTTTACGACTTACTCTACTTCTGTTACAGCCCGTGAGTTTGGATCACGGTATTCAAACATTAAAAATCTTTCACGTATTTTATAATTGAAAGGAAAACTGTGTAATTATAGATTACTCTCCGATGAAAAGAAGGCTAACGAGACTGCATTAGAGCGAGTACAGGATCACGTCCAACATAAATGGAACTTCACCGTTCTTTGATTGCAGTGCAGACTTCAATAACTTAATAATTCGACCTTTTTTAGTCACATATTTTCAGTATATCTAGGACACTGTTTGAAGCTTTTGAGAAAATGGAGGCAGCTTTTTTAACTAAGAACCTCCTTAACTAAAGGAGGTGCTTATTACTTTTTTAGTGAAAATATAAAGAAAGAAACAATAATTCCAACATTTACCAAGATCAGTGGGGGAGATCAAATGGGGAGGCCGAAGTTGAACATTTTCATGAGTAAAGCAAGAAAACTTTTGCATTTTGTTGAAGTTTGGGAACGATTCCGAAGCTATCGTGGAAATGAATTTATATTTATTTAATAACAACCGTCAACCAACTATGGGATGTTATTGCCAAGGTTTCTTGAGAGAACAAATGGTTGGGACGCAACTTACAGATATCAAATCTTCAACACCTCTAACAATCGTTGAAAGTCTTAAAGAATAATACGGTATGAGAGTAAAACGAAATCAATTTCTTTTCCTAAGGTCTAACTTTTTTGGGAGGACCGAAAGATATTGGAGGAGAAAAGTAAGCGTGTTTTTATCACATATAAAGACACGACACGGTTATAATTTTCCTATATTAATGAGTTTTGTAAGTAATGTTTAAAAACTGAGCAGGATTGCTTTATCGGATATAAAACGCAAAGCGATAGCCGAGTGTTTTAGATCCGATAAAGCACGTACTGCGAGTTTTTTAAACGGCTTAAAAAACAAACTCCCTAATACGCTAATTCGCGGAGAAAGTTTGAAAATTTGTTCTCGAAACCGAGGAAACAAGAAGAGAAAAGTAAGCGTGTTTTTATCACATATAAAGACACGACACAGTGATGATTTTCCTTTGTAATTTCCTCATGAATTCTTGATGAGTTTTTTAATGCATTTTTGTTACTGGGCTCTACCTTACCTCTGACATAACGCAGCAATGAATTGGGTTCCCAGGCCGCAGTGATGTATTCTCTTCAACAATCAGCTGGCCATTCACAGACCAGAGGTACAAATATGTGCCTGCACACGTCACAATGTCCCCCTAGTAAACACGTATAACAAAATATCATGGTCAGCGGATATTATTGATGGTCAAGATCACAGTGAGGGTCCATTTACCCGATATGATTGTCGCAAACGATTGTTCGTCCTGGCGTATACAATACTGGCTTGAAGGCACACTTCCTATTATGAATCGCTCGCCAATGTAGCAAAACATTCTGATTACTGCGGTGAGTCAATCACATCCGTCGGAAGGAACAATTGTATGTGACAATTTTATCGTGTAAACAGGCCCAAAGTCCCTACGCCAAAAAACGCGTGTCAACTTACCGTCATATTATTTATAGAGATTGCCGATATGGCAGATATGTGTCCGCGCAATTGTCGTACGTATGTTAGTTTATTTAAATCCCAAATTATGCAAGTCATGTCCTAAAAAAGACGAATGACACAGCCATGGTGAAAATATAAATACCTCAGAAGTCAAGATTTCCGTAAGGATGAATTCATGCTAAATGATGTTGTTGGGCTTTTTTTTAATAGTAGTTAGGAATAAAGATTAATTATGAGCTAACATCCTAATTAACTTTCGCACCACGAAAGCTTTATTTGTCTTTGTGCCAGTGCAAAGTCTTGTTGATATCTTATTTGCCCTTGAAAGTTGTAAAATAACTTGGTAATGGAACTTTGTATGAAATTTGGTAATGAAGTGAGTTTGAAGCAAAGTATGCCATTCTTAGTAATCTAATAAATCTTTGTTTTGTATATCGTATGTTTAACTAAACTTAGTTTTGTTTTTTTTTTTTTTCAGTTTCGTCTTTTTCCAATTACAGGTGCTCAAGAAATGAAAAAAATCGACAATTGGATATTTATACTCGTTCGTCCAGATTAATTGACATTTAAAAAATTGTCAGTTTGTCGGATGTTTCGGCCTCACACAAAAACCATCTTCATGCAGAGACAGAAACGTGCGACAAATAAACAGTTATTTTTTAAATTTCAATTAATCTGTACGAACGAGCTAACACGAGTGCTTCGGTGGCAAAATTATTACGAATAAAAGTTCAAACGTTTACAAAATCAATACATATTTAGTAATTTAGATTGAACTTTTAGAACTCATAGGTGTTCCCTGCTGATGAAGCTGTCGACGAAATAGTCATTTAGAATATAATATCCAAGCTTTTAATGAGAAATATTTACAAAATTTACACTGCAGAATAAAATGGCAAGAAATTATCTTTCTCTTCAATATCTACGCGTCATTGCACGGCGGATTCCATAAAAAAATGGCGGGACGGCAACAGTCTTCTAGATTTCCGCAACATAACATCAATTCATGGAGTTAGTCAAACCGAAACAGATGCTACCCCAGGACATTAAACTTTTTTTTTTATTTATTTTTTTAATACAGGGTGAAGTGACAAGTAGGTAACGAATCACAAGAATTGATGAGTGGGTAATATATTAACAGCAGCAAAGACTAGGGTATTGTATTGGTTTAAATAGAAAGTTGGTATTGTTTTTATTCGGGTAAGGTTGAAGAGTGGGGTCACTCCAACTCAAATAATTATTTCGGATCAATTAAATTTTGGGGTCACTGATCCGTAAGATTTTTCGGGATTAGTGAACGGGATCATTCAGCCCCGTGACAACTGTACCGAGAAGTCGAATACATAACCACCACCAAACGACAGGTTCACTAGGTTAAAACTACGCTTTAATTTCATTCCTTTTACCTCTGATCCGCTTACAATGAGATTATACGAAGTGGAAACAGCAAGGCACGTAACTGGCTGCAGATGTCCGTAGAGGACCTAAAAATAATGAATACATCAATAAACTGACGCGATGATTTCTGGTTTAATATGAGCAGAGCAGCCAAGAGCACGCGTAGCCGAAGCAAACAGAGTGGTGATCTCTCGTTATAGCGGACAACCTCCGGACCGTAGTTTTGAGTCTAGAATAGCGAAAGTCCGCAATAGCTAGGTGCGATCCAAGACTGGTGATTTAGCAATGTGAAATGTATATGTATGTCCACAAAATGCAGTAGCGTCTTTAATGCAATAATTCCGTAACAGGTTCTATATTGTAAGCAAATCAATTACGGACATACTTGACCAACTGACCAACAGCAGCAACCGAGTTAAACAATGTTGAAGGATAGAAGACAATTGTATGATCAAAAATGACTCAAAAATAGACATTTTGGAAATAATTCTATTATAAAAACTTTGAAGTTAACATCTTACAAACAATGCTAAGCCGAGTGAAACCGATAATCAAGAAGTCCGCTTTATTGAGAGAAACACAACAAAACTGTTCTATTGGGACTGAGAATGTGTCCGTGATGCCGTAATAGCGGGAGTACATAATAGCGAGAGCTGTTTATGTCAAAACCTTTCTAGTTCTAGCTGGGCGCCAGCTCCTGTCCGCAATGGCGAGGTATCCGAATAACAGCGTGTCCGCAAGGCGAGAGTTGACTGTATCCTTGGGTCTAGAGCAACGAAGGAGTCCATGATAACCGTAATTGACTTGATGAATTATTAGTTGCAATGTTTACTTTTTGTTTTAAGCTGAGCAAAGTGAAAAGTATCCCTCTTATTACTTTGGTTCTAGCCCTACCTTGTTAAAAAAAAAGTGTTTGTATTTATTTTACCTCGTGGATGACAAGTTGCGGCCGTTTGTCCTTTAAATTTTCTCGAACAACTATCCAAACACAAACCAGCTGAAATAAAAGATAAACATTTACAACATAGTATGATTAAAACAACATAATAAACAGTAACATAACATAACTTCAAAAGTGAAAGAGAAATCATAACCATGTCGTGTTTTTAGATGTGAAAAAAACACGCTTACTTTTCTCCTCAAATTTATGTGGTTCAGAAAGTATTTACTTTTAAACTTTCTTCACGAATTAACGTGTCAAGGAGTTCGTTTTTGAAGTTATTTAAGTCTGATAAAGCACTCCAGCTTGATTTTTAAATATAAAACAACTAAACATACAATACCACAACATACCATACCATAAAAACATAGTATAACATAACATAACTTCTATCATCGTTGGCTCAGATTCTTTTGCTCTCTGGAGGGTGATAACTAACTTATCAACCTCATTAAGATTTTCACGTACTTTCTACCGAAATTTCGCCATTGTTATATGTTTGTCGGACAAGTCAAATACTTCTTTCGAAACTTCACTAACGATGATATAAGTCGGTCATATACCTTGACCTCGGTGTTTAAGTGATGTGTCAAAATTCGGGCTTTGCCCTCAGGCTGATATATCAATTAAACACCTCGGTCACGGTATATAACTTTTACATACCATATAACGTAACGTAACGTAACATACCATAACATAACATACCATATCATAACGTAAGGTAACATAACATAACGTAACGTAACGTAATATAACATAACATAACGTAACGTAACGTAACGTAACATAACATAGCACAACATCACACAACATAACATAACGTAACGTAACGTAACATAGCATAACACTGCATAGCATAGCATAGCATAGCATAGCATAGCATAGCATAGCATAGCATAGCATAGCATAGCATAGCATAGCATAACATAGCATAACATAGCATAGCGTAACATGATATAACACAACATCACACAACATAACATCACACAACACAACATCACACAACACAACATCACACAACACAACATCACACAACATAACGTAACGTAACGTAACGTAACATAACATAACATAACATAGCATAGCATAGCATAGCGTAGCATGACATAACGAGAGTAACGCAACGACACGTAACGTAACGTTAAGTAACATATCGTGACGTAACGTATCGTAACGTCACGGCAACGGAACATACTCGATAACATAACTAAATTGTAGCGGTAGACTTTACGGACGAAAATCGTAACCGTAACATGATTATGAAAGCCCAGTTCAAAATCTTCAATTGTGATCTCATATAAATAACAGTTCAAGATACCATGACAAAATCTTAAAACATCGTGATCGGTTTCTGGAAATTTCCTACGGTTTGTCCCAAACCTTTTACACTAAAAATTTCATAAAAACTTTTTAAATAAACTTGGGATTTACGTAGGAGACAATAACGGGAAAGAGGCAGAATAACACTCAGAACTCTTACCGTGTTTGTTCCGCCTGTGATCAACGTCCTTGCGTCTGGACACACGGCGCAGAGTACTTGACCGACCTGAAAGTCTTCCATGACTGAGATAACCTAGACAATTTCAAACAGCAATTAGTGACAATTCTTTGATTAACTTTGAAAAAACCCATTTGAGCGTCTTTATAGTTTAACCCTTTTCCGGCAGAATGTGTCTTCTCGACGAGTAAAATCGTGTGACGTAAGCCAGAGTAAAAAAATATCAGACATATCCTGTGGCGAAAGAGTTGAGACACCAGTGGCGGATTCAGAGTGGAGACCAAGGTGCCCGGGCCCCCCACTTTCAGTAAGAGAATAACAAGTGTAATGCATGATAAAGCCGATCACGAACTGCAGAAGTAAGGAAAGAAAACAACCAGAAGTGTTCGTCTTCCAAGTAGTTTATAAAACGCAAGTTAAAAGGTTTTATTATATATAATATCATGTTCGCCTTAATTTCTTTTGTTTTTCCAGGTTCCATTAACAACTAATTTACCTCGTTAAGATTCACT
Source organism: Heliopora coerulea (assembly GCA_030142905.1). Classification (NCBI taxonomy): domain Eukaryota; kingdom Metazoa; phylum Cnidaria; class Anthozoa; order Scleralcyonacea; family Helioporidae; genus Heliopora; species Heliopora coerulea. The sequence continues at coordinate 1,529,009 of JASJOG010000041.1, read as the reverse complement.
TGTACTAATACTACCTCGAGTGACGTCAACCCGGGTCGTATTAGGACTAAGACGACCCGGTTTGACGTCACCAGAGGTAGTATTAATTGAATTTTGGCAAGCATGATATTACAAAGTAATACCATGAAATTTCGGTGCTTCAGCTATTAAACCTCCCGCTCGATTTGGGTCATTTATTCGTGTCATTACTACGCAACCTTCATCGAGCGGGACGTTTAATAGCTAATGCACCTCATTTCATGGTAATTACTTATATATCATATCATATTATATTATATTATATTATATTATATTATATTATATCATATATCGTAAACAGTTGCACATTCTGGTCAATACTACAAATGTACGCTTGAATATCTCAGTGGTCATTAAAAACAATCACAACCTAGTGAACATGTGATTTCTCTCGAGAAGCTCAGTGCAGAAGAGGAAATGTTACTGTTTAATTACTACTCCTAGGCAGGACCCTCCTTCAAGCCAAGTCTGGGTCCGCTAGTAGACAATGGTAACCAGCAGGAACTACGGCATATGCTCAAGACCTAGAATGCCAAATCATGTTTCGGGGAAAAGTTTTCGGAAGAAGATTTTAGTTTAGTACTCACTTTATCATTGTCTATCTGTCCAATTCGTAGACTGAGATCGCCAAAACCCCAGGCAACGTACTGGTTGCAAGGAGGTGGAAATATTGCCTGAGATTACAATAATTAAATAACGTTAGCGCGTCAATTGGCCGACTATCGTACGGCCGTAAGATGCGTGTAATCATGCAGTTATACTCCCTTTATACAAAACACTACACTGTTCTGCAGCGCAACCTACAGCACCACTCCGTCGTGACTCCAGTGAACTTAGCTCAACTGACCTGTACTGGACTGTACCATACTTTACCGCACTGTGCTGCAGCGAGCTGTACTGTGTTATACTGCACTGTGCTGTACTGGGCTATACTGTACTGTGCTGTTCGGCATTGTGCTGGACTGAACTGTGCGGTGCTGCGCTGCGCTGTACAGTTCTATTATCTTCTGCTCTGCGCTGTGCTACGCCGTACATACTTGGTTTCTTTTCACCGCCAAAACTTTATTATCATACTGAAGAACTTCACCAACTGGACCTCTGATCTCTGAAATAAAAATGAATTAGAGCCCAGCTTGGACATAGTGATTCAACGAGCGGTCAGTTTTACTGGGTACAGAGGCATGGATGGCGTCATGAAAATTCGCAAAAACCTTGGTTACTTCACAAAACAAATAGAAAATAACTTTTTATTTGCTGTATTGTTTCTTTCTGTGATAGAAACATTCACGACGCCATTTCAACCGGAAAAATACCAGAAAAATACTCGGAAAAAATTTCTTGTTTCCGCCAGGTATTTCTTGCGGTTGAAATGAAGTCATTCATTTTTCTGTCGCAGCAGAAAGACATTCGCCCAATTTTGTTTTTGTTAATTCAAGAAATGTCCACTTTCACAAGAAAGTTTTTGAAATGGATCTCATTTTGTTGGTTTTAATATAGCGCGACAGGATTAATCAAGTTTGGCAGGCGAATTTAATCCTGCGCATGAATTGAAAGGCAAGTGAAATTCGACAAATTCTCTTGTGTATTTGGTATGTAACGTAGCAACTATTATCTTGTCTTGCAAAGGATGTGTCGATAACGCCTCGCAGGTCAGTCAATCAGGCTCAGATCAGGCAGGCTCAATGCAGGCCAGTCAATCTACAAACAACCATTCACTCGTCAGCTATCAATCATACAGCAATCGACAGCGAATCATCCAGTCTTAACGACTGAAAACAGACATGGTAAAGAATTATTATAGAAATGATAACATACAAGGCGTGCTTGTTACCTTTGACTGGCTGAGTACTGGGCACCAGTTTACCAAAGTTATTCAAGAACTTGTCTGAGTTGACGGTGAAAGAGGTGCCGGACTGTTCAACATCTTGGTTAAGGAATGCTTTCTTAGGAATGTGAGGTCTCTTGAAGAGCTGAAAGAGAAATATGCGTTCAATTATTCCGTACTGGCGTAGCAGATGTCTGGCTTAAGTCCTTTTTCAATTAAGAAAGGCAAAAAACAAGAGGAAAAGCTAAAAGAATACTTCTTTACCGGAGAGACAAGGCTAAGCTATTCAAAATGAAAAGTGAACAAAGATTACTCTTATAGATTTTCTTTCGCAGATGATGAGTGAGTACGTCGAACGTTACTTGTTACATGGTAAAAAAGATCTAAATCCAAAACCAGCCGAAAACTTTAAAAAGTATAAAACGAAGCAAAATCCGAATAAAAGCGACATCTTCCAAAACCCAAGGTATAAGTTACAAACAAGACTAAATGTTGAAATGGTAAATTTTCGACTTTATTGCAAATTCATCTTCAACTTTTTGTTTTCACTTGGTGTGAAGATGACTTTGCAATTAAGTCGAAAATTTACCATTTCAACATTTAGTCTTGTTTGTAACTTATATCTTAGATTTTTCAAGATGTCGCTTTCGTTCGGATTTTGCTTCGTTTTATACTTTTTTAAAAAGATCTATTTTGTCATATTTCTAGAAATTAATAAGAAAGCGTCAAACCTGTTTCGGGGTCTGGCCAAAATTGTTGATGAAGCCAATCGTAGCACTTCTTCTAAGAGGGTCTTGAATGTTTGAGATATCTTCGACATAGTCAGGGATTTAAACTAGCGGGTCGGTTTACGATATGGAGTACAGAATGCTGATGACGACAGTGTTACCTCTGTCACCACAACCGACATTGCCGCTGTCATGATTAATACAGTATTCGGCTAGCCTGCAGTTTAAAGAACACAAGTGTGTCACTGACCTGTACCGCGGGCTCAGTAAAAGTTTTGGCGCGAAATTGTGATGCGCCATCTGAAGCGTGAAAGTTTTTGAAAAGTTGACATACAGACCAAGGATAACGTTTTATAAATAATTTATTTTGCAATAGGGTTTAGGATTACGGTAAGGGATCAGGTTGAGTGTTAGGCAAGTTGAGCCCGTGATTGATTAACTAATTCAGGAGTCCCCTGAACTAAATTTGACCCAAAATATAAAAGGATACCAGCGTTGCCTTCGTAAAACCAGTGATGGAAGACGTTGACGGCATCTCTAGCTGTAGATCCGCGCTGCTTACACCCGAATATCAGATCAATCCATTCGTGAAGTCGGCTGCTCACATGGTCACATTCCAGCGCCTTTCGATGTAGTCGAATGAATTCTCGAGGGTCTCCTTTAGCCCAGGGAGGTAAGACCACGTCACCAAGTTCAACACCACTCTGCTTATGTCCTGAAGAGAAGGGAAAGAAAACGAAACGAAATACAAAAACACAAATGAACATGAAGGAATTCAGAATGCTGCAAAGAAGGGGATAAGGAACTGAGATAATTTATATCAGGTTCAAAGTTCTAGGAATGTTAGCAATTAAAGTCTTAAGCACTTACGTCTGTTCTTATATGGTTTTGGTTGTGTAAAAGTATAACATCTAAATATAGCGCATTTAGAACCCAGTTCCCGACAATAGATGTTCACCTTCTCGAATTTGGCACGAGTTTTCGCTTACACTGGCACTTCCGGAGGTTTTCAAAGTTAAGGAACCAAGCAGTAATTGGCTAATCATGGAAACGGGTATGTTGCTCTAGGGTAAGCAGCCACTCACAAACGGGGATAGGCGTTTTACCACGACACTAAAAGCGCGTGCGAGGGAGTCTAGGACGAGCAAGCAAAAGACGAAAGCTGAGGAAGTGAATGAAAGGTATGGAAAGATTGAAATAAAAGAGAAGCACGAAAGGAATACAGAGAAAAAAGAGAGAATGGAAAAAGAAAATTAATGAAAATGACTAAAAATCAATCTCCAAGCTCCCACATTTCCAAAATATGTATCTCAACAATAACATTAATCAACATATAGTGGCTACCGCTTGGGTCGCACATATGTCGAATTTGCACCTTAGCTCGCCATCTAAGTCTTGGTAGCTCAGTGGTTAGAGTGTCTCATCGGTCATCAGAAGGTTGCGGGTTCGATCCTTGTCTGGGGCTCAGAAATAGTTTTTGAGGTAAGAGCTTGATGATTGTTGATCTGTCATTCAATCAAAATTTAGTGATGTTAACCAACCGATTTAAGAAGTATCCAATTGGTTTTAAGCCGTTTATTATAACCTTTAATTCTCCGTAACATACCAAGATCGAATCTGTTTTCATTAACAAGAAACTCCGGAAGGTAGAAGAACTCTGGGATTAGTTCTTTGATGTCGGCCATATTGGTTTCAGACGCCGACAACCAAGCGTCCTTGATACTGTGGAACATGCGATCAGGCAGATCGAAATGGCCGTCCTACAATGGAAAAAACAACAGTTAAAATACATGGTTTGCCACAACATCGTACCGTCGTCTGAGGGGAAACTTTTAGAATATCCAAAAGTAAAAATGGGACGGCGTGGTCCATTTATTCTGTTGTGCTTCACTTCTCCTGAATTCGTTTCAGTTCATGTTTCTTCTCCTGACACATGTCTCTCATCGTTTTGCTTTGTTTCGTTTGCTTTGCTTCAAGCCACTTTGCTCTACCTTACTCCAACTTACCTCAACTCACCTTTAAGCTTAATGAGCTAATTACTCAGACCGCTGGTACAAGGGCACTTAAGCCGACACTTAGACTAACAATGAAAACAAAAAATTGCAGGCTCAACCCTTAAACAAACTCCAGTCCAGTCTCACACCTTGAAAAGATGAATAGCTTTAATTGACAAAATGTGACAAAAAGATGAATATCATCTATTTTAGAGAAATGAAGGCTCCCACATGCCATAGATTGTTCCTGAACATTTCTTAAAGAAATTTTTAAGACGGGGTGAAACGTAGGTTTACCGTCGCCGGAGGAAGTGACTTAAGCTTAATCTTAACTTGAATCCTAACCCGAATCCTTTTCCGAGTTTCCGCGACAAAGACGATATTCATGTATTTAAGCACATTTTCAAAATTGACGCCGTTCATCTTTTTAGGGGTGAGACGTTGAACTTTAAAAAAACTGGAACGACATCTCGTTATACGTAGCCTCACGATTGAATGAAGCCGAAGTGGGGGCAGCCAGGTAGGTCAAAACCTTGCATATGAAAAAAGTTGTGTTGAACCTTTATTTTTCATGGACGGTTAATTCTGACAAATGTGCAGTCCTAAGGACATTGTCCTCTACTTACTAAGGGCAAAAAAGAAAACTGTCAAACACCCCCGAAATTTAGGTTAAGTTTTTCGCAATAGGTTGCGTGTTTTATCGAGTGGGGGACTGGTGTGAACTGTATATTGACCTACATGTCAGCCTCTATGTTGGCTTAAAAATTCAGTTTGCAGGTATCGTTCCAGTCTTTTTAGAGTTCAGTGGGGTGAGAGCCCGTGTTGCAAACTCGAACCCCAAGTCTGTGTCAAAAATGGTCAGCTTACAACAGCGTCCACTAAACTGCACTCTGCCCACTTTACTTCCATTTCAGAATCATCCTCAGAGATACAGGCACAGATATTTTTTTTTACAACAACACTTTGCGTCGTCATCTTACCTGCAAGCGTAAAAAATGTTGTGCAAAAGGTTCCATTCTGACTAGGTATGAAGCAACAACCATGGCAGACGAATAATGTGTAGCGTAGTGACAAGGAGGAGTCTCCCCTAAATAGAACAAACGATGGCTTAAGACAAAACAGCAAAATTTGTGATGATTGTTTAAGACGAAAAGAGAGAAAGGAATGCTTGTGATAGTCATGGAAACAGCAATCAGAGCGGTAATTGAAATGGAACATAACTAAACAGACAGAAAATGGATGAAATACACAATTGCGAAGCACAGCTACACAAAACGTAATTTGGACCGACTTATTGAGACAAGACGCAATAAAATACCTCTTAAGTCCATGTATAACCTGACAAAATGGTTTAAAGAACACTCATCGAAATAAAAACGTGTCGTAAGTCAAGTAGCATCACGTCGGGTAACGGCATTTCACATCTTCTCGAATAACATCACACCACGCTGTGTCATGTGGTGTCACATCATGGCACGTTACTGCGCATGACATCATGGCACGTCACATTACATCACGTTATATCCAGTGAACTCAATTTCCATATGTGGAATTCTAACTGGCCAATAAAAAGTGAAGCCAAGATGGCCGCCCATGGAGGCAAATTTTGTACGTCAGTTTCAGTCCCCTACTCGGGCTTGTACATCAGTTTTAGTCTCCCACGTGACATTTTACAGTTTTTGAAGAGTTGTCTTTTAAAATACATGCAAAACATGCCTTAAAAGACAGAAATGAGTTTAAGAATTTCAAATATATCTCGTCAAAGTCAAACCAATTTACAGGTTTTTACAGTTTTACGAAAATAAATTATCAAAGTGACGAGAAACCTGATAAAACGGTCTCGAAAAATTACTTTAGGAAACTACTAAGTGCACGTCTTCTTTTTACCGTCAGTTTGCCATCCTTTAAACAATTTTGAACAGTTCTTAGGTCATATGGCAACAATGAATCCTTTTAAAGAGTCGAATATGTAAAACTCGTCCAGTTAATACTTCGTTTGTGCACTTTTTCCATGGTTGTGAATGTTTTCGAAGCCGAACCAAACAAAACATGAGATTAAAGTTGAGTAAAGAACTGGAATTGACTTACAAGACCGCGAAGAGGACTGAAACTGACGTACAAAATTTCCCTCCATGAGCGGCCATCTTGGCTTCACTTTTTCCCAAGCAAATGACTGGGAGTTAGCATTCCAGCCATGAAAATTGAGTTCACTGGTTATATCACGTAACGTCAAGTCATAACACATCACGCCACAAAACGTTATGTACCAAATCTTATTATGACACTTCACAACGCATAACGGCGTGTAATCCCACCACATATTACGCTACGTTATCTCACATTACATCAGATCAGATCATGACTTGTCATGTCACGTCACATTACACCACACCACAGATTATGTTTGTGGAAATTGATCGTCCAGGTTAGTGTAGTCTTGAGAAAGACTGTTGGTGGAAGTGACTGACGTTTCGACAGCCTTAGCGGCGGTCATCTTCAGAGCCAAAAGTGATCTGTCTTTTGACTCTGAAGATGACCGCCGCCAAGGCTGTCGAAACGTCAGTCACTTCCACCAACAGTCTTTCTCAAGACTACACTAACCTGGACGATCAATTTCCACAAACATGTCACGATTCTCCCAGGTTCAAACCATTTACTTTACCACAGATTATGTCACCACAAATCACACTGCATTACACCACCACACGTCACGTACGTCACGCCATATAACCAAGCGCTGTCACATCACATGAAGTCACGTCGCGTCACATCTCTCCAGATGAACCAATTCACAATTCACACAACACCGCAATATGAAGACACGTCATGGTCACGTGAAGGTCACGTTATACCACTATATGGTAATATTTCTTACCGTTAGGATCATCCCATTCACGATAACGTTTCTCAAAGTCTTTTCTCCTTGCTTCAGTTTGAGCTCCCATTGGTTTAGACAGATCACGAAATGTGGCTGGATCGTTTAAATCAAGTTCCTATAAAGGTTCACGTGTATTCCAGTAACGGTTGAAACAAGAGGCTGGTGTGGAGCACTGTTCACTTAACATGCATCAGCTTCTTCAAATATATTTTGATCGCGCTGTGTGCCTTTGTACATGTACACAGCGGCGTAGTTTATGGGGGGTGTGGGGGTGTGCCCCTCAAAAAAAGTTTGCGAAAAAATAGAAAATTCGGGCAAAATTTAAAATAAAGTAGGTCAAAATCCCTTTTGGTTACTAGTTTATATTTAATTTACTTACTGGGGCTGAGGATGTGAGGGTACACCATAAATGGTCTAAACGCGCGTCAAATTATTTTCGGGCCATTTTTGAAAGTATACAGTGTTCGGGCAAATTAAGCTGGACAACCCCGCCCCAATCAAAATGAGTTAACTACACCCCCTGTATGTACATGTACTTGTTAGTAATGTTCATGTACTGGTTAGTGATGAAGTTGGCACTAAACGCGAATAACAACAGAAATTTCAACACGAGATTGACACGACCGGGGCAAAAAGAGATAGTGAAAGTTTTGAATGTGTCTAGCTTTGTCACTTGCCTCATTGGAGTAGTCCGCTATGATCCACGGGAAGACTGGGTATTGCATGAGATCGTTGTAAGATCGTCCAGCCAAGGTGTTCAAATGCATGAGGTATTGAAAATTGGAAATTTCACCACGCTGGATAAAAAATGTTGAAGCGCACGTTAATGAGCAACCAACAAATATTACATATATTAAGCAAGTTCATTAACGAATTTCAAATACTGCTTAAGAGTAATAACGGGGCACCACACAGATTTTTCCGAAGTATTATTAGTAGTATTAATGGTCTGGTATCGTATGCTGTGGTATGGTGTAGTGTGGTGTGGTATCGTATGCTGTGGTATGGTATAGTTTGGTGTAGTGTGGTGTGGTATGGTGTGGTGTGGTATGGTATAGTTTGGTGTGGTGTGGTATGGTGTGGTGTGGTATGGTGTGGTGTGGTGTGGTATGGTGTGGTGTGGTGTGGTATGGTGTGGTGTGGTGTGGTGTGGTATGGTATGGTGTGGTATGGTGTGGTGTGGTGTGGTATGGTGTGGTGTGGTGTGGTTTGGTGTGGTGTGGTTTGGTGTGGTATGGTATGGTATGGTGTGGTGTGGTACGGCATGGTATGGTGCGGTGTGGGATGGGATGGGATGAGACGGTATGGTATGGTATGGCTGTAGAGTATAGCAGGTTTCGTACTTCCCATCTTTGAGTAACAGATTTTTCTCCCATGATAGAATTGATAAGTCCAACCCTAAAAACAACAAGAATGACTCTGGTCAGGGGTATAATGGAGATAATGGAGGCGTCACATAAGAAGCTTCTCTGAAACAAAGTTCAGTTAAACTGAACTAAACACTACAGTCTAACTGGCAACCACCATGCTGGTCGTTCGTCCCTCTTGAATATCAACAATACCACTTTCACTTACGGGACGTTACCTTGGTAGAACTAACCACTAGTTTAATGAAAATCCCTTATGCCTACTTCTCCGTCTTTATTAAATCGTTGTTTTACTTTCGCTTCACAGTTATGTTAATTTTATAAATATTTTATTGACTTGAAATACGAGTAAACAACCAGCCTTGGTCATCCAAAAGTTTATCATAACCAGTTTATCCAATCTGGTGATGCAGTAAAAGGTAATGAGACGTCTTCATTTTTATATCAAATTTAACAATCGGTTACTAGCGATTCAGAATCCTACGCAGGCCACTGTTCACTTCACGTTTCATATTCCCGACTAGTGCTTTAAATTCTCGGAAAACGAGAAGTTATAGAAGGTACCCGCTTTCGACATCTGTGTCCGGTCTCATCCCTGCAACGGACTTCGTTGGGCTGGCAGTAAGAGTTGGTATCATAGTCAGCATTCTAAAAGTGCGAATAAAAGTACAGTTAACTCCCGATAACTCGAACCTTCCATAACTCGAAGCTCGCGCTACCTCGAACCAAAATTAATTTCCCCTGGATTTGCTTTACATTTTTTACTGTGATTTTACCCTCGATAACTCGAACATCCTGCTAACTCGAAGTGAGATTGTTTTCCATTCAGGATATTTTCTTTGTAATTTTCCCCTCGATAACTTGAATCTCATTCGTCAATAAAGTGCAACGATGTCAAAACGTAATTCAGAACATTTAATTTACTTCGAATCAAACTGAGCAGTATGCATTCATAGTGAAGTGTCTAACTGTCCTTTGTGTCAAGTTCTTTAGTGTCTTGGTATCAAGTATACATAAAATGTATTTTGTTGTTTTGTTGGCAAAGTATCGTTTCGTTTCGTTCGTACTCTTTCTTATAAATAAACCTGACCAAAACGTTCTCTGTTTGAATTGTAACGAAGAATGGAGACGAAACACAATTCTGGTCCCTAATTTCCGCGCATCTGATGCCTCCCGATAACTCGAACCTTCTTAGGAACTTTTTTTAATAAACAAAGTCACCGTACCAGACAAAACCAAAAAAGCAACGAAGTTTGGCAATTGAGTATTCAAAGATATATATTCATAACATGTCAAGTGATGTGAATGTTAAATTACAATGTTGAGAAGGCGGAAATATTTACAAGTTGAAACTGTTTTCAACTTGTAAATATTTCCGCCTTCTCAACATTGTAATTTAATATCCACATCAAAGATATGTATTTCTTTTACTATTGGTGGATATGATAGTGGTGGCTATTTACCTCCACTTCGGTGAGTAATTGTTCTCTATCACGCAATCGCAATGAAACGGATACAGCTGTTGCAAGAAAAGTTAGAGTGTAACAGCGCTTTCACATTTCCCAAACTAATACAAAAGACGATCCAACCCGCATGCCCTGAGACTGTTGTAATGACACTTCAGCAGGGCCAAGACTGCTACCTACACGCCGGTGGCCCTGTTAAGGAATCGAGTAATTCTGAACTTAAGCAGTCAACTTAGAACCACCACGAACATCAGTAACATCTAAAAGAGTTCATAGACTCTTCCTCCAGCAAGCTACAGGATGGCCCCTCCCACGCAAAACCTGGGTCAACCTCAACGGAATTAAATCAGCGGTTGGAAGAACCCAGCAGCATCTCCATAAGATAGGAGCTGCTGCTTCTGATTCCTGAGCGTGCGGAGACACACAAACCATCAATCACATTACCAACGACGGTAGAATCGTCAAGTCACTTCATGAAGTCAATGGCCTGGTAGAACTGGGTGATGATACAACTTGGCTGACGTCTAACCTACCCAGAGACGCAGGTGGCTCTATACGAGCGAACAAACAAACAAAGTGTTCGTTTGTTCGAAAACCGACCAAGGCTTAGCGAAACCTATTCCGACTAATCGAACCTCCAACACTTACTTGTTGTATACTTTATTCCTGGATGACTTGGGAAAGACAAGAAAATGATTTCGTCCATCGCTGGAAAACACTTCCAAACCAGTCTCCTAAACGTAAAACCCAAACAGCTGGTTGAACAGAAGTACAGAACCCACAAACAGAACAAAAAAATTTCCCTCACCTGTAAAAGATATCGTCGCTTGTGTACTTCGCGTACAGCTTCATATGCCCAAGTGCTGCATCTGAGAAGAAGGAATGAATAATTTTATCTCGGACTTTCGTCTCTATGGGGCACCTCCCGTAGTTCATTTTATGCAGGGCACACACGAGGCATGTGATTGGTAGTGTAACGGACTATGGTCAGGGTTTGAGCAACTCCTAAGGGCCCCCCGATGAATTTGTAAAGACAATAGAGATTAAAGTCTTGAAATATGTCTATACTAAGGGAGGTGACGGGGGCCCCCAAACGAAATCTTTCTAAGGCCCCCCAGTAGTTTTGTTACGCCACTGCTCGTGATCCCAATTAGTACCGCTTAACCAGATGTTTGTCAGCTAATTGGAAAAGCTTTAGCGAGTTAATGACCCGCTAAAACGACTACTGCTGAAAAATTACAAAAGACATAGGAAAATATGATGTAGAACGGAAAACTTTAAATAATAATGAGCTCTCAGAATGTAAAATGGCGTTGTATTGATAAACTCGTTGTTTAAAGACCGCATACAAAGATTAGAATTGGTTTAATTCTAGGATTTTTTGTAACTCTGTGACAAAGAAACGTCAAATTTTCTTTTCTAGGAATGTTTAACATGGCCATTTTGTCGAATGAAAGTCCACAACAGTTATGGCGAGTTATAACTGTTTTGAATGTCCAAAAGTATTTGCATAAACTTTCAAACAGCTTGGTCACGCATACAGGGTCACAAAATGTTTCACAATGTCAGACAGTATTAACACTAGCTTTTCAGGCAAACGAACAAGTTTCCCACACAACCATGTGAAGAATCAGACATAGTATGAAGCTACCTTGGCTTAAAAGTTTATGAACGTAACTTAAAAAGCTACTATTCATTACCCTAATAATGAACAGTAGCTTTTAAGGCGCGTTCATAAACTTTTAGCCAGAGTAGCTTCATACTATGTGTAACTTTCAGCTAGTTCGATAACAGGTTTAGGCCGTTAAACTTTATCTACCAATTATTTTTGTGCTGTTTTAGGTCCATCCACTTAGAATACCATTTTGTGCGGTTTCTTCATTGAAGATCAAGACTGGCGTCACACAAGAGAAGAAACTGGGCTATACTGCAGGTAAATAGCAAAAAGGAACGCCCTCATACTCTTGGTGCCCATGTGCGGATGGGCCTCTGCAGAGACCCTGCTCCCGGGAACTCGCTTAAAAATTTGAAATCGCGCTTTTTTGCTTGATTTGTCGATTTGACATGGTTGAAAACCACAACAACACACCACAAGGTCATTATACGACCCTATACGATGGTTAAAAGTTAAATATGAACACAATGACCAAAAGCATTGGTACAGACTTTCAAATTTTCGTGGAAAAATTTTGGAAGTTGCCCATAGTTTAAATTCCAATACCGAATTTCTATTCTGCACTAACCCTAGTCTCTCTTCTTGGTGTCAGGCTTCTAAGTGTATAAGTAAAAAACTAAAATAAGATGTCAGATGGCATGCACGAAAGTATCACGCTTCTCAAGCCTCGTAACGTTTTGCGTGTTTGGACCACAGTATCCACAGATAGAAATGCATTTGGTATTTCTTAAATGGCCACTGCCAGAATTAGGGTTCTTTTGAGAATACGAGGCTTTAAGGAATACAAGTACATGACAATTCCTTGCTTTGTTAAAGACAGCGCTATTAAAATCTAGATGATTGTGGCACCGAACATTTACTTACATTTTTTTATATGTTGATCTGGGCGAGTCGTGGGAACTCCTGGGGACAATGGGATCGTGGGCTCTGGATAAGGTAAAAGAATGGCACACGATAGTTAAAAACGCCAAGGAATGACGCTTGGCATTACTTCTGAAACAGTACCGAACTCAAAAACGGGCCTTACTCTGGAGGAATGGAATCGATGTCCTTGATTTCCTTAGTTGACAACAAGGTGACACCATCGACTACATAAAAGTGAGACTGTCCGAAGAGGAAAAGACCCTCAGCGTGATCAAGACCCTCCACTCGGGCACAGCGAAACATGGAACGAATCTAAAAAAAAAACAACTCAGATAAACTGAAACACGAAATCAAAAGTTCTTTGTAACCTTTGACGTCAACGATAACATCAGCACCATTACCACAAGCAACAACACCAATACTATCAACTTAAAATTAATACTATCAACCTCAACACCAACACTACCAACCTCAACTACAGCACCGATACTAACACCGACACTAACGTCTTCATCACCTCCACCAACACCATCAATTTCAACTACAACACCAATATTAACACCGACAATAACTTCCACACCACCAACACCATCAACCTCACCACCAACTCTATCAACCTCAACTACAGCACCAATACTAACACCGACACTAACTTCGACACCAATACCACCACGAACACAATCATTCTCACCACCACCACTACCAACTTCGCCACCAACACTATCAATCTCAACTATAGTACCAATACTAACACCAACACCAACACTAATATCTACACCACTAACACCATCAATCTCAACTACAGCACCAATACTAACACCAACACTATCATCTACACCACCAACACCATCAATCTCAACTATAGCACCAATACTAACACCAACACCAACACCTACACCTACACCACCAACACCATCAATCTCAACTACAGCACCAATACTAACACCAATACCAACACCTACACCACCAACACCAACACCTACACCACCAACACCATCAATCTCAACTACAGCACCAATACTAACACCAACACGAACTTCTACACCACGACCATGAACACAGTCAACCTCACCATCAACACTATCAACTTTAACCCAACATCAACACCAGCACCAAAAGTATGAACACCAATATTAACAACACTTACACCAACACCTCGATCACCAGTACCACTACCATCACCATTACCATAACATCACCAATACTAATATTCACCAGAGCTCGATAGTGAGTAATACACACCAGAAGAGAAAAAGACTTGGATCTGGTTGTTCAAAACCCAATTAATGCCAATGCTGGGCTAACGCAAGGTTAATTTTTGCACGCAATTTGTCTTACCGTGCTACTGCGTCTCAAATTGCACAAAACACTACACGGTGTAGCATACCATAACCGATTGTTACCGGTCACGTTTCTCAAGAACAGGACAAAAAAAAAGAGGAAATGAGGAAGTCCCTCATTTGATCTAAAGAATACTTGGTAGAGAATCTAATACATCCGGTCCTTTTTTAGAAAAAAAATGTAAATCCTATCCAATCCGAATGTACCAAATTGTGATCGCCACGCGATCGGATTCAGATCGAGTTCAATCTCCTGTGATGAAAAACAACATCAACACTGCTGACGACGGCGACAAAAAGAACGACAAAAACGGCAAACTTTTTCTTTAAATGCCAAGAATAAAATTTACCTTTTCACCAGCTTCTAAGAGTTTGACTATGGTTTGATCTTCCATCTAGAGAAGACATGTAGTGCTTCAGCATATACAGGGGCAACAAGGGGGGTTGGGGGTAGCGCGACCCCCGCCCTTTTTGTGGAATATCCTAAGGGTGCCCTATTGGAGACAGTTTTTCGCCCTAGTTTCCCCAAGTCATGCAGATCTACTTCACTCGAAACAATCAAAATCGCTCCCCAGGGGTACAGACATAGGGGGACAAGGAGGGCTTAAGCCCCCCACTTTTAAAGTTGGGTGACAGAGCCCCCCGTTTTTGGCGAAAAACCTAAAATTTGTACTTTCATATTTAATGAATCTTGACTTCTGGAGGAAATGTGGCGAAACATCAAGTGTAAAATAAGTCCCCGACTAAAGTGTAATAATTGATCAACAAAACTAAAACTGTAGAGGGGCAACCATGGATATGTCCCGAAATGTTCGCGCTAGTATTTACCAGCCATCAGAAAACACGCGTTTTGCGTGGTTTTCCTCGTAAACAAAATCTCAATGGCAAAAAGACAGCGTACTTTGTTCAATATATGGTCTCTACCAGACAAAAAAAGGAAAGAAAAAGAAAGGAAAAAGAATTTGTGGATTTGCATGATGAAAGGATTAAGTACTTTGGACATTTTAATGTTTAAAACGTTCATGCAGTGGTACACTTAGGGCCTCCGTCACCGGTTTTTGTGTGAGTTTCTGTTCTATTTCAAAGCTTTATAATAATAATAAAAAAGTTATTGTAAGATACGTAGACATGCGGTTGCGTAATTTAAAAATCAAAAAGGTTTCCTAAAATTTATGAAAGCCGTACAGCTTTACAACATTTGTTGGAACAATATCCTGCAAAAACTCATCTGCAAGTTGTTTGTCTTCTGTGCCAAGTCACATCCTATAGCCATTAGCCCCCCACTGATAAGGGGATGTCTCCCCCCTTGGCCCAACGGCGCTTTGATACTCCAAGCGGATACCTGCTCTTCGAAACACTTGGTTGCACCCCGGCTTACGTATTTGTTCACACAATACTAAAAACAAACAATTTACAGGTATTACGTATATGATGATGGTGCTTGTTAACCATGATAAGATGATCTAAGACGTCCATCGAACTTGGAATGTTTTCATGGAGCAAAACCGTAACTTTTGTATGGCTGATTGTGGAGAAATGCTCAGACCATTAAGCTGCAGTGCTACGTGGACCCAAGGCCTGTTCTCATACTAAAAAATTTGTCCCTCGCATGAGGACCACGCTACCCGAAACGTCAACGTTTAGCGAAAGTTTCAGCTGAATAGTTATCCCATGTACGGACGCATAAAACGCACTCTCCGTAACAGAGGAATAATGGGCAAATACACTCGACTACATGAAATGGAGTTAAATATTTCAGAATCATCCCCAGGGTAACATGAACAGAATATTTCATGAAAAAATAAATACTCTCTTCATGTTACCATGAGGATGATTCTGAAACAGAGTCGAAACACTGCACATCCCCACGGATATCGAGTGTTAACTTGTCGCGAGAATATCTCGTGCACTTAAATTGGACAAAACGAGCATACTGTTCCCAGTTGACTCGATAGCTCAATCGGTAGAGCAGCAGTACGGTTACCCGAACATGCGAGCTCGAATTTCCGCTCTAGTCAACTTTTCTAGTGGACTTTAGCAGTGTAGGTCAATTCATGAAATATTCGTGAGTTATATATAATGAAGGAAATTTTTCGACAGACTCTATCAACTCTTAAGCGAGAAATTGGTTCACATATGACTCCACGTTCGTTGTTCGGGATCTCATCCGTACCAAATCGACAATTCAAGTAACCAAGCGCAGGTTTATTTAATGAAATTTCTTTTCAGTGCAATGGCCGTTTCCCCTTATTTAACTACTGAATACAAAAATAACTCCCTTCCTTTCGCCCCCAGCCCTCCCTCTAGGGAACAGTGAGTTCAACGGAGAAAGTCCCACCAATAACGGTCCACCCACACTTTGGCTCTTGAATTGTATACGCGTTACTTCTTCATTTGCTATTTAGTCGCAAACTGATCAGGCAAAACGAGTCGATCTAAATTACCTCGAGAACCATCGGTTGCTATATGGGTTAACTCTTTCACCTATGAATTTTTTAAAAAAATTTACGAATCATTCAATCTTTTCAAAATCCCATGAAAAACTATTGAAATCTGTTTATTCATCCAATTTGTATGCATTAAACTACGCCTATATGCGCGGTTGGGGGTTAAAGGGTCCAAAGAGAGTGATAGGGATTGTTGCACATGACACTGGGTTTCCCAAAGACTTTTGATCATACATCTACCTCAAGCAATGGCATCTTCTGAGCTGAAAATAGAGGGAATGTGACAGACGAATTCTTGACTCCTTTTAAACCCTTCTTAACAAATTCCCTTCGATACCTGCGATAAGCCGGCGCTAAAGATGACAGAATTATGTAGGACTCATGTAAGACCAGGTACTGAAGCAGGGAAGCCAAAATGGTGTTGTGTGATACGCTTTTCACATTTAAACTGAAATCCTAATTATAACTCGTCCATGTTCAAGTTTATGAGCTGGCTTTTTTCCCCCCTTGATCTCTTTCTATCCCTTTGAACCTCAAGATCCTCAACTTATCAAGTAAAATAGTCTGGCACTAGCAGAAGTTAAATATTAAAGGATCTACCTCAGTGTTTGAAGGGTTACATAGTTCATTGAGCAAGAGGCAGTTTCATAGAAGCAGCACCTGTAGTAGTGCATGAAGACGACAAAAGAATACCAGAACAAGGATTGTTCAACATTAAATTTGAAGGGTTGATTAGTTCATTGAGCAGAAGGCAGTTTCTTAGAAGAAGCACCTGTAGTAATGCATGTAGACGACAGAAGGAAGCCGAAACACCATTGATTGCTCATCATTAATGATTGCTCATCATTAATAACAAACAGTTTGAACCTTTGAGGCTCTTGAAGAGCTGAGTAAAGGGTTTTCGAAAACTGCTGTTTTAATGCATATCTGTTCGAGAAAGATGAACATCACAAACATGTTTTTTCCAGCAGGAATATTTCTAAGTGCTGCTGTTTATGTCGAGAGCTTTTCCACACAACGAAAACAGGATGTCGTCGAAGGAGATAAGAAAGCGTTTCAAAATAACATATCACCGCAAGTTGCTGCTCAAATGCTTTACAATCGAATCTTTTCTGTGACAGGTTTAACTTCGAACAACCAATTTGCGTTCCTCTACCTTCATGTCGATGATGGAGATATCACTTTTGACGGCGAAGAGGCGCGGAGGTTTCTGAGTGGACCTCCTCCACAAGAAACACTAAAGCTACGTGAAACTGGTAACGACGTATGGCCCTCTCCCCGCCAATGAGACCAACATTTTGATTGCCCTACCAACAAAACCCGACGACCAGACAAGGCACGCTGAGCATAAACTGCTTATACGTCTAAACGAGATGGGATTGGGGTTTAAAAAAAACCATGGCTTTTGGCCGGAATTCATAATCCTTGGAACTCGTCGTGACCCTAGTAACTATGGAGATACAAAAACAGGATGTGCTTATGACTACGTAGACTACAAGAATAAATTCCGCATGGTCGATTGTCCTGGTACTCGTTTCTATCCATACGTTCGTGGCCCCGTCCTTCCGCGATTCATGCAGGCTTGCAGCAGCACTCAAGTGTTAATGGCAGAAAACGACATTGTTATCCTACCAAGCTGACTAATAAAGTACGAGTCACGTAATTACTCATGCACTTTGTGCTGCCATCGATGATTTAGCGTGTACTTAATCAGAAATAAATAAATGATTCGATTAAAAAGAATTCCAAAAATGCATTTCATATCGCAACCAATTTGTTAGAAATGTGCATGCTCCATCAACTGTAATCTCGGAGACCCACTAACGTGGGTCGAACGTTCAACCTTCAGATTACCAGCCAAAATTAGACAGTTCAGCATTCGGGCAAAATTTAATTTGATAAGGTAGGTCAAAATCCCTTCTGGTCACAGGTTTGCCTTTGATTTACTGTACGTATTAGAGTGGAGGAAGCAAGGTGACACCACAGATGGCCTGGACGAGTGTCAAGTTAAATTCGGGTAATTTTGGAATTGATACAATATTCCGGCAAACTAAGCTGGAACCCCTCCATTAAAATGGGTTAACTACACCCCTGCATTGGAAGGTTACGGGTTCTATACCAGTCAGGAGTTAAGAAACCTTCGATGAGCATTTGAGCTTGGCGAACGTCAATATTCTAATTACTTAAAACAAACGCAAATTTAAAATCATTGTCCACGGTAACCTTTTCAGTTTTAAGGGCAACTTACACGTGCGCTTTTGTGCGTTGCTCTTGTCATCTTGGTGTATGCAATAAACCCATGACAGTCTATGCAGCAAGATACCCGCTCATGACTCGCTACTGTTTGTCCTCGATGCTCTCTTCAGTTTATTACATACTGCAAGATGTCAATCGCCAGGCACAAAATCACAAGTGTGAACGGGCCTTTTGTCCTCATAGCTCAATGGTTGGAGCGTCCCACCTATAATATGAGGGATACAGATTCGATCCTTGTCGGGCGATCAGTAGTTTTCAGCACTAATACAAAGCAAGCGTTTTGGCGTATGTAACACAGTGACCCTTGATCCACCTCTCGCTAACAGCCACACTTTCACCAATCAGGTCAAACCGACCCCGCAACATCAATTTTAAAAGAAATCCTATGCATAGACGTAGGAAGCCTGGGGCGCTACGGGGGCTTCAGCTCTCTCATGCATTTAAATGGGGGACTGAGCTCCCCAAAATGGGCCAAGAGTTACGAAAGTATCTTCTTATCTTCACTGGTTTGAAAGCAGCTCATACAAAGTTCAGTCATGTTTATGGACTGACACTCGACCTACGTCTACATACGAGATTTTGAAGATTTCACAACGGACGGTTAGGCATTGTGGCTAGACCGCTAAAGAGAAGCGCAGATTTGACCTACAAAGTTTGACGCTGCTGTTGGACATCGAAAAACGTTAAATCAATGCATGCAATGGAAATACAACTTTTTGAAAACAAAACTATTTCTGTATATGTAGAAAGTAATACTTTTCAATGGAAAGGGGGGTTTTCAGTGGTGAACAAATAACAATAGTTTGAGTACACACATGACTTTGGCAGCATTCTAAGAGGCTTTAAAAAATGTATTATTCTTCCAGGAGTGCATATGTATATGCTGACGTCAGTCCCTCTCAAACTAAATTTGTTCCGACGCCGATGATCCTATGCATGTTCATGTTGTCTCTGGTTCAAGAACTGAACTGTTCGCACTAAAAAATAAACGTATCACGTCCTAGAGTCACCCAACCTAGCAAGGCGGATGACCCTCCACCCATCACTCCCCTTCCCCGAGATAACTTATGGTCTCTCGTAGAAACGATCCCATGTGATTTGAAAAGGAAGGTATGAAAAGTTGTCCAGCCCGGCGTAATTTAGGATACGGTGACCCTCATGTCAATTTCAACGTTTTTCCCGAACAAACAGGTCCCCAGATAAGTAACGAAGGTTACGAATGTGGCCTGGCTTGTGTATGTACCAGATGAACATAATTTAAAAATATTTAAAAATTAGGTAGTCAACAATTGGTTAATTACGTTGACAAAAAGTGATTTCTGTGCCAAGGTCGACGTCCACCACATTACTATGTGGAAGTCACTGTGTGTAACTGTATGTCAGTTATACTACCCTCTTGATATTACCTAAGAGGAAGTAACCATATGTCTAATACTAACTACGTGATATTACCCACGTGTAAGTCACTGTATGTCAGTGATCTTAGGTATACGCAAGTCACTGCATGTCAGTTTATACTACCCTCGTGATATTATCTAAGTGGAAGTCACGGCATGTCCGTAATACTAACTACGTGATATTACCCAAGTGAAAGTCATTGTATGTCAGTGATAGTACCTACGTAACATTAGTTATACGGAAGTCGCTGTATATCAGTTGTACTATCCTCTTTATATTACCTAAGTGGAAGTAACCACGTCTGTAATATTAACTACGTGGTATTACCCAGGTGGAAGTCACTGTATGTAAAGGTTATATACAGTGACGGAGGTATTTAGGCGATATATGAACCACAGGGTGAAGCCCAAAAGTTGATATATCGTTTAAACAACGAGGTGTAAGGTATGTAACCGACTTATGTCACCATTGGTGAAGTTTTCTAAAACTAATTTAGCAATATTTTCGCTAATCTAAGTTGACTTTCTTTTCGGATATTTCCATCTTCTAGGATAAGACCGAAACATTTTTGGATATGGTTGTGGAGAATATTCCAAGTTTCAAAAAAAAAAAAAGGTTTGCGATAGTGCTTACTGGTGAAATAAATGTTGCCGGTTAGCTGCGTGGGTTGATGGACCACATGTGTTTACGTTTTAGAGTCGTTTTTAATATTCGCAAGGAAGTGCTAGGTTGAGCGATCTATTAGATTTACAGGATAACTAGATATCAACCTCAAGAGTAAGTTTATGTGGTTCATAACTTATTTATCGACTTCCTGAGAACAAAAGAAACTGAGCCAATGGTGATATTAGTCAGTGATACTACCTGCGTGGTATTAGTTATACGGAAGTCACTGTATGTCATTGATGCTATCCACGTGACATTACCTACACTTATGTCAGTGATAAATCGTTGTAAAATCAGCCATACTACTTACGTCATTATTCTCGTTAGCTTCAACTTCATCAAATTCCGCGGAACAAGAAGCTTGGATGTCGTTTATGGATCGGTCGTCTGTCCCAAGGATAAAATGTTTATAACAACGGAATGAAGAGACGTTTGGTCGAAATATAAAGCGAGGTGTCGCCCCACTCCGTGACATATCAACAAAAATCAAACGTTTTCAGTCCTTAAGGTGGGGACGCACGAAGCATCGAGTCACGGAGACATTTGTATTTGTATTTAACCTTATTTAAACACGGTAACTAATCAACCAATAATAAAAGATATTTACAGTAAAAAATAAATGTTCAGCTGTTTTCCATTAGGCCGTGTTGCACACAAGAAAATAAAAAAGAGAAAATAAAAAAATTCGCAGGGAATTGTCCCTTTTTTCGGACTCACAAGGAGAATTTCCGCGGAGACTTGTTCTACTTGATTGACTAGCATTAATCAGTATTCACGTATGGGAAGAGGGGGAAGTGAGTAGAAGAATCGTTGGAAATTAAATTACGCTCATTGACTGGCTGTCCTAGAACTTTATCGATGAAACTTGTCACATGAACTGTTCACACAAAGGGACAGGTCGCGGGACACACTTAGGTCCTGAGACTTCAGGCCAGTTTGAGTTCCTGCAGCACGTCTAGGGGACGAAATTTTGTCCTCGTGACAAAGTTTTTCCTTGATGAACAAGTTAAGATTTGTCCCTGGAACACAGTGCCGTACCAAGAAGGGGGCTACTGGGGCTCTTGCCCCGAGCGCAAAATTTTTGGGGGCGACATCCTTAGTAATAAAGATTGGACTTTTTATCGGTTTTTTCTTCATTCAAAACTATTCCTCAAGCTCAAAAAAAAGTTTAAATCAGTGTATCGAGTTCTCATCGTTAATTGACGACTTTGCAACTGTCAAGGCTCGTAAGCGCTTTGTTAAGTTTTCAACTAAATTTTGAGAAATAGAAAAACCCGAAAAGCACGAGAAACACTTCTTTCTACAAAAGTACCTAGTTTAGTTGTATACTGGTAGTACCGGTATTCAATTATAATACAAGGAGCGTTGGGTGTGTTAGGGCTGAGAGGGGGGGGGGGAGCGCCCAATTTCAACAGAAATTGAACCAAGCGAATTCCCACCTGACTACGGCTCTGTTGGGTCATGTCACTGCCACATGTCTCCGGGACTTGATGCCTTGTGTGTCCTGACTTTTGTCTTCAGCAAAATTACATGTGTCATTTGCATGACGTAATAAGGGTATTCGAGACGTATTTCATTGCTACGCAACAGTTGCTAAGGACAGTTCATTTCACTTGTAAAATAATGTTGGGTTAATTTACTAACCCTTGTAAAATAAGTCTAAGGAAATGGTACGGTATGTATGACAAACCTACCTCTATTCTCCGTCTCGTTTTCCAAAGCGCTAATTTTTTGGTTCGATAACATGGCGAACAACTTGCTGTCGAAGCTCACTGGGGTTTTAAACTTGCTTGGTTTCTAAAGAAAAATAGAACTTCATTACTTTGGCCCAGTGAGTAGTCCGTTTATTTATTCACACATTTAGTGACTCATTTGTACATTCTTTCATACTTTGGTTTGTTTATCAGGGGCACAACCAGGAATTTCGAAATGCAGGGCTCGGATGGTAGTATCAAGGCACCGTCGGGGCGATTTTGATCATTTCGAATGAAGTAGATCTACGTGGCTTTGGGAAATGAGGGCAATAAGCTGTTACTATTTCAGAATCATCCTCAGAGATATACACGAACAGAATTTTTCATGATAATCAGACACTGCCGAAGTCAACTGAAAATTGTTGACTCGAGCGGGATTTGAACTTGCACCTTCGGGATACTGGTCCGCCGCTCTACCTGTTGAGCTATCGAGTCCACAGGGATTGGAGGCGAGTTTTTATCTAACTTACGTGCACGAGATGTTCTCGCGACAAATTAACGCTTATCCATACATACGATATGAGGGGCCAGCCTTTAGAATTTCATACACGTCAACAGATACATTAACCATCACAAACCTTTCCTTCCTCTCTGTCATCTGGTTTGTATCTGTAATGGTCGTAAAAAGCGTCGTTTCGGCACATCTTCTTCCTCATTCTGCAAGGCCCTAGTAATATCAAGATCATGAAATTTGGTCATTTAACTTACTCCTACGTGACTGGCGCTTGCCCTTCGCCGACGGCCAATCTGCTTCTGGTTTAATTAGTAAATTTTAAGGGCTGCTAAACCTAGCGTTTAAAGCCAAAAAATATTAACAAACGTCGACACACATACACAGACCTTCAACCATGTCCAACATCCATTTATCGAGACGTGAGTCCGATGGAGGACCCCATAGACCTCGTACCCGGGTTAGGTCGTCCTCTCTGAAAGACCATTCTTGGGAAACTGACCTTTCTATTAACTTATAGTTCTAAAAGAGGTGAAAAGGTTGTTGAATAATTGGAGTGAAAGGAGGTTCTACTTTACGTCCTCAAAGCTTAGAATACAGATATTTATTGGGAAAGAGAAAGACAAAACGACAGACAGAAAGAAAGGGGGATAGCCAGTCCAATGGACGGTCGGATGTATGGACGGACAAATGGACCGACAGAGGAACAGTCAGATAGACTGGCAGGCAGGGGGATGGGCATGCCAACAAATGGGCAGATGTATGGACGGACAGATGGACGGACAGATTGACAGAGAGATGGACTCACAGACAGTTAAAGTCACGGACAGACAGGTAGACCAACTGACAAGCAGGCACAGAGAGTCAGACAAACAAGCATAAGGACACACAAGCACAGACACAAACACAGACATTGACACATAAAAAGAAACGCAATGAGACAGACCGAAAAGGGGGAGCGGGAAAGTGAGCGGGCAAAGGAGCAAAAAGGGAGAAAAATTTATAAAACTAATTTGATCCAAAGTAAAGACAAACTAACAACCACATGTCGTAATTACCTGCAGATAATTTCGATATTGATGTTGAAACAATTTTTTAACAAGGTCTATATGCTGAACAGTCCACATGTCACTGTTGGTTACAAGTGATGTTTCGATACTTTTGTCTTTTTTAACTCGTCGTCCCAAACGAGCCATTGTCTGTTTCTTCATCGACTTTTGCTAAAATTCAAATCTCAGACGTGAGCAAATAGTTTTAACAAAGGATTGAACGCTATTAAGGTACGCTTCAGACAAGATTTTACTCGTGCCGCACTTTATAGCACCACAAATACCTGCGTATTACCCGCACGCCTTTCACTCCAGTTTACATTTTGGAAATACACTAATATCCCGATACCCCGAACTCTCAAAGGACGTCCCCGACTCACGTATGGTTTGAAAGAGACAATTCAGAAAGGAGTTTCCTACAGAAAACTGTTCAGATGTAGTCATGATGTGATTTGACTTACCTGCAGTTTTGGGCTCTCTGTTTTGAGTTTTATCTGAGAAATATGAAAATTATCCCAGATCTTCTTAGCCGGTTCCAATAATGTAGACCTGTTAGGAGAAAACAAAAATTCTCGACTAGAATTGACTAAATCGTAAGAATCAAAAAAACAGAAAGGATAGGGTAATTGAGCGTACAATTGAATGGGACAGTGAGGGGGATACGATGGGATAATATGGGATAACACGACAGTACTGGATAGTATGGGATAGTTGGGAAAGGATAGGATCGCTTAGTACAGAACAGGATAGGATAGGATAGGATAGGATACAATAGGAAAGCATGTAGGGATGGAAGAAGCGGTAGGCAAGATTGGTTTATGTGCATAAAGATTAGATATTGCAGATTACTGTTCACTCCCTTCATTTTGTGGAACAAGGACAGTCAATTTGACGCTCATTGCAAGAAACCCTGGTATTTTATACTAAAATTTTGAAAGTTTGACTCAGTAATGTAAACATGAATCTTAACCATTAAAATTAGAAACACCCTTGACAATGACCGTCAGGGCTTCCTATTTTTATCAATTTAAAGAGGTATATTCACCCACTGGTTCCGATTTGACAGGGATTTTTCACCCCACTCCCACGTTTTCAGAGTGTTGTCGAAACTCGACAATCTTGTCAGACATCTTTGCTGACATAGTGAATTTTTATAACAGTCTAAGCACCAAAATACTAAAAACCAAACGTTCTTGACTAACTAGTCCTCATCACAGCAAAAGGACAGCTAAAACACGTTTCCACCCTGATGAGGACTAGTTAGTCGAAAACGTTTGGGTTTTAGTATTTTAACGTTCAGTCTCTCATGACAAAGCGACAGTGCTATTTGAATATACACAAAATCAACGATGCATTTCCTTGTTCAAACCTCGCTTATTTAGTTCCTCTTCAGCTCTTTTTTAACTTTAAAGGTTAACTGTTTTATGTATTACGGTACGTCGCTTTAAGGACTTATATTGGTGTTGAAAGTCAAGAAACCCGCTCAGGATTGATAGACAGCCGGCGCCTTGGGTTAATTTCGGGACGAGGCCCCTTGCTTGAATTTGCTTAAGACTAAGATTAGTTTGCACACACACACACACACACACACACACACACATATATATATATGTAAACATATACACGTAAATAAATATATGTAAATATACATGTATATATGTAAATATAAATTTAATTATAACACCTGATAGATACGTGTGGTGACTGCTCTTAACAGAACTCATCTACACAACTGTAATTTCACCTGAAACGCACTGGCTAAAACAATAAATGAACGAGAAAGTTTTGTCCGTTGATCTGGGTCACACGCGCAACGAAAAGACTGGCACTGTCAGACGTGTTAGCCCTCGTTTGCAGCAAGTCAGCAATTCCGGTTGAAACACGGGTCCCCTCAATTCGGGGGCCCCCCGGTACCTGCCAAGCTTGCCATAGTGTTAATCCGCCCTTGGACCCACTAAAAACATTGGCCATGGTCGTGTTGATTTTAAAATGAGCGCGTTATTACATGGCGGGGAGATTAGAAATGAATGAAAGATTCACTACAGACAAGATGGTCGTAACGGGGAATTATCGGAACAACACAGAGCAGATGTGAAACTCAGTTGAATTCATGAAATCTCGCATGATGTCCAACAAATAAGTGCACAAACAAAGCAAACTAGGTACTTACCCAAGAGATTTGGGGTCCAAATTCATTGTCTTGAAATTCCTTGGGCTACAATGAAAGAAATAGTAATATGGAACTCGAGCACCATCAACAAAAGACAAAGAGGCAAAGCTTGCTTTTGTATTTTTCGATAATTGTTCAAAACTCACATGTCCACTATTTCTCTCGAACCATACGTAGTGAAACTGGATTTAGGAAATTCCGTTTTGAAGACGTTCTCGATTACCTGGGGAAGAGAACGGTGTGAGAAATTGAAGAACTAATAAGAGTCCCATATTTAAACTATCTTAATTTATAACAAAGCAATAGTGCTTTTACATAAAAGACTTTTGACCTTTCGACTGTCATCCTGGTGTATATGCATTAAACTCGCGTGAGCGCTGAGGACAAAATAAAGCGAATCATAAGCAGAGATCTTGCTATGTAGATTATAAGTAGGGCTTTGCATTCGCCAGCATACCAATTGCAAGGCACAAAATCGAGCTTTTACTGACGCCTTAGGCCACGTTTATAAGCCGTGCCACGCTGAGCCGTGCTAATGCTGGCAATGCTCGGCTGAGCTTATAAACTGACCAGTTTAGCCGCGCCGAGCCAAGAAGTGCTGTACGCCATCAGAGGCCGTACCGCACGACTCGGCACAGTTAAAGTTCAGCTTATAACCCAAGTTGAGGTTAGCTGTGCCCAACGGCGGATTAACCCATGGGCCAATTGGGCAATGGCCCTGGGCCCTGTGCTTGTCGGCTAGTGAGGAGGAGGCCCCGCGCCTTTCGTTACGTAAGGCACGCGGCCTCTTCATCTGTAAAAATTGTTCTCTTTTCATACGACACCTGCGGGCCCCGCTAATCTGCTTTATTCCTTGTAATCTGTATATTGTGTTTAGCACTGTAATAGTTACTTGTACATGTAACTGTCTTGTAGTTTCTATGACGTTCTTACAGGACACAAGAAATTTCAAATTCTGCAGTAATTTTGTAATCTAGTTAATAGATTCATGGAGCCCCGTGGGACACATTCACCCAGGGCCTCGCTTTACCTTAATCCGTCCCTGGTTGTGCCGTGTCGACACATGCGCTACTCTACCTGATGAGAAACACGTTAGAGAAACACGAGATTAACGTTGCAATCAGGAAGGAGATAATTGTTTTCTCAACAGTTTGGAACAAATTTTCAATTTTTCAGAAAATTAAGAAAATTTCTAGCTACCTTCAATGTACCATTAGTACCAAATTATCGATCAGAGATTTTTACAAATGTTAACGAAATACACAATTATAATACGCAACAATCTCAATATAATTTCACCGTACCAAAACCAAACACAAACTTTCTGAAAAATTCGTTCGGCTATAAAGGCTCTTTGGTTTCGAACAGTTTATCAGATGAAATCAAGGCATCTGAAACCTTGTGAAATGTTAAGAATAAAATTAAGTTACTTCCTGGGATTTAACGAAAATCTTTTGCATGTAAAGTTGTATATAATTTTTAGGCAGGGATTCATTCATTCATTCATTCATTCATTCATTTATATTAGATCTACTTGGTAAAGTAAGATTTCTTTTATAAACCACGGACTGTTGGAAGAACACCAGTATTTTATTTTGAAATATTGAAATAGTACCGTGTTTAAATAAAGTATGAGTATAAGAGTACGAGAGTAAACACTGGTTTGGAGTTTTTTCTTGTACTTTTGGGAAATTAAAGACAGAGAGCATCACGGCACGGCACGGCACGGCTTTATGAACCCAAACTGCGCCGAGCCGAACTAATAAAATATGCCAGCATGTCTCCGCACCGCACAGATAGTAAACTAGGCCTTAAGGTCAAACCTTCTCACCTCTCTCTTGTTCTGAATGAATACTTCCCAGACACGTTCCGCGGCGGCGGTTAATAAAGCAATACTGTGGCTAAGATCTTGACGGCCTAAAAGGAAAATATAAAAGAAATTGAAATTCTGCATGGAATTTCTACTTCTTAAACATCGGGTTGGATGTAACTATAGGCTTATACAGGGTGCAGAAACTTCCATCAGTACAGACACGGATACGGACACCAACCAAGACATTGAGAACGAAATGGACAAAAATAGGTACGCCTGCGCGTACAAGTATCTACCGAGTAATGGGTCTCGCGAGCTGCGATTGAATAGGACATGAGTTGCAACTAGAAAAATGTTAGTTCTGCGAATAGAGCATTTATACTCGGGAAATGACAGTAAAATTGCTCACAAAGAAGTGATCGATATTGACAGACTGGGCTTGGAATGTACACCGGGAACTGTCAGTGGACTAACACTGGCACTGGCACTAACAATGACACTGACACTATTACTTCCAATACCACTACCACTAAGACTATCACTACTACTGCCACTATCACTGTAACTATCACTATCACTATCACTATCACTGTAACTATCACTATCACTATCACTATCACTGACACTGACACTGACACTGACACTGACACTGACACTGACACCGACACTGACACTGACACTGGCACTGGCACGGACACTGGCACGGACACTGACATTGGCTCGGACACTGACACTACCACTAACGCTAACCGTAACCCTAATCCTGACTCCGGTGCTCGTCGAGTTAAAGACCTAGGCTTTGGTCCTGGCACTAACTCTGACGTTTACAAAGAAGTGGACGCAGACTTTGGCCATAACAACGATAAATACAGACAGAAACATGGACAGATTCACCTTACCTGGTGTCGACTCTGTGACTTGTTCGCCAAATTTTGGACCGTCTATAACATCAGTGGACTCTGGCAGTATTGCTCCGGTCATAATCAACAGCCAATAGCAAAGACCAGCGATGAAGTCCGCGTCATTGTTGACGGAAGAAAACACAATGCGGTAGTTAGCAGTCAGCATATGGAGAAACTCCAGCATTATGGTGAAGTCTGAAGTACAAATCATAAGACTAAATGACTGTAAGGTTTGGTGTATTTACACTAGCGAAGACTTCTGGAGAAAAAAGGGTTAATTTTGGGAAATGGTTCGTTCACAAAATTTCTCCCGGACAGGGAATATGTCCATGGGATGTGTTTCATTATTACAACTCGCACACCACCCGACTAAGGACAGTGGAAGGGGTCTCAGCCTACTACGGGCTCCCAGCATCCCGCCAGGTAAGGCCGCAACAGACATTGCACTATTATTATTATTATTACAACTCGCACACCACCCAACTAAGGACAGTGGAAGGGGTCTAAGCCTGCTACGGGCTCCCAGCATCCCGCCAGGTAAGGCCGCAACAGACATTGTACATTTCAGGGAACTTGTGGGGAAAGGAAATTTTACCATTAAAATGGATTTTAGGAAACACCCACGGGGCCAGCCCTTACTCGCCCAACTTATCCAGTCAGGAAGGAGTAAGGGATATACAGCCCTCTAAAGTCCCTGAAAGTACTCCCCGATGCGTATATCCAGTTTGACCTTAACAGTACCCTGTTGTACTTCCAACCAATTAAGGTCAGTTTAGGCGTGCCACTGCAAGGGTTAAGTCTGAATATTGTTTTATTCTTAGACTAGTACAGATCTGTTTCAGCAATTAAGGCTGGTTCATCCTCAACCAACTAAGGTCAGGGGCATCAGCCTGCTATACAGATTTTCTTCTAGTCCTTGGGCTAACAGGGCAGGTTTGCCAACACCTGAAGGTAGTGTACTTGCAGCTGCCAGCCAATTAAGGCAAGCTGAGGCTTTCGGCTACCTGTCTACCCAGCTGGCAAGGGAGGGGCGCCACTCCCTAGGTCATTTCATCAAAGCCTGCTCGTTTTATGGAGGTCACTGGCTCCGAGTCAATGCCCTGCCTACCTATTTCTGGTTTTATCTCGGAGTTTCCTTCTCCTAGATAAGTTGCCATCCAAGGCTAAAGAGTCTTATCTACCCTTGGTTAAGGGGTTGCTGGCACTTGCCAAAGGTGCCACCCCGGACTCTGGTAGGCGGGAGCGTCCACATTCCCGTAGTAGGCTGAAGCTGTGCTTGTCCTACTCCAGTGCCTAAATTATTATTATTATTATTATTATTATTATTATTATTATTATTATTATTATTATTATTATTATTACTACGACTCGCACACCACCCAACTAAGGACAGTGGAAGGGGTCTCAGCCTGCTACGGGCTCCCAGCATCCGGCGAGGTAAGGCCGCAACAGACATTGCACATTATTATTATTATTATTATTGTTATTATTATTCATATATTTGACTGTATGTATACTTGTCCAAACACCGGGTCCCCACCGGGGTCCAAGAGTGAGAGGGCTCTAGAAGTCTATTTTCCAGTTGGACCAATTTTCATGTTCTTATAGATAATGTTTTTCTAAGTATATGTGCAGTACCAATGAGAGTAATCTTCTGCAGTTCTTGAAGCTTGCTATTTCCCGGAATTCTCTCGACATTCCTACTAGTTCCCTTTCGGATCATTCCTAGAGCGCCCATGATGACTGGTATCGTTGTTGCGTTTAGATGCCACATCCTGGTGATCTCAATTTCCAGGTCTTTATATTTCTGAAGTTTATCATATTCTTTAGTCGAAATGTTGCTATCACAGGGAACTGCCATGTCAATAATTTGACATGTCCTTGCTTTGAAGTCTTTGATAACAATGTCTGGTTTATTGGCCGTGGTGGTACGGTCTGTGTGAACTGTGAAGTCCCAAAGAATTGTCACATCTTTTCCATTGGTGACCTCTACAGGATGATGTTCGTACCATTTCTCAGGGACTTTGATGTTGTAATGCTTGCACACATTCCAGTGGATGTATTGGCCTAAACGATCATGGCGAGCCTTATATTCTTTAGATGCTAATATAGGACAGCCAGCTATGAGATGATCTACTGACTCATCTGACTTTTTGCAGATGCGGCAAAGAGGGTCTGTACCGTCGTTAACTATCTTAGATCTATAGACGTTTGTCGGGAGGCTCTGATCTTGGGCTGAGATCAAGAGACCCTCGGTTTCCGCTTTAAGACCTGACCCTTGAAGCCAACGATGTGTGGATTTACTGTCAACATCAGCTTCTTCTAGTCTTTGTAGGTATTTGCCGTGCAGTGGTTTATTTCTCCATGTTTCCTTAAGAGCATTTAGACAAGCCTTTTTTGCCCGTTCTTTCAGCGTTTTGGCAGCAGCTGTTGGTTTAAACACGGAGCGACGCTATAAAATGGTAAGCTCCTCCCACATTTCTGGCTTCGTATGGCGGTTGCATGTTTCAAAATGGCGGACACTTTGAAGCGTGACTGAAGTGGACAACGTAGAGCTCCACAAGCGTGTCCTAGAGCCTAAAGCTTACGGAAATACTTTTAAAATGTGTTTTTAAAATACAGCTAAACAATATATAAAGAAATAAATGGCTGAACATGCCACATTTACTGATTTTTCTGGTTGTTATACGTCGTATTATAATCATTCGAGACGTACTGCGAATCTTCATTCACTTATAGTCATCCTACCCGCGCAGTGTTTGGGCACGATTCACATTTTATTACGTCCGCGATGTGTCATAGCCATCTGTATTCTTTTTGGCGCATACGTGAAGCCTGTAATATAAATATAAACAAAAACTGGCGCTACTTTCAAATTCATTTGTGACAAATATGCTCGGTTGCTCTCATCCAACAACTCGGACTTCTACCTCTGCGCAAAGCACAACTCCGCTTTCTACGGGGCTTGGCAAGTATGATCGCAATAAAGCCTACTACTAGAAGAATAAAAGTGCAATTAAAGAGAGCAAGGCCTACTACGGCTTCAAAATGGAAGTGAAACACGATGAGGAGGGGCGCTTGGTAGAAGTACGTAAAAAGATCAACACCGTGAGGAATCAGTTTCTGTCCAACGGAAAACCGGCAGGAAATATTGAAGTGATGGAATTGCTCTTGGATTGTTGGCTCAGTCAAAACAGTTCAAATGGCCAACAGGCGCAAAATACTATCCAGGCAGCAACGTCGTTGCAAACAAATTCATCTCCTATATTCTCCTCAACTGAACTTGATATTCGTCCACCGGAAATTAGTCTGAAGTCAATTGACCAATAACATGCGACCTTTCCTCAATCATAATTGACAGGCTGAGAAACTCAGCCTCTTCTTATGCGATCGCTCCGTGTTTAAGTTGATCTTCTTCTACTGTTGGTTGCACATCATACCGATGTTTCAGTTTTCTACTCAAGGTTATTATGGAATTCTTCTTTTTAGATTTCTCATACTTCAACACGGCTTGTAGCATGGGATCTGTTGTTGTTTTTATTATTATTATTATTATTATTATTATTATTATTATTATTATTATTATTATTATTATTGAGGAAAATCAGCTCATACGAGCCAATGAGGTCGTTTAGCCCAAATTGCCATATTATGCCAAAGTGGGCACATGTTATTATTATTATTATTATTATTATTATTATTATTTTCTTCTCCGCACGGTTTGCTGTGGATCCAGTATTCATCGGTGCCAGCTGTCTACAACCAGTAGACTAAGGTGGCACTGTTATAACTAGTTTTCTGGCACTCTTCTTAAAATTCTTGCTGTTCCAAGAAGTGTCGTTTTCTGGATACCCTCAACGTTCACTGTTATTCCAATCCTCTCAATCCATTGTTCAAACTTTATGCTTACACAGCCCAAGGCTCCAACGACAACTGGAATTACTTCTACTTTTCTCATTGACCACAGGTTCTTAATCTCTCGTTTCAATGCTTGATACTTTTCTATCTTTTCTGCTTCTTTCTCACCAATTCTGTTGTCTCATGGTATGGCTACATCAATTACTGCACATTTCTTTTCTGCTTTGTCTACTACTACTATATCTGGCTTATTATTATTATTGGGCAAAATACACATCCAATAGCTAAATAAGCTAAATTACAACGTGTTTTATACATAAAGAATATAGTTATTACACTACAGTTTTAACATCATTCAAATCACATGATAAAATATACGTAGCTACATGTGCGAATAAAATTTCTAAGAAAACTTTAAAACTATCATCTCATATAACTTCAATCTAAACTCTAATTTACTTTATCTAAACTTAAATTACACGTATCAAAGCCATATACAATCGGACTGTTTTTAAAACGTTCTGATTTATATTTAAAATTGTAGTACTTTTGCAGGATTTGGACAACTGACCTACTTTAACCAACTAACCTTGATGTTCAGTTGGGTGTAGTACGATCCCATGAACAAGATTGCGCCGACTTGATTTTTAGGGACCTCAAGATCTATGACATCATCCTTTCAGTCAAAATGATACTGTAAAATTGTAAAAACCTAACGAAAGTGCTCTTCGATTCGTTTTTAATGAAAAACAAACGCCCTACTGCGAATTACTTAGTAAGATAGAGTTGCTATCACTTGCCAATCAAAGACTTGTAAAAATCGTCTGTACAGTTTTTACAGCTATTGGCACTGAACAT
Source organism: Heliopora coerulea (assembly GCA_030142905.1). Classification (NCBI taxonomy): domain Eukaryota; kingdom Metazoa; phylum Cnidaria; class Anthozoa; order Scleralcyonacea; family Helioporidae; genus Heliopora; species Heliopora coerulea. The sequence continues at coordinate 1,495,232 of JASJOG010000041.1, read as the reverse complement.
GCTCCTACAAGTATAAAAGAGCTAATAAAGTTCAGAAATTCCAAATATGATCTGAGGGGAAACCATATTTTAAAACTGCCAAAGGCCAATACTTTTACTTATGGCTTGAAATCATACCGTTACTTTGCGCCAAAATTGTGGAATTTTATACCAGACACACATAGAACTGTCAGAACATTTCAGGTTTTTAAAAATAGTATTAAGAAACTTGACTTATCAGACTTTTTATAACTCATTTTTATTGGTGTATACATAAGACACCGTCCTATTTTCATAATTAATGATTTACTTGTGATTATATTAATTTTACTTTATCTTAAATTGTGGAATACCTGTAAATTAGCTAGCGTGTCACTGAAGACTTTGTCGCGATGTCACACCTAATTTAGCTAAGTGTATGACACATTAAACATATTTTATCTTATCTTTTATCTTATGCAAAACAAAGAGAATGAATAATTTTTATTTTCCGGTGCATTCTCAACTCCGTCTTCGTTCTGCATAAAACGTTACCCAGACCATTTTCACGTCTTCAGGACGACGTCAGCTCTCGGAGTGAAAAGAGCAGTTCGTCAAGATTAAATTCAACCAGAGACTACAGTCGTTTTAGGAGATCTGGAACGTTTTAGGTGTCATAAAACAAGTCACAAGTATCAAGCATGGTGGTCAATAAACCGTGGTCTCTTTAAATGCCGCAATTTTAAATGGCGTCGTCGTTCAAGTTGACGTGGTAGATATTAAGGTCCCTCTTATCCATGTGCGAAGAACGAGTTGGTTTACTTACTTACTTACTTACTTACAGCATTTATTTAAACACGATTAAAAATTCAGCAAAGTTGATGTGGTCGTATACATAACAATAGAATTAAACTTCCTAACTAATCACAATAAAGCTAATATAAGAATTCTACATATTTACAACAATAAGAAATTCTACACAATATATCACTATAATATATGTGGCTTAAAAATACACTTAAGTGACTTTTTAAAAGTGTCAATATTATGAATTGATCTCATTTGGTTTTCTAGGGCATTCCACCGAATAATTGACTTGTATGAGCATGATTTCCTAACCATATCAGTGTTAGACCTGGGTAACTTAAAGGTCATTTTCCTCCTGAGATCATAGCTAGTTACATACTTTTCAAAAAGACAATTCATAGGACATGGTAAAAGATGATAATAAGCCTGATACGCTAAAATTAATAATCGTTTCTCATACATAATCTCTAAGGTATTCCATTTTGCTGTGGCAAGAACGTCCTTGCCTGGCGTCCACCAATCCAATTTAAATATTATTTTTGCCGCTCTGACATGTATAGATTCCAGGTTAGAAAAAAGTACTTGACCACAAGAGCCCCAAACTAACATACCATACGTAACAGAGGGCAAAATAACCCCAAAACAGAAATCAGTTCTCGCCTGTCTAGGCAGGAAGTACAATGATTTAAGTAAGTTCAACTTCTGCGTAAACGACTTCGCTAGTTCCGAAACATGATGATCCCATTTAAGAGCATTGTCTATCTGGACACCTAAACATCTTGTAGAAACAACCTCCTCGATAACATAATCACCCATCTTAATAGCTTGTTTTGGCCCAATCAATTGCCTTCGTCCACTGAGCAGCATATACTCCGTCTTGGTAGGATGGGGAGTGAGACAATTCTCACAACACCATGTATATAACCTCGCTAGGACTTCATTTAACTTGGAAGCCACCAGATCATAAGTCGGAGCCGACACATAAACGGTGGTATCGTCTGCATACATGTGAAGCTGTGGGTCGCCATCTATTCCCTCAGTGATATTGGGCAGATCATTGCAAAAGAGGGAAAACAGGGTGGGGCCAAGCACAGACCCCTGTGGCACACCAAAAGTGACTGGCATAGCTTGAGATTGACGCCCATTAATCGTTGTCACTTGCGTTCTTCCAGAGAGATAATCCCTTATCCAACACCATAAGTCCCCAGCTACACCAAGACTGAAGTTTTCGGAGTAGAACGGAGTGGGGAATCGCATCAAACGCCTTTCGAAAGTCTACGAAAACCACACCTACAACATATTTCTTGTAAAGCGCTCGTCTCCAGTCCTCCGTTATCTTCACTAGCAACAGTTTAGTGGAATGACCTTTTTTATACGCCCACTGGTGAGAATTCCCAAGTCCCTGTCCAGTGACATGCGTGGTAATAGTTGACGCCACCATAGACTCCATCAATTTTCCTGGCACATTTAGAAGCGAAATAGGCCTATAATTATGCTTATCAGTTTCATCGTCACTTTTATAGAGTGCTGAAATGTTTGCAGCCTTCCATGTAGCCGGTACAGTGTTGCAGGTGGCGCTTATATTAAACACAGACAACAAGGATGGAATAATTGAATCACCAGCGAACTTTAAAAGTTTTGGAGCAATACTGTCGGGTCCAGAGGCTTTGTCGGCTTTCAATTTAGCCATCGAGCTAACAATACCCTCATACGATAAATTTATGCTCATAATACAAGGCGCGACGATAGAAACATGAACGTTACTTTGAGTCAAATCAGTATTCGGCAGTTCGTTGGCCAGTTTTTCGCCAATAGTTGAAAAATGCTCATTAAGTATGTTTGCCTTGTCCAGGTCGGATGTAACAACTTTTCCGTCCGCATTTCTGATCCCTAATATTGGGGCAATTGATTTGCCGTTTGTCGCATTTTTTACCAGTCTCCAGTAGGATTTACAATCTTTCACTTCATTGAACAGTTCCAAATAGTACTTGCTCTTAGAGAGCCTCACTTCCTTGGTCACTCTATTCCGCAATTCCCGATACTCAGCCCACAGATTCGGATCACCCAAACGTTGTGCCTTTTTAAGTGTTTTAAAGCGTTTATTCATCAAATGCCGTATTTGCGGTGTTATCCAAGGTACCGAGACACTCCTAATTTTAACTTCCCTGTAAGGCGCGTGCACCTGACAGATATCATTGAATATGTGTGACCACGCCCAATAGCAGTCGTCCGGATCATTAAATACGGGACAGACTGACCAAGGTGCATTCTCGACATCCTTCACAAAAGCTGCCCGGTCAAATCTCTTGAAGGTGCGGGCTCTGACAATTTTTGGAGGCGGCCTTTTTATTTTGGACCATATTGTAGCAAGAACCAGCTTATGATCTGAGATTCCCAACTCAGTTGTTTTAATAACTCCCTTGATAATCTCCGGCTTACTAGTAATAACCAAGTCGATCAGGGTTTGTGTGTCACTTGTAACCCTTGTTGGCTGGTTCCTATCGTTCATCACACAATAGTTAAATTGCTGCAATATGTCTTGTAATTTCCTGCCGGCATATGATTTAACATCCTCGTAGCTACGAAAATAGTCCGAATTGAAATCGCCGACGAGCAACACATTCCTATGCTTAAGCCACACTTTCTCCAGACAATCATAAAATCGGCTGTAGAACTGGAAGTCAGAAGGAGGTCGATAACAATTTCCTAAAATCAACGCAGACGAATTTTGCATAATTTTAATCCAAATCAATTCAATATCAGGAGGCTCCAGGGATTCGAGTCTTGAATAACAAATATGGCTCGCAATGTAAATCAAACAGCCACCTCCGTCCTGACCCGTATTTCTATCCCTTCAAACAATCTTGTAATTATCCACATGTAATTGCTTGTCCGATATGCTCCCGTCCAAGAAGGTTTCAGTTATTGCTAGAATGTCGAAGCGACACACTTTAAGTAATAGTCTGATTTCATCCATCTTATTCCTCAAGCTTCGAACATTCAATTGTGCTATACTTAAATTATTCGAGCCACAGTTGACCCCACTCGCAAAGTTCAATAAATAATCTTCACCTTCCGCAAATATGCCTTGCCATCCAGGGTTTAGCTCAATATCACCAGAGAGCAAAAGTATCCGTCTAGTAGCCACCGAGTTTTCATAGTACGAAGCTCTGCTTGAACTCCAGGAACCCTTGAGTCTACAAAAACTGCCAGAAGCCGCCGACTTGAAATTGAAGTCGCCGCCAAAAGTACGGAGACAAATATCGCCCTCAGTTGCAGTATTTAGTGTTTCTGGTACAAACAAAGCAATGTACCGATAAAGAGGATACTTAACTGCATTATGGATGATATTTAGGTGCATTAAAGCTAAGCCAAAAAGCAGAAAACTTCTTAAAACCTTGGAGCTACGGCAAAGCGTGACCGCCATTATAACGTGACCAGCAACACCGACCCCTAGTAGAAGACAATTAGACAAGTGCTGTTTACAGTGACTCAAAATATTCAGTTCAAGGCAGTTGCTATTCTGACCCCTTATACTTGAGGGCTTGCTCCAAACCAAAGTTTATTTGCAAGCTCCCATCACGATTTTCCCGTAGTCCGTCAGTATTCTTGTCAAGTATAATCCTGTACAAAGGACGATGCTAAGCTTTCCAACAAGGATAAAATAATAAAGTACACACTGTACACAACTTCCTTAATATATCCCTTCGCTATCTATCTTACCTATAAGTTCTTTCAACTGTCGCGATAACTGATAAAGAATCACTCTATTCAGCGAGGAAAACACGTCATCCTTGGATACAAAATGATCTATGAAAGTGATGAACAGTGAGTAGAAAGGATAAAAGTAAGTAAAAAACAGCACGAACAAAATCAAGATATCTCACATGCCATGACCAGATAATTTTAAATATACCTTTAACTGCGTTTATCACAGAAATGATGAAGTTGAAAATAGGTTTATATCCCAGATTAAAGTGGTCTGCAAGAGTTAAAAAAAAATACAAATGGATATTGAAGTTAAGTTTGATTTTTTCTTTTTCTAATTTTTTACTTCGTTTCATATGAGAAGATGGCAATTCCTTTCCTTACAGCTGAAAGAACTTGCAACAGGAGCATCTTAGTGTTTGCCTTTAAAACATTCAAATTCCGGTCAACAATGAAGAGCAATGCTTTTTTGCGGAACCTTTTCATGGAAAGGGTCGTGCTTTTCACAGAAAGTAAAGAGCAGATATACGTAACAGACAATACCTTGCCAAAGTTTGTCCACAACTCTAGCCGTGAAACCAAAAATGCACGCCATTACTTTGCCGGGATTCGCAAGCAGATTGCCGGCTAGTAAATATTCCATTTGGGAATGGAGCACTTCTGTTTGGAACTCTGTCACTTGATGCAGCTTGCTAGACACCGGAAAACTCTACGAATGGGAAATATTTCGTTGGATTGTGACGCATATACAAGATAAAACATATTCCAGAGAGGAACATATTGAAAACTCACAATACGAGTCAAACTCGAAACGCAAGTTGAATTTTGAGGTATCGTATTCTGAGTTTTCAAATGTTGTATTCTTAGTTTCCAAAAGTTGAAAACTCAGAATTCGTATTTTGAGTTTTCAAGATGTTCCTCTTCGGAATATGTTTTATCTTGTATTTTTTCAAGCTGTCGTCGAGCTTTGGCTTGTGACACAAAAAGACAAAAAGAACGCCAGGCAGGTAGGCAGTGAAATGAGATAGATTAACAGGAAGTCAAGACATTTAGGCAAATAAATACTCAAAAAGAGAGAGTAGATAGGAGGGAAGACAGACAGAAAGATGATGCTAATTAAACTTAGACGGCAGACAAACATGCAGATAAACAGAGAAACAGGAAAACACTCACAGAAACAGAGAGATAGAACGAGACTGAGCCACGGAGCGCACAAATGTAAGAATGAACATGAAATCATCAAGAAAGTTGCACATCCAACTACAGATGTTTACCTCAAGAACCATATCCAGAAGGTTCATAGCTTTCACTAAAGGAAGCGTGGTCAATGCATCGGTGATGAGAACACGAATAAATCCCATGATGAGCCTTTTAGCTGGATGGCGGGTTAACGACTCCTTCTCGTCATGACAAAGAACAACACTTCCCCTTGGTTTGTTCTGGGTTAAAATCTAGAGGAGACGGAGAGGAAAACATTAAGAGAGTTACGAAGAGAGGAACGGCTACATGATCAAATTTCCAACGAAGTCGAGTGAAGAATCAGACATGGCTTGACGCTACTCTGACTTGAAATGTTTTGAATGTAGTTCACGAAACTACCATTGATGACCCAACGTTTTGAAACTCCGGGGTAGCGTCTTCATCAGGAGCGCTTGTTCTGAGGAGGATGTCTGTATTTATCCTCACAGAGCTCCTGCTGACGTTATCCATTAACTCTTTCCACAGGGGAGCTCCCTCATTGACGAGAAAAATAGTCTATACCCAAGCAATCTGGGGTCAAATAGAAAATTTTTTACCTTAGCGATCGCGATCGCTAAGATCGATGTGGTCTATGGGATCGCTGAGTTCACAGTTCCCATATGATCGATGCGATCGTCGCGATCACAGCGATTATATGAAAAAACTAGGCCTAAGGAATGCGCTTGGCGAACGTTCATATTTAATCCGTTACACCTCTACGCTCCCACATGCGTAACATATATGTAAGGATTATCTTGTTTGATATATATTAAAACATTTTATCATATGGCTAGAAATACTTCCGGTGAAATGGAGCGTTCTGATTGGCTGAGACGCTCTAACCGCCATTCATTACTTTCCCGTAATGGACCGGTCCATTACGGGTTCTGGTTTGCATCAGCAAATGTTTAGATCTTTTTTTTTGCCGAAGACTACGTGTTTTTTATTTATTCGTCTACTTTTCTGATTAATGTCATCGAGGAAAAGTTTTAACCCAGTCGTAAGCAGTTCGTTTTTTATTAATCCTTGGTAAAACTTAGCTGAATCTCGTTCTTTTGGCTTTAGAGTAACTGGGAAATTTTCCCGCCAAAACTTGCCGGTCTGTAGGAAAAACCTGCTGCATGAAATAATCCCACTTTATTGGCATTGTTTTTATTTAAATGTCTAATTTATTGGTTTTAACTCGGGAACTCACAGCAAATTGATCTTTCTTTGTGTTCTGTGCCTACAAAAGCGCCTAACGACTAACTCTTTGTCACGCTATACGAATGCCATATGTTTTTGCCAGACTGAGTATATTTTGCTTGTTTAAAACAAGCCATATAATAAACCTTTTATTAACCTCGTCCGCTTGGTCATTACTGGAAAATATCAGACCGGGGTCTGGTATTTTCCCGTAATGACAACGCTCTCGGTTAATAAGAAGCTAACAGTGGCTTTGCCAACATGGGCTCGTTTACCCAATGTGATTGTGCGTTATGATGTATCTGTATAACTCATTGAAGTTTTCCGGTCGTATTGCTTCGTTAGTGAGGGAATCGAAAATAGGACTTCTGGCTTAGAGACAACATTACATACCCCAGGATTAACAACTGTATACGACGATCGTATTGTATCCTTGGACCTATAACAATACCCCTCTGCCCACTGATGCTGGGTGAAATAATTATGGTTCTTTATTCATTATCCCCAAGTGTCACCAACCTGTAGAGCTAACCCCTCCGTCGAAACAATTCTAAGTTGTTTTCCTTGAGGGAATACCACTGCCACCAAATGCTCAACGAAGTCTTGGCTCAACGAAACCGATGAAAATTGGTCGACGTTGTGGTAAAGAAACGTGAGAAACTGCACCACAGTGACTGGGTATTCTTCGAGCCACGATCCCGGCTCACAGGCCTCCCATTCCTGTGAGGAGAGAAACACACGAAACCTGCATTGTAAAGATGACAAAAGCACACACAACGAAGCACTCAAAAGTTCAGCAGAACAGCAGCATGGTGTCCACCTCTACAGACGGAGACTCAAAACTGGCAGTACGAAAATCCCACTATCATATTCATGTCTTAGACTTCAGAGATGGAAGAATTGTAATGAGATGACCCCCCTCGAAAAAGCCCTATGGTTTCCGAAGGTCTCCTCGCCATTATATTTGTATTTATTATCATTTTTTTTTTCACTAATGTAACGACTTGGTGAATTAAACTAAACTTCAAATCTTTGTACAAGTTATATATGGTGTCTCAACAACTTTAAGCAAACTTCAATAAACTCTAGTTCATTCCCACGTTCACCGAACGTGAATTCATTGACTTTCATTCGTAGGGTTACCTTAAGAGTGAAGTGTATTGTAGAAAAGCTGCAACACTCAACACTCAAACAGCTCAGGGAAAAAACCAAAGGAACGTGCGAAGCCATTTCAGGGTGCAAGTTAGTAAGCGTGCAACGAAGCGGATTACTTAGTCAATGATGGCAACGTTGAACATTTCGAACATTTCAGGGTTCTTGTTAAGAGCTGGTAATCGGTTTATTTTTCCCGCCTGTTCAAGAAAATGTTACGGGCTACTTTTCCGTAATATCTACTGAAATTATCTACCCAAGGTCGTTTGTTCAAAATCTATTGTATTTGAAAGAGATCTGGCTTGCTTTAAATACATTCCTTTCATCAAATATTGCGAAGGTTTGTATCTGACGTTATTGCTTTGAGAATCCATCATTTGCTGAAAAAATTACCTTGCCAACAATTATTTGGAAGAAAAAAGGTAAACACAATTTTAAGTACCTGAGAAAGGTTGGCCTGAGGCGTGTGCAAAAACACTTTGAATTGCTGTACCCCAGGAGCTCCCTGGGGCTTCGCCCTTCATCCTACGCGGCCCCCCACACTTCCGACGTAGAGGCAACTAACTTCGTAAACAGATTTTTTTTTTTAGCTTTTCCTCTCCTCTAAAAAAACTTAACAAGAACCCTGCACATGGGCTTATTTATCAACGTTCACAAATTGCTTCTCTGCACACCATATACTCATTGTGTATGCCTGAACTATAGTACAATAAATATATTACAAAGTGCGCCTTGCACGTGTAGGTCATTTTCTTTGTGTACGTCTGAACTATCGTGCAATAAACATGCTATAAAGTGCGTCTTGCACCTGAGTAGAACATTCCTTTGTTCACCTTCGTATACTGTTAAGGCATACACTACAGTACAACGTATATATAACGTGCGTGTTGTACCGGAGTAGGACATTCCTTTGTTGACCTTCGTATGCCGTGTATGCTTGAACTATAGTAAAATAAATATGATATGAAGTGCGTCTAGCACCAGAGCACGACATTCCTTTGCTTATCTTCGTATATTGCGTACGCCTGAGCTATTGCACAATAAAGCATTATGAAGTGCGTCTAGCCTCAGTGTAGGACATTGCTTTGTTGACCTTCGTATAATGTGTATACGTGAACTATAGTATAATAAATATGTTATAAAGTGAGTGCGTGAAGTACCCGGTTAGGACCATTGAACTCTAAAAAGACTGGAACGATTTGAAGCCAACATGGAAGCTGACATGTAAGTCAATCTGCAGGTCATCCCAGTCCCCTATGCGATAAAACACGCAACCTATTGCGAAAAACGTAACATAAATTTCGAACTTTTTGACAGTTTTCTTTTTTATCCTTAGTAAGCAGAGGACGGTGTCGATAGGACTGAGTATTTGTCAGAATTAACTGTTCATGAAAAGTAAAGGTTCAATACAACTTTTTCCCACGCGTGTTTTTGATCTACATGGCTGCCCCCATGTCAGCTTCATTCAATCGTGAAGTCTTGTACAACGAGGTATCGTTCCAGTCTTTTTAGAATACAATGGGTAGGACAATCCTTTCCTCACCTTCGTATACTGAGTATGCCTTAACTAGAGTACAATAAATGTATTATAAAGTGGGGGTTGTACTTGAATAGGATATTTCTTTATTGGCATTCACGTCTCTCAGTGTTTCCACTGTCTCCCCTTGACACTCACCTTGCCACACACCATCCTTGCCATGCTTAGTAGCACGGAGGCCGCTTCTGCACAGTGGATCGCGTGCTTCTCCGGTCCCATAGGTGACGAGGGAGGACTGGAATCTGATGAGGCACTGGAGATCCAGAAAACATGATAAAGGCTGTCCCAGTCAAACTGCTTTCCAGCGTCAACGTCTGAAAATTATACTCCCAGTATACATAAATACAATCCACCTTCAAAAGAATCTTATCCGAGTTAGGGCAGACAAGAGAAAGTATCGTATTTACTCGATTAAGCGGCACGGGGGTCTTTAAACTTTTATCGTTTCGGATACGGCGCTTATTTGGGGCCGGTATTCATTTGAGGGCGGCGCTCTTTAAAAAGTTATATCAATTGTAAACGACTACAAGCAAATGTCAATAACTGAAAAGCATTGTAATAAAAAAAATAAATTTCCGAGGCTGGTTTAGATTGAGTTTTACCGCACTTGTTTTTTAGTTTGGCTCCTCAAACAATTCAGTCTGACAATGCTTCCATTAAGCGCCGCATTGTGACATGTTTGAGGAAGTTGATCGTCCATCTTCAGATGACCGCCGCTAAGGCTGTCGAAACGTCAGTCACTTCAACCAACAGTCTTTCTCAAGACTACACTAACCTGGACGATCAACTTCCTCAAACATGTCACGATTCTCCCAGGTTCAAACCATTTACTTTAAAGCGCCGCATTGTTGTGAATAAATGCGGCGCTTATTCGGGGGTGGCGCTAAGTCGAGGGAGGCGCTTAATCGAGTAAATACGGTACTGAAACATTTATGCAGTCCCCAAGTTTGTTACTACAGTTTCCATTTTCAGAGGGTCCAGTTCCTTACTTACTCGGTCGTGTTAGCAGTAGTCAGGTGGGAGAAATATCCGGTGTCGTTATACCACTAAAAGCAAAATTCGGAACTAACGCTTGAAAAGTCGCGTTTCTCAAGTTGATTTTTCCAAACAGCTGGAAGAAAATTACATACCCCACACTTGTATGCGAGTGAACTTTACTGCGTGAAATTCATTCAAGTGTCGATAAGTTTACTACATTTATAATATTTCACAGATTGGATAGGACAGATCTTATTGCGATCGAAACGTTATGCCCACAAACCCAACAAACGCAACGATTTCTTTCGCTTACGTTGGGTATAGGATTCTATATGTTCGCTGGAGTGCCGGTGAACATGACTACAGGTGACTCCCGATAACTTGAACCTTCGGGGAAAATCGAAAAGGTTCGAGTTATCGGGAGTTCGAAACGTCATCAAATGGGCGAAAGAAAGAAAGCCCTTATTTACACTGGATAACCCTATCAGCTACATAAGCTGTTCTCCCTAGAGATCCAGTAAGGGCCACCCCTCTTGGGGTCCACTGTTACTACAGAAGGAAACCAGAATACCCGGAGAAAACTTGCGATGCTTGGTAGAGACAAACTGGACAACAATCTTCTCACATGTGACCGAGGTAACTTTAATCAGATAACTGCACGGAGCCAGAATAGAACCCTAGTCAGTGGTGAAAGACACGTGCACTACCACTGCGCCACCAGCACCCCGCGAATGAATGCATGCTGCTCAATTTGATTCAAGGTAAATCAAATGTTCTGACTTATGTTTTGACGTACTTTATTAACAGATGAGGTTCGAGTTATCGAGGGGAAGATTACAAAGAAATAGGGAAAACAATTTCACTTCGAGTTAGCAGGATGTTTGAGTAATCGAGGGTTCGAGTCACCGAGTGTAAAATAACAGTAAAAATATGAAGCAAATCCAAGGGAAATTGATTTTGGCTCGAGTTATCGAGGGTTTGAGTTACCGGGAGTCAACTGTAGTTTATTTGCCAGTAATTTGCTTGCTCAGAGTGACAATTGAACAGTTGTCACGCAACTTTTCACCAGACACGGCCGAACGTATGAATGATTCGCCGGTCGTGTTGCAAGCCATGTAATACAAAAAACACATTTCTTTCCACTGATACTTGACCTTGCTCTTGAAAAAAACCCAAACTGCATATGCTGAAGCACTAATTGGTTCTTTATTCACTTACCTGTCACTGGATGCCTGAGGAGTAGGCTGATGACAAGATGGTAAATCTCTGGCACTTCGACGTGTTTTGACAGCAGTTGATTCAATGTGACAAAACCAGGAACGTTAACTGCGTTCTTGTTTACTTCACAACTGGCGTCATCACCTGATGATGCTTTCACGTTAAATCCTATACAACATACAAACAACAGCACGATCTGTCGCCGCTCAAATAGAAGAGACATAAAAGGCAGACAAGTAAGGCAAGAGATGAGGGGTGGAAGAAAGAACGAAACAAAAGATGGAAGGAACGAGGGAAGAAAGGTACTGACGAATGAGTGGGAAAAAAAGTGCGGATAAATGGGATGGGGATGATGGGATGGGATAGGATGAAGATGAAATAAGATAGACTAGGGTGAGGGTGGGGTAGATAGGATGGCGATGAGATGGATTATAATGGGGGTGAGATAGATAGGATGGAGATAGGACGGATAGGTGGGATGAGATAGGATGGAATGGATGGATGGTCGACATATTAAGCGTACAAACCAACGAACGAACGAACGAAAGAACGAAAGAACGTAAGAACGTAAGAACGAACAAACGGACGGACGGGCGGACGAACAAACCAATTAACGAACGGACAAACAAACCAATCAACGAACGAACGAACTTACGAACGAACTTACGAACGAACGAACAAACTTATGAACGGATGAACGAACAAACGTACAAACGTACAAACGAACAAAAGAACGAACGAACGAACGAACGAACGAGCGACCGAACGAACGAACGAACGTAAGAACGAACCAACGCTTCCGGGCATCAATTGAGCAGCGATCGAGAGGGAAAATGCAGGGTATAAATGCAAAAGATACCAAACGAAATAAACACTTTCCTGATCGCTTACCTGCGACTACATGGAAAGTTTTGCTTGACAACGTCTCGGTCCCTCTTAGCCATCCCCCATTACAATATCCTTCCCTGAACCTTTCTAAAGCACCGCCTTCTGACAAGATTATGACCAGAAGCCTCAAAGCACGTACGACAGTCGAACAATTTACGTTTTCCTTCATAAAAAGCATGATCCAGTCAAATCCCAGAACGTCCTGAATGTCCATGGAAAATCTAAATCAAACAAAATATATTTCTCAGTTTCTGATTTCTTTGATAAAGTACATAGTCCGTATTCCCATCCACCTATAATTATCACCCATTGTATACCTTGCAATTTTTGGTAGACTTGCCTACTTCATTACGCACTGTTTTAAATCACAACATTTTATACTAGACAATACATCGCGAAATGTGTCGTTTAGTTGATCAATCTGTTGATTTGACTGTCCTGAAAGGGAGATAAGTTATTAACATTGTCCATAACAACTTGGTGCTTTCCGTTGCTTCTTTGGCCTGGCTCCTGTCTTTCGGTGTTTCACATAGTCTTCTCTTCTGTCGTAGAGACCTCGCAGCGCATTCCCAGTCCTCTGTTAGGTACTATAACGTATTTACTTCTAACTTGAATAAGCAATCTTTTCTGATTTGCTCATCACATGTATATATGGCAGACACCTCTCTCTACTATGCCTTGTTACCTCACCAGTTCTTCAACTTACCAACGTAACTATTCTCTACATGGCTATGTGTCGGAAAATGCCTTATGTGAGCACTACAGTAGACAGACTGACAGACAGACAGGCAAAACGACCGACAGACATGGTTGCACAAGCGGGGTAGGTTGAGTAACGTAGGGCAGGGTATTTTAGAGTAGTTTGGGAATTGTGGGATAGGGTAGGATTGACAGAGTAAGAAGGGTAAGGTAAGGTACGGGTAGGGTAGAAATCGATTAAGTAGTCGATTAAGTTTGGGTAGTTCTAATAGTCGATTAAGTTTTGATCAGTAGTCGATTAAGTTTTGATCAGTGGTCGATTAAGTTTTGATTAGTGGTCGATTAAGTTTTGGTTAGTGGTCGATTAAGTTTTGATTAGTGGTCGATTAAGTTTTGGTTAGTGGTCGATTAAGTTTTGATCAGTAGTCGATTAAGTTTTGATCAGTAGTCGATTAAGTTTTGATCAGTAGTCGATTAAGTTTTGATCAGTAGTCGATTAAGTTTTGATCAGTAGTCGATTAAGTTTTGATCAGTAGTCGATTAAGTTTTGATCAGTAGTCGATTAAGTTTTGATCAGTAGTCGATTAAGTTTTGATCAGTAGTCGATTAAGTTTTGATCAGTAGTCGATTAAGTTTTGATTAGTAGTCGATTAAGTTTTGATTAGTAGTCGATTAAGTTTTGGTTAGTAGTCGATTAAGTTTTGGTTAGTAGTCGATTAAGTTTTGGTTAGTAGTCGATTAAGTTTTGATCAGTAGTCGATTAAGTTTTGATCAGTAGTCGATTAAGTTTTGATCAGTAGTCGATTAAGTTTTGATCAGTAGTCGATTAAGTTTTGATCAGTAGTCGATTAAGTTTTGATCAGTAGTCGATTAAGTTTTGATCAGTAGTCGATTACGTTTTGATCAGTAGTCGATTACGTTTTGATCAGTAGTCGATTACGTTTTGATCAGTAGTCGATTACGTTTTGATCAGTAGTCGATTACGTTTTGATCAGTAGTCGATTACGTTTTGATCAGTAGTCGATTACGTTTTGATCAGTAGTCGATTACGTTTTGATCAGTAGTCGATTACGTTTTGATCAGTAGTCGATTACGTTTTGATCAGTAGTCGATTACGTTTTGATCAGTAGTCGATTACGTTTTGATCAGTAGTCGATTACGTTTTGATCAGTAGTCGATTACGTTTTGATCAGTAGTCGATTACGTTTTGGTCAGTAGTCGATTACGTTTTGGTCAGTAGTCGATTACGTTTTGGTCAGTAGTCGATTACGTTTTGGTCAGTAGTCGATTACGTTTTGGTCAGTAGTCGATTACGTTTTGGTCAGTAGTCGATTACGTTTTGGTCAGTAGTCGATTACGTTTTGGTCAGTAGTCGATTAAGTCTTGGTCAGTAGTCGATTAAGTCTTGGTCAGTAGTCGATTAAGTCTTGGTCAGTAGTCGATTAAGTCTTGGTCAGTAGTCGATTAAGTCTTGGTCAGTAGTCGATTAAGTCTTGGTCAGTAGTCGATTAAGTCTTGGTCAGTAGTCGATTAAGTCTTGGTTACTAGTCGATTAAGTCTTGGTTAGTAGTCGATTAAGTCTTGGTTAGTAGTCGATTAAGTCTTGGTTAGTAGTCGATTAAGTCTTGGTTAGTAGTCGATTAAGTCTTGGTTAGTAGTCGATTAAGTCTTGGTTAGTAGTCGATTAAGTCTTGGTTAGTAGTCGATTAAGTCTTGGTTAGTAGTCGATTAAGTCTTGGTTAGTAGTCGATTAAGTTTTGGTTACTAGTCAATTAACTAGTCGACTGAGTTTGGTAAGGTTAGGTAGGCTAAGGCAGGTTAGTTGGCAGATCAGTTGGTAGATTACTGGAAAGTAACAGTTCAATCTGCAATCGGGCTAACTACAAACACTAACCTTTCATCTAACTGTTCTTTTGTTCCATCACCAACCAGAGATAAAAGAACTTCTATCAAAAGATTTCTCACAATTATTCGTTTTCCCATACGTTGTTCACTGGATTCAATTTTACCGTCCGTTGAAGTCATGGAGTTCTCAATCTCTGTCATGTTGATACTCCGTTCACTTTGATCCGGTGAAGTTAAACTCCAGGTGAGAAACTGTCCAAACCTGTTCAAAGGAACACAGTCATTAGGCTGGTCAAACTAGTATTTCACAAGACTGACATTCACAATTCAACTACATTACCGATAATTGTTAAGTTGATAATTCAGAAGGAGGAAAATTTTGACACTCGAGATTTTCCTCCTTCAGAATTACCAACTTAACAATTAGCGGTCGAGTGTAAATGCCATAATGTTCTATCGAATATACATTACCAATAGTTTAATACTGGTATGAATGTTGAATGCTTGGTTTACCCACTTCTCAATTTGTTGATCGACTTCTTGGTTTCTTGGTAGGTCGGTTGAACGATCAGTTGGTTGATTAGTCTGAAGTTGGTTGTTTGTTAGTCAGTTGGTCGGTTTGTCCATTGGTTGGTCGGTTAGTCGGTTGGGTTCGTTGGCTCTTAGGTCGGTTGGAGGTAGTATGGTTGGTGGATGGTAGTTAGGTTGGTTGGATGATAGTTTGGTTGGTTGGTTGTTTGGTTGGTTGGTTGTTTGGTTGTTTGGTTGGTTGGATGGTAATTTGGTTGATTGGATGGTAATTTGGTTGATTGGATGGTAATTTGGTTGGTTGAATGGTAGTTAGGTTAGTTGGATGGTAGTTAGGTTAGTTGGTTGGATGGTAGTTTGGTTTACTGGATGGTAGCTTGGTTGGTTGGATGGTTGTTTGGTTGGCTGGATGGTAGTTTAGTTGGTTGGATGGTAGTTTGGTTGGTTGGATGGTACATGTAGTTAGGTTGGTTGGATGGTAGTTTGGTTGCATGGTCGGTCGATTGGCAACTAGTTTGCATGATTGCTTGCTGGGTTGGTCTATTGGCAAAGCCATACAATCTAACAAAATATTCTGAGATGAAATGGGACTGGAAAATTAAGAATATTTATTTAACTGATGTCCTCTCACCTAACATTCAGGATAATCCTGAAATGTCAATAGTCCTAATCTCAATTCTAGTCAATAGCCCTAATCTTAATTCTAACAGTTGACGTGTTACTTCTGGTGACATTTTAACCTCTACCCCAACGATTTTTTCAAAAAAGTTATCAAGTAAATAAAACACTTGATTTTCCAGCCCCAGTCTCTACACGGTCACCTGGCCTCAGTGGTTACGTGCTAGTGCCGACCGACGGACATACCTAAGGAGATTCCTTTCATCAGTCCTATATCTCACAAGTTGCATCAGCACGTTGCAAATGACCTTGATGGTGGAAATGGCGGTTGTTTCGTCTTTCAGAACGTAAAGCAGCTTTGAAATCACGTCCAGGTCTTGCATCAATTCCACGTTCTTCGACAATTGGCTGAAAATACAACATTACAAGGAGTCAGTAATGTGCAAGATTCCAGTTTTCCTTCCTTCGAAACAATTTACAAGTGACCTTCGCAAAACCTAGCAGAAAATTACAACGACATTACTTATATGCAGAGAGTAAACGCAAACGGTTACAGTGAATCTTAAGTCAATGCTCAGTTTACCTGCTTTGACTTAGTAACTCAAAGAAATGTGCCACTAGTGATTTTTGTAGATTGTCTGGAGCTCGTGTCCATACCTAAATAACAGAGTACAACAACGTTCAACTAAAGAAATTCCGGACGCCCTATAACAAATACAGGAGTAACCTCAATAAACAACCTCTGACATTCGATCACTTCCTATTTCCTCTCAAACGCCAATTTATGCTAATCGCGTGTAATAATATTTTAGTAATTGTTTTATCGTACTATGTTTCATTCTCTGATGATGTTGCGTCTTAAGCAACGAAACGTTAGATCTTAATAAATCTTTAGACGCAGAAATGCCTGTCTTACGAATTTTTTGCTGGGCCTCGATTTTTATCCTTCGAACACGATTTTCGCCCAGTTCTTCAATTACTTCTAATCTGTACCGTTTTTGTTTCAGTAATAGGTTATGTTTACGCGACCAACGAGCGCCCGGAGTCTTGAGACCGTAGAGTTAGATGACATCAGTAGTCTCTGAAAAGTTGTTCTACTGCAAGCCTCGAAATAAATCTTGGAAATACACCGATCATCATGACCAGTAAAAAAATGAAATTTATCGGTCACACAGGATTTTTTTACCGGTCACATTTGCCTTTTCCCTTTTCCATTTGTGGCCTACTAACACCATTTCTTTTGTAATGGATGCAGTAGTCACAGTAATTGCTCGTTTTTCAACACTTTCACTGCTTTTCGGTGGTGTCGTGAAAAAAGAACCCACTTGTGCTTGTTTTCTGTTTACGTTTCACTTTTCGCCAGCAAAAGCTTACTCGTACTTCTCTTACCATCAGAACACGTCTGGCACTTTCCAACCCAATAATTTTCTTCGCTATAGCCAAGAACACACAATACAAATGGTCACGGCACACTATGCATGAATATTTAGCATTCTGACGACAACAGACAGAACAATTTTTCTCCATAGCGATCAGCAAAGAGTGAGGACAACTGCTATGTGCCACGAGGTATCGCGCACTAGGGTGACACTGTAGCCTGAAATGTAAGTGTTTCAATTGGAGGAATTTCCGTATTTCAGCTTTTGCCCGAACTAAACGTCCTCAACGATAACGAAAATAACATTTTCCGGAGAAGAAGACTCGATCTCACTCGCATTTTTTGTGAAAAAAAAATGTTCGGTCATGGATAACCGGCAAACGATGATATTTGCCGGCCAAACAGGATAGTTTTACCGGTCAATGACCGGCGACCGGCACTAATTTCGAGGCTTGGTGCTGTGACCAATCTCAGACCAGAGCTACACGGTATGATTGTCCCATCTGATTGTTCCACCTGATGTATGTGATCCAGTCACAAGGGTCGTCAGAAATTATTGCAAAATTCATTACCCAATAGCAAGCAGGAATTGGGCTTTCAGGTTTAATTGCATGCACCAGGGTGAAAATGCGGCTATCTCGTCGTGTAGATGGAGCCTTACGACCGGTTTACACGGGCGATTTTGTACGTTGTGATTGTCCTCCTGGTGTAGGTAATAAACTCACGAGAGTCAACGCAGCAACATATCCGCTTATGATTCGCTGTAGTTTGTCCTCGATGCTCTCGACAGTTTAACACATACTCCAAGATGTCAATCGCAAGGCACCAAAATCGCTCGTGCAAACGGGCCTTTACAAAGCAATACAAGTCGACGAACCAATGAATGACAAGAGTATCCATACCTCGAAGTCACACAAAAGATCTTTGAACGCCATGTGGTTTGGAATCACAGACATCTCTCGCTCGCTGTCCACCGTACCCACGAGAGCGAAGGTGAGATGAAGAATATGAGTGTTGAGGAGGTGACATTTTCTCTTGAACAGAAGAGCCAGAATCTGGAAAAGAAGCACTGCAGATGAAGAAGTCGGACAACGAACAGTCTTCAGGGCACACAATCAACCAGTTACAAAACCTTTCGGCTTTTTATGTACTGCTTAAAAAAGGAGCAGGAGTGCTTTATCGGATATAAAACACGAGGCGACAGTCTGTTGTTTGAGATCCAATAAAGCACGTATTTCCGAGTAAATTAAGTATTTTTGTACGGCTTCAGAAACTTCCCAATATATAAGCTAGTTGACGAAGTAAGTTTGAAAATTGATCTTTTCTGAAACTCAATAATTTTACGATAAAAGCGGGCGTTTCTTCGTCACAGTGATAACAAAATCAAACACTGAACAGAACAACTTCTAGACAAAGTCATCTTTAGACTTATTAAACTCCGAGTCTGAATAAACTTTGGAAACATACTTGGTGAAAAAGTGGGAGTCATCCTTAAAAGGAACGCACCTGATATCCTTTGATTCTTTCCATATCTTGTCGCGCTGAGAGGCTGTGCCGCAGAACACAGCTGAGAGCTTTCACAGATGCATACAGCTTTTCCACATCACTTGCCATGGCAACGAGGCCCAGTAGTGTCGTCGTCCCGCCAACACAACTGACTAGCTCCGCCACAGGCCTGGGAAAGAACGTCCGAACACCTTAAGAGAATATGAAGAGAAAATTGATCATCGTCCAATTAAGATTAAGTCGATCTGTATTTCATTTGTAT
Source organism: Heliopora coerulea (assembly GCA_030142905.1). NCBI lineage: Eukaryota > Metazoa > Cnidaria > Anthozoa > Scleralcyonacea > Helioporidae > Heliopora > Heliopora coerulea. Next base: position 1,475,726 of record JASJOG010000041.1, on the reverse strand, counting down.
TCGTCAACTACTTCCCGTAGAAACCTTCCACTTCCTGGTCGGTTTCTAAAGAACATTAGATGGAAATACGAACTTGTATCCAAGCGATTTCAACCAGTACTTGGACCTACATGTTAACCCGTAATGTTGGACTATTCGCCCATCCTCCTCGATCATTCATTTTTACATAACAACTAATTTTCGCATGGCTACGCAGGGCCACATTCCAGGGTTGACGCCAGGAATTCCCCAACGCAAGGGCTATCATCCCCGACAGGGGGGCTAAACCAGAGATGCCGGTACCACGCCCTCTTTCTAATTTCTTTATTTGGAGGTTGAAAACATGTTATTTTTCGCAAGAATAATCGCAACAACTGACTAGAAACAGTTAACTTTTAGATTTGACCTGAAGAAGAGTCTATTGTCTTTCTTGGTTACATCAATAACAAGAACTCATAGTTTCTACAACATATAAATGTGTTATCATCAGCGAAAATTCCCCAACGAATTGTTAATTTTCCTCGAGACGGGGGCTAAGATTCCCCGACGGGGGGCCCGTAGCCCCCTCCATTCCCCCTCAGGCACCACCCCTGCCACATTCAAGCCTAGGGGAGGGTAGCCTAACACCGGAGACCATACTTGGCGCGCGCAAAAACAGACTGAGAGATCCGATCTTGTTAAAATATCTCTGGATTTCTTTCACTAAATGTATCAACTACTCATTCTTTATCACGTATTACCTTATAGCACGAAAGCCCACTTCCCACAGGCTAACTTGTTTTAATTTTAAGTTCTCGTGACACAAATATGCCAACAAATGCTTCGTTTTTTGTATTTCTTTTTCTCCATGTTGATTTTTTCCCTTCTTTGAGCTGAGCTGCCATCTCCAATCCTTACTCTCAATACGTTTACTTAACTGGCCCTCCATCACTGCCTTACTGTCAGACGTGGACTACTGCGTAAAGACTTTTTGCCCATCCCTGCTCTAATGTATTGAGTGGCAACCTAACGTCATTTGCACCTCATCCACAACATCAGAATAACCCGGAACCCGTCTATTCACAGCAATTGATGATTCCGAAGTAAAAGTGGTGGACAGTATTTAGGACAACGAGAGAAAGCACAGATTGTGGTGCCAAAAATAAGGCAAGGTTAATTCACCTGAAATGCCAATTATGACACCACCAAGGCATCGCGAAGGACCTTGAAGATGACTGGCCGTGTTGTGCACCAAACGGATTGGAGTTGAATTATCTCGTTTAGAAAGGCCAAGCTAAAAAACAAAAGCAGACACGAAGTTCGGGAAAAAATGCGGAACAGACATTTCCTGATTTCCTCAACGCCTGATATTTAAAAAGCCCATAATATGATCTCAGTAACATAACCACCGTAATATAATTTGCCTTGTCTTTCTATGACACATTCATTTTCTGTTGATGTTGCAGGAAGCAACGAAACGTTAGAACTGTATTAAAATTGTATTTTACGATGCTTGTGTTGGGCATTTTTTGCTGGGCTTTGATAGTTATCCTACGGTTACGTTTTCCAGCTGGTTCGTCAATCGCCTCAATCCCGAAGACACCAAGTTGAAACTTTGCCTTCGAAGGCTAAAGCTACAAGACTTCGGGGCTCTTTCGAAGAGCTTTGAGCTATCTTATTTTACAAGGGAATTGACTTTCATGTTTGATTACTTCATGCAGCCACAAGGTCATTTAACTTTAGGGGTGTTTTTTTATCTAAAAGCCGGAGGACGTGGTAAATTAGTAACACACATCGATCACCACATACGAAATGAAAGCTCATGAAACTGGATGCAAGGATACGCCAGTAAAGCCCTGGCCATACGAATGCAACATCATTCAACATCGTTGAATTCAACTTTGTTAGATGGCGTTGGACTGCGTGGCCAAACGAATGCAATATGTTGAATATGTTGTGCGGAGCAGACTCCAATTGTGGAGATTAGAGATCTGAGACAAATAATGATTCCGAATTTTTGGCCAATCTATCCGTTGCCCTTGCCTGAGAGATGACTGGCTGCGCGTGCACGAATGCGGAATTGTTGAAGTGCGCGGCCAAACGAGTGCAACTTTGTTGGTCACACATGAAAACAAAATAAATGTTGAACGATGTTGTATCAAATGCTTGATGGAAATCAAACTTCGTTCAACATCACACAACGTCATGTAACATGACGCAACACGTTGCTTTCAACATTGTTCAACGTTGTTGAATGCAACATGCTGAACTCGATTGGCCAGGGCTTAATTTTCTTACTTCAGTTGAACCCAAAATTTTCCGCGGCTTCCGTCAGCAAACGTCTTGATCACCTCGTAAAAGCTGCGACTCAAATCATTTTACTATTTTGTATTCGGCAATTTGATTCTTGCCAGGCGTGTTCAAGTTGTAGGTAATATCCAACGCACTGACACATACCTCACGGGCGATGGCACGTGTTTCGGTTTTGGAAAAATGCTTCTTCAACTTTGCAATGGTGATGAGCGACGTGGCATGTGCGTGGATGCCAAGAACAATATTGGCTTCAGCCACAATGGGATCGCGAGTCTCTCGTTCACCCTAAATAAAAGAAAGATTACATTTCAATGGATTTCTCGTCAAGAGAAAAAGTTGCCTTTGTGTTCGGTAGCACGTGCCTCAAATCTCCGTTCTACTAAGTCGAGCATTAACCAAAACTACATCGGCTGCACTAATGCAAATTCCTACTTACACAACGCAAAATTAACCGCTTATACGCAATGTTCCAGCGTGACGTATAGTGAAGGTAATGTATGTTTCCCAACACCCACGTCCATCCACCATCTAAGTTCACTCTCGTAAAACGTTTCGCAAAGTTTGTGATGCACCTGTGAACATCGCAGTTACGTTTGTCAGGTTCAAATTTTCGATCCGTTATTTAAAAAGCGATATCTTAAAATTTGGTTATTTACTGGTGTTCCAGTTGTGTTGTGGCGACGAGCCTCCTGAAAACACCGAGATCCAGAAATAACACTTACACTGTGGTTGTTCTTGTTGACGAAAGGGGACTGGAAGCTACCTATATAGCTCGGTCCCAGTTGGTACATCACCGCCGCTTCAGCGCTCTGTAAAGGTTCCTCCAGGAAATGGCATGGACCCAGTTGCCATATTAACTTGGAGCACCGTCTTAAGGTCCGTCGCGTGCCAATATAAGCATCGATTGAAGACATTGTGTAGGAAGAATTGCCGAGGGCGGTAATCTGGACATAACGTAGCTAATTAAGAAAGAAGGAAATTGACAAACAAAATTAAGGGTTGAATGTGATAGGATATAATAGATTGTGAAAGCACAGAACAGTATAGCACAGTACAAGATAGGATAGGGTAGGATAGACTAGAATTAGATAGGATAGGATAGTACATGACAGGATAGGACAGAACAGGGTAAGATATGACAGGACAGGATAGGATAGGATGGGATAGGATATGAAAGGAAAAGAAGGGAAAGGATAGGATAAGATAGGATAGGACAGGATAGGATAGGATAAGATAGGATAGGAGAAGAGAGGAGAGGAGAGGAGAGCGTGGTATAGAGCGGGAAAAGCATTCGTGAAATCAACAACAAACGTCAATGGTCATACCTTTTCTGTGCCAACGAGAGAGCCATCAAAATAGACCGTTGCCGTACTGTGTTTGTAGATGAGTGCACGATTTAACGTCACAATAATGTGATGCCAATATCCTTCCTGCATAAGATCTTGAAGTGAAAACCTCGCCTCATTCCTGGGTTTGGATTTCTTGTTTGTTGAAACGTCTCCCGTAACCTCTTCTTCAGTACCAACCTAAAACGCAAAAAATTTTTGCCAACAATAACAAGGGTTACACAATTGCTAGGCATTCCAGGGAAATCGCCGTAAACAGAAAAATTATCCATAGATTTCCTCCATGAAAATGCTACGGGGAACTCTTCCTCGGACTTCTCGCCAAGGTCGATTTTCCAAGTAGTCCATTGCTGAAGTGAAAATGCTGAGAGAGTACTGGAAAAGAGTTCTTCAGTAAGGTCTTTGGATTGATTATTCTATTACATGTTTGCACAAAAACTTGCAGAATTGTCAGGGCATTCCTTTCAACAGCGAAAAGGGCGTGGCAGTGAAAAAAAATCGCAGCGACGTGCTTCTGGACCCATCCCCCAGTAAAGTAAATCCACACTGTGGCCAGTTTAAAAACAACAGGACAAACGGCAACGAACGCCTCTTTCCTGAACGTTTTCCCCGTTTACTTACCACCAATGAGCGATCCATTCCTGATATTCTAATATTTAAACATGTGATATCGCGAAAGGACCCATCTAGCTGTCTGGTCTTGTAACAGATGGTCAGAAGTCTGATAGGATGTGGGTCGTCATAAGGAGAGCTAAATCTCTCGACGCAGACCCACGCGATGAACGTCATCCCTGCCTGCGGAGGAAAGGTTCGTTCACCAGCTCCAATGCCATGGACCGCACCAATCATGGCAGAAGGCATACCAGCCATGGAACTCATCAGAGCAGTATCTGTAAAAAAACAGGACGTTTATCACGTAATGTTTAAGAAACGAGCACAGTGTTTGAGTGTAAGAAATACCATGGCATGGAGGATTTTGATGATGAAGGGTGCACTGTTTTGGATATAAAAAATAGGATACTGTGTAGACAGTATTAAATAACGTAAAAAGTTCGAAGTTTGGTATTTGCCGTGATTGATCTCAAAGAATTCGAGCGTTCCACGCAAAGGCCCTTTTAAAAGGTGTCACATTCATCGACTCGTGGTTTTCGTAATGAAATTAGAAGTATATATTTTGGGAATGTGGGAGCTTGGAGATATCTTGAATGATAGATGAACGTTGGTCAAGCTCAATAGTCAGAAAAACGATTTCTGAGCCCCAGACGGGGATCGAACTCCCAACCTTCTGACGACCGGTGAGACGCTCTAACCATTGAGCTACCAAGACTAAGATGGTGAGCTAAGGAGCAAGTTCGACGTATGGGCGACCTGAGCGGAAGCCACTATATGTTAATAATGTTAATGATGAAATATATATTAATATAATACATATTTCATCAATAAAAATTAATATAAAATTAACGGGGTATATTAATATAACATATATTTCATAAATAACATTATTAACACAAAGTGGCTTCTAACTTCTACCTTAGTTCACCACCTTAGTCTTGGTAGCTCGATGGTTAGAGCGTCTCACTGGTCATCAGAAGGTTGTGAGTTCGATCCCCGTCTGGGGCTCAGAAATCGTTTTTCTGACGATTGAGCTTGACGAACGTTCGTCTATCATTCGAAGTAGGTAGTCGTGGATTCTGTAAAGCATCAGAAGCAGCGCAGCTAGAATGTTATAGCTGTTCTTTTTCTAAAATTTTTCTGAAGACTTGATCGTTCTAGTGGAATCAAGGACGACAGTGTTTGTACGTGCTGATGTCGATTCCGTCATTTTGAAATGTTTCAGGTCGGTAAGGATGTTATTCCCATTAAATTCTAAAAAGACTGGGACGATACCTGCATATGGCATTTTGAAGCCGACATGGAGGCTGACATGTAGATCAATTTGCAGGTCATTCCAGTGTCCTACGCAATAAAACACGCAGTCTGTTGCGAAAAATTTAACCTAAATTTCGGGGGGGGTTGACAGTTTTCGTTTTTATCCTTAGTAAGTAGAGGAGAATGTCGGTAGGACTGCATATTTGTCAGAATTAACTGTCAATGAAAATTAAAGGTTCAATACAACTTTTTCCCACGCGTGTTTTTGACCTACATGGCTGTCCCCATCTCGGCTTCATTCAGTCATGAGGCCTGGTATAACGAGATGTCGTTCCAGTCTTTTTAGAGTTCAGTGGCTATTCCTGTCATTCTGCTGCCCTAGAAAGAATAGCCGGAACACTATTCTTGTAATCATGTATAAATAAAAGGCTGAAGAGACGCAATAACCCTTCATTCCGTGTATTCTTAATCCCAAATAGTCCGAAAAAAAAATGCGCCCCATGTGTCCTTGAAAACCGAGGGAGAACTTGTTGAACACATCCGTGGGACTTCCACAAACCCTCCAGCGGTTCAATGAGACATTTCATCTCTAATATCCATCATGTCGTGCAGCTAGTAATTTCATCAAGGTTAGTTCGTTTACTGTTTTGGGCCCACTAACTTCACAGGGTCGCTCATCCCAGGAGATAAGTGACCGGGATTCACCTGTCTTAGGGCATCAGTGACCAGGGGTCATTCATCTCAGTGGTGACACCAGCGACGCTGGAAAAATCGAACTATGTTCTACACTTTCGCTGTCCCACCCACACTTCGACGGCTAACTAGAAGAACTGTATTGAAAATGGGTCGGCAACATGCTGCAAAGCACTGGGGTCAAGGTACCGCCAGCACGTCACTGGTATCATAGGGATGAGTGACCTCTGGGCTCAGTCGCCGGTCACCTAAAACGTAGTTACCAACAAAATCTTACACCTAGGGTTTCGTATTAGAGTTAGGATTAACGTTAAGATTAGCGCTCTGCGGCCCCTATGACCACACGGTGAAACTACATCAACTGTACCTGGCGGTAGATGAGGAGATATCGAGGGAAAGAACAAACATCCGAAGCCATCGGAACTCATGTTAAATTCCACAAAACCAGGCAAGCTCGTCGTCCCGCACAAGTGCATATCTCGAGGAGTTGTCATGGAAACCAAACTCTTAATTCTTGACAAAGGAATAGCACCGCCTCCCTGACGTGACGCAATTTCCGTAAACGCCTCGTCCTCCGGGTCATCTGATATGGTTTTTAGCAGCGGTAAAGACTCGCTGCTGTCGTTGTTCGAAACAGGGTTCGTCTCATTCGACGTACCTTCTCTGAGATTTTCTTGGTTTGGCGAGAAATCCGGGTCCAAAGAGGAAGATGAAATCATAGTCTGCTTATTTACACACTGTGCATTTACTAATGGCGGCGATAGATTGGCCGTGTCCAAAGTTCCTGGGGTATGTGGGGTATCCAATTCGGAGAAATTGTTGCCTGTCGTTTGATCAGTCTTATTCTCTCTTCTTTTCACAGAAATTCCAAAAGCATTTCCCGATAACGATCCATCATCACCGTCACGCTCACTAGCATCCGTGACGTCAGAGATAAATATTAATGGTTGCGGGGTAACCAACTGTGAACCAACCCCAGACAGCTCTGATGAAACACTGCCAAATTCCGTTCCTGCAGGTGTCTCTATCGCATTTGTGTCATCCATAGTATCTTTACCATTGATTGGTTGTCCGTCCGTTCTATCCTCACTGCTTGGTGAGACTGGTGCCGAGCTATAAAATCTAGTCTTCGATTTCTTTTTAATTTTGAAATATTTACGGGTTTTTCGAGTGTCCGGTGGAGATTCAATGACGAGTTCCTCACCTTCATTATTAATCTCCTGAGATTGTTCATCTCCCGAAACTGAACTGCTTGTTGAACTGCTCCTGGATCTGTTAACAAGATAGATACTACCAGAGGCGATCCGTGTTTCCGTGAAATCAGCGATTAGGGAGTCTTTGTGTAGGTCGGACGATGAAGAATATGGCGGGTCATCCAGTGCAGGTAATGTGCTGCTTTGGTGAAGTGTTGTCTCTTTTTCCGTAGGTCGACCCTCAACTTCGTCCAGTGTTTCATCGTTACACTTCACTTTGTGGATCTCGACCGGACTGCAATGCAACGGATGACCAAGCCTCAAATAATCCCTGAAATTAAATGGGCATTTTACTAGTACGCAACCCCAAGTCAATCATTATTTATGTTTGCTAATCCACAATGTTATAACAAAATTAAACGCTAAAATCTTCCAAAAATCCATAAGAAATCTATAAGCATCGACGACGCTTCGACGCTGCTTTGCGTCATCATCAAGTCAAAAGCTAAAATGAAAACTAAGAATATTCTACAATTATTCACCGAAGTGGAAGGTGAATAGTGATGGGTATTTACCCAGCCGCGAAGCGGCGAGATAAATGTCCACACTATTCACGGACATTGAGGTGAATAATTGTTTTAGCATTTACCTGGCATAATTCTTTTCACACACTTACTTCATTAAATACTTAAGACAATTTTACGGAACGTCAGCTTGTCGCCCGCTTGTTTGTAAACAAAACATTTTGAAACACATTCTGAGTGTATTTATCGCTAAATTGTAAACAAAATACATATTCCTAGATACTTTATTGCCAAATTTCGTTACTTTTTTGGTATTGTCTAGCACGGCGGCTGAGTTCATTCAAAACAATTTCCTTCTTCCGTAACTGAAACAAAACTGGACGCCATCTTGTTTTGCTCGGAGGTGAATAGTGCAGGATATTCCGAGCTAGACTAACCAATCACATTGCACAACAAGGTTTATGCTAAATATAGATAGTAACACAATAGAAAATATGTGATAATCCTATGATTCCTATGGGAATAATTCTCATGCAAAGATAATATGAATATTAAATAGCGATATCAATATTAAGTACCTGTAAATGTCATATAAACAATTTAACGTAAAACAGCGTCGAAACGTTGTCGAATGGTATAGTTTTCTTATGGATTTTAAGAAAATTTTAGCGTTTTATTTTGCTATAAAATTGTATTCCAAATCTCGTCTCATACGTACGTTAAAACGCAATAATCCACAATCATTAAGGTTTAGGTGCAGTTCAGGCGTTTGTTGGGTAAAATAATTTTTACGTGCACTCTTTTTTACGTATTGTCAACGAGTTAGGTTTGACCCAGTGGTTCCCAACCTGTCTAGGATGAACGCCCGCCTGCCTCATTCTGAAATCTACTGCCACCTCCTACTGAGCACACTCAGCCCCAGTTCCGTGCCCATGACAGCGCCCAACCCCAGACCAATACAAACCGAATAACTGTAATACATAGTCATTCAGTTTGGTATTGCTGAGTTAGTCCGTGTTAGATTTTAAGACAAAATAACTACTAGAAAGCACTTTAAGATGCTGGTGTACGAGTCATTTTGTGCCTCGCGATTGTCATCCTGATGTATGCATTAAATTAACGATAGCCTCGACGACGAACCGGAGCAAATCAAAAGCATAAATCTTCCCATGTAGGCTGTCCTGGGGGCTATTGCATACTTCAGTATGACAATCGCAAGACAAAAATTCGAAGTGTTTTAAAAAGTGAGTTAACTATGTGTTTATAAAACAAAACAGATTCCAAAAAGGAGAGTCATCTTGAAAACTCAAGATTCGAGTTATATATCAAAAGACACAATTTAAAAATTTAAAATGTTTAAATTGTGCCTCTTGATTTGTAACTCGAATCTTGAGTTTTAAAGATGACTCTCCTTTTTGGAATCTGTTTTGTTTTATACTTCACAAAGTTGTCGACTGTAGTGTGAGGCGCAAGGACTCCGGAAGCAATGGGTGTCCGGGTGTCCGGACACCCGCAATTTCTGGACTGCGGGTGTACAAAATGGGCAGGACACCCACAATATTTTAGCCAAATAGATAACTGATGTTGTGGTTGCGAAGTACATTCTGGTTCATTATTGATAAGTATTTTACATATAAAAAGGGAACGCTTTATGGGAATGTAGAGGCCTTCCGCAAATTGCTGTTGGTGTGTTCACCCATGTCAAGCGAGGTTTAACGCAACTTGAGTAAGCTACGTCGCATAAAGACGTGGCTTAAAAGCGCCATGGCTGCTCCGAGGTTAAATACACCGGATATTTGTCATCCTCATACGAACATACTAAACGCGTTGGATATTGATTGTAAAGTACTATTTTAAATAACAAAAGTTCTTAAAATTGTTATCTTGCGCCTTATGAAGGTAGTAAGTTATCTTTAAAGTTCACCTAAGGGTGCGGCACTCCCTACGGAATTCTGTAAGACACGAGACACCCGCAACCTTGAAAAGCTTCCAGAGCCACTGAGGCGGTTAATCGGTTCACCGGTTCACCAATTTTGTCGGTTTCCTTCACGTCGGAAAACCGAAAAACCGATTCAGCATTCATCGATTGAATTTTATTGGCTTCGCATTCAACGCGAATTTTGATTCAACGCGAATTTTGATTCAACGCGAATTTTGATTCAACGCGTGTAGCGCTCTGTCGGATCATAGGTATGATCATTGAGACGTCAGGTTAATGTTTCGGATATCACAATCAAAAGCACTTGTATTCCATACATATAATTTTAAATTATGATCTATAAATAATAAAGATTAAAAAATCTATTCTTGTTTCAACAATACTATCGCTTCATAAAGCAAACACGTGCTTGTTAATTTCTTTTTATCCACAGTAAATTAGTTAATGAGATAGATCGATTATGTCGGTTTTATTGGTTTTTTTCGCGACGGTTTTCGGTTTTGGTTTTTTTTTTTTTCGAAAACCGCTTCACACCAGTCGGCTGGTCAATGTGTCTATTTTCAGGCTGATTTTTCACGATTTATGCTTACCTTAGGACAACGGGTGTCAATGCCTGAGTAGCAAGCCTCTCAAAGATCCTTTGTAATGGCAAATGTAACGGATGTTTCTCAGCTACGAGTGCAGCTTCACAGTGCAACAATATTTGTTGAGGTAATCCAGCCTGACACATTATTTGTTGATTACGTTCAGACCGTAAACATGCTTGAACCCGGTTGGCCACGTAGAACTGCAAGTCCAGTGCATCCTGGAAAACCAACAGAACAACAAATTATAATTATTAACATGGCAGAAGTTAATGACAGCTGGCCCGCAATCTCGTTCTGTGATAGTGTGGGTAATAACTGCCTGAAAAAGTTCCACTTTCGAAATCCCCCCCTAAAAAGTTCCAATTTTTATTTTTCCCCCGTTTAAAAAAACGTGCGGTAATGCTGGCCAAGCAAAGAAAGATAATGAAGCTGTGACTTCTGTTGACAGAGGCCTCAGCGTGCACAAATCTTTAGTGTTATAGCACATTCAAACGGTACTACTGACACCGAACGTATCTAATAGTTGAATGCTTAGTAATTACAATTATTATATGGCTGAGCTTGCTAGCCGGTCTGTACGCAAAATAACGCACGATGATTGGTTGCCTAGCCATCCAATAAGTTTTTCGTACAAACTGGGTAGTTTTGGCGGGAAAATTTCCGAATTGATTTGAAGACAAACAAACCAGATTCAGGTATGGTGTACAAAAGATTTATCACAAATGACTTCAAAAGAAGTTAAATCTTCCCAAAGGTAATTTAAAGCTGAAAACCAGAAGAATAGATGCAAAAAAAAAACACGAAGTAATTGGTAAAAACAAGCAAGTAAACTGAGTTACTTACTCATGAGCACAAATCTTAGTTAAAAGCGATGAAAGAAGGAACCAAAAGCCATATTATAAATTCCTTGTTAACTTCGTTTGTTCGGTCTGTACGGGAAAGTATTTGCCCTCGGGTTTCTCCGCACAGACCTCGCTCCTTAGTCGCTCAGTCTGTACGAAAACCTCAGGCAAATACTTTCCCGTACAGACCTCACACTCGGTTAATAAGTAATCAATATCTTTTGTGTTGTGCGCAGTGGATCTGCATAGAAGTAAACAAAAAAAAAAATAGAGTTTCGAGACCATGCCCTTTGACTGACTATGCTTCAGATTCATCTTAAGTGACAGGAATGGGCAGCCTACCGGAAGAACATAATCATTCGATAAAAGGTTAGTTTATTTGTATATTTGTCTGTATGGATGTATGTCTGCTTGTTTTTATGGTTGTCTGTTTGTTGGTAGGTTTGTTTTTTGTCTATTCGTAAGTTTGGGCATATGCATGTTTGCATAAATGTATGCATGTATCCATGTGTGCATTTATGTATGTAGGCAGAGGTATGTAAGTAGATATGTAGGTATGTAGGTAGGTAGGTAGGTATGTAGGTAGGTATGTAGGTAGGTAGGTATGTAGGTAGGTAGGTAGGTAGGTAGGTAGGTAGGTAGGTATGTAGGTAGGTAGGTAGGTATGTAGGTAGGTATGTAGGTAGGTATGTAGGTATGTAGGTAGGTAGGTATGTAGGTAGGTACGTAGGTAGGTAGGTATGTAGGTAGGTAGGTAGGTAGGTAGGTATGTAGGTATGTAGGTAGGTATGTAGGTAGGTAGGTAGGTATGTAGGTAGGTATGTAGGTAGGTATGTAGGTAGGTAGGTAGGTAGGTAGGTAGATATGTAGGTAGGTAGGTAGGTAGGTATGTAGGTAGGTATGTAGGTAGATAGGTAGGTAGGTAGGTAGGTAGGTAGGTATGTAGGTATGTAGGTAGATATGTAGGTATAAGTAGGTAGATAGGTAGGTAGGTAGGTAGGTATGTAGGTATGTAGGTAGGTAGGTATGTAGATAAGTAGGTAGGTATGTAGGTAGGTAGGTATGTAGGTATGTAGGTAGATATGTAGGTATGTAGGTAGATATGTAGGTATGTAGGTAGATATGTAGGTATGTAGGTAGATATGTAGGTATGTAGGTAGGTATGTAGGTAGGTATGTAGGTAGGTATGTAGGTATGTAGGTAAGTAGGTAGGTATGTAGGTAGGTAGGTATGTAGGTATGTAGGTAGATATGTAGGTATGTAGGTAGATATGTAGGTATGTAGGTAGGTATGTAGGTATGTAGGTAGGTAGGTATGTAGGTATGTAGGTAGGTAGGTATGTAGGTAAGTAGGTAGGTAGGTAGGTAGGTATGTAGGTATGTAGGTAGGTAGGTAGGTATGTAGGTAAGTAGGTAGGTATGTAGGTAGGTAGGTATGTAGGTATGTAGGTAGGTAGGTATGTAGGTATGTAGGTAGGTATGTAGGTAGGCATGTAGGTAGGTAGGTATCTAGGTATGTAGGTAGATATGTAGGTATGTAGGTAGATATGTAGGTATGTAGGTAGATATGTAGGTATGTAGGTAGGTATGTAGGTAGGTAGGTATGTAGGTAGGTAGGTATGTAGGTAGGTAGGTATGTAGGTAGGTAGGTATGTAGGTAGGTAGGTATGTAGGTAGGTATGTAGGTATGTAGGTAGGTAGGTATGTAGGTAGGTATGTATGTAGGTAGGTATGTAGGTAGGTAGGTAGGTAGGTATGTAGGTAGGTAGGTATGTAGGTAGATAGGTAGGTAGGTAGGTATGTAGGTAGATATGTAGGTATGTAGGTAGATATGTAGGTATGTAGGTAGGTATGTAGGTAGGTATGTAGGTATGTTTGTATGTGGGTAGGTAGGTATGTAGGTAGGTAGGTAGGTATGTAGGTATGTTTGTATGTGGGTAGGTAGGTATGTAGGTAAATAGGTAGGTATGTAGGTAGGTAGGTATGTAGGTATGTAGGTAGGTAGGTATGTAGGTAGGTAGGTATGTAGGTAGGTATGTAGGTAGGTATGTAGGTAGGTAGGTAGGTAGGTAGGTAGATATGTAGGTAGGTAGGTAGGTAGGTATGTAGGTAGGTATGTAGGTAGATAGGTAGGTAGGTAGGTAGGTAGGTAGGTATGTAGGTATGTAGGTAGATATGTAGGTATGTAGGTAGATAGGTAGGTAGGTATGTAGGTATGTAGGTAGGTAGGTATGTAGATAAGTAGGTAGGTATGTAGGTAGGTAGGTATGTAGGTATGTAGGTAGATATGTAGGTATGTAGGTAGATATGTAGGTATGTAGGTAGATATGTAGGTATGTAGGTAGGTATGTAGGTAGGTATGTAGGTATGTAGGTAAGTAGGTAGGTATGTAGGTAGGTAGGTATGTAGGTATGTAGGTAGATATGTAGGTATGTAGGTAGATATGTAGGTATGTAGGTAGGTATGTAGGTATGTAGGTAGGTAGGTATGTAGGTATGTAGGTAGGTAGGTATGTAGGTAAGTAGGTAGGTAAGTAGGTAGGTATGTAGGTAGGTAGGTAGGTATGTAGGTAAGTAGGTAGGTATGTAGGTAGGTAGGTATGTAGGTATGTAGGTAGGTAGGTATGTAGGTATGTAGGTAGGTATGTAGGTAGGCATGTAGGTAGGTAGGTATCTAGGTATGTAGGTAGATATGTAGGTATGTAGGTAGATATGTAGGTATGTAGGTAGGTATGTAGGTAGGTAGGTATGTAGGTAGGTAGGTAGGTATGTAGGTAGGTAGGTATGTAGGTAGGTAGGTATGTAGGTAGGTAGGTATGTAGGTAGGTAGGTATGTAGGTAGGTAGGTATGTATGTAGGTAGGTATGTAGGTATGTAGGTAGGTATGTATGTAGGTAGGTATGTAGGTAGGTAGGTATGTAGGTATGTAGGTAGGTAGGTATGTAGGTAGGTATGTAGGTATGTAGGTAGGTAGGTATGTAGGTATGTAGGTAGGTAGGTATGTAGGTAAGTAGGTAGGTAGGTAGGTAGGTATGTAGGTATGTAGGTAGGTAGGTAGGTATGTAGGTAAGTAGGTAGGTATGTAGGTAGGTAGGTATGTAGGTATGTAGGTAGGTAGGTATGTAGGTATGTAGGTAGGTATGTAGGTAGGCATGTAGGTAGGTAGGTATCTAGGTATGTAGGTAGATATGTAGGTATGTAGGTAGATATGTAGGTATGTAGGTAGATATGTAGGTATGTAGGTAGGTATGTAGGTAGGTAGGTAGGTATGTAGGTAGGTAGGTATGTAGGTAGGTAGGTATGTAGGTAGGTAGGTATGTAGGTAGGTATGTAGGTATGTAGGTAGGTAGGTATGTAGGTAGGTATGTATGTAGGTAGGTATGTAGGTAGGTAGGTATGTAGGTATGTAGGTAGATAGGTAGGTAGGTAGATAGGTAGGTAGGTAGGTAGGTATGTAGGTAGATAGGTAGGTAGGTAGGTATGTAGGTAGATATGTAGGTATGTAGGTAGATATGTAGGTATGTAGGTAGGTATGTAGGTAGGTATGTAGGTATGTTTGTATGTGGGTAGGTAGGTATGTAGGTAGGTAGGTAGGTATGTAGGTATGTTTGTATGTGGGTAGGTAGGTATGTAGGTAAGTAGGTAGGTATGTAGGTAGGTAGGTATGTAGGTATGTAGGTATGTAGGTAGGTAGGTATGTAGGTAGGTATGTAGGTAGGTATGTAGGTAGGTATGTAGGTAGGTAAGTAGGTAGGTAAGTAGGTAGGTATGTAGGTAGGTAGGTAGGTATGTAGGTAGGTAGGTAGGTAGGTATGTAGGTAGGTAGGTAGGTATGTAGGTAGGTATGTAGGTAGGTAGGTATGTAGGTAGGTATGTAGGTAGGTAGGTATGTAGGTAGGTAGGTATGTAGGTAGGTATGTAGGTAGGTAGGTATGTAGGTAGGTAGGTAGGTAGGTAGGTATGTAGGTAGGTATGTAGGTAGGTAGGTAGGTAGGTAGGTAGGTAGACAGGTAGGTAGGTATGTAGGTAGATATGTAGGTATGTAGGTAGATATGTAGGTATGTAGGTAGGTAGGTAGGTAGGTAGGTAGGTAGGTAGGTAGGTAGGTAGGTAGGTAGGTAGGTAGGTAGGTAGGTAGGTAGGTATGTATGTAGGTAGATATGTAGGTATGTAGGTAGATATGTAGGTATGTAGGTAGATATGTAAGTAGATATGTAGGTATGTAGGTAGGTAGGTATGTTCTACGGCGAACTAAATATCGGAAAATGGCCCAGGCACAAACCCAAGAAGCGCTTCAAAGACCGAATTGAAGATAATCTGAAAGTCCTGCAAATCAACAACACCAGTTGGGAGGAGATGACACAGGATCGCAACGAGTGGAGAAAGACAGAGAGGGATGTGTTAAGTTTGAGAAGGAACGGGTTGAACAAGCTGATCTGAAGCGTGCTATGCGCAAAATGCATGTGGTCAGCTTGACAGGTGAACACCTGAAATGTCCAACATGTGGGCGTGTCCTGCTGTCTAAAGCGGGATATGTCAATCACGTCGTATCGCATGAGAGAGCGCAGAAACAGGACTCAATCTCATCTACCACCATGGCCACGGGCTAGCACTTATCCAATCTACAGCAAAGTGTACACTTCGTCAGGCGGGCTGAAGAGGCACATGGTTGTGCAAAAGGACGTACGTACTACCAGCAGTGAATTCCATCAATCCTATAAGGAAGCAGACCTTCACATGTCATCTAAGTCTGAAGCAATGCAAATCGGACGCTGCCTTGAAGAGCCATCTCTGCGCACACGGAAGAATGGAAGATCGATGATGAAATAGAAGACGATGTGATGATGGCATTTCATCTGCACATGTGTTGCAATCATCATGTATGTGTGTATATGTATGTCTACGTATTTATGTATGTATGTATGTGTATGTGTGTTGGTATGTATCTGTATAATGTAAGCATGGATGTATGCCCGCATTTTTATTTGTGAGCTCGTTGGCTTGCTTATCTGTTTCTGTTCATTTGTTTCCTTATTTTTTCGTTGACTTTCTTTCTTTCTTGTGTCTGCGCGTACACATTTTTTTGTCTACTGATATTTCTCTTCGCCCATCCGTTTGTTCGTTCTTTCGTTCGTTCATTTAAACATTAGACACGATAATTAACTTACACAGGTTTTTAAAGAAAGGAGTGTGGTACTCTCCACCGACTTAACCATGTGGAAGCGACCAAAGACATTTTGAGTCAAGCCCATTTCAACCATATTCCTCATGGATGCAATGCTATGCAGCAGCCATTGACCCTCGCAGCCCACACCCAAATTACCTGATATTCGCTGTCCTCGTGGAGGACTATATCTTCCTCAGATTCATTAATCGATGGCAACAACTCGACGAGTACCGTCACAGCACCGGGGTGGTGAATACATGAGACATCTAGCGGGTAAACTCTTCCTTGGTCAGTTTCGTCTCCAGCAGAGTTATCCATCTTCAACGTAAAGGAGTCCATAGCCATATCAAGGAGACAATGAAGCACGTGGAGAGCGGCATACAGTGAGGACTTGGGGTGATAGTGGGGTACCAGTGGATCGACGTAGATAGATGAACGAGTAGACACGGTGCGATTTAACCGAGGCTTCATACTCGGGGTGGAAACGGAAGACGGTTCTGCTGGTAATGATGTAACGTGGGCGCCAAAGCAACCCAAAAGACGCAAGCTGTCAGCCAAACCCTTGTAGCGAACCTATACCACAAAGATTGACTGAGTTAAGTAATTCTGAGAACAGGTTAATGTTTCCCCTCCAACGGTGAAAGCCTTAGAAACTCAGTGCTGAACAAACGATCAGATTTATTATCTTTTTTATACCAGATAACCTATATCTCCTATAATTAAACTGTTCTCCCAAGAAGTCCAGTATGGGCCATCCCTCATGGGTCCAGTATTTTTATAGGAGGTAAACAACATCATCACCAGCGCGGCAGCACAACATCTTCTCAACTGTCCACATGCCCATTATCTTGCAGACCTCAATTCTCTCTTTGATAATCTTAACTCTTCACCTCCTTCCCAATCATATCCCAATAATTTTATCTTCAATAACTTTAAGGTAATTCATTCTTGTAAATTCAATAGTTCGAACCTATTGCTTATTTTAGAAGCTCTCTTAATTAAACTTAATAAGCCCGGAATGAACAGTGGCCTAAAGGCCAGCAAAGAACTTTCACTTTCTGTCTGATCCGACATTTCCACATTTCTCAGCCACTCGACAATTATCTGGCTTTTCTCCTGTCCAGCTGTCCATCTGACATGTGTTAATTTCCGACTATGTTAATTTCGTTGTTAATAACCGATGACATCATCCTTGTAATTGTATATATATATAACTTAGTGAGCTTTTGTAAATCACTTGGTCTGATGATGACTCTGAAATAGAGCAGAAATATTACCGTTTTCAACTTGTCCGTTTCTTGTTCTAACTTGAAAATCAAGTCACAACATGACATTTTTCGGTCTAATACGGAGTACCCGGAGAAAACCTGCGTTGGTGCATGGTAGAGTCGAACTAAACAACACTGTTCATAAATGTATCGTAGCGTCTCATGCATTGTGACTTCTTCTTTGGGAACAACGATAGGAAAGCTTTGACGAGGCGCTACTGGGACGCAAACTTCCCAAAACAGGGGACAGAGCGTGTGTTGTACCAAACTTGCCTCCAAATCTCGTTTGGTCCGTCTATGACCGTTTTTAAGTCTTGAAAACCTGGGCCCGAATTTAATTTTTGGGATAACTACCCACTCGGGTTAGTGGACAAAAATATTACTAACCAAATTACAAAGTTTAGCATCGAAGACTTTGTAGATGGATTTCCGATTTACTGTTTGTTATGAAGTGTTCTGAGATTTAAGTTCTCGTTTTTTCATCGTTCGAAAAGCAACATCAGCATGAATATCAGCATTTGCTGAGATTTAATTATAACATTTCAAACAAAATTTTTTTCTGCTTTAAAGTTACCTCAAACATTTTTACTAACTATGTTGCGGTAGTTGAACAGATTTTTAGGAACCATGCAATGAAAACTACTAACCGTTGGTTAAATGGATACTGTTAAATTCGAGCCCAGGAAAAGTGTAGCCAAACGAGGTGTTAAACACAATATCGACAGAGGTTCCTCTTCAACAAGAAGAGCGTTATATGCCAGTTGCGAAGCAACTAAGTAAGTAGCAAGCAAGCAAGCAAATACACAAACAAACAAACGAATAAACGAACAACAACAAACAAACGAACGAACGAACGAACAAACAAACAAAACAAACAAACAAATAGACAAACAGTATACATGCAAATAAACAAACAACAAAGTCCTGGTGTTCTTCATAAACGTTCAGATCTTAAGGAGACATGAAACTTTCCAAGTACCTCATCCATAAAGAATGTCTTGTTAGCGGGTTCGTCTTGCATTGCGCTGGTTAAAACATAAAACACTGTCCGAAACAATTCCAAGATGTCTGAGCGTTCAACTGTACAGAACAACAGAAAACAGGGCAAAATGAGAATTACATTTGTCATAAAAACGTGTCCAGGATAAGGTTGAATGTTCATCACCTTTTAACCAGATTTAGTGGCAGGCGTTGAACCTTTTTGCGTCTCTCTAATACTAAGCATATCACTGGTCAAATTTCAGTGACATAAGCAGATGTAAAGAAATTTTAAAAATGTCTTTACAAGGTTGATTCAATCGCGATGAAGTAGTTTATAAAACTGGGTGCAGATGACCACACACCTCGCAATCCACCATTACTACATCACCTTACCCACTCCAGGACGTCATCATAACTACAATCATTGACAAACTTGTTGGAACAAAAAAGTTATATACATGTCACTATCCCCCCGTCCCCCTAATCAACGTTGTATAGCAAGAAAAAGATGTTTGCAGTCCCTCCTGCGAATCGCTTATCAAGTTTATCCATTGAGAAGGGGGAGCGGGGGTTAAATTGACCATGATCATTTTTCAAGCAGTTCCGAGGAAAGTTTTTAAAATGTTCTTGCTAAATTTGTCAATGATTGTATCTACCACTTACCGTCTTTCCAGGCTGAGCTCGGTTCATTCTTGAAAGCTCCTTCCATGCTTATGAGGACTGACATGACGTACACGAACCCACCGACTTCTCGGAACAAGGACCGCGTCCCAGGATTCAGAGCGAAGACCTTGATGATCGTCCGAAGGATGTCCCTCTTCATATGAACAATAGAACCGCTGTTACAGTGCATGAGACTCAGCAATGTTCCTGTAAGAAATTACAGTGTACAAATTATTACATCTTGGTGACTGTAGATTGTTCAGGTTAGTGTAGTCTTGAGAAACACTGTTGGTCGCTGACGTTTCGACGGACTCAGCGGCATAAAAATCATATAAATCAAGAGGGGACATGACATAAAATGGGATCAAATTGAACGCCGCCATTTTGAGTAAATTAGTCGGCAAATGATTCTTCTCCAGGCCCTTTTCCGTCTGTTCGAGAACCTCGAGGTCGAACAACTGATGTTTGGGAAAATTTTTTTGCGATTGTTTTTGTTAGCTTTATAGTAGAAAAACTGCTTGTCTAGTTATTGGTCGGATATTATTTTTTCCTTAATTGTTTTGCTTTTTTTTTTTAAAAAAAGGGAAAAAAAAAAAAAGAGAGACAAAAGTTAAGTGGCCTTTGACCTTGACCTTAAACTTTTCCTCCTGATACGTTTTGCCGCCAATTCACCCAATATGGCGGTCTTCAATTTGCCTGGAAATTTTAATCCTATCCGGGTATCCTGGAATCCTCTTCAGTTTCCCTCGTGGGGACGGGAGCGAGAAGGCGTACGACAAGATTGTTGTTCTGCGACTGGTCTTATGGTGGTAAACTAGCTGATAAATAAAGACATAGTAGCTTTGAATGACGATGAAAAATAACATGACATTAAAGGTGAGTATGTACTATGAGCCTAGAGATTTTTTGAAAAGGTTGATAATTTCCTTTAGTTATAACTATTTTTTAACTTCGTTAGAACATTTGGCAGGGTAATACGCTACACAAGGCAAACCAACCTAAATCATCTCGTCCGCCATTTAAGATCAGTTCCTGAATGATCATTAAGGCCTCTCCACGAGCACTTTCAAAACGAACTATGTTATGTACACATCTCGTTCCGCCACATTTCCGGAACATGGTAGCGTTCTCAGGACAGTTCCCCATCATAACCCGTAGGCACTCCATCAACAACATTGGATAGTCCGGATACTCTTTCAGTTTCTCTTCGTCTGGAACAAGAGCGTGATCGATGTCCAAGCCAATGGATTGCTTCGAGTTGTTTGGATGATCCTCTGCAAAGTACCACGATTAAAGTTTAAATGTCAGCCCCAAGGGCAAAAGGACCTGAAAGCATTGTCTCGTGATTTCAGGGCTCGAAACTAATACTCATCCGTTCACCATTGGAGAGAAAAAATTTTTCAGAGGAAAGTAAAAAACGCAAATAAACCGAAAGTACTTGCTTGATCTGGCAATGTGAAAAGCAATTTTTGTGCTGAAACAATCGACTAATAAAAAAAAGAAAGCCCAACAATATGCTACTAACGAGCTATTTCATATTTTGATTTCTGAAAACCGCAAGTATCCTTTTACGTGGCATAGAACTCCTTCGAAGCATCTTGGATGCCTGACAGAGAACGCCTGGGTACGATATTGACGACGCAACTGAATTGGAGTTCGCCATTTTGTTTTTGGGTTTCTCTTGATCTGCCTTTGGATGAGCACGCGCCAGGCTAAATGAGTCTAATGGAAAGTAAAATTTTGCTATGGAAATTAAGTTTTCACATTTAGCTTCCACATTGGAAAGTTAGGTGAAACGTTAGTGTCAAGCCCTGGATTTGGCCGTAGTGTTTTGTTTTTTTTTTAGCAAATTTTCTACTGAAATGTACAGTACCCCTTCAACCACACCTGAGGTGACCTAAATTCGAAAGCCCATTTTCTGCCCAGCAACAGTTACATAAAGGCTGTTACTAAATTTTCACGATGTTATGGGTAATCCATAAAGTACAGAGCATTCCAGGTGGTTCACTTGAGGGGGGATAGTTAAATAGCTTCGGAGAATTTGGGGGGGTTGCCTATGCCCCCACACTTTACGTCATCTCATATTCATATTTTATCGTGAATAAGGTAGTACCGTAACAGAGTTAGTGCAGTCTCGTAACACGCTCCTCTTGACCTCTAGCTAGCCCTACAGGCATCCTAAATAAATTTGGTCGGGCCACGCCACTAGAGGCAAAGAAATTGTTTTTCTTAGGTTTTAAGTAAAGTAAAAGTAGAGTATCTTTATTTATACTGGATAACTCTATCAGCTACCTGAGCTGTTCTCCCTAGAGGTCCAGTAAGGGCCACAACTCATGGGTCCAATGTTACTACAGGAGGAAACCGGAATACTCGGAGAAAACCCGTGATGCTTGGTAAAGTCAAACTGGACAACTCCCTTCGCACATGTGACCAAGGTAACTTTAATCAGATAACCCCATGGAGCCAAAATCGAACCCTAGTCACAGTGGTGAGGCATGTGCAAAAAGTTTAACGATCACCCGTGAATATCTCTGAGCTCCCACATTCAAAATATCAGTCTCAAGTATGACATCTTGTCCCCTTTTGCTACAAGGTCACACACAACAAAAATTCTTCCCCAGCATTAAACTTTTCTTCAGGAAAAAATCTCGGTTCACCTGCCTCCAGTGGAATAGCTGTTATTAGACCGAGTAATCGAGATATCGTTAGTCTTATTAGCTACAACATAAAGCATTGCTTACCACCATAAATTTCCTTCAGAGCAACACAGTAACACTTCAAGCAATTTGTCAATACTTCTAGAAGACCCACATCGCGGAACACATCTTTGTATTTGTCTTTGTAACTCGCCAACTGTATGAGACATTCCAAACCACAAATCCATGAACTGTTCACACTAAAAGAAAAACAAACAGCAGCCAATGTCGAACGTACTACGGCCATGAAGGCTCGGTGTATCTCAATTTCTATTACCATATCTCGACAGATTAAGCAGACTTACACAACAACGACAGAGTTAAGGTCTAACAGAGTGAAAAACTCAACAACCAACGAGGATAAAACGCGACGTCTACACTGCCCTTGCCCCTTAGCATCTCAGAATCATCCTCTGAGCAATATGACGAGACAAGTTGAAATATTTAAAAATGGAAATTCATAGCGGGAAAAAGGTTCGAACCTTTGAGCTTTTGAGGGGCTTTTTTAACCTATAAAGTTTTAGCTCTTCGAACCTTTGCACCACACTTTTTTTTTTAAATGCCGTTAGTGTAAATGCCGTTAGTGTAAATACCGTCAATAATCGTGTCGTTTGCCTCGATCGATGTGACAGGTTTCTAAGTTCGATAGACCCAAAGGCAAAACGTAATAAACTACTTCCTGTTCGATGTAGTCATGCATGGTATGAATATAAATGGAAATAACATTTTTTAAAGTTTCCAAAATCCTTGAGACAGATAAAACAATAAAAGTGCTTGGGGAAAGTGGAAGCTGCACAATACCGAAGGTTCGAAGGTTAAACATATTTTTTTGTTGTTGTTGTTGTCTCTTCTTCACGAAGTATTAGCGAGTTATTTAAATTACATTATAGTGCCACCTTTGCAACCTTTTCACCAACCTTGTGTTCTTAAACAAAATGCTCAAAGATATGAGCTCTGGAGATGGAGTCCAGTTCAAGTTGCAAGCAACGAATTCCAGGAGTTTAAAAACTTTCTCTTGGACGACTGTATCTTTTTCGTTCACTTTCTCAATGAATGTTGAAAGTGTTCGCTGTGGTTCGAGGATGAAATAGTTCACTTGGTCAGAAGTGTATATACGTAGCATGCAGTCCAGGATGTGTTGGCACAGCAAGCTGTCTTTACTCTAGCAGAATAGAGAGAATAAGAGAAATTAAGCTACAATTAATTCATTCCAATCTTTCCATGTTATTGGGTAATAATAACGAAAACAACAATATCAATAAGGGCGATAAAAATCAACAATAACGACAGCAACAACTACAACAACTACAACAACAACAACAACAAACAACAATAACGACAAAAACAATAAGCACAACGACAATAACAACAAACAACAACAACAACAACAAACAAACAAACAACGACAAAAACAATAACCACAACAACTACAACAACAACAGCAACGACAACAACGACAACAACGACAACAACAACCACAACAACTACAACAAGAACAACAACTACAACAAGAACAACAACTACAACAAGAACTACAACAAGAACAACAACGACAACGACTACAACAACGACAACAACCACAACAACGACAACAAGAACAACAACGACAACGAATACAACAATGACAATGAATACAACAACGACAACAAGAACAACTACAACAACCACGACAACAACCACGACAACAACAACAACAACAACAACAACAACCACAACAACCACAACAACAGCAACCACAACAACAGCAACCACAACAACAGCAACCACAACAACAGCAACCACAACAACAGCAACCACAACAACAGCAACCACAACAACAGCAACCACAACAACAGCAACCACGACAACAGCAACCACAACAACAGCAACCACAACAACAGCAACAACAACAACAACGACGACGACGACGACGACAACAACAACCACCACAACAACTACAACAACAAACAACAAACAACAACAACAACAAACAACAACAAACAACAACAACAACAAACAACAACAAACAACAAACAACAACAACAACAAACAACAACAACAAACAACAACATCAAACAACAACAAACAAACAACAACAACAAATAACAACGACAAAAACAATAACCACAACAACAACAGCAACGACAACAACAACAACCACGACAACAACACCAGACTAACACCAACAAAACAATTTAAAACCAAAAATAAGAACAACTACATTAATAGTAACAACAACAACTACAATCACAATAATAATTCTGATAATAATCCTAATACTGGACTCCACGAAAATCCCACCTGGTCGTCCGGGACAAGTAAATCTCGTTTTCGAACAAGTAACTTTTCCCGATCAATTGCCCGATGGGCAAGGGTAGATAGTGGAAAATTGTCTCGGCAAGCAGAATACGTCAGGTTGTGCAACGTTTCGTTAGGGTGTGTAACGTTAAGTTAGGTAGTGTAACGTTAAGTCAGGTTGTGTAACATTAAGTTAGGATGTGTAACGCTGAGTTAGGGTGTGTAACGTTAAGTTAGGTAGTGTAACGTTAAGTCAGGTTGTGCAACGTTGAGTTAGGTTGTGTAACGTTGAGTTAGGTAGTGTAACGTTGAGTTAGGTAGTGTAACGTTAAGTTAGGTTGTGTAACGTTAAGTCAGGTAGTGTAACATTAAGTTAGGTTGTGTAACGTTAAGTCAGGTAGTGTAACATTAAGTTAGGTTGTGTAACGTTAAGTTAGGTTGGGTAACGTTAAGTTAGGTTGTGTGATGTTAAGTTAGGTAGTGTAACGTTAAGTTAGGTAGTGTAACGTTAAGTTAGGTAGTGTAACGTTAAGTTAGGCTGTGTAACGTTAAGTTAGGCTGTGTAACGTTAAGTTAGGCTGTGTAACGTTAAGTTAGGCTGTGTAACGTTAAGTTAGGCTGTGTAACGTTAAGTTAGGTTGTGTAACGTTGAGTTAGGTTATGTAACGTTAAGTTAGGTTGTGTAACGTTAAGTTAGGTTGTGTAACGTTAAGTTAGGTTATGTAACGTTGAGTTAGGTTATGTAACGTTGAGTTAGGTTATGTAACGTTAAGTTAGGTTGTGTAACGTTAAGTTAGGTTGTGTAACGTTAAGTTAGGTTGTGTAACGTTAAGTTAGGTTGTGTAACGTTAAGTTAGGTTGTGTAACGTTAAGTTAGGATGTGTAACGTTGAGTTAGGTTGTGTAACGTTGAGTTAGGTTGTGTAACGTTCAGTTAGGTTGTGTAACGTTCAGTTAGGTTGTGTAACGTTCAGTTAGGATGTGTAACGTTGAGTTAGGTTGTGTAACGTTGAGTTAGGTTGTGTAACGTTGAGTTAGGTTGTGTAACGTTGAGTTAGGTTGTGTAACGTTGAGTTAGGATGTGTAACGTTGAGTTAGGTTGTGTAACGTTGAGTTAGGTTGTGTAACGTTAAGTTAGGTTGTGTAACGTTAAGTTAGGTTGTCTAACGTTAAGTTAGGTTGTGTAACGTTGAGTTAGGTTATGTAACGTTAAGTTAGGTTGTGTAACATTAAGTTAGGATGTGTAACGTTGAGTTAGGTTGTGTAACGTTGAGTTAGGTTGTGTAACGTTGAGTTAGGTTGTGTAACGTTCAGTTAGGTTGTGTAACGTTCAGTTAGGATGTGTAACGTTGAGTTAGGTTGTGTAACGTTGAGTTAGGTTGTGTAACGTTGAGTTAGGTTGTGTAACGTTGAGTTAGGTTGTGTAACGTTAAGTTAGGTTATGTAACGTTAAGTTAGGTTGTGTAACGTTAAGTTAGGTTGTGTAACGTTGAGTTAGGTTGTGTAACGTTGAGTTAGGTTGTGTAACGTTGAGTTAGGTTGTGTAACGTTGAGTTAGGTTGTGTAACGTTGAGTTAGGTTGTGTAACGTTAAGTTAGGTTGTGTAACGTTAAGTTAGGTTGTGTAACGTTAAGTTAGGTTGTGTAACGTTAAGTTAGGTTGTGTAACGTTAAGTTAGGTTATGTAACGTTAAGTTAGGTTATGTAACGTTGAGTTAGGTTATGTAACGTTAAGTTAGGATGTGTAACATTAAGTTAGGTTGTGTAACGTTGAGTTAGGTTGTGTAACGTTCAGTTAGGATGTGTAACGTTGAGTTAGGTTGTGTAACGTTGAGTTAGGTTGTGTAACGTTAAGTTAGGTTGTGTAACGTTAAGTTAGGTTGTGTAACATTAAGTTAGGATGTGTAACGTTCAGTTAGGTTATGTAACGTTAAGTTAGGTTGTGTAACATTAAGTTAGGATGTATAACGTTAAGTTAGGTTGTGTAACGTTGAGTTAGGTTGTGTAACGTTGAGTTAGGTTGTGTAACGTTCAGTTAGGTTGTGTAACGTTCAGTTAGGTTGTGTAACGTTCAGTTAGGTTGTGTAACGTTCAGTTAGGATGTGTAATGTTGAGTTAGGTTGTGTAACGTTGAGTTAGGTTGTGTAACGTTGAGTTAGGTTGTGTAACGTTAAGTTAGGTTGTGTAACGTTAAGTTAGGTTGTGTAACGTTGAGTTAGGTTGTGTAACGTTAAGTTAGGTTGTGTAACGTTAAGTTAGGTTGTGTAACGTTAAGTTAGGTTGTATAACGTTAAGTTAGGTTGTGTAACGTTAAGTTAGGTTGTGTGATGTTAAGTTAGGTTGTGTAACGTTAAGTTAGGTTGTGTAACGTTAAGTTAGGTTGTGTAACGTTAAGTTAGGTTGTGTAACGTTAAGTTAGGTTGTGTGATGTTAAGTTAGGTTGTGTAACATTAAGTTAGGTTATGTAACATTAAGTTAGGTTATGTAACGTTAAGTTAGGTTATGTAACGTTAAGTTAGGTTATGTAACGTTAAGTCAGGTTGTGTAACATTAAGTTAGGTTATGTAACGTTGAGTTAGGTTGTGTAACGTTGAGTTAGGTTGTGTAACGTTGGGTTAGGTTGTGTAACATTAAGTTAGGTTATGTAACGTTAAGTTAGGTTGTGTAACATTAAGTTAGGTTATGTAACGTTAAGTTAGGTTATGTAACATTAAGTTAGGTTGTGTAACGTTAAGTTAGGTTGTGTAACGTTGAGTTAGGTTGTGTAACGTTGAGTTAGGTTATGTAACGTTAAGTTAGGTTGTGTAACGTTAAGTTAGGTTGTGTAACATTAAGTTAGGATGTGTAACGTTAAGTTAGGTTGTGTAACATTAAGTTAGGTTATGTAACGTTAAGTTAGGTTATGTAACATTAAGTTAGGTTATGTAACGTTAAGTTAGGTTGTGTAACATTAAGTTAGGTTATGTAACGTTAAGTTAGGTTGTGTAACATTAAGTTAGGTTATGTAACGTTAAGTTAGGTTATGTAACGTTAAGTTAGGTTATGTAACATTAAGTTAGGTTGTGTAACGTTAAGTTAGGTTGTGTAACGTTGAGTTAGGTTGTGTAACGTTGAGTTAGGTTATGTAACGTTAAGTTAGGTTGTGTAACGTTAAGTTAGGTTGTGTAACATTAAGTTAGGATGTGTAACGTTAAGTTAGGTTGTGTAACATTAAGTTAGGTTATGTAACGTTAAGTTAGGTTATGTAACATTAAGTTAGGTTATGTAACGTTAAGTTAGGTTGTGTAACATTAAGTTAGGTTATGTAACGTTAAGTTAGGTTATGTAACGTTAAGTTAGGTTGTGTAACGTTAAGTTAGGTTGTGTAACGTTAAGTTAGGATGTGTAACGTTAAGTTAGGTTGTGTAACGTTAAGTTAGGTTGTGTAACATTAAGTTGGGTTGTGTAACGTTAAGTTAGGTTATGTAACGTTGAGTTAGGTTGTGTAACATTAAGTTAGGTTGTGTAACGTTAAGTTAGGTTGTGTAACATTAAGTTAGGTTGTGTAACGTTAAGTTAGGTTGTGTAACATTAAGTTAGGTTGTGTAACGTTAAGTTAGGTTATGTAACGTTAAGTTAGGTTATGTAACATTAAGTTAGGTTGTGTAACGTTAAGTTAGGTTGTGTAACATTAAGTTAGGTTGTGTAACGTTAAGTTAGGTTGTGTAACATTAAGTTAGGTTGTGTAACATTAAGTTAGGTTATGTAACGTTGAGTTAGGTTGTGTAACGTTGAGTTAGGTTATGTAACGTTAAGTTAGGTTGTGTAACGTTAAGTTAGGTTGTGTAACATTAAGTTAGGTTGTGTAACGTTAAGTTAGGTTGTGTAACATTAAGTTAGGTTGTGTAACGTTAAGTCAGGTTGTGTAACATTAAGTTAGGATGTGTAACGTTAAGTCAGGTTGTGTAACATTAAGTTAGGTTATGTAACGTTGAGTTAGGTTGTGTAACGTTAAGTCAGGTTGTGTAACATTAAGTTAGGTTATGTAACGTTAAGTTAGGTTGTGTAACATTAAGTTAGGTTATGTAACGTTAAGTCAGGTTGTGTAACATTAAGTTAGGTTGTGTAACGTTAAGTTAGGTTATGTAACATTAAGTTAGGTTGTGTAACGTTAAGTTAGGTTATGTAACGTTAAGTTAGGTTATGTAACATTAAGTTAGGTTGTGTAACATTAAGTTAGGTTATGTAACGTTAAGTTAGGTTGTGTAACATTAAGTTAGGTTATGTAACGTTAAGTCAGGTTGTGTAACATTAAGTTAGGTTGTGTAACGTTAAGTTAGGTTGTGTAACATTAAGTTAGGTTGTGTAACGTTAAGTTAGGTTGTGTAACATTAAGTTAGGTTGTGTAACATTAAGTTAGGTTGTGTAACGTTAAGTTAGGTTGTGTAACATTAAGTTAGGTTATGTAACATTAAGTTAGGTTGTGTAACGTTAAGTTAGGTTGTGTAACATTAAGTTAGGTTGTGTAACGTTAAGTTAGGTTGTGTAACATTAAGTTAGGTTGTGTAACGTTGGGTTAGGTTGTGTAACGTTAAGTCAGGTTGTGTAACATTAAGTTAGGTTATGTAACGTTAAGTTAGGTTGTGTAACATTAAGTTAGGTTATGTAACGTTAAGTCAGGTTGTGTAACATTAAGTTAGGTTATGTAACGTTAAGTCAGGTTGTGTAACATTAAGTTAGGTTGTGTAACGTTAAGTTAGGTTGTGTAACATTAAGTTAGGTTGTGTAACGTTAAGTTAGGTTGTGTAACGTTAAGTTAGGTTGTGTAACGTTAAGTTAGGTTGTGTAACATTAAGTTAGGTTATGTAACGTTAAGTTAGGATGTGTAACGTTAAGTCAGGTTGTGTAACATTAAGTTAGGTTGTGTAACGTTAAGTTAGGTTGTGTAACATTAAGTTAGGTTGTGTAACGTTAAGTTAGGTTGTGTAACGTTAAGTTAGGTTGTGTAACGTTAAGTTAGGTTGTGTAACATTAAGTTAGGTTATGTAACATTAAGTTAGGTTATGTAACGTTAAGTCAGGTTGTGTAACATTAAGTTAGGTTGTGTAACGTTAAGTTAGGTTGTGTAACGTTAAGTTAGGTTGTGTAACATTAAGTTAGGTTATGTAACATTAAGTTAGGTTGTGTAACGTTAAGTTAGGTTGTGTAACATTAAGTTAGGTTGTGTAACGTTAAGTTAGGTTGTGTAACATTAAGTTAGGTTGTGTAACGTTGGGTTAGGTTGTGTAACGTTAAGTCAGGTTGTGTAACATTAAGTTAGGTTATGTAACGTTAAGTTAGGTTGTGTAACATTAAGTTAGGTTATGTAACGTTAAGTCAGGTTGTGCAACATTAAGTTAGGTTATGTAAC
Organism: Heliopora coerulea; assembly: GCA_030142905.1. Classification (NCBI taxonomy): domain Eukaryota; kingdom Metazoa; phylum Cnidaria; class Anthozoa; order Scleralcyonacea; family Helioporidae; genus Heliopora; species Heliopora coerulea. The sequence goes on along the minus strand of JASJOG010000041.1, from coordinate 1,446,025 downwards.
GTTAAGTTAGGTTGTGTAACGTTGAGTTAGGTTATGTAACGTTAAGTTAGGTTGTGTAACGTTAAGTTAGGTTGTGTAACATTAAGTTAGGTTGTGTAACGTTAAGTCAGGTTGTGTAACATTAAGTTAGGTTATGTAACGTTAAGTTAGGTTGTGTAACATTAAGTTAGGTTATGTAACGTTCAGTTAGGTTATGTAACGTTAAGTTAGGTTGTGTAACGTTGAGTTAGGTTGTGTAACGTTGAGTTAGGTTATGTAACGTTGAGTTAGGTTATGTAACGTTAAGTTAGGTTATGTAACGTTAAGTTAGGTTATGTAACGTTAAGTTAGGTTATGTAACGTTGAGTTAGGTTATGTAACGTTAAGTTAGGTTATGTAACGTTGAGTTAGGTTATGTAACGTTGAGTTAGGTTATGTAACGTTAAGCTAGGTTGTGTAACGTTAAGTTAGGTTATGTAACATTAAGTTAGGTTGTGTAACGTTGAGTTAGGTTGTGTAACGTTGAGTTAGGTTATGTAACGTTGAGTTAGGTTATGTAACGTTAAGTTAGGTTATGTAACGTTAAGTTAGGTTATGTAACGTTGAGTTAGGTTATGTAACGTTAAGTTAGGTTATGTAACGTTGAGTTAGGTTATGTAACGTTGAGTTAGGTTATGTAACGTTAAGTTAGGATGTGTAACGTTGAGTTAGGTTGTGTAACGTTAAGTCAGGTTGTGTAACATTAAGTTAGGTTGTGTAACATTAAGTTAGGATGTGTAACGTTAAGTTAGGTTGTGTAACGTTAAGTTAGGTTATGTAACGTTAAGTTAGGTTATGTAACGTTGAGTTAGGTTATGTAACGTTAAGTTAGGTTATGTAACGTTAAGTTAGGTTATGTAACGTTAAGTTAGGTTATGTAACGTTGAGTTAGGTTGTGTAACGTTAAGTTAGGTTGTGTAACGTTAAGTTAGGTTGTGTAACGTTAAGTTAGGTTGTGTAACATTAAGTTAGGATGTGTAACGTTAAGTTAGGTTGTGTAACGTTAAGTTAGGTTATGTAACGTTAAGTTAGGTTGTGTAACGTTAAGTTAGGTTGTGTAACGTTAAGTTAGGTTGTGTAACGTTAAGTTAGGTTGTGTAACATTAAATTAGGTTGTGTAACGTTAAGTTAGGTTGTGTAACGTTAAGTTAGGATGTGTAACGTTAAGTTAGGTTGTGTAACGTTAAGTTAGGTTGTGTAACGTTAAGTTAGGTTGTGTAACGTTAAGTTAGGTTGTGTAACGTTAAGTTAGGTTGTGTAACATTAAGTTAGGATGTGTAACGTTAAGTTAGGTTGTGTAACGTTAAGTTAGGTTGTGTAACGTTAAGTTAGGTTGTGTAACGTTGAGTTAGGTTGTGTAACGTTAAGTTAGGTTATGTAACATTAAGTTAGGTTATGTAACGTTAAGTTAGGTTTTGTAACGTTGAGTTAGGTTATGTAACGTTGAGTTAGGTTGTGTAACGTTAAGTTAGGTTATGTAACATTAAGTTAGGTTGTGTAACGTTAAGTTAGGTTATGTAACATTAAGTTAGGTTATGTAACGTTCAGTTAGGATGTGTAACGTTGAGTTAGGTTGTGTAACGTTGAGTTAGGTTGTGTAACGTTTGGTTAGGTTATGTAACGTTAAGTTAGGTTGTGTAACGTTAAGTCAGGTTGTGTAACATTAAGTTAGGTTATGTAACGTTAAGTTAGGTTATGTAACGTTGAGTTAGGTTGTGTAACGTTAAGTTAGGTTATGTAACGTTCAGTTAGGATGTGTAACGTTGAGTTAGGTTATGTAACGTTGAGTTAGGTTGTGTAACGTTTAGTTAGGTTGTGTAACGTTAAGTCAGGTTGTGTAACATTAAGTTAGGTTATGTAACGTTAAGTTAGGTTGTGTAACGTTGAGTTAGGTTATGTAACGTTAAGTTAGGTTGTGTAACGTTAAGTTAGGTTGTGTAACGTTAAGTTAGGTTGTGTAACGTTAAGTTAGGTTATGTAACATTAAGTTAGGTTGTGTAACGTTAAGTTAGGTTGTGTAACATTAAGTTAGGATGTGTAACGCTGAGTTAGGTTGTGTAACGTTAAGTCAGGTAGTGTAACGTTACGTTAGGTTGTGTAACGTTAGGTCATGTAGTGTAACATTAAGTTAGGTTGTGTAACGTTAAGTCAGGTAGTGTAACATTAAGTTAGGTTGTGTAACGTTAAGTTAGGTTGGGTAACGTTAAGTTAGGTTGTGTGATGTTAAGTTAGGTAGTGTAACGTTAAGTTAGGTAGTGTAACGTTAAGTTAGGTAGTGTAACGTTAAGTTAGGTAGTGTAACGTTAAGTTAGGTTGTGTAACGTTAAGTTAGGTTGTATAACGTTAAGTCAGGTAGTGTAACGTTATGTTAGGTTGTGTAACGTTGAGTTAGGTTATGTAACGTTGAGTTAGGTTATGTAACGTTAAGTTAGGTTGTGTAACGTTAAGTTAGGTTGTATAACGTTAAGTTAGGTAGTGTAACGTTAAGTTAGGCTGTGTAACGTTAAGTTAGGATGTGTAACGTTAAGTTAGGCTGTGTAACGTTAAGTTAGGATGTGTAACGTTAAGTTAGGCTGTGTAACGTTAAGTTAGGATGTGTAACGTTAAGTTAGGCTGTGTAACGTTAAGTTAGGTTATGTAACGTTAAGTTAGGTTATGTAACGTTAAGTCAGGTTGTGTAACATTAAGTTAGGTTATGTAACATTAAGTTAGGTTATGTAACGTTAAGTTAGGTTGTGTAACGTTGAGTTAGGTTATGTAACGTTAAGTTAGGTTGTGTAACGTTAAGTTAGGTTGTGTAACATTAAGTTAGGTTGTGTAACGTTAAGTCAGGTTGTGTAACATTAAGTTAGGTTATGTAACGTTAAGTTAGGTTGTGTAACATTAAGTTAGGTTGTGTAACGTTCAGTTAGGTTATGTAACGTTAAGTTAGGTTGTGTAACGTTGAGTTAGGTTGTGTAACGTTGAGTTAGGTTGTGTAACGTTGAGTTAGGTTATGTAACGTTGAGTTAGGTTATGTAACGTTAAGTTAGGTTATGTAACGTTAAGTTAGGTTATGTAACGTTGAGTTAGGTTGTGTAACGTTAAGTTAGGTTGTGTAACGTTAAGTTAGGTTGTGTAACGTTAAGTTAGGTTGTGTAACATTAAGTTAGGATGTGTAACGTTAAGTTAGGTTGTGTAACGTTAAGTTAGGTTGTGTAACGTTAAGTTAGGTTATGTAACGTTAAGTTAGGTTGTGTAACGTTAAGTTAGGTTGTGTAACGTTAAGTTAGGTTGTGTAACGTTAAGTTAGGTTGTGTAACATTAAATTAGGTTGTGTAACGTTAAGTTAGGTTGTGTAACGTTAAGTTAGGATGTGTAACGTTAAGTTAGGTTGTGTAACGTTAAGTTAGGTTGTGTAACGTTAAGTTAGGTTGTGTAACGTTAAGTTAGGTTGTGTAACGTTAAGTTAGGTTGTGTAACATTAAGTTAGGATGTGTAACGTTAAGTTAGGTTGTGTAACGTTAAGTTAGGTTGTGTAACGTTAAGTTAGGTTGTGTAACGTTGAGTTAGGTTGTGTAACGTTAAGTTAGGTTATGTAACATTAAGTTAGGTTATGTAACGTTAAGTTAGGTTTTGTAACGTTGAGTTAGGTTATGTAACGTTGAGTTAGGTTGTGTAACGTTAAGTTAGGTTATGTAACATTAAGTTAGGTTGTGTAACGTTAAGTTAGGTTATGTAACATTAAGTTAGGTTATGTAACGTTCAGTTAGGATGTGTAACGTTGAGTTAGGTTGTGTAACGTTGAGTTAGGTTGTGTAACGTTTGGTTAGGTTATGTAACGTTAAGTTAGGTTGTGTAACGTTAAGTCAGGTTGTGTAACATTAAGTTAGGTTATGTAACGTTAAGTTAGGTTATGTAACGTTGAGTTAGGTTGTGTAACGTTAAGTTAGGTTATGTAACGTTCAGTTAGGATGTGTAACGTTGAGTTAGGTTATGTAACGTTGAGTTAGGTTGTGTAACGTTTAGTTAGGTTGTGTAACGTTAAGTCAGGTTGTGTAACATTAAGTTAGGTTATGTAACGTTAAGTTAGGTTGTGTAACGTTGAGTTAGGTTATGTAACGTTAAGTTAGGTTGTGTAACGTTAAGTTAGGTTGTGTAACGTTAAGTTAGGTTGTGTAACGTTAAGTTAGGTTGTGTAACATTAAGTTAGGATGTGTAACGTTAAGTTAGGTTGTGTAACGTTAAGTTAGGTTATGTAACGTTAAGTTAGGTTGTGTAACGTTAAGTTAGGTTGTGTAACGTTAAGTTAGGTTGTGTAACGTTAAGTTAGGTTGTGTAACATTAAATTAGGTTGTGTAACGTTAAGTTAGGATGTGTAACGTTAAGTTAGGTTGTGTAACGTTAAGTTAGGTTGTGTAACGTTAAGTTAGGTTGTGTAACGTTAAGTTAGGTTGTGTAACGTTAAGTTAGGTTGTGTAACGTTAAGTTAGGTTGTGTAACATTAAGTTAGGATGTGTAACGTTAAGTTAGGTTGTGTAACGTTAAGTTAGGTTGTGTAACGTTAAGTTAGGTTGTGTAACGTTGAGTTAGGTTGTGTAACGTTAAGTTAGGTTATGTAACATTAAGTTAGGTTATGTAACGTTAAGTTAGGTTTTGTAACGTTGAGTTAGGTTATGTAACGTTGAGTTAGGTTGTGTAACGTTAAGTTAGGTTATGTAACATTAAGTTAGGTTGTGTAACGTTAAGTTAGGTTATGTAACATTAAGTTAGGTTATGTAACGTTCAGTTAGGATGTGTAACGTTGAGTTAGGTTGTGTAACGTTGAGTTAGGTTGTGTAACGTTTGGTTAGGTTATGTAACGTTAAGTTAGGTTGTGTAACGTTAAGTCAGGTTGTGTAACATTAAGTTAGGTTATGTAACGTTAAGTTAGGTTATGTAACGTTGAGTTAGGTTGTGTAACGTTAAGTTAGGTTATGTAACGTTCAGTTAGGATGTGTAACGTTGAGTTAGGTTATGTAACGTTGAGTTAGGTTGTGTAACGTTTAGTTAGGTTGTGTAACGTTAAGTCAGGTTGTGTAACATTAAGTTAGGTTATGTAACGTTAAGTTAGGTTGTGTAACGTTGAGTTAGGTTATGTAACGTTAAGTTAGGTTGTGTAACGTTAAGTTAGGTTATGTAACATTAAGTTAGGTTGTGTAACGTTAAGTTAGGTTGTGTAACATTAAGTTAGGATGTGTAACGCTGAGTTAGGTTGTGTAACGTTAAGTCAGGTAGTGTAACGTTACGTTAGGTTGTGTAACGTTAGGTCATGTAGTGTAACATTAAGTTAGGTTGTGTAACGTTAAGTCAGGTAGTGTAACATTAAGTTAGGTTGTGTAACGTTAAGTTAGGTTGGGTAACGTTAAGTTAGGTTGTGTGATGTTAAGTTAGGTAGTGTAACGTTAAGTTAGGTAGTGTAACGTTAAGTTAGGTAGTGTAACGTTAAGTTAGGTAGTGTAACGTTAAGTTAGGTTGTGTAACGTTAAGTTAGGTTGTATAACGTTAAGTCAGGTAGTGTAACGTTATGTTAGGTTGTGTAACGTTGAGTTAGGTTATGTAACGTTGAGTTAGGTTATGTAACGTTAAGTTAGGTTGTGTAACGTTAAGTTAGGTTGTATAACGTTAAGTTAGGTAGTGTAACGTTAAGTTAGGCTGTGTAACGTTAAGTTAGGATGTGTAACGTTAAGTTAGGCTGTGTAACGTTAAGTTAGGTAGTGTAACGTTAAGTTAGGCTGTGTAACGTTAAGTTAGGATGTGTAACGTTAAGTTAGGCTGTGTAACGTTAAGTTAGGTTGTGTAACGTTAAGTCAGGTTGTGTAACGTTGAGTTAGGTTATGTAACGTTAAGTTAGGTTGTGTAACGTTAAGTTAGGTTGTGTAACGTTAAGTTAGGTTGTGTAACATTAAGTTAGGTTGTGTGACGTTAAGTTAGGTTGTGTAACGTTAAGTTAGGTTGTGTAACGTTAAGTCAGATAGTGTAACGTTAAGTTAGGTTGTGTAACGTTAAGTTAGGTAGTGTAACGTTAAGTTAGGATGTGTAACGTTAAGTTAGGATGTGTAACGTTAAGTTAGGTTATGTAACGTTGAGTTAGATTGGGTAACGTTGAGTTAGGTTGGGTAACATTAAGTTAGGTTGTGTGACGTTAAGTTAGGTTGTGTAACGTTAAGTTAGGTTGTGTAACGTTAAGTCAGATAGTGTAACATTAAGTTAGGTTGTGTAACGTTAAGTTAGGTAGTGTAACGTTAAGTTAGGATGTGTAACGTTAAGTTAGGATGTGTAACGTTAAGTTAGGTTATGTAACGTTGAGTTAGATTGTGTAACGTTAAGTTAGGTTGTGTAACATTAAGTTAGGTTGTGTGACGTTAAGTTAGGTTGTGTAACGTTAAGTTAGGTTGTGTAACGTTAAGTCAGATAGTGTAACATTAAGTTAGGTTGTGTAACGTTAAGTTAGGTAGTGTAACGTTAAGTTAGGATGTGTAACGTTAAGTTAGGATGTGTAACGTTAAGTTAGGTTATGTAACGTTGAGTTAGATTGGGTAACGTTGAGTTAGGTTGGGTAACGTTGAGTTAGGTTATGTAACGTTAAGTTAGGTTGTGTAACATTAAGTTAGGTTGTGTAACGTTAAGTTAGGTTGTGTAACGTTAAGTTAGGTTGTGTAACGTTAAGTTAGGTTGTGTAACGTTAAGTTAGGTTATGTAACGTTAAGTTAGGTTATGTAACGTTGAGTTAGGTTATGTAACGTTAAGTTAGGTTGTGTAACGTTAAGTTAGGTTGTGTAACGTTAAGTCAGATAGTGTAACGTTAAGTTGGGTTGTGTAACATTAAGTTAGGTAGTGTAACGTTAAGTTAGGATGTGTAACGTTAAGTTAGGTTATGTAACGTTAAGTTAGATTGGGTAACGTTGAGTTAGGTTGTGTAACGTTGAGTTAGGTTGTGTAACGTTAATTTAGGTTGTGTAACGTTATATTAGGTTGTGTAACGTCAAGTTAGGTTGTGCAACGTTAAGTTAATTTGTGTAACGTTAAGTTAGGTTGTGTTACGTTAAGTTAATTTGTGTAACGTTAAGTTAGGCTGTGTTGTTAAGTTAGGTTGTGTAACGTTACGTTTCGTCTAGTTGCAAGACAGTATGTTATGTTATAAGACAGAATGATCAATTGTAAGATGATATGTAAGGTATTTAGAAGTCAACCAATTCATACATTACATGAAGTTGCGAGACATTACGTTAGGTTGTAACTTTGAGTTGGGTTATGAGACGGTGATTTGGGTTTAGAGACTACGATTCCTTGTTGAGAGATTATGTTTTTTGGAGCCTTGTTACGTTATGTTGTGTTGCAAGACGTTACTTTAGGTCGTTAGATGTAACTTTATGTAACATGTCACTAAATGACGTGAGGTGCTGTAAAGTTTAGCTATGTTATATTAACTTCCTAAACGCTACATAACGCCTATGCTGAAAATAAGCATACTCTCGCAACACACTACACGAAAGCGGTTTAAATTCCTCGACCCGTCTTTCACCACGTCAGTGATAACGGCCTAACCATACTTATTGATCTTTCTGACCACCCAGCAAGGACCATCGTTCATCGATTCAGTATCGATGCGAACAGTTGAAACCACTAACCTGGTTAAGCACGTTCGTTACAGATACAAACGTTCGTTACAGAGGTCCGATATGAAACATCCCTAGTTCGTCTAAGGTCAATAAATAAAGACACAAGGGTACTTATACCAGGGGCGGATTTTCTGAGGGGTGCAGGGGGGTGCACATCCCCCCCCCCAAATTTTCTAGCACCCCTCTCAGAAAAATTCGAAAATGGCGTGCATACTGTAGGTTATTATTTTTATTATAGGTTTTATTTATAGAAATTTATACATTTGGCAGTAAGAGTATGGGCTTATGGCAATATGCCTAAAAAAAATATAACAGCCCGGTCAGCCCCTTTGATAGCACACCAATGCACCCCCCAGGGAAATCTGCACCCCTTCTGTCAGATGAGCATTGATCCGCCCCTGACTTATACCGAATATCCCACCAGTTCAAACCAATATTTACCTACCGAAACTTCTCTCTAACAATGTTCTGCTCTAACATAAAGGGTCCTAGGTTGTGTTCAAAAGTTGCCGGCCTAAAGTTAATAAACAACAGCTCACCTTAATAAAAACTGTTTGGAGTACTTGAAATGCTTCAATGTTCCTCACGGTGTTCCCTATGAATGTATAATACGCATGATATGAGTGCAGCACATTCACAACAGGTACAACAGAAAAACAGACTCAAAGACCTTAACTACAGTAAATGCAGCAGCGTTGTTAACCCACATTGATTGGGTGGTGTCCAGCTTAATTTGCCCGAATTTAATTTGACTCATATTCAGGCCATGTACAGATGTAGCCTCACTTCCTCATTCCTAATACGTAATTTAAATATAAACCAGTAATCAAAAGGGATTTTGTCCGATCTTACCAAACCAAATTTGGTATAATAGTTCAAAATTTCACATGTGAAATTTCGAACTATGTCATTTCACATGTGGATTAGGTATTTTGTAAGTGAAAACATTTGGGGTTTTTTGACATTTTCTGACTTTCAGTTCATCTAACCAATTTTGACCTCTGTTTCATATCAATAGTTAACACCTCCTATTTTTGCTAGCATTTCTAAAGGATAGTTTTTCTTTTTCACTTTTTCTGAAGTCATTGTCATGTTTACAAGGACAATGACTTCAATTGTCATTCAGACTCGATCAAACATCTCAGTGGCAGCCATCATTCTTGAAAGCTACAATAAGCAACAATACCTTCAGAATTTCACAAAATTATTTTGAAATTTCATATTCTTCCCCATTACTAATCTGCTCTTGGTTATTTTAACAAATGCATCAATAATTTTAAAAATTGAAATCACATGAAACCTGGCAGAGATGTACTGCACATGATAAATAACAGAATTATACATGTAATCATACACCTTTAACAGGCCTGGAATCCCAGAACTGTTTACATGGTCGACGCAATTGATGAACCAAGTGGAAAACATAAGTATAGAATAAAAATCAAAGTCCAGCAAAAATGTGGAACATAGACATCACAATATCAAACCTAATACAGTTCTAACTTTCTGTTGCTTCTTGCAACATCATCAGACAATAAATGTGTCATACAAAGGTGAATTAAGATTTTTACAGCACTTATGTTACAGGGGTCATAATCATCATCACCATTAGTGTTCCACCCTTAGGCAGGTTCTTTTATGGATTTTTGTGTCTCCATCTTTGTCTATCTTGAGTCATTCTCTTCAATTCTTCTTAACTTCTTCCATCCCTGAGAACATCCAGCACAGACTTTCTTTTTCTACCCCTTGGTTTTTTTCCTTCATATCTTCCTTCAATAACATCTTTCATCAGATCATCGCCTCACAAGACATTCCCTATCCACTTCTTCAGTCACTCCTCAATGGTCTTCATGAGACTCCTATTTTCATCCACTTGTTGCAACACCTCTTCATCGCTCTTATATTCTTTCCAGCTTATTCTTGTCATATTTCTCCATGTCCACATCAATATGTGAATATGGGTATATATCCATCAAGATGTGGATATGCGTCACATTACAGGTTGTTAAATTTTATATCATGGTGCTTATGTTCCGTATTTTGTGCTGGGCTTTGGTTTGTATTCTATGCCTACATGGCTACTCCCAATCACAATTTGTCAATAGCACACTACTAATCACAGTTGCAATTCACCTAAATAGTGTTTGAATTTATGGCAATCTTAAATTACCAAGTGTTGACATGTCAGTAATTAACAGTATTGTGATCTGACACAGTATATAACAGTACTATAATCTGATACCTTTGCTTTCTATAAATGGGGCAACAAGTATTTAATTCTTCTAGGATGGAAAAATGATGAATTTTACTTTCTGTTGATGCTTGTGATTAACTTCATGCACTGACTATTAATGACAAGCATGAACATGTGCACTTGCAATCACAGGCTTTACACTGTGAGCATTGAGGAACTTTTGTAATGGTTATTTGAATAAAATAATGACCAAATCCAAACTGTCAAGGTTAGTTTTCAAATCTAAGAAGCTCTGTGAGTGCTGGTTAATATTTTAACTACTTAAAGTATAAAGGCCATTTGAGATTAACTTGATTCATAACTCCCAAATATAACAACTTAAACAATAAGTTTTACCATTTTCCATTGCCTCCGGAATTCTAAAATCAGCATCTTGAAAGGGAGCTCCTATGCTTTGTGGTGGCCGCAGTGCTGTGAATCCTACCATGGTGAAACTAGACACACATAAAGCCATGTTCCTGCAAGCTTCTTTTGTTGCTTCCTGTTGTGCTTCTCCCAGCTGTAACAGGAAATCAGTCAAGAAAAGATAACCATGGCATGATCTAAAGTCATCCATTAGAACAGAAGAAATAGCTGTGGAGTCCTTAAGGATGCTGAATAGTGTGACTAGCATTTCCACAATTTCAAGTGGGTTTTTTGTCTGGATACGTTGCATGCTTGAAATGCACAGACTCACACATGATTTTACTGAAAAGAGAAATAAATTTCAATTAGGCCTGAAATGACTTTCAATAAATAAAAACTATTATAACATTTTCCAATATATTTCTTTCACAGTAGTTGTATTTCTCATCAGTTAATACATTAAATTACTGTTAAATGTTATTTTCAATGACTAACAAAAAAAGAAAAATAATAAACAACTTTTAGAACCTGCAGTTCATGGAGCACAAAGTAAGGCAAAGAGACAATTGTCCTTGGATTATAAATGATAGGTGGTCCCAAATTGTCATATAATGAATACTTTTTATACATTATAAAACTAAAAGAAATACAAAAATATCAGAAAGGCACCCACAACTTACCCCCTGAATACTATCATATAATTGTTGGCATCATTCTTGTTCTTCTTAAAGTTACCAATGGGGGAAGGAGAACCACAATTTAATTTTGTCACATGGTGTTAATAGTTCTTAGTACACCATTGTTACAGTTTGCTATCTTATCGTCCATACAACCACTTGAAGAAAATAATGCAGTGCCATACAACTTCTTAAGGGCCCTCAACAGGAGGTATTCCCTTGGGGAACCCCAGGAATTCTATGAAATACTCTACTCAATAATTTAAATGGTTCTCATTAATATCCAATTAAAATCAGACAATCAACAACAGAAGAGCGATGAATAGTAAATACTCCATACAAACCCGACAATTGTGAAATAGTGGCCAATTGCGGCCCAATAAAATAAACACCTACCATGGATATAGTTACAGACGTCTTGTCTCAATCCATGACTAGTTATACTCTTCAACACTTCGCATATTCCTGTTCTCCAACCGATGTTGTATGGTTTACAACTACAAGTCATGGCAGTAAACAATATGAATAAGTCATCTGTCCTTACAAGTTCTTGCGCAGTGATTCCTTGGTTACAAAGCCGAACTAGCAACTGAATAAAGAGTTTCTGCACGGTTGAGTATGACTCGGCCACATGGTCATCATCTACGGTTCCAGATCGAGAGGGTGGCGGTAATTCGAAAAAAAGATAGATGCAATGTACCAAAGTCGAAGGCAACTGAGTTGCAATCATGCATTCCACAATTGCGCTCTCTCCGTTAGCAAGAATGGTTAAACTGTTGAGAAGATTCCAGCCGGATTGTGCTTGATCCTCTGGGTGCATGACGAGAAAATTCATAATGGAAGCGCTGGCATTATCGTTAGATTTATTCACGGCATGTCGGCGAATTTCATTCACCATCAGTCTGGATGTGTGAGCTGCGAACTGAAGGACGTCGCCAAAACGTTCAGTTATTTCGTTCCCCCGAGCGTTGGAAAACACTTTTATGAATAAAGGTAGCATGGCATAGAGTTTCTTTTCCTGTTCCTTCAATGTTAAAGGCACTGAGGAATGGATAAACTCCATAAAAAGCTTCCGCAGATGCATTAGTGACAAGCCTTCGTCGTCAGTTGGTGTCGAAGACTCGTCCACAACTGGTCGGCGACCAACGAGCTTCCGAACAATATTCATGGCTTAATCGCTTTTCTTACTCAACTAACATTTTTTTTCAAGCACCTTTCTCGTGACCTGGACTTCCTAATTCGACACATGGCCAAATTTCCAACCTTGCCAAGGACGAAAACAAAGTTGGCCGTATTGAACGGGAAGCCAACACTTAAAGAGGAAGAGCAACTGGACTGCGGGCGCCTTGTTTACCCCCGTCATGTAACCACAAAAACCCTCCACATTCGATATCATTGGGTCGTACATCATTTGAGTGTAATCGCATTTCTACATGCCGTCCGCATAAGTAATTAAAATTTTGATTTCATCAGTAACTAAGGATTTGATTGACAGTAAGTGTAAAAAAAATTGGCTTAAATGGGGCTGAGTTGAGCATGATGATAATTTAACCTGAGCCCGTTTTCGATGTAAGCCATAAGGTTTTGAAATCTAAACAGGGGGGTTACAGCAGCTGTCTAGCTAGTGGAACGGAGAATGGCAGAGGTCGAGTTTGGCAAATATAACGATGATAAAAACTTGTCCTTTTCGGGAAATATGAACCTACAGCCCTTCCGCTTGCTTGTTGTGGGGGCTGGTTTAACTGGTTCTGTTACAGCAGCCTTGGTAAAACATCACTTCCCCACGGAAGTTGAAATAAATGTCTGGGATAAGGCTCGCGGAGTTGGTGGACGTATGACAACTCACAGACCCCCCGACAGCAAGTCTTCTGTGGATTTAGGAGCTCAGTATATTACCAGATTTCCTCAATATGCCAAGAAACATGAACGGTAAATCCATTAGTCAATGCTATTATGTCAGATTATACAATGATCAGCCACCTGATATACTGCGCGTTTCGTTCATGACAGTTCTGTGAGACTGATACTGCATGACGGTAAAAATTTCTTTATGTGCAAGGCTGGCAGTCAAATTGTGGTAGAATAAACTCTTATAGATATCCAGAAAAACACACTACCCTTGTAATTTGTGACTGAACACACCATGAAATTGTGAACACCAATTTTATTGATGAGACAAGTTGGGAGCGAAGCTGACTTCTAAATAAATGACCGTACCACCTCCATTTTGAAGTGGGCAGTACTGATACCAAATTATTCATACTTTTTATGCAGGTATTATTTCCCCTGACACTAGTACTTGGATTGTACGTCACCCAGTTTCAATGTACAGATAACTCCTGAAAATATATTTGCAATGATCTGTAGCACCCCGTATTGAGTAAATTTCCCCAGACATTCATGACTATGGACAAAAACTACATGCACTTCTTGGTTAGAGGATGCTTCTTGTGCTTCTTTGTGGTTGTTGTGCTGTGTGCTTAATTTGCAGGGATTGCTGATTTTACTATACTCCCACAACATGCTGCCCATCATGACAATGTGTTCCCTTGTGATTTTAAAGATTTGCAAGAAATCATCATAGTTGCTCGAAACCATTCTTAACCTTTTAAGAGTAGAATTTTTTGCTTTTGTTTGGTGTTCTCTCTTTGTTTTTGCTTTGTCTACTCATTTGTTCTTTTGTTCCAGAGGTGTCCTATACATGGGACACTTGATGAATTATGATTATGGTACAGACTTCCTTTTCTTGAGGGCCTTGCCATGGTGGTTCCCCACTTACCTCTGAGTTAGGAGTCTTAAGTTAAATTACTTGTAGGACCATTATACAAGGTTTTACATAATATAGAAGAATGTGCTGCCTTTGTATTAAATTAAGGAAATAATGACTTTTTCCCCTTCTTAGGTGACAGCATTAAACAGGAAGTCCTGAAGCCCCCTAGCTGGTTGGAATGATCCCTTGCCTGAGTAGGAAAACTGAAAAAAACATGAACTGTCTCCAGAAAACATGGCTCATATAACAGCCTAAAATAATTTGGTATGATCTTTTGATTGCAAAGGAAACTCCTTCCTTTCTTCTGCAAAGTAGAAGTAAAATAGCCCAGCAAAACACATGAAATATAGGCATAATGAAGTTTTATTGAATCTAACGTTTTGTCGCAACGTGCAACATCATCAGAGAATGAATGGTTATGTTACATGAATGATATATATAGATTGTATTACAAAGGTGATGTTAACATGATAGGTGTGTGAGAGGAAGTGTGGAGTAAAGATAAAAGCAAGGAAGTGACAGGTTGTCATTGAGGAATGACAAACAGCAAGCAGGGAACATGACATGTTTGAGAAAGTTGATCGTCCAGGTTAGTGTAGTCTTGAGAAAGACTGTTGGTTGAAGTGACTGACATTTTGACAGCCTTAGCGGCAGTCATCTTCAGAGCCTTTTGACTCTGAAGATGGCCACCACTAAGGCTGTCAAAACGTCATTCACTTCCACCAACAGTCTTTCTCAAGACTACACTAACCTGGATGATCAACTTTCTCAAACATGTCATGATTCTCTCAGGTTCAAACCATTTACTTTAAGCAGGGAACAGTTAAAAAGCAAAGGAAATAAGCAAAATCTAAAATAGAGACAGTGGAAAGGAGCCCAGATTGGCATTGAGTGAAGGGTTAAACTTTTGAATTAAGAGGGTTTCCCTTATAAGAAATTCTGAGTTGTTAGTAGAAGTTCTGAGTTCCTTTCTTCTGGGGTGAATAAGAGAAGAGCACTGGATTGGGATTCTGTGTAATCTAACAGTTTTAAGCAAACCTTTCTTTACTATTGATAATGCAATGTACAACAACCACTGTTCTATTTTTTGGGCATACTTTAAAAATATCTAATGGTACCAGTATATGTGACCAGCTGGTCAAAACTTTGAGCCTTGCTGGTGCTACTGTCCATCCCTGCCAAGATCAACTAAATCTTTCTTGAATCTTATTACCAATAGTATAGTGGCTTTATTATCCTCTTTTTCAAGCAATGGAAAGTCTGATCCTCAGAAAAACTCTGAGTTTCAGTCAGGACTTGAACCCACTGCTTTCTGAATGCAAGTTGGATGCTCTCACCATTTCTCTGCCATCTGAGTCACTTGCTGGTTAGAGCCTGTGGCTAACATACAGAAGGTGCTTTCCTGAGCTTAGAGTTTTTGTGAGTTCTGAAGATTTAATATGGCTTGAACAGCAAGAAACAATCAAATTTTAACGTTTTCTAGCTGCAATCCAAACATACCTTGGCAGAGTTATGGTGAATAACAAGAGGATTTTATTAACGGAGATGCTAATTTGTCAATAGATTTTATGAAGAATTGCTTCAAGCCGGTGTCCTGAAAGCCTTTCCTGGAAAGATTGATGGTGAAACGGGTAATGATGATCACTCTGAAAATTTCATGGCACCACAGGGAATTAGTTCAGTGGTAAAACACTTTCTCAATTCTTCAGGTAACTTAAGTTCACGAAAGTTAGGTTGACTAAACTTGGTTGGAATTATCTTGCCAATTTTTTGAATGAAAAATGTGAAATTGAACTGCTAACTAGAGCTAGGAAATGGGCAAAGGTTTTGAGAGATAAAAGCATGATCAATCATACAAACTCACATCTGGAAAACAGCAACATAGCTGTTTGCATATATCAAAATATCAGGTAGGTTTGTCATTACCAAAGGAGCTAGATGGGCTTTCAAGAGGTGCAAAATGCAAGCACTTCTTATGCTTGCAATTCCATGTATGATTTTTTTAGGTTATTTGAACATTTTCATGCACATATTTTAAATTGATATAAAATGTTGACAATATTGAATTCAATAAAACTTTGAAAGCAGTTTGTTGACACATCTCTTATGGTACTGAAGTATGAACTGTTTAGCACATATTTTACCTTAAAACATATCGTTATGAAGCGAAGTATCATTTAGGCAACATGTGCTGATGTGCCCCTCCCATTTCCTGAATTAAAGGGGGTTAACCCCCTTTTCCCTACCCTACCAATCCCAGTGTCCCCCAAAAAGATTTTGAACTATTTTCATGAAGTAGCTAAACTGTATTGAGTGGCATGTTCAGCTGTCTTCATTGAGAGAAGCGTTTACTCCAAAATGGGAAGAATAACTAGTTGGATTAAAGTTAAAATTTCTTTGTTTATTATAAGTAATACCATGAAATGAGGTGTATTGGTTATTAAACCTCCCCCTTGATTAGGGTCATTTAGTAAAATTCCCGAGGGCTGAAGGCCTGAGGAAATTTTACTACATGATCCGAATTGAGCAGGAGGTTTAACAGCTAATGCACTGAAATTTCATGGTATTACTTTGCAATATCATGTTTACGTGAATTCAACTACACCTTTTGCTGTTCATTACCAGAAAATATACTGTCATTAACACCAACTTCAAACTCATTTACGCAAAAATACATTCATTTTATTCAACCGACATTCACTAGCAACCGTTTGCATATAAGGGCATTCTATAGCGCCAACAGACGACCGTTAACACCATTATACTATACATTAGAGATAATAAAATTTCAATTACGTAACATATTTCTCTTGCATAACTGAAATTTTGTCATCCTTAATGTATAGTAGAGTGATGTTAATAGTCGCCTGGTGGCGCTATGGAATCCCCTTTGATGCAAATGGTTGCGTATCTACGCTAATGAATGTCGATTGAATAAAATGAACGTATTTTTGCGTAAATGGGTTTGAGGTTGGCGTTAATGCTAGAATATCTTCTGGTAATGAACAGCAAAAGGTGTAATACTACCTCCGGTGACGTCAAACCGGGTTGTATTAGTCCTAATACGACCCGGTTTGACGTCACTTGAGGTAGTATTAGTACAAATCAATTTTAATGAGGTAAATTAGTTATTAATGCGACCTGGAAAAACAAAAGAAATTCACGTAAACATGATATTCCGGATAACCCAATCAGCTAGTTAAGCTGTTCTCCCTAGAGGTCCAGTAAGGACCACCCCTCATGGGTCCAGTGTTACTACAGGAGGAGACTGGGGTAACCGGGAAAAAGCTTGCGATGCTTAGTAGAATCAAACTGGACAACACCCTTCTGACATGTGACACAGATAACTTTAATCAAATTATTGTGTAGAGCCAGAATCGAACCGTAGTCATAGTGGTTAGAGACACGTGCACTGCCACAAATTTTCTTTTGAAACCAAATACTCCAGCCAATACAATGATCCTTCAATCGTAACCAAGGAAATCAATTTTGTGAAATTTACTATTTCATTCTAACAGGTGCTTGCCTTAGGCTGGAAACCTTTTGCAGTGACATCAGTATATCACGTCAAGGCGACACTTCACTATGGAAAGCGACCACAAAGGACGGGGCTGCTGAAGAATTTCATGGAATCATCGTTACTATTCCAGTGCCACAGTTACTTAAACTTGAAGGAACGTTCCAAGAAAGTCTACAAGAATATCGTTCATCCCTCGAGGGAGTCCAGTACTCATCGCGTTATGCGTTGGCGCTTTATTTCCCCGAAGATACGCACATTGACTTTCCTTGGACAGCGAAATACGTCCCAGATCACCCGTGTATACGCTTCGTGTCCATTGACTCGGCAAAGAGAGGAAAGGGTAAGTGCGTTTGTCCGAAATTAGAAATTGTGCCTTCGATTGAGTAATTCAAATTCAGTTATTCGATATAGTTCACACAGTAGAGAAGGGATACTTGTTCTGAACGCGCTGGTGATCCTTAGCCTCGCGTTTGTCATTCTGCTGTATACAATAACAGGACAATCCACGCAGCGAGATTTCTGCTCGTGATTTGCTCCAGTTCGTCTTTGAAGCTCTTGTAAGTTTAATGCATATGTCAGGGTAGCTATCACGAGGAACACGTGTATAACAGCACCTTTAACTCAAGTGGACACTGGTTAACCAGTGTCATTCTTCCACTACTACCTTTAGAGGGGCAATGGTCTCCACCATGACATTTCACCCCGACCGTATGTAATAAGTACGTTGCAATCAATGTACTAGCAGTGGCGTAGCTACACCTGAGCCTACCCGGGCCTGTACCCGGCTGAAACCTGCTTATGCCCGGGTGAAATATTGCTGACAAATCTATCTCATATTTAGCAAAGTATAGAGTATAGTCACTACAAAGATTGAATATAATTGTTCTGTTTACATAAAGTCCAAGTATTAGTCTAATTTCCACATAAATGTTATTTCATAAAAATTTGTCCTTGCAAGATGAAGTAAAAAGCAATGCTTTTGACTGTCACCGCTAAGGTATGTGTCAGTGGGCGCTGATGGGTAAAATGTTTGAGTGTAAATATGGAGCAAAGGTAATTGTCGTTGTTCTGCTGTTGTGAAATAAATCCGAATCAAAAAGAGGACGGAAAGTGATAACACCGAGCCCGAGTCAAGCGAGCCTAGGGGTGACTTTGAGAAGCCAGAGGAAACACAGTAGTAGTAACAGTTAGTACAGAAGCGTTATTAGGTTCAAGTACTGCAAAATATCTTGAGGGGCGTGCCTCATGCCTTTAGCTAGCAATGTAATAACTAAAAAACTATCAGGAAATGTTGACACCTGTGCCCATGTTGAGCCCAAGTAACATTTGCTTTCTGGCTACGCCACTGACTAGAAGTAACCCAGAAAATTTGTACTGGAGTTTTTTGAGGCGCCTGCCACCGGCGAGCAGACGAGAATGAGCCGTTAGTCTGTGTTTAATTCAAGACATGCCGAGTTAAAGTAGAGAGAACCCTGTTTATGTGTTTGTGTATTGTGTTTTGTGCAATGCAGATCCAAGGGAAAAACGCATTAATCGAAAATAAGTGGTTGGACAAACATAAATGCATTGGCTCTAAGCTCAGAAAAAACGATTCAAGGTATCTCCAAGCTCCCACGTTTCCAAACTATATCTCACATAAATGTATAGGTAATCACCTGATAAGTGCAAATGCGTTTGTAACCACGTGATCCTTGCAAGTCCTCAGGTTGTTGTATGTCATTAAAAGGATCTATTTTGCTTTTGGTTTTCCATCAAGTACGCTAATGTTACTTATTCACATTATGAAATCCCGCTGTTGCATGTAGTGGAAATGTATTCCACTTATATATATATATATAACAGCGATCAGTGGAATAAATTTCCAATACATGCAACAGCGGGATTTGATAATGTGAATAAGTAACATTAACGTACTTCATGGAAAAAATATATATATACTGTATATATACGTTACTACTCGGAGTTTCATGCACAAGGCAATCGTACATGAAACTCTGAGTAGTAACGAACTTATTTTAAGGAAACATTCATTCATTTATAAACGCTCTACTATATGGTATCGAGCACTCTCTACCAATTATACATATTTTGTGTTGGTTATACAGTATATATATATATATATATATATATATATATATATATATATGTAACCATGTCTACAAATATAGACATACATATTATTCATATACATACACGTATACACATAAATATATATTTTTAAACTCTTACCAGGCTTTGGCAGTTCAGAAACTTCGTTTCTTGTTCACACAAGCGTGCCGTTTGGTTTGAAGCATTTGGAGTCGAACATTCAAGAAGTAGAGAACACAATATACAGATATTTCCACGAGCTCTTTCCAAACCTCCCGCCACCGTCAACCACGCGGTGCATCCGTTGGAGGTTCTCCCAGGTGCACAAGCCGTTTCCAGGGCAACCGGGTGCACTGGTTGTGCAAAACAAGCCGCTGTTAGTACTGGCTGGAGATGGTTTCGTTTACTCGCACTTCAGCGGGTGCATCGAATCTTCCTTGGTCGCCTTTGAAAAGCTTCAAGAACACATAAGGGCGTCGTCGTGATTTAAACTCAGATTTAATAAATTTTGTTGACTTCTGACAAGTAGTAAATAAAATAGATGAAAGTGACATCTCCCTTTGGTGACGAAATCGCGGTGAGGTTCTCATATCAAACCGTACCCGATGTCGCGTACCAACCATGACCAGCAAACCAAGCCATAGAGCCAGCAAACCTTCGTCCCCAGACTGCGTTTCAAAGCGCGGCTCCATGAAAACTTTCCGGGCGGTGGAGACAGATACAGGATGTGATTGGCTGATTGAATACAATTCACTACCAGGTACATGGACGCGCTTTAATAAGCAAAAACCAATGTAATAATACACAGGATTCCCAAAACTTTGCATGCACCCGCGCGAAAGTGAAGGGACCTGTGGCAGGAAGTGCTCAAGTCTGTAGAACTGACAAAAACTAATCGTAGAACTCAGGCTTGGGCACGAATTTGCATCTGCGACTTACTAGATTGGATCCAGTTGATGTCACTGTTGTAAAGCGTTGTTATTTTGATGACTAGAAAATGAAGGCTTGCTCGTTTTAATGAATAAATTATAACGAAAAGAAATGCATAGATAAATATTCCTAATGGCCGGTTCTCCTTATACATCTGCTGAATACAACTACCAGAATGCCTTTCGAAATCTTGCTTGTAATGTTAAAGCAACTGTCTTTCCATTCGCTCTGGGAATTCAATGTTTGCACGAGAATGAGAAAACCGCAAAGTATTGTGGTGGTTGTATTCAGCTGACGTCATAAGGGGGAACTGACTATTAGCCAATGAAAGTGTCTGTTGTTTTCTGCACAAACCGCTGGACAAGCGTACGCACAGTATCCACCAGCTGTGAATGACAGCCCGAGAGAACAGCGTACACAAAGAAATGTTTATATATTTAAAATAAATACAAACCAATTTGGCACTAGTGTAGTATTCAGTAACTATTTTTTGTTGATTGCTCAGGTTCTTAAATTATATAATTAATAGATATTAAAGACTCCTCAACACCCGTAGTTGCTACATACAATGGAACATTTCAAAATTTGAGTGAATCATTAGCAAACTCTTTGATCTGCTGCCTGACACGGACAATTTCCCATCGAAGGAAATTACCTGGAGTAAAGAGAGAGCATCGGGCCATAACTGAGCGACCAGACAAATAACAACAAAAATCAAGTGATGGATGCAAACATGGGCAAACGCTCCTTTTCAGAAGACACAGTTTCGTGAAGAACTGTTTGGTGACAAATTTAGTACTTCAGTCCAGTGTATTTACTTCGAGACAGTGACAGCTCGCGGAGCGAGCAGTTCCGACCTGACGTCCGACCTCCCCCCCCCCTTTCACCGGATAACCCAGCATCCACTACTGAAAGTAATCGTGGCTTACATGCAGATCACACCTTGTAAATTTGGTAAAGGTCCTTGCATTTCTCTCACAGCTGGCTTACTAGAAATTTTAAGATCATCTGCATTGCCAAAATTTTATTGCTGCTCCAAGGAATTAAAAAGGGATGAGAAGTCAAGATTTTCGTTAAAATGAGGCCGTATGTTCATCCGAAGTCGTTCACTCAATTTGCGGGAGACGTTTTGCCAGTCAAAACTGATCGAACACAAAGCTTACAAGCAATCATCCGTAGCCAGCTGCAAATGAAAACATGAACCTTCAGCTCCAATTTCTAGGAGGCTACGTTAAGGAGGCTAACTGTTTCTTTGAAAGTTGAAAAATGCAAGTCTGGTCCCCCAAAAAGGTGTGAATAAATAAATAGTTTTTACGAGAATGAAACGTAATGTTATGGAAGAAAAACGTTTTATTAAATTGCGTTAATTAGAAAAGTGATCCACGAATCGCCGTGGCAACAATGACAGAAACGGCTAGCAGTTACTCGTCAACCACAATTTATTTCGAAAGAGTACACTGACCCCCAACTCACTCGTTTTTTAATGAAATTAGAACCCATTTTGAAACGTATTTGTTCCCATGTCATCTGCCAATAACACTTTTCCAAGTAGAGGTATTTGACGTCTAAAGTGCGTTTCTACCTTTTAGATTGTTTCACTCTCCCAAAAAATACTTGTTCACACGTTTTGAGGAAAAGACTTAGGTTCTTCCACTTTTCAAGAATCTGTACCGAGCCACCTTAAATCTACTTAAACACATTGTAGTTACGTCGGACGTTGCCCATTAGGGGGGCGAGTGCAGTGAACTGTAAAAAGACTTTCTAGAATTCAATGGGCGACTGTAGATGTTTGTGAAAATGGCGTCTAAATTTGAAGTTTTTCTCTATGACAATGTCGAAAGTCAATAACAATGTCGAAGCAATTTCGGCGGCTGAAAAAAAATACCAGTAATCCAGACACGCTTTTACTAATGTTCGAGTAAGGTTGTTGAGATCTTATTTCCACAACCACGTGGAAACTTAAGTTGTTACAAAACTGTTACAGGCTTCTGTAGTGTCTGATCTGACGTTAGAAAAGGCTCTAACATTCTGTAACATTTTCATAGTCTGTAGCAATATGTAGCAACAAGTTCCAGCTATTGCTTAGAAAGAATACGCCTAAGGTCTTTCGAACGACAGTTCAAATCACCGCAACTCGCTTCCAACGTAGTACGCCAACTTCTACCTAGCTGCGATAAGGCCTAAAACATGGATGTTTTCAGCTTACAGACGTATACTGAAGACGACCCATGATGGGTAGGCTCTTAATGAGTGCATACTGCTGCGATAAGATCTGAAATCAACGAGGTTCGTCGGAAAAAAATTGTCTGCAAAAAAAAATCAGAAAAACCTCATACTAACGTAGGCAGGTTCAGACCTCAAGCACAATTTGTCCTTCAGGCATGCGGTAAATTGCACTAACGTTACGAAGCCATTAGTGCTGTGTGTTATTTTTACACGAAATTTTAGTATCGATGGACGTGACATCGATATTATTATTACACTATAATTACATGACATAGCAATGAAAAATGGTTGTTACTGCTTGCTCCTATTCAGGGAAATGAACTTTTTCAAAGCTGACCTACGTTTTTCCAAGGGTCCTTGCCCTAGTAAATTAGGCGATTTGCTTCACGTAGTTCCCAGGGAAAGTGCCAAAATCGCCTGTTCTTTCGGATATCCCTACGAACCACCCATCGTCACATTTTTCCACCACCTTCACTAAATCACCTTCTTGTAGTTCCAGCTCGTCTTCGTTTTGTGGTGCATAGCTGAAAACGACAGTAAACCTGAAATAAAAAGGAATCACTCAATATCAGAGATAATAAATCAACTTTCTGGCTCTTTGGATCATTTACCTGAAGACATTTTTAATAAAGCATAGACAATACAAGAGCTTTAGAACTGCTTACTGCCGTAAAGAGGTCGTGAAAAACTTTAAGCCTAGTTTTGCTAGGTTTTTTTAAATAGGACCATATAATTGACCAACTCACGTCGAGTGATCAAGGACCTATTTACGCGAACCTGGGTCAGGACGCCAACGCGGGTTATTAATAAATCATGTTTACACGGGCCCGGGTTGCCAGCCATCCGCGACTGGTTCACCCAACCCGAGGCGATGGAGCGGCTGACCCGGGTTAGCGATCATACGTTCTCGATAAGAGAATGTACTCAGGTTCATGCATCTAGCACCACTTTACACGAACCCGAGCCAATCGAGTCAATTCAACCCGTGTTTAAATGAAGATTCAAATAAAATTTCACACCGTCATGCCCACGCCAACCCGGGTCTTCAAAACGGGTAACCCGGCTATCACATAAACGTTTACAGGAGTTTATTCCTAGACGGGTTGACCCGGATTGACAACCTAACCCGGGTCGACGACCAACCCGGGTTCGTGTAAACAGGCCATGAGAGTCCCTTTATACAAGCCCGGGTTTGCTTTTAAGCCGGATCAGCTTGCTAGCTCGGGTCAACCCGCTTACGAACATATAACTGATACCGTTTACATGCTGACCCAGGTGTCACTTTTCTCGACACCTGGGTTGACCCGGGTTCAGCAAGTTCATTTTGTCATGTAAACACGACGTTAGATCGACCCAGGTCGACAATTCCTTGCAAAAAATTGTTCAACTTGGTTATACAAGTGAAGAAGGACAATGGGTCTGGAATGACAAGGCAGAATAATCCAAAATTTTCCAACCACAACGCCAGCAGACACGAGAGCACCGAACAACCAGGTCGACCTGGGTTGGCTTTTCACTTGTCAAACCAGACTCGCGTAAGGGGCCGTTTACACGAGCCCGGGTTGGCGCCCAACCCGGATTAGCTTGACAACCCTGGTCAACCCGTCTACGAATAAACTGCTGTCAGCGTTTACACGATAGCCGGGTCAACCCGCCTTGCCGAGTTACCCGCTTCAAGACCCTGGTCTGCCCGGGTTGGCTAGATGTGAAGGTGTCAAATTTTTTGTCCATTTTTCCATGTAAACACGGGTTGACTTGACTCGGGCTCGTGTAAAGTACCGGCAGTACGATAGTCTTGATTAGTTTTCGTTTTTTTGCATCAAGCCAAAGCAGTAATTTATGTTGTCCGTCTGGAGGAAGCATGGCAAGTTCGAGCGCTCGCAAAGAAAAACCTTCTTTACATCTATGGTCGAGCACAAACGTCGAATACTCGATTGCCTGTCTCGAAGTCCACGAATCTGAGATGGATTACGAAAACGTCGGCTTCATTTCGGACTTGATTGCGCTGTTTTCTCGCATACGCAAAGTACGGCGATTAAATCTGTGGTTGAACCGCCAAACAAATGATAAGAATTACCGAGGCCGAAACAACGACTTGCTTACGACGTCTTTCAACCCGGGTAGAGCAAAGTTGACCCTGGTTGGAAAAACATGTCTCAAGTAACGCCCAGCCTGGGTTCATGTAAATAAGAAAAAAGAAAGACCATGGGTTGGAAGTCAACCCGGGCTCGTGTAAACGGCCCCTAAATGTCGCAGAAGCGTCAACTTAGGCTGCTATAACTTGACCCGAGTTGACAGTCAGCCCTGGTTAGTGCAATGGGATACTAAGTATTGCTTTCGGAATGGATTGTCAGCCCTCTATCTGGAATTTTTCGTTTGGGGGAGGACATGTTCCCCGGGATATTTTTCGAAATGCCTATGCGCCAAGATATGTTCCAGTGCATTTTGAGAAAATATTAACGCAATAAATGCCTCGATTACATTTTCACTCATTTAATGTCCTTTGCAGTGTAGGTTAATTGTGAAGTTATTATTTCATAATACCCTGAGGATGATTCTGAAATAGACTTGGCAATAAAGCATTCAAAGATATGCATTTCTTTTACTTTTTAGCGATAAATGCACTCAGGATGTGTTCAAAATGTTTTGTTTACAAATGATGAGCGGGCAACAAGCCAACTGAGTTCGGTAAAACTGTTTTAAAATTTAAAAAATCCACTAGTATACACCTCTACTTCGGTGAATAATTGTACTGCATTCACTAATACACTGTAATGATTACAAGTTAAAGGGAGAAGCTGGGTTGTTTGGTGGGAGGAAGTTTCACCCTCATTTAAAAAATCCACTAGTATACACCTCTACTTCGGTGAATAATTGTACTGCATTCACTAATACACTGTAATGATTACAAGTTAGAGGGAGAAGCTGGGTTGTTTGGTGGGAGGAAGTTTCACCCTCCAAGGCCCTCAGATAAAATCCTGATCATAAGTTGAAAAAGTGGAAGAAATATTTTGAAAATCTTAGACAACTAGAATCACTTGTTTCTCTCAAGCGCTGGCGAATACAAGCTTACCTTTCACCATCAAGATTATTGATATCCCTTTCTTGCTCATCCGAACGAACCATATCATCAAACATTTGCTGCTCTTTGTAACTCCTGAACAAGAATAATTTAAGGACAGTTTTTAACATGATCGTTAACAGCTGCCAACGTCCAGCGCCACCGAAACAAAACGATTTTACAGCTACTTCAATCATTACCATCACAATCACCACCTCTTCCACCATACCTCCTTTCACAGCCACCAGTTCCGCTTTCACAACCACGAACACCTCTTCCACCATCACTACCGCCTTCTCCGCCTTGTGAACGATCGTCACCACCTTCCTTTCTATCACAATCCCTCCTCCTCCATAACTACCACCACCACCACCACCACCACGACCTGCGCCTCTACCATCTCCTCCTCTAACATTGCAGCCATAATAACCACCAACTCACCCAGCCCCACCAACATTTCTTTAGCCACCACTTCTCGCAACATCGCCGCTCCCCATTTCCACCAATACCACCTCCTTTTCTTTCACCACCACTACATCCTTCTCCTCTTCCACCACCACTACGTCCCTCTCCTCTGGGACCCACCACAACCTTCCTTTCTTCTTCCACCACCACTACGTTCCTCTCCTCTTCTACCACCACTACGTCCCTTTCTTCTTCCACCACCACTACGTCTCTCTCCTCTTCCACCACCACTACGTCTCTCTCCTCTTCCATCACCACTACGTCTCTTTCCTCTTCCACCACCACTACGTCCCACTCTTATTTCACAATCACAGCCACCTCAACCGTAATCACCGCTCCTTTACCTTCTTCCTCGCTCATATCTTTACCTACTTCCCTCGATTCACTATAACCACAAACGAAACTGATAAAGCCAAGACTAAGGGGCTGTTTAGATGATTCCGGAGCGAGTTTCATTCACGATTGAAATCATACCGGTTCTATTAAAATCCCTTTAACTGTTTACATGAATCCTGAATGAGATTTAACTCATTCTGGATTGAGTTCGTACCGGTTCTCATTCTGCAATGAAATCTCATTCGGGTTTGAAATTTCATTCCGTCCTCATGTAAAGGCACTGCAAGCTTTCATTCCAGAATGGAAGATGTGATCGGGAGGACTGCAACGAACAATGTACGCGTGTTTTTAACATATACAGACGTATACAGACTTTTAAAAGGTCAACGCTGGCAGGAGGAAAAAAACAAGGCTTTAATTAGGTTTTGATGCCAGAACAAGTTGGAATCAAGTGTAAATCGCTGAAAGAAACATACTAGCTCGAATATTATCGGTTGCCATCTTGAAATTTCAGATTTCACGCGCTGTTCGGTCCGGGGATACAATTCGTATGTAAACACGGTTTGAATTCACTTTCAATCCAGGATGAAACTCAATCCGGATTCATGTAAACACCCCCTAAAACAAAATAGAAAAAAAAACAAAACAAAACAAACAGCAAAAAGAACAAAAGACAAGAGGTACATTTAAGTAAAACAAAACACAATCCGAAAACAAACATCTCGTAACATCCAAGATTCGGTTAAAAAAAAACAGAATGACTACGTTCACTGGTGATATTTCATCTTTATTTCAAAGACATCGTCAGATCAACAGACTTACACACTAGCAACAAAAAACTTATAAGTTTGTTGTTCATTTTAGTCACGCAAACCTTTGTTGACTGGATCCATCAGGAGCGCTATGCACTTCGGGAATCCCATTTTGCTTAGTGATCTGTTCCTCAACATTTTTTTGTGGAGCTGAAAATAAACAAAAATTAAATTAATTTTTAACCCTGGGTGACGGCGACCATAAAAGCACATTACACCAGCATCAGAACGGGACTTGCTCAAGAAGCTGACGTTGGAAAATCATTTAAACTTTAGAACCTAATTCCTATACAACTTTGCACAGCCGTTTTTGTTTGAATGACGTACCTTGTTGAGGTTTCTCAGCAGGTTCTCTTAATACCTAGAAAAAGTTAGATATGTTTTTGAGAAATAAAGTAAGTTTGCTTTGTCATTCTCCTGGTTCTCCCTAAGAGCCAGTCTGCAGGCCAAGGACGTAAATCCTGGGGGGATCGGGGGACATATTCCCCCCACTTTATGGACAGAGGGGGATACATATATAATTATCCCCCCCCCACGTTTTGCAAAGTTCATGACAACTGAAGCCTAATTTCTGTTCCCTCGGTGCTTACGGTTCCATGTTTACCTTTACGATTTTTCGATATAACCTTTTTCAGCCCCAATTTTTACCTAGGTATTGTTGGTTCGAATACATGACAAATCATGAAAATTTGCCAAGTTATTTTACAGTCCGATCATTCTTCTTTGGACGCCATTTTGTAAACAATCAGAAATACTTTGTTTAGTCATACTATAACGTCTTTATTGCTGTTTGGAGGAAATGCATGGCTTCGTTTCGATTGAGAAATAAGGTATGAATGTTGTTCCAAAGAAACAATCTTAGAATGCCGGAAAAGGCATTTCATAAAGATTAGATTTAAAAAAAAAAACAACTTTCAGAGGAAATGTTTCCACATCACTACGCCGGCTCCGTCCCCCCACTTTTAGGAAGCGATTGTCGCCCTTGCTGCAGGCCTTGTTAACAGTCCAACGCTCCATCAACTGGGCTATCGAGTCAAGTGGGAATAGTGCTTGAGTTTAATCTATTTTAAGGCTGGCATGTATACGGCCGATTTTCAACCGATGTTTCGTTTACAACTTAATCGATTGAGAAACTGGTGTGGCCCACAAAATTTTCCCTCCAAATCTCACATTACTCGACTAGTGAGCCAGCAATACTGGTAAGCATCCAGGTACGTACGCTAAACTGCACTCTAGCCACATTAATCAGCTTTCGTAATCATGCTCGCATTACCTCGATGTAGGACACAGGAAAAATTCCAATCCTGTCATCTTTCACGCCTTCGTACCAGTTCTTGTCGATTTGCCGAATAATGGCGACAATATCACCCTTGAATAAAAAACAAAAATAAGCACTGTTGCATTATCTACGATTTGGAACAATTTGCTCAGATATTAAATACCGAAATAAAGTTCATCGCGACAAACATCCGTGGGCCCTTCTAGTATGTGAAAGTCGATTTTCGACTTTTACGGTATGCCAAACACTACCCAACTTAGTAAGTTAAAAAGTTACAACGTACTTTTTGGAGGTTCAGTTCTCTTGGTGACTCTGCCTTGAAGTTATATCTGACTCTTCCTTCACCTTCAGTCTTCAACAAATCATCTTCCAGAATCTGCAAAAAGAGAAAAGATATCACCAGGCGTGTTAGCTTTAACAATTAACAGAGAGTTTTCAATAGACATCATAACTGCATTTTGATGCACCTTCACAACAGATTTTAACCTTTCCTGGTGTGACCAAACGTGTCTGGGAACAATCAAAACTTGGGAGAGAAGATTCTAAGTTTGGAACCTTTCTCGACCTTTCCATTTAGTATGTTTCTCCAAAAAGTAGGGGTCTGAAGCTCCCACACTCCAAAGCTTCAGCTTCTCGTGAAGTAAATATTTACTGAATTCAACAACGATAATTTCGAATTGGATTTTCCAACAGAAGACGGAAGTAAATTCGGGGACTTTTCCATTTTATACGGACTTTTCACTAACGTAGTGAAGATAGGAATGGGAATCTATCAATCACACGGAACAAGAACCTGACTGCTACTGACTGAAACTTCAGTGGCACATCAAATTTGACTTCGATCGAACATTTTGTCGTGGGAATCTCGGACCATTACTTCAGGCTATGTTGGTGGGAATGATTCAACGCGTTGCATTGCCATGCAAAGCAGAGTTCGAATACGATAAACTTAATTTTACCTCGACATACGAAGAAGGAAATAACCCGATCTTTCCTTGAGCTTCTCCTTCACACCAGTTCGCGTCAATTATTCTGTAGAAAATTATAATGTCACCTTTTCGGAAAGCGATCTCCCTATGTAAAACCACAAATCGAAATATTTATTCAACATAGTAATTTACGAAGGAAAAGGGGTCGGAATTTACGAAAGATAGACCGAGCAGTTTCGACTGCAGTCCTAGTAAAAGTAAGTAAAGTGCACATCTTTTTACTGGATAATCCGATCAGCGACCGAAATTCCGTTTACACTGCAACATTTCGGGCACGGCACGGCAAATTAGCCGTGCCGAGACCTATATATACAGAAGTGCTCGGCAAGGCTAAATTTTCAGACTTAACAAGTTTGCACAGTTTACAAAGTGAAAATCAGTCGTGCCATGCCGAAATATAGCGAACACTCGTGCCAAAATTTTAGCCGTGCCGTGCCCAAAATGTTGACAGCGTAAACAGTGTTTAAAGCTTCTCCTTAGAGGTCCAGAAAAGGCCCCACCTGATGGGTTCTGTGTTACTACAGAAAGAAACCAGAGTACCCGGTAGAAAAACCTGCGATGCTTGGTAGAAGCATATAGGACAAGGCTGATCTCAAGACAACCTGCGTCCAACTGGACAATACTCTTCCCTGGACAATGCTATTCTCGAGCTTCTGTTTTCTCGAACTGCTACACGGAGCCTTAATCCAACCCTAGTCATGGTGGTGAGACATGCACTACCACTGTACCACCAACACATCACGTGCTGCCTAAGCGGTGGCCTAGACACGTCGGTAAAACTGAATCGACACAGTATAAATTTTATGCGAGACACTAATGTCGATTAAGAATTACGAAATTACTCCGTTTCAGAACTGCACTGCAAAAAATTAAAGTATTGAAAATTAAAATAATTTTTCTAGTTTTATGAGAAATTTCCTGGCTTTAAGAAATAGATTCTTGATAAGAAAAGCCAAGTGGATCTTTTTCTTCTTTCAAGAAATTTAACAAGTTATATCTTGACCCAAGAATATTTTTCCTGCCTAGTTTAGATATATTTTCTCAATTCAAGAAAACATGTCTTCTTTCAAGAAATTTTTTCTTATTAAGATAGCTTATTAAGAAAAATTATCTTGTCTACGGGACAAGTTAACATTTCTAAATTTAAGAAATATGGTCTTAGAACAAGATTTTTTTTTCCCCTAAAATAAGAATTTTATTTTTTGCATGTGTATGTGTATGTGTATGTGTACGTGTACGTGTAGGTGTAGGTGTACGTGTAGATGTAGGTGTACGTGTACGTGTTGTACGTGTACGTGTAGGTGTACGTGTACGTGTACGTGTACGTGTACGTGTAGGCGTTGTACGTGTACGTGTAGGCGTTGTACGTGTACGTGTAGGCGTTGTACGTGTACGTGTAGGTGTTGTACGTGTACGTGTAGGTGTTGTACGTGTACGTGTACGTGTACGTGTACGCATATGTATAAATTAGCTGACTATCACACCATTGCGGCCGCAAACGTATAAGGGAACGTACCGGATTACTTTTCATATCACCTTCAGAGCAAAGTGATTTTGTTCCGGATTCACGAAGCGTTGTGTTACGGATTACCGCGGAATAGTGTAGCTCAAAACCTAATCCGATACGATACGCAAGCAATCCGATACGCAAGCAATCCGGTATAGTGTAACTGGGGCCTAAGTGAGATTACCTTGGTGAAGTTAGGTTAAAAGTACAAAGGCAACATACTTGGCCGATTGAGGGGAGAAGTTGTACAATGCTCTTGCGCGTTTGGGGTTTTTCCTCGCTTCTTCCTCTTCTTTTCTTCTCATCTCAACTTCCCGTCGTCTTTGTTCAGCTTCCTGTAAAGAATGTGTCACGTTTAGTATTAACATTACAAAGTATTGAAAGTAACATATATCTAATGAGAGCTGAACTGGTTCAAAATTTCATATGTGAATTCTTGGTGTACGAAACTTGTATCTCACATATGACATGGAAGATTTACATTTGAAAATTGATTTCACATGTGAAATTGAAACAATTCACATATCAAATACTGTTTTCAAATGTGAAATTCGATATGAAATTTTTGTAAGAATGGCACAGCGGCCAGTGCAAACCTGGGTAATGAACCGATGTTGTTACAGTAATAATGAAGTTCCATGGTTAAACAGCAATGTTCCAACAGCTGCGATGGTTTTATCAGTGCCGTTTTCCTGGTCAAACAGACGTGAACAATCCCGTTACTTCATCAACGATGAAAAATTTTGTTTCCATTTCCACGTACCTCTTTCGCCCTGTTCTCTTCCCGCAGTTTTCTTTCGTAGTCTTCTTTCGCCCTTCTCTCGTCTTCCTTAAATCGTTTTTCTTCGTCTTCAAACTGTTTAATATAGTCCACAGGTTCGGGTTTATCGTGCTTCCTGTCAACTCGAGGACTCTGAAAGACGTTAAGGTAGTTCTTTAAGTTAGTTCCATAGCTTAAAGTAGTTAAATAAGCTCCTTGACTAAGGCAGTTCTTTAGCTAAGGTAGTACCTTATACCTTACAACAGTTAAGTAGGCTTCTTAGCCAGGGTAGTTCCATAGTTGAGTTAGTTTCTTAGCTTAAGGTAGTTAAGTAAGTTCTTTCTTTGACAAAGGTAGTTCCTTAGCTAAGGTAGTTCCGTAGTTGAGTTAGTTTCTTAGCTTCAGGTAGTTAAATAAGTTCTTTGACTAAGGTAATTCCTTAGTTAAGATAGTATATCATCTTAAGGGAGTCAAGTAGGCTTCTTAGCTAGTTGGTAGTTGCTCGGCTTAAGGTAGCTAAGTTTTCTAGCTAAAATAGTTCCTTAGCATATGGTAGTTAAGTAAGTTTCTTGGCTGCGATAGTTCCTTCGTAAAGTTCCTTAGCATAAAGTAGTTAAGTAAGTTCCTTAGCTAAGGTAGTTCCCAAGTTAATTTAGTTCCTCGGCTTAAGCTAGTAAAGTCCGTTCCTTGACAAAGGTATTTCCTTAGCTTAGGGTAGTTGAGTAGGTTCCTTAGCTAAGTAGTTGAGTAGGTTCCTTAGCTAAGTAGTTGAGTAAGTTCCTTAGCTAAAGTAATTGAGTAAATTACTTAGCTAAAGTACTTGAGTAAGTTCCTTAGCCCAAGGTAGTTCCGAACGAATAACCAAATTGTTTTGGTAGAAACTAATTGATGTCAGTTTTTCTAATTTTCAACGAAAAAATAATGTATAAACCTTATTTTTGCCCGAAAACTCGGTTTTACCGCGCCTCGATATCGATCAACTATAAATATCGAGTAGCACAGTCAATCATATTAAAGCATTTGAATTAGAGAACTTGTTAGTTTCTGTTAATTATCGACGGATCAGCAGAACTCCATACTTACAAGTTGCCGGTTTCTCATGTGGTCTTCGTACAAGTTCGATGCGGATGGTTTACTCGGCTCTTTCGGCTCAACGGACAGCGCTTTGTTGCGTGTAGCCGCTGAGTAGCGCGTCGCTGGCTTCGTTTGTCGGTCTGACGACTCGAACATACTGCTCCTTTGCTGGAACGTTTGTGTATTCAATCTCTGAGGTGGGTCGCGGTGAACGACTGGTCCAGAAGAAGGTCTGGAACCAATAGAGAAACCTCGTACCACAGGGTACTCGGGGCCCACGTCGCCGGGAGCTCGAACACCTCCTGGTACTGCAAACAAATCATTGGAGACTAAGTTCAGTGATTATTCTGCCCATAACTACACTCAAAAACACAAAGTTTAACATTTGGCCGTCAGTATGTTAGTGATAACATTCATAACAATCCAGCGGTAACCATGGCAAGTTGACCTTTGCCTAGCTGCAGGTACAAGCGCTAATCACGAAACTTCTCTCAACCGCGACGGTCACATTGGGCAACTCCACACAACAGGAATTGAACTCGGGTCGCCTGGTTGAGAGAGAGATGTGCTCCGCTGTGTCGCACGACCCGTTTTTCTTTGAGGAGGAGATAATACCTTGTCAACAAAGGTTGCAGCTGTCTTGCGACTTCCGTCATCACCCACCGGTTTTTATCAAATGAACACTATTAGCGATCACGGGCGCCTGCTTCACCATTCAACACAACCTCTAAATCGTTTTTCGTTCTAATCGTTTTTGTCAGCAATCAACACTTCATCGTTCTACTTATTAGACTGATCTTCATTTTCATTTTATACCATCATTATATCATATCATATATCATGTATCATGTATTATATATTATATCATTATATCATAATATATCGCATTTTATTATAATATATCATATTTTAACGTATCATATCATATCATCATAGATTTGTACAGTAGAACCCCGTTAATACGACCACCGTTGGGCCGAAAAAATTTGGTCGTATTAACGGGGTGGTCGTATTAAAGGGGGTGGATCAAAAACGTAACAAATGTTTTTTTAAATGACGTCATGGCAAACGGAGTCAGATTTCAATTAGCATAATTAGTGGAACTTCTAGAACTTCTGCTATTTTTGTAGCCTTTCCTTGAAGCATTAGTCCTGTAATTGGAATGTTTTTTGATCTTGCTTTTCGAAACCAGTCGAGTAAAGCGTTGTCGATATCTTCATGCTGGGCACCTCTTGACCGTTTGATAATGCCCCTAACATTGGCCTCATAGTCTTTAAAAATCTCATCTTTCTTTAATAAGATGCTTTGAATCTGGGTTTTCCCACAATTAAAGTGCTCTGCAATTTTTCTTGCGCTGGCAATAGGGTTCTTTTGCTTAAATATCACGACTTCGTAACGTTTTTGTAAGTCAAGTTCCTGCCGTTTTCGCTTACAATTTGAAGACATGATGACTGGTCAAAGTGCTTATACACAAAGCTGCGAAGCGTGTTCGGACAAAAGGTAATAAATCAGGAAAATCGTCAAGACATGTGTGAAAATTTTGCACTGATTAAATTAGAAAAAATGTGAAATATGGATCGATGACAGATTCGGCGCTTTTCATAACCTGCGCGTGCATACACTCGTATTTCCGCAGGTAACGTCGAAGGAGTCATGTCGGCCCCGATGGAAAATATTTTCTAGCACAAAAGTAATCGAAGTTCCTTCTTGGATAAGGGGATATCATGCTTACAAAGAATACTGGAGAACCAAGATTGATGAAGTTCTTGAACTAAAGCACGAACACGACAATGAACAAGACCAGAACGCTATTGCAGTGACTAAGGAAGGAGATGTAGTTGGTCACATTCCAAGGGCACTAGCTTCTACAAATCATGGAACTGGGATAGTTCGCCATTTTTTAGCAAAGAGAGGCAGTAAAGCAGAAGCTAAAGTTATTGGAACAGCTGTCAATCGGGGCGGGGGACATGAAATGGAGATTCTATGCATTTACAAGTTTATGGGGCAGGAAAAGAACATTGACTTGCTAATCAAATTGCTGGACATCCCGAATAACCTATCCTTTGGAGTCGAAATGGAATGTGGCCAAAAGAGAACAACAGAGGAAAGTAGCAGAAAAAAGAAGGCAAGAAAACGATAAAACGACCCAAAAACATATTTAATCACGTTCTGTCTGTTCAATAAAAAATTAAAATGAATATTAAAAAACGTTTAAGTGTTAATTATTTGCCGTATGTGTAATTGATTAAGATAATTATACACCGCATATCAGAATTAGATATCAAAAAAGGCATTACTCAACACGTTGAGTGGTCGTATTAAACAGTAGGGGACATCAAAATATGGTCGTTGGTCGTATTAACGAGGTGGTCGTACGGCGGGGTTCCACTGTATTATCTATTGTCATGTAACATGTAATACATCATACACGAGAAGGAGTGCGTAATCTCAAGAGGAATATCAAAAAGCCCAGCAAAATATCTTTACGAAAGCCATCGAGTCGGACACAGAAGTAAAATCATAATATTCAATAAAGTTCTAACGTTTCGTTGTATCATCACAACATCATCAGAGAATAATTTACATAACTGATGATGTTGTGATGATACAACGAAACGTTAGAACTTTATTAAATATTATGATTTTACTTCTGCGTCCGACTCGATGGCTTTCGTAAAGATATTTTGCTGGGCTTTGATATTTCTCTTGAGATTATGTTTTCCACCTGGTCAATCCACAGCTGACGTTTTAAAGGAGTGTGTCATCAGATATCCAAACACCGAGTAGTGAGTTAAAAAAAGAGGCGATAGCCGAGTTTTCTAACTTCGAGGTATTTGGTTACGTTATCTGATGAAACACGACTTTCGAGTGTATCATATTATATCTCAAACGAATCCGTATTTAAAGAGAAAATCGGGTTTAAATTTGACGAAATTCTATGCTAATTAAGATCAAATATCCAAACTACGTCCCGGTACTGATTTCCTTTGTGTTTTCCTCATGAATTATTAATGAGTTTCAGATATATTATATCATATCGTATTATATCTTATCATATATATAATAATCTCATACCATATCATGTATTATATTATCCTTATCAATAGCATATACTATTCCGTTTGCTTTGATCCGTTGTTAAATTTCTATTCCATTCAAGGGTAGCATATTCCAAGGTTGACCTCACTGAAGTGTCCAAAAAATTGTCGTCGACATCCAACCAGCATCATTTCATCAACGAATTTCTCAGTGAAGTTCATGAGCTAAACCCCTTTGAACTGCGTTTTGAGTCAATTAGCTAAAAACTGTTCAAGGAGGTTGGTTACATGAACAGATCTCTCGCACTGGATAACGCCGACAAGAAGTCATCGTTCAAAATATTTTCGCACGTTAACAGCACGTTCACTGCCAGAAGTTGGGTTAATTCCTTCAGCGGTGAGGACGGTATGTTTACCTCGTCGCTCTCTCCTCAAGGCTCAACTACATTTTTATTCACATCCAGCCGCTTCCTCGTTAGTTTTCTTTCACTACAGCTTACAGGAAGGACCGAACCTCAACTAAGCAACACTACCAGGTAACGATTTCCGTATCTTTGCACCCGGCGTCTCAGAGATTTAATCCAAACACTATCGGTCGCGAATCGGAAACCAGCAATGAAACTACGTCCAGATGCGTTATCAACGTGTAGAAGCGACAAAACTTTACCGCCGGTCAAGAAAATGGAGCAATTTATCAGCGCGAACTCGCTAACAGACTCAGCATATTCAGTATATTGAACACAAAACAACAGAGCCTGAAAGCCTCAAGCTGATCTGACAATGCCGTTTAATCGCTCAAAGCAAGCCGATACCTACCTAATTTAACAGACACATTGAAATCCATCTCAGGACGAGCAATATAGCCTTCTAGAGCAAACCAAAAACTCCGTACCAAAAACTCCGTACCAAAAACTCCGTACCCAAAACCAGGCAGCTAAAGCCGTATTTCTTAAGCCGATGTGAGAACACGGAACTCAAAGAACATGAAATATGTGAAACAGTCGGTGGAGCTGGTGCGAGACCGGATTTTGATCTCGACCCCTGGTGCGTCAAAGGGGGTTATCCCTTGGCATTACACTGTCGCAAATTTGCACTAAATGAACCAATCACTGCAATCAGACGTCATAATCTACCGCAACTACACACACAAACATAGAATAACGGTTTTTACACCGGCAAGCATTTATACGTCAGCCGTCGGGATAAAGTTTCTTTAACAGTCAAGGTCAGGGTTTATACGTTTGTCAGCTCCAAGAAAACGGTGGACTGGTTTAACGTCAGGATAGCGGAAAGTTTAGAGTACGCCATTCTACAGGTTCGAAACGAAATTAGGTATAATTTAGTTAAAAAAGTATCATGCGGACGATAGTGCAAAGCATGTCCACGTGGAATTTATGATTCACACAGCAAGATGTTCGAGTGTGGAGGAGATAGATTTATGTATTGTATATACTTGTCAAGATGATAAAAATCTGTGAAAGTATTTCTCAAAGTTGGTACTCAGCTACTGCAAATTTGCAATATGTGACTCGTTTTGAAAATGAACGGATAATTGTGAGAATGAATTGAACAAATTTGGAGTGATAGGAGAGAATGATGGTATATTCATTTACTATCAAATGTATTCTTCACTTCATAAAATGCTTTGCAATAAAATGTTCACAGCCCATGAAAAGTAAGTCAACCTAAAGAACATTAAGTGTTTTCTTTGACAAGCAATGCTTGACCAAATTCGGCGCCGAATGAGGATTAGAATCGAGAATTAGCGTGACTGTGTATCCTGAGCAGTTGTTTATGGCTATATGTGTTTATCCAACATTCGGAGTTCGTGCCACTCAATTAGTTAAGCACTGAGGGAGAACATGAAATACTCCACTGGACACATTTCTTCACAGCATGCACGCTTTCACCCACCCAGCATCGAATTCAACGAGTTTTGATACGGTAAACAAAGCTTTGAATGCCGAATAAAGTTTTCTGTTCGCGTAACAGAAACGGCAAGACTTCCGAATTGCGACAAAGCGAAAAGTGACCATGGCAAAAGATTTTAACAACAACTTCGTACAAGGAACGAAGGAGTATCTTCACTTAATATGACTTAATTCAATGGTGAACATAGACAGACAGACTGACAGAAGCTGGAATAACGTTGGAATGTCAGTAGATGCTTCTTAATTTTAAACGAATATTGACATGTACACTGGATCACATGAAATGAAGTTCATATACGATGAAGAAAATTTCAGAGTGCCAAGATCTTATATTTTTCAACCTAACCGGAACCAGCAGTGAAAAATGCAACTCTAAGGCCCCTGTCAGGGAATCGAGCCCGCAACCCTGCGAATCTAGCGGAGTTTTTGTTCACTTTAGAACATCAATCGTGGTAAATATAATTACAACAATGATACTAGACAAGTAACGGAATGTTAGTTATTTATGGTTTGTTTTTATTTAAAAAAAGTGTTATGGTTCTGCTAGGGCTATATTTAGACTTATTTGCTGGCTTATATTTATCATAACAGGTTCGCTGACGTACAAACAGTATAACATGCACTATATCTAATCACTATGAAAAAGATTTTATGCAGCCAAAATCGGATTGACAAGGCGTCACGATAAGGACTATCTACAAAGGAGAAGTCTTAACTGGGTTTACTTTTTCATAAGATATAACGAATCCGGCCAGTTGAAATGGATTCTTGAAATGTTTTCCTGGATTATTTACAACCTTAAGCAGTTCCGGAACCGATTACAGAATTTGGGATTGTCGTTAGTTACAAGAAAAAGACATCGTGTGTCTTCAGTGTGGCAAAATGTTTTGAATGAGGTCGATAGCTCCATGCTCATGTTTTGACGTACTCAACGCAAATAGTTCTTAATATATCAACTTACGCTCTTTGTTTGCGGTTTGTCTTTCTCGGTTTTTTCGGGTTTTGTTTGCTAATTTTTGCTTTAGTTTATTTTTGTTTGTTTTATGTTTATATGTACGCGTATGTTTGCTTGCTTGCTCCTTCGTTCCTTCGTTTACTTTCCGCCCTTTTTCTTTGCAGTCTTACCACAAAAACAGCGAAGCTATCTACTCTTGTACTCTCTTCTCCAGCAACCGACTTGAATTTTGTTCAAACAGCAACAATTATGTCAAAAGTCGTTACAATTTTTTCAACGATTCTATGGTTTCGCAATAAACTTTTCATGGTTTCCGACCCCTTAGCAGCTAGGGCTTGCTCACATTTTACAGAAAACGCTTGGAAGTTAATACAACAGCAGAGACAGGAACAGTCCACGAGAGATCTTGAGCACTGTTTGCGAAGGCGAACTAAACAGCAATCTTCTCGACATCACGCTAGTCAGTGCTATATGGGCAGTTTTGAACCGCGTAGAGAAAGTTTAAAGGTAGTTCTCCGCCAAAAATCGAGGAAAAATCCACGATCTTTGGCAGAATAATACCTGTTAGCTTTCTCCACTAGAGTCTTCTCGATGTATAGATGAACGTGCGTCAAGTCCTAACCTCAGAAAAACAATTTCTGAACTCCAGACGGGGATCGAACCCGCAACCTTCTAATGATCGGTGAGACGCTCTAACGATAGAACTACCGGGACTCATTTGGCAAACTTAGAAGGTTGCGGATTCGATCCCCGTCTGAGGCTCGGAAATCGTTTTTCTGAGGCTAGGACTTGACGAACGTTCATCGATCATCTAATATATCTCCCAGCTCGCACATCTTCAACAAATATCGACGAATGGAAAGTACATTTCAGAATCATTCTCAGAGATATACATGAACAGAATTTTTTTTTTGTGATAATCTGACACTGTCGAAGTCAGCTAAAAACTGTTGACTCAAGCGGGATTTGAACTCGCACCTTCGGGATAGCGGTCCGCCGCTCTACCTGTTGAGCTATCGAGTCCACAGGGATTGGAGGCGAGTTTTTATCTAACTTACGTGCACGAGATATTCTTGCGACAACTTAACGCTTATGCATCAGATGATGTGCAGTGTTAGATTATCATGAAAAATTTCTGTTCATGTTTCTCTGAGGATGATTCTGAAACAGAATTGAAACACTGCACATCCTCTCACGGATAAGCGTTAATTTGTCGCGAGAATATCTCGTGCACTTAAGTTGGATAAAAACTCGCCTCCAGTTCCTGTGGACTAAATAGCTCAACTGGTAGAGCGGTGGACCGGTATCCTGAAGGTGCGAGTTCAAATCCCGCTCGAGTCAACAGTTTTCAGTTTTCGTACATTGTACAAAAAAATCATTTGAGCTTCCTTCACACGTTGTATTGTATAAACGGTGTTCTCCGGACTAATTCCTAGTTAATCCAAGGTTATGCTGGCAGCTTCACATGAACCTCATTACTCCAATAATGGCCAACCAGGAGCCAAAGAGGCGAACCACCTATTGATAACCTGTGACCTCTCAACACGCGACAAAGATGTCATCAAAACATCGAATCGCCCGCACCCAAAAATTAGGCATTTCGTGCCATAACAAATCACAGTTGTACAATGAAAAGAAATCACAGAATTCAATAAGAATGAACGCGAAGAGGAACCACAGTATCTCGTACGGTAAAGTGAAAAATAAAATTCTTCGTTAAAGTGGCTTGTGCTTACATGTCGCACCCAGAAAAATTATCTTCTATAAATGAAGACACTTTACTAATCAATCGCTTATCTAAATTATCTGAGAGTGACGCGTGGTCCTAGACCCGCAATGAGCAGTTAAATTAAGCGCAGTATTCGAAATACAATAATTTTCGCACCAAGGAAACGCGCCGATACAACGATCACCCACGAACAGAGATAAAATGTAAAACGTGATTGTTCAAGTAACTTACGTTTAAGACGACTACAGGCGCGGCTGGTTCGCAGGGAAGCAACTGAAGACCCTTTTCAGTGATTTTCAGAGTTCAAGTTAAACAAGGATGTCAATCGCTGAGCAAGATGTTGAGGGGAATTTCATGCCAGCACCAACCAAGGAAGCGACAGGTCACAAACATGGCTATCCTTCGCACACCAAGATCAGTTCACCAGGCGCAGTAGGGGGCATAAAATGTCGCGAAAAGCATTCGAGAAATGCAAACGACTTCTTTACATTCATAACAAACACATCAACTAAATCTGAGTCGAACTTTCTCTTCGTCGAGGTTACAATTAATGATTCTGAGACGATGCCTAATACCCTAGCGTTGTGTCACAGTCAGGTTCAACACAAACTACAAAGACCGACATACGACTGCCCCAATGTACGCAATAGTTTATTCACTGCGTTAATATTGAATAAAAATTATCTAAAAATTATCCACATTAACAATAGTCAAGACACAGTTATGAGCATTAGAATAACAGTTAAACGGACGTTTCAAAATCTGCATACGACAGCAGGCTTAGGAAATTCAAAAAGGCATCAACGAATCTTTTAATATAATCAAGGGTGACTTGGAAGAATACAGTTAGTGCAAATGTGTACAAAATTTACCTTGGCAAGTAAAGATCATCATCATCATTATTATTATTAATTTAAGCTGTGCTAGAATAATCGGCCAATCAATTCCGGATTTTTCTAACACCTCGAAAAGTTACGAGGGTTTGGTAGTAGTTTGAACTTCCATGTAAACGATATGTAATAGTCCTTTTTCACCCGTTTATTGAACCGTAGGCGCCTATGGCCCCAAATAAGAACAGAACGGTTAAACCTGGTTTCGGTACCAGTTTCAGCATCATTTACGGATTGTGTAAATGCTATTGTACCCGAATCAACCCATGCCCTATCAGGACAGCGTCTGCAAATTTAAGCGGTCTTGTTCACCAACTGCGTTCACCGAACATACTTAACGTAATAAACCTGATCCGTTCAACTTCTAATTCAGTCTCAGCACCACTTTTTGTCCAATGCGTTCTAAATATTCTCGTCTTAAAAGTCATGTTCTCTTGTAATTGTTATCGTTTTTATCGGATCCTATCAACTTTTTTCGTCAGGTAAACTTTTACTCAGGCAAACCCATCGGCGTAAGGGCAGAATTTTTTTGGAGAGGAGGTAAAGAACATTTGCCTAAATGAAACCAGCACTGATCAGAACTGAATGTGAGACATACATTTCTCCGAAGTTCAGAAAACTTAGGCTAAAAATTTGCCTAAATGCCCACAATTGTTTGCCAAATACAATCACAACGTGCGAATGGAAGTCAGGCTAGTTTACCTTTCAATACTAGCTCATTTACTAATAATTCTTCCTCTAAAGTTTCACACACTTGCAATCAATTACTCGCTTCCGCTACAACAGCACTAATCCTTATACAATTTTGTAAGCAAATTAAGGATGGTATTCTGAAGGGCTGTCCCTGTTAAAATTGTTTCCGATTTGGTAATTGTATCGGTAATACGTGTTAAGATTCATGTATTATTGTATTTTGTAGTCAAACTATCATATTTCCTGTTTAATTTTATACCCTTTACATTTATTTACATCATACACTAAACTTATGTAGTCGAGTGTTCGCAACATGGGGCATTGTGCATTCCAAATTCTTGACTATGATTTGTAAACAACTGACAGAATTTTCGATATCAAGATTTCTTAATTCCACTGTCCGATGTGACTGTCACGCTTTGAGCTTATGATGCTGCTGTCTGCAGGCACTATTTGTGTAAACAAAGCGATATCATGCACGTAGAAAATGCTAAAATGAGCAAGGCAAGCCGTTCATCGACAGAAGTTTTACAAGTTCAAACAATTTAGTAATCAGCTGGTTAGCACTTAAAATTTAATATAAAACGCTCGTTGATTTCGGTTCTTTTTTACTTATAAAACTCATGGAGAATTCATGAAGGAAAAACAAAAGAATTCAAAGTTTAATCAGTGGTTGTAAATGTGATACAACCACTAGTGGTTGTATCACACTGCTTTTCATGAACTTTTCGTGTTATTTCCTCGACTAAAATCGTTGGGATCTTCACCATTTTTGAAGAACACGAATGCTTCAATGTTTTCGTTTCGTAAGTAATGTTTACAACATTTGCGTCCGTGTTGTAAGGATAACCTATTAAATTCATTAAAACTTCACGAGGAAGAGACAAAAGAAAATCATAAGCGTGTCGGATCTATAAATGTGATAAGGACACATGTGGCTTTATATGTCAAGAAGTTCAATTTTTTCGGCTTACCAAAGATAAATTTCCAAACTTTCTTCGCGAATTAGCGTATTAGGTGGTGAATTTCATAAGACATTTAAAAAACTCGCAGTACGTCGTTTATCGGGTCAAAAACACTCGGCCATCGCCTCGTGTTTTAAATCCCGATAAAGCACTCCTGTTCGGTTTTTAAATCTTACATAAAATTTGTAAGTCAGTGTTATTCGCCCCAGCCAAGAACGACCTGGAACGCCTGTGGTGAGTAAAGGTTTCAGAGTAGGTGGTCCAAGAGAACAACGAAAAGAATTTCCATCGTCCTTAATATGAATACTATTCACACCTATTACGTATTTTAAGCCACAAATCCGATACTGTGAATTATTATAAACAGCCTTAGCAGCATTGATAAATGGTCAGCAGGACAAGTGATGACAGTAATCTAAAAAGCTACTTCCTCTCCCGACACTTTACTACCAGTTCAAAAAAAACTTTGTGACGAGCTATAATAATGGGTATATGCTATTTTTACATTCAGAATAATCCTCAGGGTAACTTGAAGGGAAAATTGCACGATTATTCCAACTTTAGGAAAGTAATTAAAACTCTGTTGATATCAGCGACATTTGAAGACAACACTATCTACTTGCTGGACCGTTGCTCCTCAAGAAGATCTATAGACCCTACGCGAAACAACCTTTTCATTTTATCCACTTCATGTAAGGTAAGTTGTCTGAACCACCTTCATTAGCACTGGATAATCCAATCAGCTGTAGATTAACTGCTTTCCTTCGAGATCAAGTAAGGGTCACCCCTCATGGGTTCGCTGTTACTATAGGATACTGGAGGACCCGATACAAATACAAAG
Organism: Heliopora coerulea; assembly: GCA_030142905.1. Lineage (NCBI taxonomy): Eukaryota > Metazoa > Cnidaria > Anthozoa > Scleralcyonacea > Helioporidae > Heliopora > Heliopora coerulea. Next base: position 1,402,232 of record JASJOG010000041.1, on the reverse strand, counting down.
ATTTTAACGGTAATTGAAAAATTAGAAACAGCATTTCAGCAAACCGTTAAGACCATGGTGAATAGCTGAACAGTGGAAACAGACACGACAATATTGCAACTTGTCCTGGAGAGATGCATTCTGATATTTCGTGAGGAATAAATATTGCAGTCCTCAGGTTAATTGGTTAGATGAAAGAACAGACCAAGGACTCCTTGAGTCCGACCGAAGGATATGAAATAGTCGACAGAGGACGACGACTTTACAACTAATGTCAGCCGCTGAGTGTCCCTCGTCGTAGTGATCCTGTATTAAGTTGTTGACGTAAGAGATCTCATGTTGAAGTAAGAGTGGAGTTAAAACGAAATCCTGAGAATATTGCACAGTTTTGTTTGATAAATGTTCATGAATTCAGAAACGTTTAAACCTCCGTAGTGCAGGTCAGACGAAAACAGATAATAAAAACATAAGTCAAAAAAAAAAAAAACCAAAACAAAACGAAAAGTAAACAAAACAATGTATTAAGTTTCAGTTCAGGATTAAAGTCGATTATAACCACAAAAGATATCAGCTGATTTCACGCCATTGGAATGTAGAAGTATGCACAGAGATTAGCAGAAGCTGTTGTACAACATCCGAGGTGAAAATTAGATGCTAGTTTAAACGCCTAAACCGGACCTCCAGGAAACCACGTAATAGTGGATATGTGTGTTAAGAAAGGTGACGTCGGCCCGCTAACTTCAAGAGTGATGCAATCGAAAGGAAACACCTCTGAGCACTTTTGCTTGCCGTCTATTCAACCACGATTCAACCAAGTGTGAGATAGCGAGGCCATGCAACATAAGAGGGTAGACAGTATGAAAGGAAAAATTTTCGCTACTGCTTGTTCTTTTGCCTTCGTTCCAATTGAACACAACTGGGTATTAGCGGAGGCTTTATTTGCAGCAAGAAGAGGATAGAGTCTTCCTTACCTTGATAACCTTTCTGTTGCCTGACGCGATCTTCGATTATTTCTTTCTCTGACACTTCGATACCCTTCTGCAACTCCTTGTACCAAGATGGCACGTTGCTTCTCGTGGTCGGTTTCTCCCTGTTGACAAACAAACGCAGAACATTGAAAGACGTGCGAGTGGTAGTGCAGTACGCGCCAAATCACCGCGCAATAACAGTTCCTGAAAAGGTCACGTTGAATAGTGTGTATCCTTAGTATAAAAATGATATATACGCTCACACGGTTTAACCATAACGTTCCAAATGTAGCCTCAATTCTGTTTAATCGGACGTTCAATCTCCTTTACATTACGCGTCTTGTTTGCTTTACGCGATGTGTTTTATCACCAGAGGAAGTCAGAAGTTTGTTTCGGTATTTTGTTTTTGTTGTGGGGGTGGAGATAGTAAGAGGAGGCAAAAAGCCGCCCAAAAAAGGAATAAGTTATGGTATTAAACTCGAGAGTGACAGGTCAGTAATGTAAATATTTAGCTATTAACCTAGCTTTTTGTTGTTTTAGAATGCGATAACTAGTCTTCGAGTGACAAAGAAGGGAGAAGATAGCGCAATTACATAATCATTTTCAGTACAACAACTGTGCTTAACGTTTCGCACAAACCTAAACCTGCCGGAAAAAAACCCTGATAAATTAAGTTTCTTGAACGAGACAGTTTCAAGTGTTGATAGCACATAGCATGAAGAAGACGTAAGAGTTCATTTTAACGAAAATCTCAGACATTAATAACTTTTTATTCTCAGATAGACAGCAACCTCTGTAAGCTCTGAGGGCCCAGGCAAAAGAGGAAACATTGTAGCGTAAACACTCTTCCCCCAGCAATATTTCCCAAACGTAGCTAAATGAGGAAACGTTTTGTGAGTAACATTCACAAGTGGTATACACTCGTGTATACGCTCGGTATATACAGCGAAACCCTGGGCAAATAAGCGATACTGTTTCTCGGGTGGGCAAACGAAGAAACAATGTTTCCGAAACAGAAATCCAGGCAGGAAAGCAAGTATACCGCTTGTGAATGTTTCTCACAAAATTTTTCTTCATTTAGCCATGTTTGGAAAACATCATCATCATCATCATCATCATCATCATCATCATCATCATCATCATCATCATCATCATCATCATCATCATCATCATAATAATAATAATAATAACAATGAGAAGAAGAAGAAGAAGAAGAAGAAGAAGAAGAAGAAATCCAATATAATAATAATAATAAATTATTAGAATTATTATTACAGTCGAACCTCCCCTTGCAGACACCTCCCGTAAGCGGACACCATGCTCGGGTCCCGGCCAAATGTCCATTAAATCACCATTTTAACGACCTCTTGTAAGCGGACACCTCCCGTAAGCGGACACGGACACCAAAACATAAATCCCAAATAGCATTATAACCTCTTGTGAGCGGACAGTTAGCACTTCACTACCGTTAAAATAGTTCTTATTGGATGCGGCGACAGTGGAGTTAAAATAACTTGGGTGCAAAAAGCATAAACAACTGTTGCCCAAACAAGTACAAACAGCTGTTCTCTGAAGCAACAACATTAGATAATGCAGTGATAAGATTATGAAGTTGTTGTATGTGTTACCAAAAACATTGTATTCTGGTCACTAAATTTAAATACTACTACTATTAACACGATGATGACCTATCTGAACGTGAGAACATAATGAATCTGTGTTCAAACGTTCCAAGCAAGTGCTCTCCGCTTCAGTATCTTAGCGCAGACGAACATGTACTATTCTTCGATGGGTTGATCGATTAGGCCATCAGCAGGGGTGGCACCAGAGGGGGCAGAGGGGGCTACAGCCCCTCCGTCGGGGAACTTTAGCCCCGTCTCGGGGAAAAATTAACCATCCGTCGGGGAATTTTCACTGATAAACACACATATATTGCACAAACTACGAGAACTTGTTAATGATTTAGCCAAGAAAGATAATAGACTCTTCTCTTCATGTCAAATCTAGAAGCAAACTGTTTCTAGTCAGAAGTTGAGGTTCTTCCTGCGAAAAATAAAATGTTTTCGACCTTCAAGTAACGAAATTATAAAGAGGGCGTGGTCATGCCTCCTTTGGTTTAGCCCCTCTGTCGGGGACGCTAGCCCCTGCGTCGGGGAATTCCTGGCGCCACCACTGGCCATTAGGGCAATCCAAACTGTTGAGACCCTGAACGAGCTTTTGAATGAGGCAAACGTCACTGTTGACGCAAGTGAGAAGTCACCCTAAGGCTTTGAAAGTTACGGACGATCGGCTTGATTATTCATATTTTACCGGCACTGAAGAACTTTCTCAAGCTGTACTACACGTTAACGACATTTCGACAGATTTGCGAATGAAGAAATGATCACAATGTGTTCCTAGAGTCCTAATTCTCAAACTACTATTCGTTCATTCAACACAAACTGATACATGTAGAGTTCCCTTGGACACAACTTCGATATAGTTTGCGGGATATTTTGTAATTTTCGGAGGACCGTTGGCTTACTTGAAACGAACGTGCGCTTCTCATTGAAGGAATCATATTTCAATAATTAACTATTAACTGAATATTTATGAACCTCTCATAAGCGGACACCTCCCGTAAGCGGACACCATTATAAAGTCCCAAGGGTGTCCGCTTACGGGAGGTTCGACTGTATGATTATTATTATTATTATTATGATTATGATTATGATTATTATTATGATTATTATTATTATTATTATGTGAGAGGAGCAACACGCCATCCAAGTGACACTGGGGTACAAATATTAGAAGCCCAATATGCCCATCATGACAACCAGTCTGATAAGGGTACGCCAGGCACATGCATCACAGCCAAATGTGCGTGATATGGTGTAACTAAAAGAAAACAACGCATGACCTTGCAGGTGAGGCCCTTCTATTAGCCAGTTCATATTCTGGCCATTATTCCTTCCCACCAAATATTGCTGTATTATCCTCAAACTCAGACAGATCTTATGTCGTCAAAACTAACATGCAGGAGCGGGTCATACTTCTTACTACACTTGTAGTACCCTTCTCAAAATTCTGGCTGTTCCCAAGAGTGCAGTCTTTTGCAACAACTCAGTTCGAATTTCCACACCAATCTTTGATAACCACTTTTGGATCTTCTTTGTTACCACACCAAGGGCTCCAACAACAATTGGAATAACCTCCACTTTGTTCATTTCCCAAACCCGCATTATTTCAAATTTCAGTGGCTGATATTTATCTTCCTTCTCGTCTTCCTTCTCCGCAACCTTGTCATCTCCTGGTACTGCTATATCAATCAAGAGGCAGTGTTTTCTTTCTTTTTCTACCGGTACCAGATCTGGTCTTTCGCTAAGACATTCTCATCACATTGGATACTGAAGTCCCAAAGGAGCTTCACTTTTGCATTTTCCAGCACTGCCTTAGGCTTGTGTTCGTACCATTTCTCAGGTCTTTCCAGCCCAAACCTCCCACACAATTCCCAATGTACTATGCGTGCAACGTAGTCATGCCTCCGCTTGTACTCCTCCTGTGCCAAAATGGTACATCCACTAATTATGTGGGTCAGAGTTTCCCCTGCTGCACCACACAATCTGCACAATGGAGAATGTCCTGTGTGGTCAATATCGTATTTAACATACTTAGTGCGTAATGCCTGTTCTTAGGCTGCACAGATCAAGGCCTCTGTTCCAATTTTCAAATCAGATTTCTTCATCCAGGCCCACGTGTCCTCTTCATCAATCCTATCTCTGTGTTGCTCTTTTTCTATATCCCTCACAAATTGGCCATGCATTCTGTTCTCTCTCCATACTCTCATCTTGTCTTCTTTGATGTTCTGTTTGAATTCTTCTTTACTCTTGCAGTTTTCTGTGTCTATTATCCCTACTTGTCTCACACCATTCAAAAATTGTTCTTCACTGTTTTTTATATAACATCCTAGTCCATTTTCCTCACTTCTTATACAATACTCGCATCCAATGAGTCCCCTCCCTCCTTTGTTTCTTGGTATATACAGTCTATCTACATCACTGTTCAGATTAAATGCTCCAGACATCGTCATTTTCTTCCTGGTTTTCCTGTCCAATTCTTTGACCTCATCCTGTGCCCACTTCAATATACCCGGTCCATATCGTAAAACTGAAACAGCCCATGTGTTTATTCCAGTGATTTTGTTCCTGCCATTTAATTTCAAGTCCAACACCAGCCCCAGTCTCCTGTAGTACTCAGTTGTAAATGCTTCCTTCATTTCAACCTCCTTAATTTTGTCCATCGCCAAAATCCCAAGGTATTTATAACCATTCTCTTCTATGTCCTTCATCACCTGACCATCCAGTAGCTCTATCCCGTCAGTTGCAATCATCTTGCCTATTTGCATCACCAATACGCCACACTTCGCAATGCCAAATTCCATACCTATATCACTACAAAAAAGATACTGTATTCACCAATGAATCAATCTGATTCTGACTCTTGCCAAACAGCTTGATATCATCCATGAAAAGCAAATGGTTGATTTTCAGCTTTCTCTCACACCATTCATATCCCATTCCAGTTCTCCTCAGCAGTAGTGTAAGCGGTATCATGCATAAGACGAAAAGAAGAGGTGAAAGACTATCCCCCTGAAAAATTCCTCTTTTTATATTCACCTCTCATTGCACTCTCCCTGCACAGCTTAGTTGTGTTTTCCATATTGCCATACTTCTCTTCAGGAACTCGGTTACATTCTCAGCAATTGCAAATATCCTCATGCACTCCAATATCCAACTGTGGGGGACAAGGTCATACGCCTTCCGATCATCCACCCATGCCATGACCAAGTTCTTACGTCTCCTCTTACAGTCTCGAAGTATTGCCTTATCTATCAGCAATTGATCCTTTGTGCCTCTGCTCCTCCGTCTGCATCCCTTTTGCTCTTCTGGCAAGTATGTCTTCAGTGTCCATAAATGTGTATATACTCTCAGCTATAATCCTTGTCATTAATTTCCACGTAAGTGGTAGACACGATATCGGCCGAAAGTTGTCCACAGCATTCCCTTTTCCCGGGTCCTTTAAACATAGTGCAGTCCTCCCGTAAGTCATCCAACTTGGTATTGGTTTCTATCAGTTCAATCAGTAAAATATCAGTTCAACTGATATTTTACTGTGAAGAGATGTAAACTTTTTTAACCAATACCCTTGAACACCATCTGGCCCAGCCCCCTTCCAATTTGATACTTTACGGCACTGAATGTTAGCCAGTTGCTCTGTAATCACAACTGGGTTTCGCAATGCGTGTTTCGTTTTGTTTTTGATATCAGTTAATAATTCTGCATCAGCCTTGTGCTACTTCTCCACACTCCAATTGTCTCCCCAAAATTTCTTGCTTTCTTCCGCATCTAGAATTAACCCCTCTTGCCAAAAATTACCATTAAGTTCTTGATAGAATTTTTTCTGGTCTGTCCTGAACTTCCGATTTTGTCTGTATTGAGCTATTCTCTGGTCATACTTTTTTATTTTCGCTGTTTTGGCTGTCAGTCTTTGCTTTAGCTCTTCTAAAACAACATCCAATCCCTTCCTCACAATTTTGTATCTGCGGTCTAGTTCTTTGTACTTCCTCTCATTTTTCAGCTGACCCCTGGCCTTTCTTTCAAGTATATTAACATCTCGCCTCAAAATCTTTATGTCCCCTTGAATCCTTCTCTTCCACCATGGTTCTATCCTTATCCTCTTTTTACTCTTAAGTCCCAATGCCTTTGCCACATATGTTGCTCCAGCCCTGATTGAATAATTTATTTCCGTGATATCTCGTGCTTCTATGTACCGAAGTAACCTATTAAAATTTCCCGTTATGTTCTTTAGTCTTCTACTATCCACCATTTTGAAATCTTTTTAATCTGTGAATTTCCTCGTTTTCATCATTTTCAAAATTTCTCTGACAGTATTCTGATCCTCCATGCTTAATTCATCCATATTTCCAGTATCAATCTCTCTTTCTTCATTTTCTGTAGGCTCACCTTCACTTCTTTCAAGTCCTACATTTCCATCAATTTCTTCATTCAAATTTTCCTCTTCACCGTTATCAACCTGTATTTTCCTTTTGATCCCTTCCAATTCAAGTTCCGTCAACCACCCATTTTTCCTTATCGCCCTCGCCTGATCACAGAAGCGCTGCTCAGTTGTCGGAAATAGCCCTCTCTCATTCCACTCCCTGAGTAATTTCTGTCTGTACCCTCTTAGTGGGATACCATTTTCATCAACTGGCTTGCTCCGAAAATAACATTCCATAACAACCATATTCATCTTCTTGGTCCACTTTTTCCTCATCGCAGTCGCTTGATGACGGTCGGGCCCACCCTGCGGTTCAGTGGGACACCTATCAGGCGCGGGACCTTCACCATTGGTTCCACCCCCGTTCACGGCGTTATTTACATTATTAGTAATAGACATTCCACCCATAAATGAGGCGTGTTTTAAGGTTACCACCAAGGTAACATGGAATGTCTCAAATGCTTTCTCAACGATGTTTCCGCGTTTGCCTAGGGCCTAACACCGCTATTGACTTCTTTTAGACAATAAAACCCAACCAACGTAACACAACCTCAGTTCAAACGTAGAAACAGCGCCAAAGCTTTAAAGCGTAGAATATTGAAGACGTAAGCAAAATCTAATTAAAATTCTCCCCAACGATTCTAAGTACTTTGTTGAGTTGTTCCGCTTCTTGAATTATCACCAGAAGTGGTTCTGGTTATACACAGATAGCGCACAGTAGTGTCGTGGCTGTCAGTTCTACGGGGTGCAAGCACTTCAGCGTTTATTTTGCGAACAAAGAGCTAACCGTAAGCAATTATTTCATGTTATATTATTTTTCAGTACCTCATCTGAACCTCAGTGCGAGTCGTATTTGCTGCTGACGAAGGTAAGGAGGAAGTGGAGTATCTCTGTGTTCCGTCTGAGTCTTGCTGAGGAGCTGGTCTCGAGTAACGCGTGGTCTGGTTGGAAGACGATGGATCAGCTTGGGTATCTTGAGTTTTTGTAGCCCGAATTGCAGAATCCTGGGACTGTGTCCGATAACCCTTAAATAAGCCCCTGGCATCGTTCTTTGGCGGTGAGGTATCGCCCGCAAGCAACGAAGAAAGACCAGTGGAATCTAGCAACAAATAAAATCGTGTTCAATTTAAGTTTGCCCCAAAAAATATCTTTTAACGGAGGACTGGTTACTAAATATAGTTTGGTGCGCATCCGTACGATCTGAGATCGACCTTGACGTACATATTAAACGAGCCCTTAAATTTTCAGAAGACATTCGCGTATTCGTGTATTCGTGTATTTTCTCTCGCATATCCAAGAGAAGATGGCAAGTGAATTCGGGTTGGCGACTTAACTAAAGTATTGTCATTTATTTATCGTGGGTAACCCTATCAGCTAATTAAGCTGTTCTCCCTTGAGGCACAATAAGGGCCACGCTCCCATGATCCACCAAGAGGAAACCGGAGTACCTGGAGAAAACTTGTGATGTTTGGTACAGTCAAACTGGACAACACTCCTTTCACACGTGACCAAGGTAACTTTGATCCGATAATTACACATAGCTGGGATTGAACCCAAGATACAGAAGTGAAAGACACGTGCACTATCACTGTGCTATCAGTACCCTCCTACCAGCAAACTTGGGTTTGGTATCTGACTCTGATTCGTGTAAACAGGCCCTCAGTTTGCTGAGAGTGAGGACAGTACACTGGAAACTTTTCCTACAATTTTTTCCCGTTTGTTGGCCCACCAACGATGCGCAGAACGACTTGAAAGTCTCTGTCTTACACTTTGTGTTTGCTTCTCTGCCTGCCTGGCAGAACCCAGCGTATAAGTACATATTTAAATGTTTGGTACAACTGCAGTTCAGCGGCCACCAGTACGACCATGACCGTACCGCAGGCTCGCTAGCCTTAATACAAACCCTAACCTTAGCCGGTCAGCGACACACTGGTGTCCGCTGAACTGCAGCAGCCTAGCCAAATGTTTTGCATAGAAGACATTAAAAGCCTAGTTGGGTACTTACTTCCAGCTCCAGTATGCATCTCTTTAAATAGTTCCTTGTACCAACCACTTCCCGCTTGAATACGCTACAAGTTCAATGCAAATAACTTATTTCACTATGATTATTATGGTATGACGTTATGGCACGGTCTCTCGTTGCCTGCCTTCAGGGCCGTTCACACGAGCGATTTTGCATGTCGCGATTGTCATCCTGGTGCATGTTATAAACTCATGACAGTCTATGTAAAGCACGATATCCGCTTATGATTCGCTGCAGTTAGTCCTCGAAGCTCTCGTCAGTCAAACACATACTCCAAGATGTCAATCGGAAGGCACGAAATCACACGTGTAAACAGCCCTTTACACTCTTAAATGTGACGGCGAACTTACTGGGCGTTCGGTTGCGTCTGGAGATTTCGGTTCGGCATCTTTCAAAACGGAGCCATGGTAGGAGTACCTTCTGTATGGCTGTTCTGAAGCTGCATGAATTATATTACGATTAATAATACAGGAAAGAAACACGTTAAACGAAGAACGTTTCACGACATTAAATAATGACGTCAAAAAAAACGACGACGACGACAACAGCCAAAACGGTAACGTCCACAGCAGCAACAACAACCAACTACAAAAACATTAACAACAACAACACTAGCAACCAATAAGAATTACTGACAACTACAAACAACCAACATCCATAATAAACAACTACCATACCCCACAACAACAAAAACAATCAACAAAAACAACCAACAAAGACAAACAACTACACCACTGATGTTCGTCCCATATAAATTGCTATATTCCATGTTAACTGCCTTTCTTTCGTCTTATGTGCAGGGTACTTATATTCATGCTACGAAGTTGATTCCCGCCAGTCCCTTCCTTAGCGAAGGTCTTGAGAAAACACATTTTTACATAATTACCAATAACAAGCCATCAACAGTAGCGAGCGACAGACTGAAGTTGCATAGCTTCACACAGCTGAGAAGAACGCACGGTAACGAAACCACACCAAAACAAAGACATGTAAAAATGGAAATACCGAAAACGAAACAGTGGCTTTTTATATTTTGTCCAGCCTTCCAAATAAACTGAAAGAAAAACAGTTCTTATGAACACCAGATGATCTGACAGTGAGGTACGCGAAGTGTTAGGGCATCCAAGATATCCTTTAGTTTTAAAATCTCGGTATACCCATGTAGTACCAGTCCCTCGCACAGGAATAGTCTCCTCGAAATGATTCAAATAAAATTTTGAGCGTTTTCAGCAGAGAAAAGTCACTCCTTAAATTATAGGGCCCAATCTCGTAGACTGACGTGTCTCAGCCTTCAGCAATCTGACTGGTTCTTCAAATGTCAAGGTGTCATTTTTTTACAATTTCTTGCTTACTAAAAATGCCTAAAAGGACGCTACTAATTCCAATCTTCGTCCTTACGGTCAAATCACCCAGACAACAAAATACTAACGTGATTGCATCACCTCGTTTCCTTTTGTCATCGTCCACATAATGGTGCCTCAGCCACGACTTATCAGCGCTCGCATCGTGAAGCGGAATGTGAACACCCTCTCTCCGATTTACCATGTGAGCAATTGCAGGCCGAGAACGGCCCTGGGAGACTGGACTAGAAGGAGGGGAAGTACTGTGTTTACCTGAATCATCGTCGTTTTGATCTTCTTCGCTGTAAGCAGAACCAGAGTTTAATCTACATGGCAATAAAAAAACGAATACGCTTACATGAATGAGGTCAAAAATGAATGCGTTTACAAAAGTAGTCCACATTTCTAAATGGCCGGAAGTTTGGTATTCCTTTGTATGTGTTTAAATTGGACTTTCGAACTTCGTTCTTGCATTAAAATTCTTTTGAACTATAAACACAAGAACGAGGCTCACAAGGTTAATTTAAATTCTCTTGAAAGAATGTTAATATGGCGGCAATTTAAGAATATGGTCTATGCGCGAATTTCTTTTGAAAATTTAAGAGCCCGTTCACAGTAAAATTTAAAGTGGATCTCGGATCCAAGGACACACGAGCATTAGTCTGAACGGTCGTAAAATATTTGAGATCAATCTCAGACCGATCTGATGTAGACCAATACGTAAGTTGGTCTTACACGGATCTGATTCGAATTGATCTCCAGTTTAAACAGAAATGGCACAGCAAAACCGGAGCCAGCCGACAACTTTAACTAGTATAAAACAAAGCACATTCCGAAAAATATTGACATCTTGAAACTGAAGGCTTTAGTTAAAAACAAGATGAGACTATCGAGAGATTGTAATATTTCGACTTTATTAGTGACATTAAAAGGAGAAACATGGCCAGTTGGAGAACGTGCAGCCTTTCTTAGAGTGTCGGAACACGAAAAAATGCGAAAAAAGCTTGGGCATGCAGTACCAGCAAAACACCGATGTAAAATTGTTAGTGATATGTTGAAAGAAATACTCGTCATTTGCGACTGGAGCCATGACGAAGAAGAAGCACATACATGAAAACAAAATATAACAACCATGATGATATGGCGTAAGAAAAAAGATAAACGCGTTTGTGTACTTTTTTTTTGGCATTGAACCTCCGGTGTTTTCCCCAACACTGAAGAGCCAAAGCGTTTCGACAAAATCGATATTTTCCGGGATGGCTGGTCGGAAGCTTAGGTCTTTCAGTTGTACCACATGTTAATCTCATACTTCAGTGTGTGCGCTCGCGATTTCCCAATCTCGATCGTCTTGAAATCGAACTGATATTGATCGATCGCAGAAGATCGATATCAGATCGGTCACATTGTGAACGGGACCCAAGTCTTACATATTGAACCATTTTTTAAAAGCAGTAACAGAACTTGTTTGTTCTTGAGTCTGAGGGAAATGAACTGTGATCACGGAACAATTAGTAACATCCACGAAACCCGAAACCAAATTTACGACTTCGCGCGAGGTATAATTACTTGTTTTTAAGACTTACTAAGAATTTAAAAAATCTCAAACTCACTGGAAACGTTCTATCCACTTCTTTAAAGACTGCTGAGATACCACATTTTACTATTTAACCCAGTGACTTCCCCACCACCCTTACACCAGGTTCTGGTGGAGTAACATTGGATTGCACTTTAAATTGTCTTAAGCCTCCTCTTGTCCCTTCAAATTGCCCCAAGCTCACACTCGGATAAAAAAATAAAAAGTCGCAACATTCTGCTCACTTCTATCTCTGAACTTCCTCGCTAAGTTAAAACCATCTATAATTCATCCTTTTGACGTACTTAGATTGCTAAAGAAGCTCGAGTGATCCATTCAAAGTTCTATTTAACCGGAAAAACAAGTTGCTTTTATGAGGTTGAAATAAATAACGCCGACTGCACCGTCCACTAGAATGCCCCATCCGGAGATCCCTGAATTAACCCTCTCCCCTCTGAAGTACGTCCAACACGTTGAAATAACGTTGAAAACACTCAGAAAACGCGAAGTAGCAGTCGCACTAAGGCAGAGAAACTCGTAAATCCCCGAACGCGATACGAACACGAAAACGCTACAGAAACACGCCATATCAAGTGAAAAAAACGTCACGAAAGAAACAATATGGTTGCCTAGTACTAACAATGGATTATCTTTCGAGTCCACGATCTCTTCGTCATTATTTCTAAAAAATAATCATTTAAAAATAAAAATCAATCAATTCCAAGATCTTTGATCCCTTGCATAAAAAAAAAAATGATTGGCTTATTAAATCATTCGTTAGTAACTAGATTAATTACTGGTAATTATGGTTAATTAACTATGATTAATTAATTATGGTAAGTAATTACGGTTTTAATTACTAAATCATTACTGTGGTGCAAGATAAAGAGTATACCGTATTTACTCGATTAAGCGCCTCCCCCGATTTAGCACCGCCCCCGATTAAGCACCGCATATGAGAGCAAAAATATTGAAGACCACCGCCCTCGAATAAGCGCACAATCACAACAATGCTGCGCTTAATCGAAGCATCGTGAGACTGAATTGTTCGAGGAGCCAAACTAAAAAAGCAAGTGCGGTAAAACTCAATCTAAACCAGCCTCGGAAATTTATTTTCTTTATTACAATTCTTTTCAGTTATTAACATTTGCTTGTTGTCGTTTACAATTGATATATTTTAAAGAGCGCCGCCCTCAAATAAGCGCCTCCCCCGAATAAGCGCCGCATCCGAAACACTAAAAATTTAAAGAGCGTTGAGGTACTTAATCGAGTGAATACGATACTGAACATTTTAGATATAACATAATAATTTTGTGAACTACTGTTGAATAAACAATTAACAGCGTTTTAGATTCGATAACTAGGTTCAGAGATTTTGTTGAGTGGCTTGACAGATCATCTCGCTCGATCCCCGCCTGGGGCTCAGAAACAGCGAGCATGCACGTAGCATTAATTCGGAACGTCCATAAATCATATGGGGCCACTGATTGGTCAGACGATTGCACTTACTAGTGGGAAAAATCGTCTGACCTATCGGGATCGATCTTCACCTGTAAGAGACGATTTTTATCTTTGCGCTTGCTGAGGAGTCTATCATAGTACATATAATAATAAATTTGGTTATTCGTTATTCATTATCATGGAAAACTTATTCCTTCGCAAGCGTAATTACATCACACACGACTGACCACCTATGTACATTCGCACGTTCTGAACCAGGATTCACCAGAAACTTGTGTTCAAAACCTCGAACCTAACTACCTCAGAAGTCTCCGCTACGTGCCAACAATCAAATACTTGATGTTTGAGAAACGTGAGAGCTTGGATATAGTAAGGTAGATGAACGATCTTCAAGCTCGATACTCAGAAAATGATTTCTGAGCCCCAGACGGAGATCGAACCCGCAACTGCTACAATCATTATTAATATATAGTGGTTTCCGCTAAGGTCGCACATATATATCGAATTTGCACCTTAGCTCACCACCTGAGTCTCGGTAGGTCAATGGTTAGAGCGTCTAACCGGTCATCAGAAGGTTGCGGGTTCGATCCCCGTCTGGGGCTCAGAAATCATTTTCTGAGTATCGAGCTTGAAGATCGTTCATCTATCTCAATCAAATACTTGACAAACTACAAGGCTAAAATTATCAAAAGTTAGCTATTCAACCCTCTATCTAGCACTGCTGTCACTTGAAAACTTACTAACTTTACTCTGCCCAACGCCATAAGATTTTGCTCATCAAGGGGAGACCTAGAAAGCTTCTAGGTAAAGTTTTAAAACCAATACGTACAATAACTACTAGCGATTGGCAAGTGACAATCTTCGATTAATTTCGTTTGCTGGAAATTGTAAATTGAGGGCCTTCGATTACAAGAGGCCTCCTCTTCGCTGTACTGATCAATTTAAAGTGCATTTTTCAGCAGAAAGTTTTTATTTAGTATGCAACAGAGGCGTTTTTATCGGCGTTTTGTGACCCAGACGACAAAGGCATACTGGAGTTCATAAAATAAACCACAATGCAGTGACTACATTTTATTTTAAGAATACCTTACAGCACAATTTATTAGCTTTCCAGCTTACAAGGCCCTTGCGTACCGACAAAACACTCTCGGGCGTCTCTACACACGACGTATTATTACCATAAATCTCTTAAATAGGGGATTATTCAAGTATCAAAAATCTTCCGTTCAGCGGTGCACATTTGAAACGACAGACGTCCCTATTACATCTTTTCCTTGTACAATTGCAGCCTGAACAGTATCGTACTAAACGTCCTTCCTCAAACTAGTGTGTATTATTTATTGAATTAACAATCATTTCTCACTTAATCCTTTTCTGCATAAGGTTGTGGTGCAACAACAGAGTACAACAACAGAACAATTGAACGGACAAAGCAAAAAACATAAGAGAAAAAAGAACAAAATACACGCATGAAAGAGATAACGTTTAATAAATGAAGGTTTTAAATGTTGCCTTTTCAACATTATCCAGTACCTCGCGCCCCGCCGAAAGCTCTTTTGGACTCTCTTGTGGACATCACCTCCGGCTGAGAGTCACTGCTTAACAGTAAAGACCAGTGAACTACGTTCCGTGGTGCAGAAGACAAAAAAGTCACCTTCACACCATGCACGATAATTTTACATTGGTTAGAGCCTTGCATAACACAAGCACTTTCCTTCGTCTCATCGTCTGGCTGCATAGTGGACTGTTGAATGTCGCACATTCCTGTCCTGCTTAACTATTACGGCTAATGTAGTACACTGCCGGGCTCGTAAAATTTTCGATGGTGCAAGTAGTTGAAAAAGCTGCACTGAAAAGTTTTATTACAACTCCAGCCTTGCACAACCCTAACACCAGTCTATCTCTTACCTTCTGGCTCCACGACCCACCGGAGCTGGCTTGTCGGTAAATCCATGAACCGTAGATGGAGCTTTCACTCGAGTTGACTCTGTAAGATAAAGTCTAGCTTCAAGAATTTTACCAAGTTTAAGAGAGGAAAAGCAGAAATTATCACCAACCAAAGCGGCATAGATACCAGTTGACCTAGTTAGAACTTCACTCACATATGCACATGACACGCAGCATTTAAATTTGAATAGATGGAAGATAAAGGCACAGGAGACCTTTTATGAGTGCTGTAGTCAGAGCTATGTATCTGAAGTAACCCAGACAGCCAAGGTAGTGTTGTTAAATATGAAACTAAACCCGGCAAGACTTGAATAAACGGGCCCTGGATTAGAGTTGTGCAATATCGAAACTTCACTGATATCATTATATCGTCTGAGTGTCTGACTTAAATATCTTGTTATCAAAAGTTATGACGGACAATGTACTGCGATTAATGATTTCATCATACATACTGTACAATAAAGAGATAATCATATGATTTTCCTTGGGTAAATAAGGATGTTTGAAAATTGCCTTACGGCTCGTGCAATTGAGGGTGCTGGTGGCACAGTGGTAGTGCACGTGTCTCTCACCACTGTGACTAGGGTTCGATTTTCACTTCGAGCAGTTATCTGATTAAAGTTACTGCACCTTGGTCACACGTGAGAAAAGTGTTGTCCAGTTGGACTCTACCAAGCATCGCAGGTTTTCTCCAGGTACACCAGTCTACTCCTGTAGTAACACTTGACCCATGAGGGGTGGCCCTGAATGGACCTCTAGGGACAACAGCTCAGGTAGCTGATATGGTTATCCAGTATAAATAAAGCTACTTTACCTTTAATTCAGGCTCAATTTTGAAATATTACTCGTAGTACAAATCTTTAATTACGCTTACTATCATATGATTACTCACACACATTGGTTAACCCTAAATACGTACCTGGGTTTGAATTCATTGGAGCGCCTGTTTCACCACTTGACACCAGTCTAATCGGCTGCGGTGGTCGCACTGCATCAGATATAAGATCTGGTGACCATTCGTCTTTGGAAGGCGTCATAACATTGGAGCCTACAATGTAACAAGCGATGTTTCAGTAATAAAAACCAGACGCCCCAGCAGGGGTGAGATGCGTAGGACTGTTCCAAGCAAAAATTTAGAATGTTCTGTTGTTAAATATTCTAATCCAAAACCAGCCGACAACTTTAAAAAGTACAAGACGAAGCAAAATCCGAATAAAAGTGACATCTTGAAAAACCCAAGATATAGGTTATGAACAAGAATAAATGTTGAAATGGTTAAATTTTCGAGATTATTGCGAAGTCATCCTCAGACCAAGTGAAGATGACTGGTCTGAAGATGACTCTGCAATAAAGTCGAAAATTTACCATTTCAGCATTTAGTCATGTTCATAACCTATATCTTGGGTTTTTCAAGATGTCACTTTTATTCGGATTTTGCTTCGTCTTAAATATTCTAAGCACGTATATTTACGATCAATTCCTGTCTACCATTCCTCAACAAGCATTTTTGTACATTTCAAATATAAATAATTAACATAAATTAAAGTTTGATTTCTTACAAACTAACACATCAAAGGACCCCTCTCCTACGAGAAAAACAGTCGTGGTTAATAACTCCTCCCTTTTTGTGGACGGAGGGGGCTGGAGTTTTCTTATTGGCAGCACATTCTGTATGTTAGATATTTAGTGTCTATGTCTGAAATGTCCTTTCCATAAAGCTTTCCCTCAAAGTTTAAAAAAAAATCAGACTACAAAGCTCCTGAAACAGCCTCTTGAAATTACCTGGAAATCAATTTTATTGTAAAAATTACAGATAATATCATGAATTAAACTAGATGTAGTTGAAGCTTACCAAAGCCAATCCAGCCCACCTTCAATCATTTACAAATTTAGTTGAAACAGTTCAAAAACTATCAGTGTAATTTCATGAAAAAAGGACATGGTCAACTTAACCCTAGCTACCCCTGTTCATTGTTGTTTTCACATGGATGAACATGACGACCAATTTGTAAGAGAGGCTGCAGACATCCTTCTCTTGTAATAAAACATTAAATAGGGGGGATGGGGGACAGTGACATGTATATATCTGTTTTGTTCCAACAAATTTGTCAGTAATTGTTGCTACAGGGTCAACAAATTATTGAATACTTATCCCCATAAGTATTCAATAGTTTGTTGACCCTGTAGGCAATGATGCATTTCAGTGCATTTCAAAAAAATATGGATTGTCTAAGAAAGAAGTAGAAACCATTTTCCAGGTAGCCAACGAGTCATGGAAACATGTAAAAATTTGTTAGAACAAGAAACAAAGGCAGTGAATTAGGCTTTCTTAATAAGGTCATCAAAATGTCAAAAAGGTCATCAAAATGTTCCTATTGGTAGGCACAATAGTGAAGAACTAATTTTAAGCAGCTAGTACCTTTTGATGAATATTCTTCACCATCCTCTGAATACCTTGAAGAAATTCCAGAAGAAAGTGTACTTAATGAGCTCGGCCTTTGGTCTTCTGCATCTGGGGCATCATGATCTCTTTCATAATCCTCATGACTTCCATTCTTATGTTTGTGACCATCATTGGTCCTTGGTAGTGTAGCATATCCTTCAACACTTTTGTATTCGTTGTTATATGAGGTTAAGCCATTGGATAGCTTAGTCCCATGAGGAAGTGAATTTGTAGAGTGTGAGTAAGGACCAGTGCCATCATAAGGCCTCCTGAAAATGTTAAGAAAATTCTTCAGTCAACCTGAAATGTACTCATACTGTATGTTTCTTTCTAGATCGATAATGTTGTACTAATTGACTGATGGCAACATTTGCTATTGCAGCAACTTGCTCCCAATGTTGAAAAACCTGCATTAGAGAGGCATTAAATTTTACAGAATGTAAACAATATCACTTCATCAAGGATTAGGTAAATACTTGAGGTATCTGTAATCACCATGACTGAATTTTAACAATGACATAAAAATAGAATGCCACACAGGCAGTGTTGAATGACTTTTAAATATTTCTTTTTCCCGTTGTACTATGTCAAACTCCTAAAACCTAAAATCTGACAGTGACCCACTGAAATCTGTAATTTCATATTAAAATGTCCACTCAACTGTACTTTGCATAAAAGTACTAACAGTTAAAAGCTGTTCACATAATTCCAAACAAGTAAAAATCTGGCTACAGCAAGAAACGTAATCCTATTAAGTTTCTGCAATAAACTGATTTCTGCTGAGATCGACATTTGCCTGACTTTTGTAAAATAATATATTTTTATTATATTAATCAAAGATATCTGAAGCAACAATGGGTTAATGTAGCTGAACATAACTTTGCACCATGCCTTCCCTTGAACATAACTTCAATATAGTTATATGTCATTACTCCAAATGATAGGGGTTTAAGTTAGTAGGGTAATTTTAAGCATTCACACTGTTTCCATGAGAATAACAGTAATTGAAAATCACCACAAAAACTTCTTATTTTTTTACACAAAATCATGTGATTAAATCTTGAAGAAATTTAGCAAAAGTTTTGTTAATATCACACAGTATTCAATTAAAACCTAATGATGTCAACAAAACAAAGGGATTTCAAGATATATTTCTTTTGTGAGCAGTTTAAAAGCTCACTATTAAATGTTATTAAATTGGTCTTCAAAGATAAAAGTAATTTGCTTATTGCCATCTTTTTATATCTCAAGAAGGAATGTTTATGACTGGATTTTCCAGCAGAAAATCTGCCAAAACTGAATGTTAAAGGTTGTTTTCAATCACTGTTGTAGCAAATGGAAACATGAACAATTCTTAATATTACACCCAGATTATATTACACCCAGAATTACACCCAAGAGAAGAATATGAGGTGGAAAATAGTTCAGCCACCTTCATGAGATTGTCTAGTACTAGCTAAAATAAAATAATAAGGGCTATCTCAAGCAGAAATGGTTCAAGTGGTTAAAAGTCCTTGAGAATGAATTTTTCCAAGTTCAAAAATAACCATTCAACATGTATATTGAAACTCATCAGCACCATATTACAGTAATGCTGCATGGTAGCAATTATAATTGTATTCACATGATTAAGGCAGTCTAGCAATATTTAAATATTTGAATTAATGTAATTAATGACACAGTAACTTCAATACAAAACTTGCATGTGGCAATGAACTGCATGCAATGTCCAGCCTGGTTCATGACAGTAATTCAACATAACAACAGGGCTACAAGAAACCAAAAAATCTACTCAGTTTATCTTGAATGTCTGCTGTGTAAACAGTAAGATTGACAGCCACAAGTGAGACCTAGAAAGGGGCTGTGTACTACACAATTTTGAAGACTGATCATGATAATGTATGAAATATTATATTAAACATCTTGCAATGCCTCTGAAACAGTTCCAGAGGTACTAAAATACTGGGTTTTCCTGTAATTTTGAACTCAAATGAAGAAATTCTGCACACCAGTGCTTCACATCAACTCTAGGGTCTGCAATAAATTTATTGAAGTCTGGTCATGCTACTGAGTTTGAAGAAGACCACCTAATGACAAATCATGAACTTATACCTTACTGTATTATAATTATAATGATATGGAAATAATGATAAGGAAATAAGGAAAAAGGCAATCTTTTGATTATTAAGTTGTAACTTTATTGATGGGAACTAGGCCTTGGGATGTAACATCCCTCTCTCCTCAAACTAATGCTTTGGCACAAATAACCAAATAACACATCTTAGCACAACACCATACCACTATCCACACACCACAAAAATCTACCATAGAAAGAACATGTACTGTAGTATCAGTACTTAAATAATTTTTGTTTTCTGTTCTATTCACAAAGATGTGTCACATAAGGAAAAGTTCTTGGATGTAACTTCTGCACAGAGATGAACCCATGATAAAGCAATAATTATTTAGGTTAAATTTTGGTGCTACTGATGTTACTACAGAGATAACATGGTAAGACAAATTAACAGTGTAGAATGAGTTATCACTTTGTAAACTTTTATGTTGAACTATCACTAGCACCCATTAATGAAAATAAAATATGACAACACAAGAAATTTTAAGAGAAACAACCTTTCTTTATTGTGTAAAATAACACTGTTAAAAATATACAGCAGCAAAATAATGATATGGTCAATCTTATATCATCATAGATTATGGAAAGAGCAACCCAATGGTGAAAACTTCACACAGTCCACATCTTTGAAACAACAGACATAACACAGAATTTTGTGGACACACTGAGAATAAAATTAATGGTAATCCTTGTTAAAGGGCAAAGTGATCCAAACCTGTTAACATTCACAACAATCTGAGATATGTATGTCCTTTGGCTAGACATTCCACTCAATATATGAAGACACACGTCTTCTCAAAACAAATTCTGTGTGCTTACAGAGTCGAAGAAGCTGCCAAACAAGCACTTTGATCACAAATAATGACACAAAGTTTATGGTATAAGATTTCAATTAAATGCATAGTGGTCTGAAAGGAAAAATGATAAGGGAATCCTGTTATCACCATGATAAGGTCAAGTATGAATACAAACTATATAGAATAAAGAATAAATGTTTTTATAAATATAGAACTGCTGAAAGAATCACTATACTAACAAGATTTTTGTCTTAAGTGCCAGAGACAGATCTTTGTTTACTGTCAAATCATTCAAATTCCTGGTGGTACTTGACCTAACTGAAATACAATCCCTTTAGATTTTTGGAGATCATCAGCTTAATACAAACCACTTAAATTTGGTACAGTTCCAAGTATCTGGATATAGAATTACACTGCAAAAGATATTCTGGAACAGAATAAAGTTCACCACAGAATAAAACAAGGATAAAGATAAATAGTTGGCCAGCAAAATACAGTAAAGAATACTTACACAAAAAGAATTACAACAATGATGTAATATCACAAATATTGGATGGAATTCCAAGCATTTTTAGCCAAAGTCTGAAGTATTGATAAAGCTAATCTCTCAGCTAGTAGCTAAAATTTGTACAAATTATAAACAGACAGACAAAACTATGTAAACATCAAGTTTTTTATGTTATCACTACAGAACTCCAGATTTTTTAATGCAGCACAGTATCATCATCACTAGTAGTTGAAATAATAAAAAAAACCCCAAGGAAAATACAACCAAAAATACTACAGCAATTCTAGCAAGTTTTGATAAATCATGCAATGCAGAAGTTGATCTCATAAATTCTAAAGTAGCTTTCCAGCATTCCTGTTGGGTACAAGTCATTATTGCATAACTGCTTGTCCATGGCAGGAAACTACAGTATGTTTTTAAGTAAACTAACACAAAGACACCAATGCAAACCAAACATCAAAACATATCAACACTATAGAAGATTACAACATGTTTTCACATTGAAAATTAAACTGCACAACTGTACATGGTATTACAACCCCATTACCTCCAAAGTATCCTGGTAATGGACCAAACCCCAAGGAATGATAACACTAAAAGGGTAAGCTCTTGGAAGTCCACAGTACTGCCTTTATCATACCAGGTAAATTGCATTCATGCCACAGAACAAAATCTAGTACTGTACAGATACAGTGTACTTTACCATAGAATCCAACATAATCACAGGTTGACACTTTGTGAACTACATGTAGGTCACTACTTCTATGCAAGCATTATAACTTTTTGGGCATTTGAACTTGTGTAACAAAATGGCAGGAATATTTGTTAAATGATTCTGTCTGTATATGTCATGCTAAACCTTTAACTTGTCTTGATACTGCTGCAGCAATGAAAGCCAAAACTGATCGTATGACAAGAAGGTCTCTTTTTCTTCATAATTATATTTCAAAAATATAACTTTTCAAATATAATTTTATATATCATTAAAATTATATTTCAAAAAAAGTGGTGGGGGGCTTTAGCCCTCCCAGCCCCCCTGGATCCACTGCCCTGATACTATATTATAAACTCATTCAAAGTACTGCTAACAGTATTATATTACAGAGGGTTCAACCAAATTCCTTTAACCTCAGTAACTTTACTGTAAGTCTAAAAATTTGTCATTACTTTTAGTGAACAGCAACTTACAGAATTTTAGTATAGTTTCAGTAGAAGTGCGATATGACAATATACAGTACTGTACAGTATCTAGGATTTTTGAATTAAATATTTCCATACTAGGGTGGGATGATATCTAGGTATTAGAACCTATAGTCCAGCCAAATAAATAATTAGTAGAGGAGGAGTTGCACTAGCAGATGAACAGGCAAGTTCTGACAGTAGAAGTACCATAATTGTCCTAACTTTGCACCAACCATATAATCATGATTATAACATACCTTTCCAATGTGAGGACCAATTCTTTACCAGTTTTCTTAATACTATTCAAAGCACTGCTGTGGGTCATGTCATCACATGGCTCATTATTTATACTAGTTAACCAGTCACCAATTATAATCCCCTCTTTAGCGGCCTTGCTGCCAGGTGTGACCTGAAATATAAAGGTCATTCATAAATAATGTTACTTTCAGAGAAAAATATATAGTTCTGTGAAGGAGTGTCATCAAGTGGCACGTGCAGCAACAACACACTGCTGACAACCTACTGCTATAACAGGAATACAACATTCTCAAATTTTCAGATTTATATATCCACCAAAGGAAAAACATATGCTAATTTTACAAAACATTTAAAATTCTAATGGTTGGTTAGTTTTTGGCACCGTTGCAATCAATGCCAGTCACTTTTTACAAGAACAGTAACTGGCAAAATCTGCTCTAACATTAAGTTTTGATATTATTGGACAATCAATGACCACAAGTCATTATCAAATTACTTATGCTGTACATGTACAATGGGTATATCTAATTGTGCATGGGTACAAGTATATCATATTGTTATCAGTAATATAATAAAGTGGGTTGCATTAACTATTAAACTGTCCACCTGCTGACTTTAATTGGGAAGGAGGTTTAACAGCTAACACACCTACCCGAAAATTTTACCAAACAATATTACTTTGTAAGATTATTATTAAAGATATTCAGATAAAGTTACAGGACAACAAATACTGAGCACTGAACATGGCCAGGAACTCTTACATAATACCAAGTGGAAGAAACATAAGGTAAGATGATAAAACAAAATTTAATGCACTATATTTAACATCTCACAAATGAAGACATATGGTTTGTGGACTGGCACCATTGTTTCTACAAAACCATCAAGCTTTTCACCACGGGTGTGCTCTGACATCATGATGTCCACACTATAGTATTCTAACTAACCTCATGCAGATTAATAAGATGGTCTTTGAAATAATAACAAGGTTGAATGTCAAGCTGGGCTATAATAGTCCTAATACTATCTAATTACCAAGCATAAGTTACAATTAAATCAGTCTGCTATTGAGATATTAGAGATCTAATATCTCTTAGAGAGGAAAGAATACTGAGGCAATCGTGATATTACCAAACTTATAGGAGATTAATGCTGGTATTGTTGATATATTGCAATTAGCTACCCCTGATTTTATGAACATCTGTAGGATAATGATTAAGACCAGCCTGGAATGTTACATCACCTCAAGCTGAGCTTTATCTTAAGACAACTTCCTGACATACTAAATGGATGATAGATACTGGAAGGATAACTGAACAGAACTCTTTCCCTTTCCATGAGTTCCCACTGCATGTATGCTACCAATATATCTTATTAAAACATAATCATCATTCCTTATAATCAAAATAGTATCAGAAAATAAAGGCTAAAAGTCAGTCAATCTCTGATTTGAAGTTAATGTGAGATTCATCTTTCCACTTAACCACAGAACAAAAAATGTTGGTTACTGGTGTTATTATAGCAAATAAAAAAATGACATAAACCTATTCTGCCAAAAAACAGAGCATGAAAAAGAATAAAATAGCATCCATAAAGTTCTGGCATGGTCTAGCAGTCATATCCATGCATAATTATTATTAACAATTATTCCCCTGAACCCCTGAACACTTTTATTCTCATTAGAACCCATTTAGAATTTCTGGTTTCTATGATAAAATATCCTTTCAAAGGAATCAGAACTGTATTTCTGTGGATTATGAGCTTGTCAGAACACTTTTAAATTTTTTGCCTTATTCTGTGTATTTTAGAGTTTTCTGTCATTATTTTGATATGCACAGTCTGGTCATCAATTTCCATCATGTCACCATTGTTATCCCAGTGAAAATATTACCATATGAAAGGGAAAGCAATAATGGCCTATAAGTGTGTAACAGTTTAATTGCAAATACCATTAAAATTTTGTTTAAAGAAACATTATGGTCAAAAAATATATTGGATAGGTCTTAACTTTGAGCTTGAAAAAGAGCTTAAAATACACCAAAAAGGGACAACATTCATAAACCCTAAAACTGTCAATAAATGACATTTAAGAGCCCAGTAATTAAATTTCTTGTTGACTCAGCAAGTTGTGATTAGAACAGTAAACTAGAATCCCTTTATCATTTGATAGTTCATTAGACATGTGGTTGCTGTTTAAAGTAAAGAGTAAAAGAAAATTTATTTGGCCATTTACTTTCTACAGTATGTCATTTTAACTGGGATGGAACATATGATCCATCTTCTATTTGACATTGCTACCTATCAAAATATTTCACTTTACTTTGCATAATCTGAAGCACCCTTTTCCCTTTCTACATAGTATATACAGTAAATATTAACCTTCCATACATTTACATGTAAGTAACCAAACTCTTAGAATAATTAATTCAAATTTGACTTTAGCTAATACAAATACGTAAATCCTTACCCTTAAAAAAATTTCTAATACAACAATCATGCTTTTTCTAATTGTGAAAGCAATCACAGCTATTTAAATTCATTTACAGTCTAAACACAAAATCACATGTATCTGATCTTTTTATCTTTAGAGGAAAAGGAATAATTGAATTAATGCACTTGTCATAGCCATACAAGTTAAGAAAGACAGATTACTCAGCTCCTCTTCGGTGCAAACTGCTATGACCCTGACCGTGATCATCCAGATGTTCATACATGTTTGAATTTTATCACAGCAAACCTCAGGAAAGTTTTAACTTGAATAAATGAATGTATTTGTGCATACACAGTTGCTGACATATATTTATAGGAAATCATAATGTACTTCCCATGCTCTGTATGTTTCAAATGCCATCCTTGAGATATATTATATTTGTAACAAAAGCACTTACAATTAATTAGAAGGGAGGAATGACATAACTTGAAGTCATTCATCCATCCAACATAAAGGGTCAAAATATCAACATGTGGACTGATGGGTTAAACACTCACAACTTCCATAAAACAATATTACTAATAGTTTTTAGAATTATCCTTGAAAAGCTAACCATTGCCACCTCAGTCATCAGCTGCTCAGGATTTCCTTTTTAAACTTTGGCCAAACGTCATTAATAGACCAACTACTTAAAACTTATCAAAGATTGTTACAGTCGATGATAGAGAAATTCTGTTTACATTCACCATTTCATCAAGGATCAAATACTTCACCAAAAACATCGAGTAACAAAATGGCTGTTTTGAAGTGAGCTGGCTTAAAAGGAGCAAACCCCAACGCAATAAAAGCAATGACTTTCTCTTCCTGCTCAGGAAATTCCATAGCTAACCGGTAGACTTCGTCATTTTTGAAAGAAAACACTGAACCACCCGTTTTGGTTGCTATGCACACCTAGGCTACACATCAAAAGACAAAATGTCCCAATTCCCACTGGTAACTTTTCTAAAAGTTCATAAAATAAGCCAATCGAATGAAGTTTAATGGAACAATTACCTTGTAGCAAACCATCAATATTCGATTTTTCCCACATACTGACGTACAAGTATCTTAATGATTAGAAATTGAGGCCCGTTCTTGGGTTCTCTCTGTAAAATTACTGACGTTTACTGGGAAGAAAATGCCCAGGGTCTTAGCCAAGCAAAAAATTCTCAAAGAGTCAGGCTTAAACGTTTAGGCTAGGCAAATAGCAAGTATTTATGAAGTGCAAATTGACACCTTGAAATCAGAAGTCCAAGACCACTTGGTTAATCCTATTTATATTGACACACAGCGCCAGATCAACGAAAAGCATCGCGAGTAGTTGGATTTCTCTCGCTTTAAACTGTAATTTACACATCTGTTAAACGTTCGTTCAACGACAGGAAATAATCTTCATTAATCTTGTTCACAACGAATTGCTTTACAATACAAAACTTTTCCCGTCAAACAAACTTGTGTCCAACTATCCCACTGTTTACAGATGTCA
This sequence comes from Heliopora coerulea, assembly GCA_030142905.1. Lineage (NCBI taxonomy): Eukaryota > Metazoa > Cnidaria > Anthozoa > Scleralcyonacea > Helioporidae > Heliopora > Heliopora coerulea. The sequence goes on along the minus strand of JASJOG010000041.1, from coordinate 1,375,624 downwards.
TTCGAGAAATTTCATAACAGTTTTCGACAATTTTTATCGCAGAAGCTTTCCTTCAAAGTAATTTCAGTTTCGTTCAACAGTGGGAAGGAAATAGAGGTGTTGATACAAACCTCTTTCAACAGCTTTCTACCTGCTCGGAAGATTTATTTTCAAATATTGCTCGAACGTAATCCAACACAAATCTTGGAATGACTACGCATAACAAAATTCGCCACCACGAATAAAATCCCTTGATTTTTTCATATACACCACACTTGTAAACCAAAAATTACTGACTTTTAAATTACAAAACAATTTAAGGACGCCCAGTAAATCATGCCTCAAACCGTCGGTAAACCACAAACATAAACTCCTGTGCTATCGAATTACCCGTAAACCAGTGGTCGCATTCCCAATTCCAATATTAATTTCTAGGGTAAATTCGTAGTTTTCTTCCAGCTAAACATTAGACATTATTTTCAAGGTATTTGTTTACCTTCTGTAAGACTGATACAGCCGAAAACAAGGTCACTGAACCTAACTAAACACCAAACGTGTCGCAATTCCTCGTCTAGACGCTGCTCGTTCGCAAGATTGTGGGATTACGAAGGCCGCGGACTGTATCTCATGTTACAGGTTATCTCTAGTACGAACACCCCATCCATATCACAGAAGGAGTACGTAATTTTTTATCTGAGCCGTCGTCTGCTCACTACAGCTACTTAGCTTAGTACATCACTCGCGAAATTGTCAAGTTACCTTTTGTGGTCAACTGTCCACTCCTCATAGAAACTGTTTAAGGCAGTCAGTTTTTCGTTAACAAGACACCTACCTTAGCAATTAATAATGGCGCTCTAAACTCTTTTCCTCCTTGTAAACGAAATCCCCAAGGTGCCCCGCCATGAAGGGTTACTTCAAATGTTTCGGCAGCCATTCTATAGCAATCCGACCTAGAATTGCCAACTGTCTTCAACTTCTCTTACTCCTTTCTCCGCCTACACAAGTACACATCCTTCGAAGGGCCCCTCGAGTGTCCCACGCAGTCCCACGCAACATCCGAATGACCAATCACCAGCTGCAAATTTCTCCCGCGTCATCCCAAAAATGTAAACTTTCGTTTTCAATATCTGAAAGCGACTCAGAAGGTGCGAACATCCGAAAGAATGAATCAAAGCATGCAGTAACGCACATTTCCTGGAAAATTAAAGAAAAAAACAATCAACAAACTGTTTTAACTTCAAAGAAAGTCATGTTTTAGTTCGACCATATGAACTTCATAGGAGAAATAAATTTATTGTTGTTTCCGTTATACTTCAGCCAGGGTCAGGTTGTTCAAAAGGCGATTAGCATAATTCAGGATTAGCGAAGATTTTGTGGACAACTTTCCGATCATGCTGCTCAGAAAAGTTGAAATTTTCTTTGACATATTTCGGCTGTATACAAAAGGGTTTTAACCTAAGAAATCGAAACTAGATTTTTCAACCAAAATAAACGAAACCAAAGCAAAAGGTTAACTCTGGTAATCCTGGATTAACGCTAATTGCGCTTCGAACGACCGGCCTTCCAGGAAAGTTCCTCTTCACCGTCTACTAGTCATATGAAAGTCGAGATTTTTGAACATGGTTGTCAGCATTCAGCTGACGTTGTAGACTAGAGTTTCTAACGGCAAGTTCACCAAAATAGGGTGCGGTTTTTTTGGAAAAAGCGACGCTAATTTTCAAAGGAAGCAAATAGAAAAGAATGGAAATGTCAGGAAGTAAAAATGGGTGCGTCGTCCTCCCTTTAAAGAGAGGGATGAAGATGAGCGCCCCTGAAGCGGTTGAAACGTTTATGTCCGTCACTGACAGTCTCTCTCAAGACCACGCTAACCTGGACGATCTATATTCATCTGACCAACACGTACCATGGGTGGCCCCAGGAATTCCCCGACACTTGGGCTAACGTCCCCGACAAGGGGGCCAAGACAGAGAAGCTTGGACCACGCCTCCTTTATAATTTCAAAATTTAAAAACATGTTATTTTTCTCAAGAACAAACACAACAACTGAGTGGAAGCAGTTTATTTTTGGATTTGACATGAAGAGAAGAGTCTATTATCTTTCCTGTTTAAATCAATAACAAGTCACGAGTAGTTTGTAAAATATATTCATGTGTAATGATCAGTGTAATTCCCCAACAAATTGTTAATTTTTTTCCCGACAGGGGAGCTAAGGCCCAGTTCAAACGTCGAACTTTTCATGTGCCGAATCTAATGTTAATGAGCGAGAGCCTTTGTCCAAGCTGATTTGCATTTGGTTCGGCCCATGAAAAGTTCAAAGTTTGAACTGGGCCTAAGGATCCGCGAACGGAGCGCTGTAGCCCCTCTGGCACCACCCCTGGCACGTGGTAAATGAAACTATACTTCAGCACCATAGCTTACAAACGTTACCTATGGTGTCATTTCAAAATTTTATTTCCATACAGATGTTTTGACCTCAGCAGTGGTAGATTGAGGACTAATTTCTTTTCATAATCAACATAGTTAACTATGCGAGTTACCGTACATTTAAGACTGCAAACATTAGAATTGTGTTTGCTTGGTTCATTTTTGAACAGAGGAACAACCAAAGGGGTATTGAGGCAATTGTCCCCCATTGCTTAGTCAATACATTTTTCCAAACCAAATAAAATCTTTCATGAAACATGCCTATACTTTGTGTTTACATCTGGGCTCCGCTGTTCATCCAATGCTTTAGATACACGCCTGGAACCTCAGTTGCCAAATATTGTATATTTTTTCCAGAAAGAAAATTGTCGGGGTTTTTGTGAAACACTTGGGCAACGAAATGCATTTTTCGAGCGTTTTTGCGCTCTAAAATTGAAAAATTTTCCTGGAAGAAAAAAATTTTTTTGACTTTGCACCCCCTACTCTGATATCCTGATTGAGCCCCTGTTTTTGACTACTCAGTTTTGAACTCATTGTTTCTTATAGTCTGATATCATGAACAGTGAGATCTTTTCTAAATCTTCAGGTTTAAATGTTAAGACTGAGATTTCAGGAACCTAATGCAGAACCTCAACATCCATTTGCTTTCAAGCTCTGGATAACTCCAGATTATTTCACCATTCATGTGGATACATATTGGTAAGCTTGGTGCTTAAAAATTGATGGGTTGAACTTTTCTCTCAGTACATAAGTTTACTTTATCAATTGAAATCAGATTTTAAAAGCCATTCAAAGCAACAAGAATAATCTGTCAATCCATGATAATTTTGTGGTTAATACAGTATGATTTTATTCAGCAGAGGAGGATATAAAGGATCTCAGATGATTAGGTTTCATTTTACCATAATATTTCATTCTTCATCAGTTTGCTTTCTTTTCAACTGTACTTGGTTTTTTGTGAACAAATGCCCAATAATAGAAGTTTGAGAAAAGGAACAACATGCTTGATCCATAAAATATGCCATAAACACAAAAACCATGGAATGCATAGCCAATTGAGAGGTGAATTAGACCAATCAAAAACTGTACAATTTGAAGCTGGGTAAGACGTTTCTTCCAGTGTGGTCGCTGTCCAGGATATAATGCTGACTGGCCATAATACAGGTACAGGAAAACATGAATAAATGAATTCATTCCCACCATAAAACCAAGAGGTGGCCATGGGTATATATTACAAGCTAAGTCACTCAGAAGAAGTACAGTAGAATGGTGATAGACCTAAAATAAAAAAAGAGCATATTTATACTGGATAAACCTATCAGCTACCTAAACTGTTCTCCCCTGAGGTCCAGGGTTACTACTAGAGGAAACCAGAGTATCTGAAGAAAACCTGCAATGCTTGATAACATCAAACTAGACAACAATCTTCTCACATATGACCAAGGTAACTTTAATCTGGTAACTGCACAGAGTTGGAATCAAATTACCCTTGTCACAGTGGGTGAGAGACACTTTCACTACAACTGTGACACCAGGCCAAAAGCAGTGTACATCTTAATAATGTTTTACAGGAATTTCTTTCTTCTGGAGTAGGGAGTTTATCAAAAAAAGATGAGCAACTTCAACCCTCTTAAAATAGCATGCATTGAAGTACAACATAAGAAGATGTACACAAAATTATTGGTGTTTAAAGTAGTAGTTTGGATCTTCAAAGCTTGCATTGGCTTAGAAACACATTTTTTTTTATATTCAAGAAAAAATGTATGTTCTCTAAAGCACATTCTGCAAATGGCACAACACTTGTGGTGGCCTGAGAGCCCTGGCCTTCTAAAAAATCCTTGGGTTGCCCCACTTGTTGAGTAATGTTATCATTATAAACCTCAACCAAATTTGATATACCCACTATTTTTAGTGTAGAAGATGACATATTTAAGTGTTCTGGCAGTGCTAGATGTTGGTCCTGCAAAATTTACTGAGGCCAGTCTGATGCACCAGGCCCATATGTAATGTGCAAGGTATGCCACTGTATTCTGCACTCAAATTAACATGATGTAAACCAGTAGAGTTTTGGATGATCCTCAAAACCCAGTGTTAAGAAGAATATCAATTGTTTAGTGGGATAGAAGGACATTTTGGTGCATTCCATGTAACAGACATTACACTGTTTTCCAATAATCAACATAATGGTTTATTTATTTAATAGATTTTTAACAAAACCAAGTTGCAAATTTGAAAATTTGACTAAAAGAAGAATGAGAGATACAGGCAAATGAAAAACAATCTCAATAAATTTCTCAATTTTAAAATATGAACAAATTTAGAAGTGTAACAGACATTACACCAGATCAGACATGTGTATTTCAAGTATCTTTAAAACTAGATAATCTTCTCAACTAAAGAGGTTAACATAAAAACTCATCAAAAGTTTGAATCTATCTGTACTACAGGTACTCAGGTCTATTTAATATTTTATAAAATCTAAATACCTACTTGAATAAATCACTAATTTTTATGTAACAGACATTACACAATCCCTGTAACGGATATTATACTTTTGTTCCATTTGTTTAATGTTTGTAACTTACAAGAAAAATGACATAATTTTAAAGATATTTTAGATTTTAAACATTTAATAGGCAGTCACAATATTTTGAGCACACAACAGAAAAAGTAAAACAGTTTTTTTCATGAAAGCATGTAGCTATATAACAACAATAAAAAAGCAACACGTAAATGTTTTCAAAAATCATGACAACATATGGCTTAACCTTGTAAGTAGCTTTGAAATATTCAGTAAGTGCAGTGTTATTCAGTTCCATGTGAGTTGTGCACATTTTAGTACCCCCATCTGCTCTCCATTTCTTTAACTCTGAAGGTTCCACAGTTGTTAATAGGCTCTGGAAACTGAATCTTCTCTATTATATCCTGGGGCAAATAATCAATCTCATCTATTTGTTTTGGCCACCTCCATCCTCCAGCACACTTCTCAAAAGATTTAACCCTGGCACCTTGAGAAAACACCTTTTTCACCTGCCCTGAAAACAATTCCCCTTCATACTGGCATATGACAAAATCATCTACATCAACTTTTGCTGGTGGCCCATGTTTCTGACACTGCTTGTCATACCATTCATCTGAATCTGACTCATCAGTAGATTTATTGATTTCTGGCATTTCATGAGTAGCATCAGTTTCTTCTTGGTCTTGCTTGTTGGCAAATTCTTTGCATTTGATTGAGCCATTCAGCAAAACTGTAACAAAATCCATCTTCTTGATGGAAGGAACAGGGGTGGAGATACTGAAAATCTTGTCAAGTGCCATTTCTGTTGCACACAATTTGATATCTTCAGCTGACATTGGAATGACTTTAACCTTCTGTTCTTTCTTCATAGAGATTCTGCAAAAGTCATTCAGTGAGTTTATCACCTCTCTTCTGCTCAGGATTTCCATCCAAACATTCCTTTTTACTGTTCCTCCTACACCATCAACAGTTCCTTTGCCATGAGATGTTGCAAAAAAGTGCCAGTTGACACATTCAAGATAGTGCTGTTGAAGCAGGAAGGGAAGACAATTGAAAACATACTGATTCTTGAATTGTGAAGAAGGGCCATCTGAGAAAATGTCAACTTTCCTTATGGCATACTAGGTGGTTAACTCAGACAGCACTTTATGAATGAATACCAAAACACTGGTCTTGTCATGGCCCAGATCATCACTGACAAAAACCATACTTTTCTGTTCATTGTGCATCCATACACAAATAGTGAATATTGTAAGCTGATTCTGATTCCAGTATGCAGACCGAATTTCTCCTTGCTGTTGTAATGTATAATTCTCACTAAAATCAACCTGAATGACCACACTACCACTTGGAATGCTCAAAAGTTTCATTTGAAAGCAGTTGCTTTGTTCTCTTTTAATAAAAACATGTAATAGGAATTCAGGCAACTTCTCTGTCAAGCTTTCAATTGCTGCAAGCAATGTTCCTGTTCTGCAACATTTCATCATCTTCTTCCTTGGTCCAGTTGGCTTTCCATCCTCAGTTGCAGAATTTCTTCTAGAATGACTTGGCTCATTGTTCTCCTCTTCTCTTGCCCATCCATACCAGAATATCTCCATGTTGAGTTCTGGCCCTTGGAAACTGCTCAGCCAGGATCTAATCTTTTGTGAGCATGCATCACAATTCCCTGTCATACATTTCTCAGAATCAGATGAACAGACCAAGTTGGACAAAAAACTGCTTGAGTAAGTTGGGAAAATAGGAATAACTTTGTGCAGCACATCACATAACAAAATAATATTCTCATGGCATTTACAAAGACAAGCATCTTTGGGGGTTTCTGACCAGTCGAGAACATTAACTGGTTTGAGCTCTGCAAATTTTGACTTGCCTATCTTTGCATCAGGATTTTCTAGCATGAAAACCGAGTGTGTTTCCTTTATCATGCAGTAAAGATGCCTTTTCTGAAGTTTGATTTTGCTATCCTTCTTCCAAACTGTTACATAGTCTTTCTTTCCAAGGGCTTGCCTCGATATGTCATCATGACAGTAGAACTCTTCAACTTTTTTTATTGTTTCCTCACTTGTCACAGTTTTAGGCTTAATACTTGATTTGATCAGCTCTACCCTTTCTGCAAGTTGTTTCACAACCACTTTCTTCTTCCTAGGGCAAGGATGTTGCAGCTCTAGAGACTGCTCTTCCCAGTGATCACTTTGAGGAGTAAACTGGTATGTCTTCTTTCTTCTCTAAGTCTATCTTCTTTTTGGCCCTGAACTTTGAAACCCTTTCCCTATTCAGCTTATTTCTGTTGGCCTTGACTTCAGAACTGACACCACATTTCTGTTCCCTTAATCTTGCAGCTTGTTTTCTATTTCTATCTTTCTCAAGGGATTCCTCTTTTTTCTCAGTGCTATTCTTAATTTGGTCTCTATGCTCTCTCATGCAAGTTCTAGGAGATTTAGGTTTTCCCATATTCTCTCACTACAGTAATCAACTATTTAAATCACTAGAATACTATGGGCTGAGTAACCATCCCAGTAAGAAGCACAAGTAACCCAAGCATTTCAAATTCTTTAAAAGGTATAATACACAGGCTTACAAATGTCTAGTATGTAATGTCCATTACATAACATCTGTTACATAATGTCTGTTACATGAAAAATGTGTGAAAATAAAAAAAAATTGAGAAAAGGAATACTCATTTAAATTTTAAATTCAAAACAAAAAGAGAATCTGAATGTTCAAGAGTAAAGCTTTTAAACTACTGATGCAACATTGAAAATATTGCAACTTTTGTAATGGACATTACACCTCATACTTAACATTTTGATTTTAAATTGGCAATTTCTATTTAATAAAGGCATCAATTTAAACAAAACGTGTTTGATGTTATTGGTTGAATTTCTATTTTAAGACATTTGAAGGAATGTGTACACAACAGTTTACATGAAAATGATCATGTAAAAATTGACAACTTTTCAGCATACACTCTCCTCCACAAGAATGTCCAGAAGAAGATGAAAAAAAGCAAAAATATTTTAAAAAACATAAAGCAAAATAGGTATTTCTTGGTAGTTCAAAGTTTGAACTTTCAATTTTTTCATGCTATTTTGAATGAAGATATATTTGAAAAATCAACATCAAGTGCATTTAAACATGGAATTGCCTATTTGTCATTGGGTACCATCAAGGAAGACAAATTCACATCATCCAATGAACAGAAAAATATTTTACTTTCCTAAGCATTCATTGCTCAGCTCCACCGGAAATATGGCATGAACTGCCAGTTTTAAGTGTCATCTTACATGTTTCATGTGGTTTGGGTGGAAAATCTACTTTTCAACAGCATTTTTTAATTTTTAATTAAGTTATTTTAGACATTCTGAGCCTGGGAATATTATTTTACAGATTGGAAATGTTAACCCATCAAGGGCCAAAGGCACACTTTAATATTTTGCTCTGGCTAATGCCTGACAATTTTACTCATCACAGGGACAAGCCCTGGAGATTAAAGGGTTCATTATTCATAAAATTAACTCATTAAGGGATAAGGGTGCACAGTAGAACTTTTACCTGGCTAATACCAGACAATTTTATTCTTCACAAGAGAGCCCCACCCCTTAATGGGTCACAAGCCTGTTCTGACTGACATACTGTTATTCATGTTTTGGTAACATTAAAGGCAGGAATATATGGCAGTAAGAAAAAGGGGGTGTGGGGGCTAGTGCCCCCTAAATATTGGAAGAGGGTGGCTGAGCCCTCTATGTATTTTATATCTATGCCAGTCCTAATCCCATATCAATCCCACTCTCAGAATGAGCATCTCATATGCATTTTGTAACCTTCAGAGTTCTGTAAATTGACTAAATTTTGACTCCAAAATGCAGGACATTTTCCAGGGGAGCATGGCCCTGGTCCTCCCTAGAAATTTTTCAGTCCCTAACATTGAACACCTTCTTATGGCTCTGGAATAGATTAAAGTATGTACACTTGATGCAGAAATCTTACGTGCAAAAAGGAAATCTGTCTTTGCTTGTGCCGCAGAATCATCAAGACTGTATCAAACAATTCTATCCACTTGGTAATATGATAAACACGGAAAGGATGATTGAAGGATTCATGAAAAGTCATATCAAAAACATCCCCCAGCTCAATAAATGCCAAGATAAAATAAACCACTGCATACAGACTTAGTACACTGCAGAGGAAGTTGTAGAATACCATCACCTTAAGGAAAAAAAAGAACGTTATCAGGTTGTGAAATCCCAGTTATTGAATATGCATAAACAACAACATTAAATTAAATGCAGGTTTGTAGGGGGAATGCTTACTAACACATTACAAAACTATGCTCAACATGTTAGATATCAAAGAAATAGTTAATTTCATTAGACACCACTGAAATACATAATTTCCTTTAACAAATCACTGGTAGCAAGTTTAGGAATCAAAGAAAAAACAATTTGTTGCAAAAAATCATGTATTCCAATATCCATATCTTGGCTATCATTGGGCAAGGGCTCACTTTGGTATTTTGCTCTGGCTAACACCAGATGATATTACATACCACAGGAATGAGCCCTGCCCCTTACTGAGTTAAGGTACCTCATGGCTAGTCAGTAGGGCTTAATTAAACATACTTCATCAAATTAATGAAACTATCAGGCAATTACAGATGTTCAACCAACTTAAAGGTTAGTGACCTAATAAATTACATAATGAAATATACATATAAAATAATTTTGAAATTCTGCTGGATCAAAAAATACATTCAGATATTTTTAGCTTCTAAATTGAATCCAGTTGGGCAGGCTTTTATCAACTATAAACCGGGTTTTAACAACTATAAACTGTCCAGATATCTCAGTTTAATTCTATTGGTGTACTGAACAGTTTAGCTGATCAGCTTACCATGCGCAGGTCTAATGGCTTGACAAGTTTTTTCCAGGATGATGAAGCAGAGACCATCAACAAGTAAAGAACAACAACTGGGAAAGATTTCAGGTGCAAAACTTGTATGACAAAATTTCCTAACCTCTCTAAAAAACAGAAGCAATATAATAATATGGATTCTAAGTTTAAAGATCTTGAGAGGTTGACTTAGAAAGCATCTAGCATGCCAAACCTTGAATTGCTTGTATGAGAATCATGTCTAAGGGCCTCAATTCATTCATTCATTCATTCATTCTCTTTATTAAAATCATAGGGTAAAATAACATATCCTATGTTACAAACTTAAAGGATTTGGAATGAATTAAAGTGCTACATTATACTTTAAAATTATTCAATTAATAAAAGTGTTCATAAATTGACTAGTATTTATTTTTGGACATTGACTTGGTTTATTCCCTGTTTGATTCCCTGTTTGCCAGTACCAGCCTTAATTCCTGAGCCCGAATAATGTGCTGCATACCATGGTTGGGTTTCATCCCATTTCAAGTCTGCCCCCATAGGTTTACTCCCAGTCTTGTAATAATTTTCCCCAGCAGGCAAGAACATCTGCACCCTGTCTTACACCAGCTTGCCCTAAGCTGATATAAGAGTTGACACAGTTCTTTGTGAAATCTAACAACTACTTTAGCACATTTCAACCCTTTAATGCACAGTGTCTGATATATCAGACACCTAAGAACAAAAGAATCAGAGAGAAAACAAAGGCAAAACAGAGAGAAAACAAAGAACAAAAGAAAATAAAAATCATGCATTAAAGGGTTATTATATCTCTGGCATCACATGAAATAATCAACCGGTTTGGTTTCTGTGGTAATCAAAGCATTCCAAAATGCACTGTTTGCATACTAAGCCCTTCATGATTTTTTCTTTAGCTTTAATAAAATTCCCTAACAGTTTTCCCTCACAGCGTTGAATCACACTTTAACAGGTTCCTAAGCATATTTTTCATTTCTCCAACAGGGACAGCAGAGCAGAATTTCAAGTGGAGGGTATGGGATAAAAATACAGCATTTTGCTTGCTTTCCCAGGAAACTTTCCACCAAGTGTTCTAAAACATAGTTGTTTCAACATTGTATTTGGGAAAAATCAGGAGCTACAGACCCCCCAGCTTGTCCATCCCTGTCCAAAAAGTTTCTCAAAATCATCCATGAACCTATGATGCATTTATAAGGCATTTTTTATACAGACTTTTGATGGTGCTTGTCAGTTTTTGTCAGCAATATGCTTAAAACTTGCTAATGCAAACTATAAATACATTACAGGTATCTCCTAAGTTTCTGACTTCATGATTAGAAAACACTGTTAATAAAATGCTTTTTTAAGAAATAGTATTTGATGTCAAAAATGTTTTTCTATTTATTCAAAACCAGGCTGGTAATGTAAGCCAAACTTCAGAGGCTGATATATAGTAAATAAAGACATCACTTCCAAGGAACAACAGAAACACATCTTCAAATGGACATGTCTCTCATGTGAAGTTAGGGATGGGCAAAGATTAACAATTAATCTTTGGACCTCAGTTCCAAACCTATAAAGGTCTGAACCTTTGCTTTGAAACACTTTGCACTTCTTACAGGTAATTTTATCATTGTAAATGATAAAACAACTCAATGCTAATGTACACCTGACAAAGTAAAGGTGGATGAATTCCTCCACACCTTCAAACCCCAACCTCACAAAGCATAATTGTTTTTCTGAAAGTATAAAATTTTTGGGTGTTTAATTTGTTGAATTCATTTTAAACTTGGTAAATAAAGCAAATTGGTGTAACATAATGAACAACTGTATAATAAGAAAGAGTAAGTGTAACAACACATCTGGTTTTAAAAACTTTGCAAAATAACAGAGCTTTCTGAAATCTGCAAAAATTCTGTTTTGACAACCTCAGCCAACCTTATTCCATCATGTTCTTGAGTGCAATATCTATATTTTCGGCAATTTTAGGAAAAATTCTGTACAGTACTGAAGATAATGCATTTTATTTCCCCCCAATCCAAAATTCTACCTAATTATGCATTCTGATCAACTGACGTGCAGTCCTGTACTTTACTGTATGGACTGTGCTAAAACCAGCTATAAAAATATAAGTCCTTCAAAAAAATTAAAAAAATATAAATAAAAACAAGGGAGAAAATGGTGAAGTATTAACCAAATGCAGTTAGTCCATATAAAAATAACATTACCCCTTAGTGGTGACAGGCAGACTCACTTTGTACAATCAATATTTTTGGCAAGATTCTAATTCACAACTTCCATTCTGTTAATTACTAACATTTAAATGACTAATGTTTTCCTTTCAACTTACATTTAATTGAAATATTCCATAAAATATGCTAAACTAAAGTTCCAATGTTATTCATACGATGTTAACAATACATAATTACACAATTTGATGAATATTTCATGTTTACAGAAGCTTTTCAATCATTAAATTTGTATGGTATTTATCTAAACCTTATTACTCTTAAGGAGAAGCATATAAAAACAGGAAATAATCACAGGGAGTCATCTTAACATATTTATTAAAAACAAGTGAATATTTTTATGCCACTTAACAACGGCAGCAACAGCAAATTCATGCAAGAATTCCACTGCAATCCATAAAAGAATCTTTAAAAAAAATCCATAAAATCTGCATTAAACGTGAATTTTAGGATTGCAGGATGGAGATACACACAGCATGTGTCCACTCTGCCACCGCAATATCTAGCAAATACGTTAAGTGCATTGAAACTGAGATGCAATGGAACTTCACTGACCATTTTCCAATGCACCACAAAGAAACTGCAAGCCCCTGTCCTCACCTGATGTAGTGAAGTCAGCCATTTCATCCACAACAGTGAGAAATTTTCATGAAAACGAGATGTCGAACGAAAAGCTCGCACTTTCAGAAGACCAATTCGATCTCTGCAAAATTCTCCTTGACTGGACTGGACTGGACTGGACTGGCCTGGCCTACTTAGTGGATGGTGCTACAGTCGATCTACACTTGCCGCCGATTAACTACTTCCACCAGGTCACGAGCGATGACCACTTCTACCAAATCACGAGCAAAAATGAACTTTGCTAAAGTCTGAAGTCCATGGGTCGAACATTGAACTCTTGATTACAGAGTCTGAGGGAGTGGAAGTCTGACATGCACCATCGATTTCTATAATTCCACTCGATTGTTGACCTTGGCGTATGCAAATGTGTTCTTATTGCACAATTCCAGCTTACGATTCGCGTGCAATGTCGCAATACGTCATGAAGAATCTAGTCACAGAATCGTATGCACCAGGACCAGCGCTCGCATACAAGAAAGACTGGAGAGACAGCTCAATCAAAGTCAAGGGCAAATTTGAGACCAAGTATCTCAACTTTTGGTTATAGATTCGTACCGAATCACGCAGAAAAGAGTGCCAGTTCGCAACAGCTTGTTCCGAACAATGACATATGTCATTGTTCGGAACAATGACATAGCGTGACGTGGACATTAAGACCCCGTTCACACGATACCGGTACAAAATGAAACCGTAACGAATCTATTACGGTTAGGCCTTGCGTTCACACGGTACCGGTATGAAAAGGCATGAAACCGTAATGCTAACCGTAACGATTTGAAACCGTAACGTGAAACCGTAATGAAACTGTACCTCTACCGGTATCGTGTGAACTGGTTCGTACCGTGATATTTTGATACCGGTGTCACAGGAAATATGTCCCCCCAAAAAAATTGTCCCCCCCAGCCAAATTTCCTAGGAAATGTCCCCCTTTCGGAATTTTGTCCCCCCCTTGAAACAAGTAATGCAAGACTTTTGAAAAGTAAAATATATATCTATTTCTTATAACAACTGCGTTAAATACTGTATGTAATATTTACAAGAACGACGAAAACCTTAGTTCAACTCTTCCCAAACTAATTCTTTTTACTGCGTTTTGCCGATGGCGGAGCAGATCAGTCACAAAGCCATTCCTGATCCTCAGGACTGGAACTTAAATCCAGACATGGAAGATGGTACCAGTTGTCGCAAAGATCGCATTGAACCATATCACCGTATTCTGACAAACAACACGTACAAAATGTTTGTATCACCAACTCATTCGGTCCATTGACACGTAACGCGCCTGTTCCACAACTACGGGGGAACGGGGAGGTTTCACCTCTTTCAAAGCAGCCAAATAAGTGATTTCTCATGTTAGACTGATCAAAAGACACTTCATTCAGATAAGTGTTCCCACTCGCTAGTTCGTATGCATACGCAATCGCAAATAAGCCAGAGTCAACGAATCCTTCTGTTGTTGTGCTGGGCACATCTCAACACGAAGCTGGCTTGCGACGTCGATGAAACCACGATAACACTCTGCAAGCCGTTTCTCGGTCGACTCCATCTTTCGTAATGAACTTTTTATGCAAGCCATCATCGGCGTTTCTTGATTGCACCATACGCCTGATCGATTTTTTCTGCTCTTTTGATGATTGAGCGGGGTACTCCCCTCTAGTGACATAGTTATAGATGATCTCGTATTGGGAGTTATCCATGTTACTCTTCTTGAAATGTTTGCAACAATGACAAAAAATTTTGCAGCTTGGCTTTATACAGGGTGTCCCAAAAAAACCGAAAACTATTGAAATCACCAATAACAATTTAATTGTTAGAATTTGGATGCCTTAGCACTCTGTTGGTCCCCACGAGTGCATAAATGATTGATATAAGTAATTTTATACATAATGAAGCTGCCTAAAACAGTAAAATGTTGTTAGTACGCAGCGTATATTTATGTGAGTTTTATGGTGCGTAAACACAATGGAATCAGATTGTATTCATGATCAACATGTGCATTAAAACAAAACAGTTTTTATTTACAATATTTACAATTTACAACTATGGATACAATCAAGCACCGTGACCTTCGACATGTCCCCCTTCTCTTGCAACACAAAGCATTGTTCGCCTGTGCATATCACTCACTGCCCGTCGAATGAAGGCAGGCTGCTCTCGTAAGGCATCGAACTCTCTGACGATCCTCTGGCGTAACTCGTTAATATTTTGCGGTGGAGTTGCAAATACTTTATCTTTAACATATCCCCACAAAAAAAAGTCGCATGGTGTCAAGTCAGGTGAGCGCGGTGGCCATTCAACATCATGACCTAAACCTATGATGCAGTGATTTCCAAACACATCGTTGAGGCGATCTCTAACTGCGATAAGGCGATGTGCAGGAGCGCCATCTTGAGCCCACCAAAGACCCCGAAACCTTCCCTCCCAATATTGGTTATTAAAATGTTCAGCGAGTTGTGGAAAGACAAATTCGTTGAGCATTCGAAGATAGGCGATTCCGTTAACATTCCCCACGAAAAAGTAAGGACCAAGCATTAAACCATTACCGCAAAGTGCTGCCCAAACCGTCAAATGTACGCGAGAACCGCTCCTTCCAAAATTAAATGCAGGCGGGTGTCCTTTAGGTGCATATTGCCGTACATTTTGCGTATTGACTTCGCCGTTCATCACAAATTATGCTTCATCTCCAATCACCAAGCTATCCAAAAAGTTTTCCCGACGACAGCGTTCGTTGAACCATCTGGAGAAGTGCAATCGACGCGCAAAGTCGCCTGCCAACAACTCATGCCGCACATGCATTCGGTATGGGTGCCATTTAATTTCGATCTTTGTTATCCGGTTAAAGCTTGTTCTGGAAATCGGAATGGGGTTGCGACGAGCACTCACGTGAGGATTTTGCTGGAACAGATCTCTTACAGCGTCAATATTTTGCGCAGTTCGAATAGTTCTTCTTCTGCCAGAATGCCCTTTATTAATGTTTAAACTCGTACCTGCGTTTAAATACTTTCTGACGTTGCTCAAAATTGTGCTTGGCGCAGGTGGATTTCGATCTGGAAACCTTTGTTGAAAAGCGTTTCGCACTTCCGTTGTACTTTGGGTACGTGTATAATTTATCACAATAAAAAGTCTTTGTTTTGTGGTCAGTTGTACCATTTTCTTTCGAAGCGATGACAGGACTAATTTGAATTTTATCATTTTCACAAAGTTTTTCTCTGTTAGAATTTTATAATTTGCTTTAAATTCCCACGGGCAAAAACTCGCGCACTTTACAAGACGATTTTCTTACCTAAATTTTATTACATGCACCTTGTCAATATTTTACGCATCATTACGTTCAGCTTTTTCGTAGGGCATTCAAATTTTAACAATAAGTGATTTCAATAGTTTTCGGGGTTTTTTTGGGACACTCTGTATAGAGAAGCTGGCTTGTCATCCTAAGTTTGTGAGTCATCGAAATTGCGTCAAACCATTGTGCTTTTGGCAGCCTTTTGTTGTGTGCATCATTAGCTATGGTTAGGAATTTTATAATATGCATGGTTGCGGATAGCTTTCGGATGAGTCATCGATTATTGAAAAAGTTTATAAAAAGCCGTTATAACTTCTACCCCTTGAGCCAACATGCTTTTAAAACAGCAAAAACTTTTTTTAAATTTTATTTCCGCATAAAATGAACGAGCAGCATACATTCAATTACATGTTCTAAACACCTTTAGCAACAACAAGCTTCACAAGCTTACCTACTGGAATGGCTTGATGATCTCTGGGTATACGAATTAGGGGGACATATTTCCTAGGAAATTTGACCCGGGGGGACAAATTATAGGGGAGACAAATTTCCTGTAACACCGGTGCAGTTTCGTACCGGTATCGTGTAAACGGGATCTAAGTCCATCCGGTATCATCAGATACCGGATGTCAAACCGCGCGATCGAAACACGTACCGTCGCACACGGATTGAGACACAGAACTCAGGGTCTTTGGTGCAGACAACAAACGCACATGGCGATGAAGAAAATATTCAAATACTCGATAGCACAAGTGAGGCACAACCTTCTCGTCGTCCACGCTATACCTCCCGAGCATTTCCATCGTCGGAAAGTATCTTCGAGTGATCAGGACGATTGCAAACAATCCGGACGATCGAGCCGATCGCGATTGCTTGAATAGAAAATAATGAGTCCTGGTACAATTA
Organism: Heliopora coerulea; assembly: GCA_030142905.1. Classification (NCBI taxonomy): domain Eukaryota; kingdom Metazoa; phylum Cnidaria; class Anthozoa; order Scleralcyonacea; family Helioporidae; genus Heliopora; species Heliopora coerulea. The sequence goes on along the minus strand of JASJOG010000041.1, from coordinate 1,358,754 downwards.
TATAAAAAGTTTGCAACCAAGCTTACGCAATCGCTACAACGTTCTGTGCAATGTCGCACCGTGAGTTCCGATAAGTGCTGGTTACGGGATGTTAACTGTCAGGGCGTGTTACCTACGCTACACGGCTTGGGAGTGGCGACGTAACATCACATAATCCAACGTGTTACACACATGGGCTACGTGGCGATAAGGTTGCGTTACATGAACGAACCTGATATTTACATGGGCTCTAGGGTGGTAACGCAAAGTTACATGAACTAATATGTGACATATACGGGTTTAAGAGTGGTAACGTAACGTTACATATACAAACGTGTTAGATACACTGTTTTGGGGGTGGTAACGTAATGTCACGTACACGGGCATGTCATGATAAATATTCGAGCTTAGAGCCAGGGATAACGAAACGTTACTTTTACTGGCATGTTACATATTGGCTTAGAAGTAGTAAAGTAACGTTGCATATGCGAGCGTATTAGATACACGGACTTAGGGGTGGATCAGGTGGTAACAACCGGGGCCGTCCACCGAATTGTGTACATTCGGTGTTCGGTTTCATGACCCCGTTTTCGGTTTTACGGCTGCACTTAATCATTTAACCGGATATTCGCAGCCAACCGAATAATGCGAATATTGGAATGACAAAAACGTCGCAGATTGAAAAGTTAGAAAAGAACTACAGTTAGAACAACGTAGATACACGTTTGATTCTAATCTTTGACAAAATTTTTGGGCGCATCTGGCATGTATTTCATGGAATCTTATTGAACTATATTTTTTCACGAGCGCAATCCCCCAATCTTCTCTTATTCTCGACCACGTCTATATTCGCCAAATATTCGAATTACTCGGAAAAAATCGAACCGAATATTCGAAGACATAAAACGGGGAAGTTGGACAACCCTAGTGTCAACGTCACACCCATGTTCGTTGTGCACACATTGTGGCGCATTGCCCTGAGAAGCAAATTTGGCAGCTACCAATTACCACAAGTTTTGGGGATGTATATTCATGAGCACCTAGCACCAGGGGTGGCACCAGTGGGGGCAGTGGGGCCACAGGCCCCCCATCAGACAACCTCAACTTTCCTGTTGGGGGAACTGTCACTGATAACATATTTGTATAATGTACCAACTACTTGTTATTGATTTAAGCAAGAAAGATATTGACTCTTCTCTTTATGTTAAATGAAATGTGTTTCTAGTGAGCTGTTGCGATTATTCTTGCAAAAAATAACATGGTTTTGACGTTATAAAGGTAGCATTGTCCAGTCCCCACTGGTTTAGCCCCCCCCCCACCCCAGGGCACATTAGCCCTTGTATCGAGGAATTCCTGGCGCCACCCCTGGCTAGCACATCGGCAAACTGATAGAATTTCAACCACCTTGGACAAAAAGTAATTGCTGAACAAACCTTGGTCAATTTCAGTGATTAAAATAAAACTAAGGGTATAGCAAATCTTATGTAAAATTCAATGAACATTTGGCATTTACACATGATCACATAAAATGCAATTTTTGTATGAAGGAAAGTTTAAGGCCCCTGTCTGAATATCACCCACAACCCTGCAAATTCAGTGCAGTGCTCTCCCAACTGACCTACAAAGGCCACTGTCAAGAGCTTGGGCTCAAGTTCAGTATTTATTAGAATTCAAAGAAATCCTGTTCTGTGAAGAAGGATCAGGTTTAGTATATGCCACTCCATTATTTCTTCATTCTTTAAAAACACCAAAAATATACGTAAATCTGAATGCTAATCCTAACTCAGACCCCAACCCTTGGGTTCACACAAATTTTTGGTGTTTTTAAAGAACAAAGAAACAACGGGGCGGCATAAACTCAACCTGATCCATGGAGACATTTTTTTGTTTTTGAAATATTACATAACTTTTAAACATAAAACATAATTTTTAAAACTATACAATTTCTCATTGTTTTTTTCATTAGTTTACAAACAAGCCAAGCACATGTCATTCCACAAAACCTGAACAGACTTCACTTCTTCAACACTGACAATGCTTGGCTGATTTCAAAATCTAACACACATATACATAAATACAACACAAGAGCTGCTCAGCACCAAAGAAGCAAATGACCACAATATTTTCAACTACCGCATGCCACAACGTATTTTCTTGATTTGCTTTTTAAATATACAAGTTCTATTCAATGCTATTCAATGTACAAAATTAATTCTCAAGACTTAACAGTGATTCACTACATATGAATACAGTCAGGAAAAGGTGTGCTTTACAAAGTACATTCCAACAATTTCTGATTTAAACTTTTGGATTTTCTTTAATGTCCTCAAGCAAAGCATCATCACTGGCAACTTTCATCTGAACAACTTTTTTCAGTGAAGATTCACTTGAGGTTTTATTGCTGACTTGTTCACCATCGATTTTGGGTGGTGAGACCCCAGGTGATGAAGAACCTGCTAGCAAGCTGTGACTGTCTGCATTGTTTACGTTCATGTTTTCGATGCTGCTTGCAATGCTGACTGCGCAACTACGTGGTCCTGGAATCATCGAGCCATGACTTCCTGTATCCTCCTTTCCATTTGGTTCCAGGCTACTGCTTGCAAGGCTAGAACATTCTTGACTGAGGCTGACACTGAGCTGCTTTCCACTTTCAGAATCTAAGGCAAAAACATGATGGTAGGTCAATCCCAACTGAAACAAACAACTTCTGCACTTAAGCACTGTAGTACACTAACAGTATGGTTAATTTAACCTTAATGACACATTCCTACCTAAGACAGGCTTTTAAATTAATTCTGGCTACCAATGGATTAACTAACATAAATGTTATTTACTGTTCTTGATTAGTCTATCATGAAAAACAGTTTCCCTTTGTCTCAAAAATGGTTGAGCCAGACCAATTATTGAGACCTCATTAAATTATTTTTCCATACAGTCCTCCCAACTGCTAAACAACATTTTGTTTATTTTACTTCAATCTGAAATAGCACTTAAGAGGTCATTATCCTCTATTACTGTTTGACTTGAAGCCCCTATCTACATGTAGAAGATCTCACTGCCTTATTCAAATGTATAAATATGTAAATAGTGAGACTAATTTTAATTTTAATTTTAGACAGAACAATAGTATCCATAACTATAACACTAGATTAAAGAACAATATATATTTATCTAAAGTAAGAACCAACTGGGGTAAACAAAGATTTGTTTATCAAGCCTCGAATGAATGGAATTTGTTATCAGAGAGCACAAAGGAGTCTCGAACTTTACATATTTTTAAATCTAGACTATAATTCTTATTTATATATATATATATATATGACTCTTATTTTAATTAATTTTATGTTTCATTTACGTTTTTCTATCTATGTTATTTTTATGTTTGCAGGGCCTTACTGAAAACTGCTTTGGCAAGTAGGCTCCCTGGGAAAAAATTGTTAATAATAATAATAATAATAATAATAATAATAATAATAATAATAATAGCAGGCTGAGACCCCTTCCACTGTCCTTAGTTGGGTGGTGTGCGAGTTGTAATAATAATAATAATAACAATAATAATAATAATAATAATAATAATAATAACAGTTCAATTACCTGGCTCCACCAAAATAACACCAATTCAGTATTACTCAAATTATTTAATAAGGTTCACAAAAACTAGAATTGTAACTTGCCATTTGGGCAAGCAACTTTCAAGTTTTGCTAGCCTGAGACACTTTCCCAATTGCCTGGACATTTTTTATTCAGCAGATGGTTTGTTGGAACTCATGCACACTGGGTGAGTCAGTGTGTACAAAAAGTTGCTTGCCCACAAACCAGATCTGCTTGTCCTGGACTACTGAAAGGGACTTTAGTCAAACAATGATAATCTGACCTAAATTGTACATCTGTAGAACAGAAACTTTCAAATAAAAACAATTACCAACCTGGTGTTCTTGTATTAACTGTAGCCATTACAGTAACTACTCCATCAAGATTTTCTTCTGCAGTTGAACTAGCTTCAATTCCGCTGGCTGTTGAAGTAACATTTGGATTTGTTACCATGTCAACATCTGAGTTAAAATCCAGATTTACACCTCGTCCATTCTTTAGGGTGGTCACACTTGCACAACCCCCACTGCGACAAAGCGATATGGGTACTACCCCATAAATGTACCCTAAGGCAATAGGAACCCCTACACCAACAGTTAAAGCAGCAAGCATAGGTGAAACTAGCACAGATAATGTAACACCACTGACTATGGCTACGTTTCTCTTTCTCCTTGTGTGATAGGGTCGGTTATACTTTTCATGCATCTGAAAAGAAGAAACAAAAGTTAACGTGAATCAAAGTTTGTACGAATAAGCTTATTGCTTCTTATTGACAGTGGCCACAAGACAGAACCTTTGGCACAGGGTGATAAAAACATGTGATTTGATTTTTATAACAAGATCTTAATAACTAAAAAGGCCCATGAAGGTCAATTTTTGAAGAACTGTGAATCACATGCATTGAATGAGTAATGCAGGCAACTTATCACAGACATCACTTTCCTGAAGAAACAGTCTGACATTATTAGTAGTTCTTTTCATGCAAGCAAAAACTCTATCAATACCAACAATGGCTCAAATACTCCACTACCATGCATATCATGCACACCAATGTGCATGAAATACAAGATGTATTTCTAATTTTATTTTCTGAAGTTTATTTACACAGTAATTCACTAATAAAGGTACAAGGGCACATTCAAGAACTTTATTCTGGCAAATGTCAGATCATATTCAGCAGAATTGGTCATCTGCTCCTAAATTGATCAATTCTTTGTTTTCAATGTAACTGTGTTTGGCATCAATAAAATGTGATAAGCCTTACTAGAAATTAATAAGTTGCTGTTGAATTTCTGAATTACTTAAACCAAAATCATTTTCTCTTTAAGAAATAATGAAGAGGTATTATACCTAGTAACATAATGGCAGAAAATTTCAGCATTCTGTAAAATTTCACACACACACCTTATTTTCTTGGAAAGTTAATTACTGGTTTATCTGGCCAGACAGTACAGGTAAACTTTCCAACTGGTAGCCAGATGATAAAATAGTTTTAAATATGACTGGATACTTTATCTGGTGCACCACTAGGAATCATTACACACAATAAAATTAATATTTTCTTCCCAGGCCTTGCCATGAGCAAATAGGGGAAGATTGACAAATAAAACTTGCAAAGGTGTTAGGGAGCTCTAAAAAGAGCAACTGAAAAATTTCTCAAAGTCTTGCACATGAAATTGAGAATAGTGTTGAGACTTGAGAGTGAGCTTGCAAATTGAAATGTATACATATTATTTTTACATAACTTTACAATTTTAATAGACTGGTCTACAGACTAATAGTATTAGTGAAAGCAGTAAATAAAATATCCAACATGTGTGATGTGTATACTACTCATAGTCTTAAATTAACTCAACAGAACAGACTCTACAGTATACTGGTATATAGATGTAATAGTATTGTAGTAATATACACAGCACTGTATCACAAACTCACAAATGTTATTGCTACTGTTCCTATTCACTATTCCTGAAATAATACCTCATTCTCATTGGATTTAGACTCACTGCTGGATGAATAGTCAGACTCTGAAAGAATGTCTTCACTATCCTCTTCAGAATCCTCACGCACACTGCTTCTAGAGCTGTTAGTGCTGGTAGTGGTGACAATGGTGTTGGTATCAGCCAGTTCCCTGATCTTTTCTGGAGGTTCTTCATATTCATTTGTGCATTGCACAGCTGTTGTTCACCTTTTGATAAGGTACTCTGGTTACAGCATTATTCAAAAATTCCTCTTTCTCTTCAACTGACCAATTTCTGTCATTGCAGTTGATCATCATGATATCTCTCACAGTCCTGTGCTGCATTGACAAACAAAGATCTGAAAGAATCATTTTCATCACTGAGAAAGAATGCTCAACTGCTGAATTTGAACCAGACAGACAGATAACCAGGGCAACCAACTTGCAGATGTTGGGGTATTCTGCTTTCCTGGATGTGATCATCTTTTGCCAAACTGTTGCTGCTGTAACATCACTCAGACTCCCCAAAGAAAGAAAATGGGACTTGATAAAACACCTAGCCTGTTTCCACTCTTTCCTGATTCTTAGAGCATCAAAAGCAGCATCACCCAGAGGCTGCCTATAGTGCTCATAAAGAGTGAGAATTTGGTCTAGACCATATTCTGGAGAATCATTCCACAGCTTTGGATCAAGCCATTCTGTGCACCTAAAGAGATTTGTGTCATAATCCTTGAATCAAAGAATTAAACAGCTTTCAAAGCTTTTGCAACAATCTTAGCTTCACGAAAAGCAGTATCTAGTTCCTTGTTGCTAAACCCCTGTACCTTGACAACTGTCACGTTGAAGTATTCTCTGTTGCATGGCTTTCTTCATTCATGGCCTTCCTTACAGTATATTCGAGAGATTGTTCCCAGTTTTTCATTTGATTGATCATCATCACTAGTAAATGTGAAGTATCGTAGATTGGTATCCAGGGGTGCATCATCACCACAATCCACCAGCTCCTGTAATTCAGTTATAGTCTGCTGAACACTTGGATAAACCTCGTTTAACACCAGGCCATCTTCTTCAAATACTAGGGATGCAGGTCTTGCTTTCTCAAGGATATCAACAGCTAGACACACCTTCGATAGTTGTTTTGCATCTCTAAACTTCTTTTGTAACACAGACCAGAGCATTCTCATATCCTGTGATCAGTGCGGGTACCATATGAAGAAATCTCTCAAATCCTCTATATCAGTGGGAAATGAAGTGTGTACCATGGATTTTTGGCAGGACATAATGCATTATTCCAAGTGCTTCTAATGCTTTCTTTACCTGTCTTTGGATGATACTTGACTTCTTCAGCAGATGATAATTTGCAGCATACAACTCTTCAGCACCTTTAATCATAGGGCATTTCATGGCTTCTTTGACTGCCAATTCAGTGCAATGATTAGCACAATGAATGGTAATCAGCCAGGGACAGTCAGACTTCATTCTTGTCAACACACCACTAAATCTACCTGTATTTACACTGGCTCTATCTGCTGTGGCACCAACAAGCTTACTTTTATAGGATTCACCATCCAACTTCATTTTATTGATGTACACTTCATCAATGGCTTGTTTCAATGACCCTGCAGTTGCCCCTCCACGATCTGTCATTTCCAAAAGAGATGCAAGAGAGTACACAGGCAAACCTTGTCTTTCAACACGTGTAAGCACCAACTCCTTCTCACTTCCTGTCTGCTTTGGTTGAGAGCCATCCAATAATGTAGAAAAGAAATCCTTTTCATTAAGAATGGAGGAAACTTTTGAAGAGACTGAACTTGTTATGTAACTCAAGTATTCTGCAGCTGCTTTTCCATTCTGTCTACCTTTAATCAAAGACATGCCATTTTGTTGCTGGCATTTGATGAGAATGTTGAAATGATTGAGTGGCATGGTAGGATTTAATGCCATTTCATACACAGTACAAAACATTTTTTTGTATGCATCAAATGTTGTCTTCTTCATCGAGCTTGTAATACTTAACTGAATACTACAAGACAATGAGGCCACTTGTGACAGGTTCATTCAGTCAGCAGCTGGCTTATCTTTCTCAACATTTAATGCTATTTTGTGGCTTTTCCTTTCAAGTGTCGATCTACATTGTATTTTGTTACTCCATTTGTTTGATCAATAAATGTCTTCATTGCAATTTTTGCCTCTCCCCTGCATGTTGGATGCAGCAAAATCAAGGACAAATTGCAACTGCAAACTTCACACCAAATGAAAACAACATAAGTAGTACCTTCAAATTCTTCTGTTTTAAATCCAAGAACATCTTCTTTGGCCCAAGATTTGAATGTAGAAAGCTTGACTTTGATGCCTTTTGATTGGATGGTGGCATGATTTATATCTTCATTTACATATACAGCACATAATACTCTCACCAAAAAATCTGGTTTAACATGGCATCATTTTGTTATCAACCATGTGACCAGTACATGTGACCCAGGAGTCTGGTTCTGGTATCCCTCACCAAAAAGTCCACAAACAAAATCATACTGACTTGTTGGGCAAATAACTTTGCAAAGATAGGCCAAAACAGGCAAGAATTACAGTATTTTGTTGTGCAGTTCAAACTTCAAAGATATCACACACCATCTTTAATAGTATATAAATTAAATATTTATCAAAAGACATTGAAAATCACTTGATTTTCCAAGCTCACTGACTGTTTCGAGGCACTTTCTAGGAGCATGATCACAATCACATGCCTTTCACAACAAGCCCTGTTTCTTCCTGAGGTGACTCTTCAGCCTTTTATTCTGGCCAACACCAAAATTTTTTTTGACCTACAGAAAATGTCTACAAGGGGGGGGAAAGTTCTGAACCTATCTCAATTCCTTTTCCTGCAGATGTGATCCTTCAGAAATCTATCCTGGCTCATGTCAGATGATTTTATCCAACTGAGAGAAAATCATATAGTGGTACATCAAGTAGGGCTTGGGGAGCTCATGCTTCACCCCTGACATGCATGAATTTGGTGCACAAACATTGTTTTATTGATATTTTTAATTACAAACCATTTTAAAAAGCAGATTTTAAAGAAAAAAAATACATGCTAAACAGATCATTTTCCCATAAAAATAAACAAGATTGTAAATCTAATGTGTTTTAACAACTTGTTTTCAAATCTGTAAAACTTGTAAACAACAATCATGATAATTTCAATGTTTTAATAATCCAAGAAATCATTGCAGAAGAAAGAGGTAGTGTTTCACCTCATACCAAGGGAGTGTTTTGGTTTGGTATAATACTGCCAGAATGCTGAAAATACCCTTTTAGCAACATTCAAATTTGCAATTTTGCTTTTTGGAGGGACAGCCTGCCTGGATGACCACTTCACTACACTACTCAAGCATCCCTCCTCAAAAATCCTAGAAGGGAAATATAGTTTCAAGTATGACTAAGCATCACTGATCAGTGAATTTATTTCCTGGATGTACATTTATCAAGTCCACATTCAGCATGGCAAAATAATGAAAGCACTTACCTGTCGACCCACATAAACTGGTATACCAATGACCATTGCTGGAAGGACAACCCCAGCTGCCAAGGCAATTCCAACAGGAGCACCAATCAATGTTCCCATTTGCCAGAGAATCTTCTTTTTTCGACTCCAAGGTTTCTTACCCCAGAAAGTACAACCAGAAGGGCTGAAAAACACAGAATATTGTATTAAATTACAACAGAGACATTCAAAAACAACTTGAAGAACATTCCTCAAGGTCAAATGCTTTCCTTTAAATAAGTAATTTGAACAATAAATTTATTAGACTTTCACAAGTAACTGTCCAATCAGATGTTTGGAACAAGAACTACTATGACATGCAGGATAGCAACTGACTGTAAGTTGATACAAGCTGCTCACATGCATTATACCATGAGATTACTAGACATGCAAGCCACATGAACTGTTCATGTGTAATTTTAACTCAAGCCTGAAAATAAGTGTTTGGTCACAGTCATTTGACCAATGTAAAATATCATTTGACCAGTGCTAGACTCCCAAGATCAGTCAAAGTGACCGACAGTATGATTTATCAACTTCATGATCATTCAATTTTCACGGTTTGCTGTTGTTTTGTTGTCTTAGTTCAACCTACAACATTTGGGGTGTTATGTTTTGCAACTGCTGACCAAAGACAGTGGATTACTCCTGGTGTGACATTTTCCCCCCCGAGGTTTTTGGCATGCATTTTTTTCTTCTCGTTTCCACCCTTCCTTGCGCATTCAGCAAGGGAACAAAATTTTGCAACAAAAAAATGAACAAAAAGTTAGCAAAATACTTTTTGCTTAAATTTGTCTGGCAACAGGGATTCAGTGGAGCCAGAGACCAGTAAAGCTAGTAATAATGAGCATAAGAGTCTTATTTCAGACTCTGACTCTCACTTTATGCAATGCCCTTCTGGTGGTGATGAGGAGAAAAGTAATGTAAGCCTGTAGTGGAAAGATATCTTTGACAGTGACTCTGATTCAGATTCACCAGAGTTTAAAGGATTCTAATCTGTTTTAGTATAAACATTTAGCAAAAGCAGAGACAACCCATAAACTGTTATAATGTAAGGTGTTTTACCATTTGTGCAATAAATTGTATTGGTGTTCTTTGATTTCTATTTTATTTATGCTAGTAAAATGTTTTGTTATTTCAAGCAAGAGTTCATTAATGACAGGACCTAAATGTCAAACACCAATTCAAAACTGTCTGGCACCAACTTCTTTGCACCTGACATTCTGTCAGGCACCCCCTTGAAAGTTATTTTCAGGCTTGTTAACTATATAAAGATGTTAATTGTTCATGCTCAATGTAATTTTATGGCAAGGTATGACTTTGGTATATTACTCTTATGAGATCAATATTTCCCCAGCATGTCAAATATTTATCTTTACATCCAATACTGGGTTCAGCATTAAGTCTTTTTTGACTTAATTTTCCATATTGTGCTTAGGTAAGTCCATTAAGCATACCTTAATACTTAAATGCCAGTAATATTTTTCACAAGGAGAAAGGAAAGCAGTACTAAGGGTAAATCCACAAACAAAGTTTTGTCCTATCAGCAAATCATGGTTAATTTCAATACAACCCAACGTTTCCTCTTGACAAGTAAAATAGCCTAACATGAAGCAGAGTAAAACAGAAGATTGTCTGGGTGAAGGTTAAAATGATAGTTTTTGGGTCACCTTGATGAGTTAAATCATCTGGTATTACCCAGTATAAAATACTACAGTTTGTCCATGGTAACAAAAGACTTAATAGAGGCAAAATGAAAATTTGTTTGACTCAAGGTGGTTAAAGATCAACTATATCTTTGTCATTAAAGGCCCTGACTAACTATGACTCACTGCTAGAGCCCAGCTCCTTGTAATTTCTACCAATAAGCCATTATATCAGGTTTACATAAAACATTTATGCATTACCAATAGCAAAGCAACCAGTCTACATGGGAAATACTAACTATTTATTCAATCAGTCAATCACAGCAGGAAAAAAATAGAACAACTATTTTTTGCTATTCAGTTTGGTTTGCTATTCAGATTTGGTTTACTACCAAATCAGTTTCACTTGCAGTTATTGTTAATAATTCATGACAAGAAATTAAAAGAAATAGCTATCAAATTAATAGTTGTAAAATGCACATAGATTTACCCTGATTTAAATAATATTTAAAACCCTGCAGTTCACCAAGTTAAGATGGCCTGTGAGGTAAAGAGGTCATGTCAGAACTGTATAGATTTACAACAGCTCACTTGCAGTTCACAGTAAGTTTCTGAACATTCTACACTAATTCCATAGATTACATGCGATATTTCTCACTTCCTAGAAACTTATAGCTAGATGACAGGTAAAACAATCTACATCACTTATTTCTCCAAGATTTTTTTTTATTCATTTATTTTTTAATTTCCAAAAGAAAAAAAGGATTAAATTGGCCTTTCTTCTAAATTTTACAGGAAAATGATGAAGTTGTTGATCACACGAGGGGGCTCTTATCAAAAAAAGCCTTATCTTTTATTCTTTTCAAAGGAAATTGATTGCATGCAAGAAGTAATTATAAAAACTACACAGCTGCTCACTCTTCTAAAACTTAATTTTCTCCTTCTCATAATTTTGCTCTATTCAAGTTTCTTTTGATATTCAATTAGTTGTACATATCAGAAGGATCTTTCTAAACAACTCTCTTGTACATTTATGTTATCACATCATCAAGCAGTCTTGAACACAAAGGACTACTGAATTTCTTTTTGTTCCTTCTTCCTTCACAAGTTACATTCAGATTTTTTTAGTTTTTGCCAAAACAAAGCAAAAAACAAAACCAAAACACAAAACCAAAAGACATTCAACATTTTGGATTCTTCATTTACAGTATTTTTCTTTATTTCTGAGTGCGGGATACATTTTGAAAAAACTTTAATTTCACTTTCAAATGTTAAGTGTAAATAAAAAAAGAGTTAATATCACATTTAAAAGATCTCCATAACAGCAGTCCTTGTGCTAAACATCTGCTAGATCACATCCAATATTTATTAAGGCTTATCATTCCCCCTTTCAAGATCCTCAAATATGAACATTCTGTACTAAAAATTGTACTTTTCAAAGTGAATATCAAGTAACAACAAAATAGAATGGAATCTTTCAAGTCAAGCCTATGTAGCATTGTGGCACACACAAATGTGTATAATATGTGATGTGATTCACCATAATTTAGTGACTGTGTGTAACAATAACTAACAATTAAATGCAAATCAGTACTAAACTATGAGTGAACAAATAATGAAACACAGCTCACCTCAAGTAATGCAAATCAGATATCTCCTTCATACACAACCAACAGAACTCAGCACCACAAACCGCACAAGTCATATGGTTGCACGTACCATCATCCAGTTTGATGATGAAAGCACCACACCTTGGACATGGTTTCATGTCTTCACCATTTACCAAGCCATTTCCTTCGCCAACATTCATTGGCAATGAGCGAATATTTGACGCTCTCCTTTGCCTTGCCATATCACAAGTTAAATTTGGATGCCAGATTTGCTTACAATGATAGCAGAATTCTGCCTTACATTTCTCACGTTCGCACGTCAGCTTTGGGCAGCTAGCACAACCAGCAGCTATAACCGCGTAACCACAGTCTGGCGCTGGACACCATCGACAATCAGGATCTGACACCAACGCTCGCCTTAAAGTAAAATCATTGTACTTGTTCATCAACACCTCATCATTTAACACAAACCTGATATCGTTCGGGTGAAACCGTTCAGAACATTCAGGACAAGTCAGGTTAACGCGCGACTCGTTGATTTCAATTGTCATATACTGTCGTAAACAATCGCCACAAGTTCTATGTTCACAAGTAGAAATTTCGGGAAACATCGACTGTGGCTTTACAACATAACAAACAGGACAGACAGAAACGGCTTCCGCGCTGTCCTTTCTCGAGTGTGAAGTTCCTGTGTCTTTGCTAGACCCCTTGCTTTGGGTTGTTTCTTCATTCTTGCGGTTCTTCGAGCCACGGCCAAAGACACTTCTCATTGAAGAACGTAGCCGACCACGTTTCTTAGCTGTTTCAACACTTTTGGTAGAATCCCCATCGGACTGTTTTTCAACTTCACTCATTTCCCACTTCAAACTTTGAGTACGATATTTTGATTACGAAGTGTTTTTTTTTAAAAAGCCGTAGACACTGGTTCACTTCTTAGACACACTGATCTCTTCCCCCCCACAGCTTCAATCACACGGAACGGAGGACGGTTGGTATGACTTTTTCTAAAAAGATAATAACAGAAGTTAATAGTCTTATTTTAACTGAACCTATAAGGCCCAAGGTAATGGTCGGTAAGTTTTTTTTTCCACCAAACAGATTCCGTGTGTTCGGTTTTCAACATTGAAGCTTTCAGTACAAAAATCAACCTGGTCAGGATGACGAAGCAACGATTTTTCAATTAACAATTCGTCCACAGTAAACTGTGGACTGGACTTCATTATAACGAGTCTAAGTGTACGCCCTTCTTTGCTCTCTCATAACCTCTGTCGTGAACACTCACCCAAGAAATAACCAGAAGCAACATCTTGCGGCCTGTTGGCCACAAGATGTCTGTCGTTGGAATACCATTATTCATTAAAAACAGCAGACAAAATAAAACGCAAGAACTTAACGACAAACCGCAGCACTGACTTAAAGCAATAGGAACGAAATCAATGCTGTTATTTCAACCGAAAGAAGTCACATACCATCAATAAACATAACTAAAATCAAAGACCAACACAAGACTAAAACTCACTTTCTTGTTCTTCGAGATCTCAGATTTTGTTTCTTTCGTCTTTTAAAAAAAACAACAATGGTCATGTGATTGAACAGATACCTTGCCCATATATGGACTTGGCTCGGTCCCAGATGCTCAATCTCATCAAGCTCGGATCCCGATAATCGCGAGCCTGACGCATGTACATTCCCACTTAAGTTAACGTCAGACGATATTCTGACGCTTTGTAAGAACAAGGTTCGGACCTTCTTGTGAAAAGACTTTCGCTCAAGGACTCAAAGTTACTTTTTCTACTTTACAGACTTCATTAATTAGCTTACCAGGTAGAAAGTTCTAGGGATAAGTAATTCCTTGCGCCTCGCATTGTGCGTATTGAAAAGAGGCCTTTATCACCACCTGTCAAGCAATTCCTTCCTCATTTCCGAAATGCTGCAAATATCACGCGTTTGCGAGATTCGTTAGCGATTGTTCTCATTACATGATTAATCTTTCCCAGCAAATTTCAGTTCTCGCTATTTGTGAACGAGTTTTCCCGAGGCTTTTGTGTTCTGTGTGTATTTCGTGCCTCCTCCAGAATTATACCAATCAAAGTTGCCTTTAAAGAGGTGAAATTGCTTTTTTGATTGCCTTGAAGGACTTCGAAGTTCTTAAGTTTATGATCCTTCCAAGGCTTGCCTTACGTGCGTGGAACATCAGCAGGGACAGGACGCAACAAGGAATTTCGACGGACAGGGGTCGGATGGCAGTATCAAGGCACCGTCGAGGTGATTTTGATTATTTGGAGTGAAGTAGACCTACGTGGCTTTGGGAAATGCGGGCAGAAAGCTGTCACTGAGAGGGCACATGTAAGATTTCCCACAAAAAAGGGCAAGAGACGCGACACACCCTCTCCTCCAACCTCACCTATAATTGAACCCCTGCATCTAGCCGAACCTGCATGAACGTCGCCCTCCGGGAGGGGTGGCATGACCACGGTCCTCCCAGAGATGCGACATGCAAAAACCAAATATTGTACTCTGTACCTTTCAATTTTCGAACTTGCAGTAATTATGCAGTCACATATGGAACCACAATAGAATTCAAGTGGTACCCAGAGCGAGATTGTGCAAATTCAGAAGATGTTTTCAAAAGTAGGGAGAAAGAATTAAAAGGTTTTTTGTGGAAAAGGGGTTATGAGAGGGGTTTTGTTGATAAGCAGATCGGGAGAGTGAACGGTCTTGATCGAGAAGTCTTGCTCGAAGGGACGGGAAAGAGAAATTCAGATAGGTCTGATAGATTGGTTTTGACTTTTGACTTTCATCCTGCACTTCAAGTAGTGCATAATATTCTTCGAGAATTGCAAATTTTGGTTGAATCGGTACCTGTACTTAAAAAGCTTTTGCCGGTTGCTCCGAGGTTAAGCTTTAGGAGAGCGAAGAATTTGAAGGATATTTTGGTGAGGGCTAAAATGCAGCCTATGGAGGAGGGGTCCAAGGGAATGTTTTGCTGTGGAAAGGCCAGATGTAAAGTTTGTAAATTTGTTGAAACTGGATCGACCTTTATGGGTAATGTGGAGAAGCGGTCTTTTCATATCAATCATTCCTTTGATTGTGACTCTCAAGGAGTGGTATATTTAATAACATGCAAGAGATGTAGCAAACAATATGTGGGGAACACAATAACACCATTTAGGTTAAGGTTTAATAACCATAAGAGCTCATTGAGACGATATGAAAGGGGACAAAGGGGAATTTGTGGGGAACACCTGTATGCACATTTTTTTGATAATGAGCATATAGGTTTGAAAGATTTATCGGTTAAAATAATTGATGTTACCGATGTTAGGGATCCAACAGCAAGGGAAGGTTTTTGGTTTGAAAAATTAAAATGTTATACTCCTCTGGGATTTAATGTAATGGAAGTTTGAAATTTATGTAAATTTAAGGAAGAACGATAAGGTTTATAAGGACTCTATTCTTTAACTGTGAGCTGCTGAAGAAGGGGCCGGTCCCCGAAACGTAAGTTGTGAATTTTTCTTCTTTTTTAATAAAGTTTTTATGATGTTTATATGACGTTTAAACTTTATGTTGAGCGGGCTCGTGAGAATATTATATATATATATGTGTGTGTGTGTGTGTGTGTGTGTGTGTATACACATATATACATATATATGTATGTATACATGTAGTGAGGTTTTGCTTAAGAGTATACGGTTGCTACTCCGAGTTTCACGCGGATGCGATCTTCAGGCAACTGAAATAGCCAATCTTTCGATATAAAATGGGCGATCGTGAAAAGAGCCGCGGCCTACACAAGCGGAGCAAAAGGATGTAACCTTTGCCTGGAGGAAAAGCTTTGCATCATGAAAGCACGCCTAAAAAACCACCTAAAGAACCTTCTCAACAAAAGATCGGAGATCGTCTCAAAGTGCAGACACCGGAACAGATTTCTCATCTCAAAGACAAGCCACACGAGGACAATAGCGATGAGTCATCCAACCCACGCAAACCATGACGTCAATGAACAGAGAAAAAGGAGACAATGAATCGACGCTGTTTCAGTTGCCTGAAGATCGCATCCGCCTGAAACTCGGAGTAGCAACCGTATACTCTTAAGCAAAACCTCACTACATTTAAGCTCTGTCCCATATGGTATCGAGCACTCTTGGACCCATCGTAAACATTATCATCTCAGTTATATGTATATATGTATATATATGTATGTATATGTACACATCTATACATGTATAAATGTGTGTATGCCGCCTTTGCCTGAGACGGGTTCTGTCCTACCCTTCAAAATTTAGTTCAAACAAATGTTGTTGAACTTTCCAATGTGCCAGGAATTTTTATTTTTGCCCACACACCTTGACCTATTTTCTTGGTTCAGAGAACCCCTCTGGCAAATTTGTTTGTCCCTCGTTTGCTCTCCAAGTCCAAGCGTTTGGCTTCGCCGTTAAGTAAAAGGGTCCTCTCATATTCAGCATCGTTGAACATTTGATACCAAAAAATGCCAATCAACGAATTTAGAAACACCAGCCATGGTTGAAGTCGGACTTGATTTGCTTACGTCATTCAAAGAACAGTAACTGGTTAAATGTAACGGAAAATGTTCCTGTTTAGCTTGACATCGTTACATTTTTTTTTGCAGAAAACGTTGCGTAAACGATGGCCAATGCTGAAGGTTGTGTCCTCATATGATGGCGAAAACTCAAAATAAAATAAAATTGGTTGGTTCATGGAAATGACGGGAATAGCAGTTGTCCTCCTGTCAGCTGAATGATACGGCTCTCGCTTAAATGCGTCTCTCTTTTTCGATACAACGTACAGTTGCTTCTTGGGAAAAAACGCGGCGCTCCGAACTTTCAAATCTCCCGGAAGAGCATGCCTCAAGATTCCCTCCAAAATGAGATACATCAATGATTGATAAAATATTAATACTGACCTCGATCTCGTTGATCGACTCCCCCTAAGCTTAAATCTTAGGTCCACCACTGCAATACGTTAATCCAAGTTTTCCCTAGACTTCCTTCTTTTACATTAATTTGTTAGA
Organism: Heliopora coerulea; assembly: GCA_030142905.1. Lineage (NCBI taxonomy): Eukaryota > Metazoa > Cnidaria > Anthozoa > Scleralcyonacea > Helioporidae > Heliopora > Heliopora coerulea. The sequence goes on along the minus strand of JASJOG010000041.1, from coordinate 1,341,392 downwards.
GAAACTATCTTTCGTAATTCTGAGGATTGTATCGTCTTTGAAAACACTTTTAAGTGCACCCGTCTCGCGCTTCTGATATCCGACCAAGCACTCCTCTTGTTATTGTGATAGAATCATTGCATGACAAGTCGGCCGTGCGCAATTCCGCTCCCCTATGGCGCTATTGTTATTTAATTACCTGTTTGTTTATTTTCACAAAGGTCAATTTTAAATTGTGCAGTCTAGTCTGCTGACGCTACTAGACGTGCTCTGTAGCGTCTATTTTGGACTTTGAGGTGTAATTTGTTATCTTCAGATCAGGTCAAGGACCTTCAGTGGTTTGCAATCAATCCCTGGAGATTCAGACACGTCGGTTCCGCCATACAGAAGCAGCTAATTAATCAGATCCTTTTGTTTAAGTTCCTCCAACATGGTTGCCGTCACGTTATGTGCAAACAAGGAATATTTACTTGTGTGGCCAATTAATAATTTGCAATTAATAATCCCCGATTATTGCTTTGTATTTTTCTTAAAAACTCAAAATTTCCAGTCGTTAACAATAACACAAGTATGAAGCTTTTGAGATGATTATGAATTCGTTTGAACTTTCATCATATTATACTCCTTATTAAGCACCCCGGGTGATTATTTATGTCAAGCCCGTTTGAGGGGGGTTAACAGAGACGGGGGCTTAATGGAGAGGGAAGGCTTATTCAATTTTGCCAAACGCCTGTAAGTTAGTAGTTGTCAAGATCAATTACAATTAGTTGGACATTTGCCTATAGAACTTTCGTTCCAATTCTGTAAATTTTTATCTCGTTAAGGTTGTACCTTAGAATTTGTACCAACTGGAGTGAGGATTCCAGAGGACGGACTTGTGGCCCCAAGCGGCCATACCGTTTTCTCAAATCAGAAAATGGTATCTGTACTACATAAGGAACTAGGTCGCGAGTACTGTACCGTAATTATTCGAATAAACGCCGCGGCGTTTATTAAATTTTTGGCACTTAAGATGCGGCGTTTATTCGAAGGCGGCGTTTATTCGAGGGCGGCGTTTATGGCAAACCTTGTAACAACAACTGTGAATTTATTGTGTAATTTAAACGTCAATTTAACCAATACAATCAACCCCAAAAAAACTAAGAATAAAAGTTATATGTCTTTTCAATTTATATGATTATATATGAAAATTGAACTGTCCACTGTCTTTTATATAATGGCTAGACTAGTAAGTTTCAGACTTTCAGTCTATTTCAATGTCACTGTCTCCTTCGTGGTCCGAGTCTAACTGCTGAATAATCGGGCATGCCTCTTCAACATCAGAAGACGTGTATTCTTCAGTGTCGAAAGGATTCGTTTCTGGCTTGTCGAGAATATTACCACGGCTATATTCTCGGCTGTTACCACGGAATTGCGCATCGCAGAAGTTTTAGAGAGAGAGCTAAGCAGCAAAGCTATGAAGTATAGCCACTTTGAACTGAATAACGTTACAATCGAGAAAAATAAATTTCCACGACTGGTTTAGATTGAATGTTGTCTTTTGTTTTTAAAGATGGGTACTTGAATTGCTTACAGTGGTTGTAAATAAATGCTTCGAATAAACGCCGCAATGACGAGAAAGATTGCGGCGTTTATTCGAGGGCGGCGTTTAATGATATTTTTGGTTGTCCCTGCGGCGTTTATTCGAGGGAGGCGTTTATTCGAATAATTACGGTATGTGAATTCACACCCGGATTGTTGCGGTTTGCTTTAAAAGCGGAGACTTATTTGAGAGGGTGGGTGGGGGGGGGGGTTATTAAGAGGCAATGTCATGTTATGATAAACTATAATTTACCACCCTCGGCGTGTTACCTATACCGCCCTCTCGGCACCAGGCTCACCAATAAATATGTTTAAAATTCGGCACTGCAAGACTAGGATCGTGGGTTTGAGCTTCACCGATTCATTTCCATTGAAATCGAGCAACGTTATTCCAGTTTCACGTCAATTCACCTCAGCCTTTCCGAATGGGTTGAAAAACTTACTGTAGGCTAAACAGTAATGTCGTTGCCAATTTCCATGTTACCCTTTATCTTTTCTCGAACAGGGGCATCGTGGGTGTCAAAGGATGGGGGAATAGCTGGGTATAGAAAGAAAAAGTAAAAAAACAAACAAAAAACCCCAAAATATTTCGAATCAGGGGTACTAATTAAACCCATATTGACCAAATGATGAGATTGAAACATGGCAGATAACCTCGAGACCTCTTTTGGAAAATTGTCATGTTTCCATACAAACGTTTCGATGTAATTAATATCCAATAAGATCAATGTTACGCATGTGGGAACGCGGAGATATGACGGATCCGATGATAGATAAAAAAGCTCATACCTTATGTCTGAGCCCCAGACGGGGATCGAACCAGCAAATACACGCGTAACATTTATTTCATTAATCATCTTTACTTGATTGATCATCACGTTTACCGCATAGGGAGCACATATGTCGAACTTGCATCTTAGTTCGCCATTTAAGGCTCCGTAGTTCAATTGTTAGAGTCTCACCGGTCATCTGAAGGTTGCGAGTTCGATCCCCGTCTGGAACTCAAAAATTGTTTTTCTGAGGAACGAGCTTGATGAACGTCCAAATATAATCGAAAGTTAATATGCTTGGCTTAACCACTTCACTACCAGAAGTCTCCTCTTGACAAGTAAGATTGCCTGACATTAGCGACAGTAATGCAGCAAAGCATGTCTGTAGTAGGGAAAGGCCTTAGGAGATAGTCTTTTATATCCCTTTCACTGCAAGATGTCTCTCCTCAATGAGGTAAAACATCTAGCGTTAGCCAATCTAAAATACTATGGCATGTCCATGATAAGGAAATGGTTGGAACAAATAATTGTTACTAAGTAAATAATATTGTGGTGTATGAAGAGAAAATTTCATGAATTGATCTACACTGCTAAAGTCAACTAGAAAAGTTGACTAGAGCGGGATTCGAACGCGCATCTTCGGGTAACCGGACCCTGCTCTACCAGTTGAGCTATCGAGTCAATTGGGATCAGCATTCTTGTTGTATCCAATTTAACTGCACTAGAGATTCTCGCGAGAATTTAACACTGCATATCCGTGACGGTGTGCAGTGTTTCTATTCTACCTCAGAATCATTCTAAGGGGAACATTGTGGTATACCACAAGTCTATTTTCAACAATTAATGTAATCTCCTTCGACTTCGTCTTGGTTAGACGTCTCTTTACTGATAAGCAAAATCATCAGGCGTTAGCCTGAGGAAAATGATTAAAGGCATATTCAATGGAATATTGTGGTATGTACACTCGACAGCTAAAATTTAAGTTAATATTTCTGATGCAGGGAATTTTTCGAGTGTCTGAATGATTTTAAGACTAAACCGGGACTTGTTGCGAAAAATGCAATTTTAGGCCATCCGGCTGGGGATCAAACCCGTGACAAAAGTTCAGTTGGCAGAGTATCGCACTAGATTCGCAGGGTCGCGGGTTCGATTCCAAGCCGGATGGCCCAAAGTTGCATTTTTTGCAACAGGTCCCGGTTGGGTTTCAAAATAATTCAGACACTCGAAAATTTCCTTTCGTCGAAAATGATTAAAGTTTGATTCCACCGCAAAGAATTGAGATAGTTCACGAGTAGACAAAGGAAATGGTATTACACCAGTGGCGTAGTCAGTGGTGTTGAGGGGGCAGTTTGCCCTCGCGGAAGGATGCGAGGGGACAAAATCGGGACCAAAATAAGAAGGAAAGGAAAGAAAACGACGACGTCGAGGAAAAGTGCAGGGAAACCTACATTCACAGAGAAACCAGCCATGGCCCCTGCTATACTGGACATGGATACCATGTTCCATTGACCTACAGAGCTAAAGTCAACTTGGAAAGTTGACTAGAGCGGGATTCGAACTCTCATGTTACCCTGAGGATAATTCTGAAATACCAACACTAAGTAAGACGAAATTTGTCAGGTCAAAATACATTCCCTCCTCTTCCTGTACCAACGCGATTCATAAACGGGATGGTTCTCGTGCCTGATACAACATTAACGAAGAAGTAAAAAAAAAAATACCTTATTAACGTCGCGGCATGTTGAATGATAGATGAACGTTCGTCAAGCTCTATCCTCAGAAAACGATTTCTGCGCCCCAGATGGGGGATCCAACCCGCATTCTTCTGATGACCGGTGAAACACTCCAACCATTGAGCTACCAAGACTCAGATGGTGAGCTAAGCTGCAAGTTCGGCATATGTCTGTCGTCTGGGGCTCCGAAATCGGGTTTTTTTTTGAGGACACAGCTTGACGAACGTTCATATATCACTCAAGATATCTCCAAGCTCCAACATTTCTGAAATATGTATCTCATTATGGTATGTATTTCTAATTGGGACATCTTGGAGACTTTCCAGTTAATTCAGAAGTCAGACTTGATGAAGTGACAGGCAGTCAGTCCAACACGTCATCAGTAGAAGGCCGTCATCAGATTTACGGAAGCACTTCCTAGCACAGCTTGAACTGCAAATAACAACTAAATGTTGACTTTATGACTTGATCGGTAAAGTTTTATCAGAATTATCCTCAGAGGTACATGAACAGAAACAATTTCATAATCTGACACTGTCGAAGTCAACTGAAAAATATCGACTTGAGCGGGATTTGAACTCGCACCTTCAGGATACCGGTTCGCCGCCCTACCTGTTGACCTATAAAGTCCACAGGGATTGGAGGCGAATTTTTATCCAACTTAAGTGCACAAGATATCGTCGCGACAACTTAACGCTTATCCATGAGAGGATGTGCAGTGTTTCAATTCTATTTCAGAATCATCCTTCAGTGAAGTTTTCTGATGCAAGAATGATGTAAAATTTTCAAGCGAATAAAAAAAAATTACGAGAAAAATTTGTGAAGATTTAGTTATTCATGAACAAAATTTGTATTGTATTTATAAAAATTGTCAACAGTACTGCTCAAACGTGGGGTAGTCTTTTTACTCCAAAAACCTTCGAACTAATTTCCTAAAATGCAATACTATGTAAGATTAACAGTATTTTTGCACAAACTAAACTACAATCGAAAATCCCAAGGCTTGGTTATTTAGTTTACTCTTGTAGAACTTAGTTTAAAAACATTTTTACTGTAGGTTAAATATATAGTCACGGACACTGTTTATTGCCTATCTTTCAACTGTGCTTCGTAATGAAAGTGTCCGATTCCAATATCTCATTTGCCTCTAAGTTGTTCTTTTTCCTTGTTTGGAGTTCCTCAATAAAGCATTACGAGTAAATATTATGACACAATGTTGAACGACAGATGAACGTCTGTCAAGCTTAAACTACAGAAAAACGATTTCTGTGCCCCAGGTGGGGATTGAACCGCAACCTTCTGATGACCGGTGAGACGGTCTAACCATTGGTGATCAGGTTGCGGGTTCGATTCGCATCTGGGGCTCAGAAATCGTTTTTCTGAGGTTTGAGCTTGACAAACGTTCATCTATCATTTAAGATATCTCCAAACTCTCACATTTCCAACACAGGGGTGTAGGAACAAATTTGATTTTGGGGAGAGTTAAAGTCAACATATCGGTATACACATGCACCCCTGGAACAACAAAACATTTTAACCCTTTTAGAATGCTGCCAAAGTCATCTGTGAACTCAAATTACTCAGGTCAGAGAACGCCTCAAGAAATCTCAGGTCAGAGAACGCCTTGTATTCAATTATGTCTCTTCCTGGCCGCATTTCATCTATATTTTTACTCAAATTACTGTTATTTGTTCACAACTGATAAGTCCCCTCTTTCCACTGAAAAATATTGCTTTTTACATATACAAAAGTATTACTTTTTTTTTCAGACGCAGTGCTCCTAAATATTGAAACTCATTGTAGGACTGATACAGTTCTTGTAACCTCTGACATGACTGCATGTTTCATTGCGTCCCTAATTTACGTGCAATTACTATAACTAATCAAATTATGGTTTCAAGGTTAATTTTGAATTTATTCGTTAATATGTGTTTTTAAAGAGCCCAAAATTTTGACTTTCTGAAAAATAAATTATTGCGAATTACATGTAACTCCTAACCAAAGAAATTTCCTCAAAATCTTGGCCATTGTTTTCACTTGCAACTTCTCCAAATTTTCCCATATTTCAGTGATTATATTTCATTTGCTTTTTGTGGATTCTTTTTAATTTCTTGATCACAATGATTTCTGCTTCATGGAATTTGCATTATCTTTTTTGGCACTAAATTATGTTCTTCCTGCACTGTTACTTAGAAACTGCACTACTTTCAGGCAATTGGAATCATGAAATATTTTCATGCACTGTACATTATTAATGAAGTTATCCAATATTATTTACAGGGATTTACCTGTTGTAAAGGGCAACAGTTCATCATAAGACAGTTAATTTGCAACTAACCAAATACAAATTGAACTATTGCAAGATTTTCCATTTTAATTGTCACAGCTACATTTTTTCAAGTTATTTTCCAGCTCCACCAAGACAAGGTGGAGATTTTGAAACCTTGCCACCTGATGTTTCCCACTGCTGTGGTGTTTTAGCCTAAATGGATTTAAAGAAAAATATGTAATGGAGCAAACAAGGTCTACCACAATCAATGGAAATAATAATCTGAACATTATTGGACTATTTTCAAAAGTAAAAGAACATTTGGAGTTTGGTGACTGTATAGGTGAGGTCTTCAATCGATGCCATTAATAGAGTATGTTAGGGGGTATGCAAATAGGTAGGTAGGTTGGTAGATATGTGAGTAGATTGGTATGCAGATCAATTAGTTAGCAGGTAGCTGGGCAGGTGAGTGGTACAGTAGTCATGGAGACAGATAAGGAAATACTGTAGGTAGGTGGGTTGGTAGCTAGGTAGCTAGGTAAGTAGGTTGATATGCAGATCAACTGGTTAGCAGGTAGGTGGGTAGGTGGGCAGGTGGGTAGTACTGTAGCCATTGAGACAGATAAAGAAGTACTATAGGTAGGTAGGAAGGTAGGCAGGCAGGTAGGTAGGTAGGAAGGTAGGTAGGTAGGTAGGTAGGTAGGTAGGCAGGTAGGTAGGTAGGTAGGTAGGTAGGTAGGTAGGTAGGTAGGTAGGTAGGCAGGTAGGTAGGTAGGTAGGTAGGTAGGTATGTAGGTAGATATGTAGGTAGATATGTAGGTAGGTAGGTAGATATGTAGGTAGGTAGGTAGGTAGGCAGGTAGGTAGGTAGGTAGGTAGGTAGGTAGGTAGGTAGGTAGGTAGGTAGGTAGGTAGGTAGGTAGGTAGATATGTAGGTAGGTAGGTAGGTAGGCAGGTAGGTAGGTAGGTAGGTAGGTAGGTAGGTAGGTAGGTAGGTAGGTAGGTAGGTAGGTAGGTAGGTATGTAGGTATGTAGGTAGATATGTAGGTAGATATGTAGGTAGGTAGGTAGGTAGGTAGGTAGGTAGGTAGGTAGGTAGGTAGGTAGGTAGGTAGGTAGGTAGGTAGGTAGGTAGGTAGGTAGGTAGATTGATATGCAGATCAACTGGTTAGCAGGCAGGTGGGCAGGTGAGTAGGTTAACAGTTGCTATGGACACAGAAAAGGAAGTACTGTAGGTAGATAGGTAGGTAGGCAAGTAGGTAGATAGGTAGGTAGGCAAGTAGGTAGATAGGTAGGTAGGCAAGTAGGTAGATATGTAGGTAGGCAAGTAGGTAGATAGGTAGGTAGGCAAGTAGACAAGTAGGTAAGTAGGTAGGTAGGTAGGTACATACGTACATAGGTAGGTAGATAGACAAGTAGGTAGTTTATATATACTTAGCAGGATAATTGACATGTGGGAAAAGCAGTAGGTGGATGAGCTAGAAAATGAATTGACACAAAAGCAGATGAACAGACTGATGCATGGGCACAGAGGTGAAAGAAAAGGCAGGCTGAAAGTTATGTGAGTGAATGGGCAGTTAGGTAAGTTGGCAGACAGATAGGAGGGCAGGCAGTATTCTGATGAGTTGTAAGGCTGGCAGGGAGATAGCCATTAGATGAATGAATACATAGGTTGATGGGCAAACAGATGGGTGGGTAGATGACCAATCAACTAGGCAGATGGATGGATAGATATATGGATAGATGGATGGATGGATATATGGATAGATGGATGGATGGATGGATATATGGATGGATAGATAGATGGATATATGGATGGATGGATGGATGGATGGATGGATGGATGGATGGATGGACGGATGGACAGATGGACGGATGGATAGGTGAATGGATGGATGGATGGATGGATTAACAGATTCTAACAACACAACTGAGATAGACATATCCATAAATGTTGTTAAATTTAATGAGATGAAACAAGGCAAATAACAAATAAATTCTAATACCTGAATTGAAAGGGCATGAACTGATGCTTGCAATTCTTTTTCTAAAATCTGGTTCACCATCCTATGCCTCTGAATGAAAAAAAAAGTTAATTTGTTTTGTAAATTTTGTAAAATTTATGATCAACATACATGCTTTACACAATACACAATTGTATTTCTTTTTTGTGATTTCATTATACCTGGAGCAATGGCAAATTATTAAACTTTTCTGAAACAACAATGACTTTAAAATGTGTTTCTGATCCTATAAAAAGAATAAAATATTGTTGAAAAGGTTTCAAATTCTATTTCAGAATCATCATTAGCATAACATAAAGAAAACATTTATGGATAACCTACTATGCAAAATTCAATTTGAGCTGACTTTTGCAATGCATAGGTTAATAATACACACATGCAGACCATACATTTGTAATACATTTTCATACAGATTGGTCTTTCCTCACCCGAAGAGGCATAAAGTTATGATTATTTAACACTAAGAAAGGAGGAAACTGTCAAAACTTTTAGAAAACACATTTCTTTGCCTTCCTGTGCTGTGTGTAGAAAGTTTCTAGGAACCAATGCTGGCATCAGGTACAGTAATTCTTCAAGTGACTAGGTCACCAGCAAAGTAAGTTTTTATCTTTGCAAGAAAAAAATGCCAGTTTTTTTTTTCTTAAACCAAGAAAGAGTGGTATGAAATGTATGATACTTGTGTTTAAACATCATTTTAATTTTCTTTGACACTTTAAATTCCAAGCCAGGTTAAAAGCTACACTGTGACCCATTGTGAGACTTCCTGTCATTAGCCAGACAATTTTTATGAAGGGTTATGTAAGTTGGAACTTTACTTACAGAAGTTAATATGTTGGTTTTATGCTTTTGGATTTTCAAATATCCTTACAATACCATTTCTAGGATTAACTAAAATTTTAAAACAATTATGAGAATTTTTTAGCCTAAAGGAACATGCACTTGTACAGCCTTAGTGGGCATGACAGCTGCTGGAAGTACTCAATGTACAGCAGGATAGTAACAAATTATACTAAGTTTTCATTTTCTATTTCTACAAGATTTTAGGGTTTGGTGAAGATTGATTGAGTGACTAATTTAACATTCACTGTGTGGGGATTTTAACTGGTAATATTTACCTTTTGGTACATTATGCATGTAACTTTCATTGATAACATCCAAATATGAAGGCTGGAAGAGAAAACAATTTTGATGATGATGATGAAGATAAAGAAGCAATTATAGAATGATAGATCTAGTAGAAGGTGATGAATGGTGGAGGCACAGTAAGAATGGGGGACTTGCCAACAATTTTATGCAGAATTTGGCCTTCCAAGACAAAAAGGTTGCACACATCTGTCTAAGTTTTGTGGGACAAGCCTCAAATCACCCAAAGTTCAATACGGCTTGTCATTTGCCAGCTGGAGAGCCCAGTTAGTCAAGACAGCTACTGCCATCCAGTACCTTCAATTCATCAGTCAGTTTCTTAGTTATTGAGTCTTGAATATGCTGGTTCATCTGTGCAAAATAAATCAAGGAAATGAAATAATCATACACAAGTATCTAAATAAATTACTTTAAATTACTAGAGCCATAACTTTCTGGCAGTTCTCAGGGTTAGAATTAGAGTGAGGCTGAAGGGGCCACTGTTCACCCTTTTCCCTAAGGATTTATTTCTTAAACAGACACTTAACTTGACTCTTGACAACAACAAATGTCATCAATTTACCTCTGTACAACCAGATTGAGTTACTTTGGTTGGAAGTGCTATTTTGGAGATATTCTTTTCCAATTAAAAAATAAAATCCTTTTCTGCCTGCTGAAAACACCATTGTATTACCTGGTCCTTTGCAGTCATTGTTGGATTTTTGTAATCCGTTAAGTGTTGTGTTTTTGACTCTTCCATACATACTTGGAGAATCACTTATAAAATATTTTTTATTTAACATTTATTTATTATTTAAGTTAGCGTGATAACTGTATGTAGTTTCTGCTGACGTAATAAATATAGATGTCGATGTAGATACTTCATGCCATGTTTTGAAAAATGAAGATATATCCCGTTATACTTACTCCAGCTTTTAAACTGATTATTCGCTTGGGTAGTTCACAGGAATATGGAATGTGTCTCAATGTCCACAGCCTTACGAATCCTAGAATTACAACATTTGAACTTCCTTTGGTGTGAAAATTTTTAGTTGGAATTGAAGATTTTTGCCAAGATAAAACAAATCTTGGAATACTTACGAGACGTCATACAGTTTTTGATAAAGTGCAGTAAATTTCAGGAAATCTGCTTCTCTGGTTTCGTTGTTAAGACGGAAAGACTGAGTTGTCGTCCGAAATGGAGAAATGGCCAACATGTTTTATAGACTTTATTGTCGCGACTTTCTATGGCGAAATTTGTATACCAATACTTACGAGATAAAATGTTTGTAATACTGGCATAAATCCTCAAAATAAATAAATATATTTTAAACTTTTGTCCATTTGTTTGATGTAATTTAAAATAAACTGAACACTTACATGTATGGTAAAAAATTCATCTTTTTGAGACTCATTAAGTGTCATTTTTCTGTGAGTGACAAAAAAGGCGCCGACTGGCGCCATTTTTAAAATCAACTGTAGAAGGTTGTTCTGTATGTTGATTCATCCCTCTAAAAGAATGAGTAACGTTGCTTCAACAGTATCAAGAATGTTTGGATTAGTTTTAAACGAAAGAGAGAAAGATAGTGAGTCAAAAACAGGCACAAGACTACTCCTTGCAGGACCGAATTCATCTGGAAAAACATCACTCCTTTTCGAGTATGCAGTCAGCTATGCCGAACAAGAAGAAACGGTTCTCTTTACAGCACCAAAGCCTATCAGTCGTCTTCCACTGTTTGTCAATGGCCGAAGTCAGCCAAAGCCCGGAATTCTGAAACTTATAAACTTTGTTTATTTAGCAACTTATACCGACTTGATTAATTTCTTCGCCAAAGTTCACTTGAGTGAGACTAGAACCTCGCTTCACGGTCGACCCAAACATGTATTAATCGACGATTTTGATTCGTATTTTCAAGAAGAATGTTCAAGGACTGAAGAAACCAATCGCATAGCAAAATGTTTGGCATACATTGTTGATGCAGTTGAATATTTCTCAGAAAGGTAAAGTTGCTGCATAAATTATCATATTTTATAAATTTGAAAAGCGAACCACATCATTATTCTTGTCTAAATATAATATCATAAATTAGTGAAAGTGTAATTAGAACTGCATTTGTTCATGTAAGTACAAGTTAAATAAATAATTAAACTGCCAAGAACTGTTATACATGTACATCAAAATACTTCTTTATGTAACTCATACTTATATGAGTTTCGTGGATTGTTAGCATTTCCTCTGATGATGGGCATTTAATTGGAAAGCTCAGGTTTATGACTATATTTTGTCTTTATTAAATTGAAGTCAAAAAACTCACATGCATGTACACATTAACTGACAATTAAATGCACATTAATCTGGGTTCTACCCATGGTGGTTGGCACTAGGCAGTAGTGCCTGACACTTACACTAAAGCAGACCCATTTGCCTTGCACTTGAAAACCATGGAAGACCAGAATGGCTTGTCTGATGATTTTGGAGGGGTATGACCCTGCACCTCCAGTTGCCAGACACTCAGATGGCCCTGGGCAGAACCCTGATTAACAGATACTGGAAATAACTACCTTCAGTTTATTTATTTTTTTATATTTTAATTATTTACAAATTTTGGCAGTATGGCAGAGGGAAACCTATGGAGGCAAAACCTCCAATAATGGGAGCCCAAGTACTGACATAAACAAAATATAAAAATAAATTAATGAAAGTGACATTACAATTACATGTACAACATGACCTAGAGCTAGTTAGGAAGTTGGTTAAGCAAATGGAGTGACATTTTGTATGAACCATTTTAAAGGTTATTGGCTAAAAATATGAAATGTTTTTGCCTGTTATTTCTTGACCATGACAAACTAGTTTGAAGGTGTGATACTGGAGCAAAAAACAAGCATTTTCTTCTTAAATAAATGTTGGATATAACAAACATGGTGAGCTTCCTATAACAACCACCGAAGTCAGAAAATCATTCCAGTGCCTTACTCTACTCACTGTTTTAGGGTTAGAGTTAGTGTTAGGATTTTATATGAAGGCACTTCAACCATTTTCTGGTTTGAATGGCTGCTTTGCAGTGTTCTTCAACAAATGCATGATTATGCAAAGAAGGGCATAAACAAGGTATTAGAGTTGGAGCTGTAAGAGATTTTGTTCTGCAAAAAGAAAAAAACAGGAAAAAAAGTCAGAGTCTGTCAGAGCTACAGGGTTGCTTTAGCACATCTGTTCTTAAATGTTACAACAGGTCTGGGGGGAAAATATAAATATCAGCCTACATTATTATATCAAACTGACATAACAGAGACAAACCATGTAATTATACAATTGTTCACCCTGAAGAATGTGATACTGTCTCAAAGGCACAATTCATGCTTTTGAAATGCTTACTAAGGTAGCAACACATCCAGAACACTCCATTGACTCAATCAGATACATCAGAACACATAATAATGTTGCATCAATGGGCCCTTAGCCACAGTAGTTTTGACATGATTGCTGTTCTTCTAGTTGGAGACTTTTTACCAATGTTTTGGCTGTGATCATGGCTGCAATCCTCAGAGTGATGTTTGATTGTTAATGGCTTTATTCATCATTGAACTTTCCTAGTGGCTTCATGAAATGTCAGAAATGTTCTTTTGATCTGGAAGAACAGCAATCATCTTATTGTGTAGATCCTGCATTATGGACTTTTCAATTATTCCACAGTATATGTTTTCTTTTTATTTTAATTGCTTCTTTTTCCATTATCAAATCTTTGTCTCATTTTATGACTGTATAATTTTCTGTTGAAATAAATATAGACATGCTGGTGACACTGAGAAAACCAATTGTCATTTGTTGGTAGCTGAAACAGTTTCAGGTGATTCTGTGGCCATTGAAAAACAAAGTCTGTACCAGCACTGGATCACAAACTTTTTAAGCATAAAAGCTGTTGGTCAGGATCTCTTTGAGGTGAAACATGTTGGATGCAAGAATAGTGCCAATTGTATGTCTGGGTTGGGCATTCATTATCATACAACTCAGAAAGGCATTGAGCTTACAGAGGTTTCAGAGGATGAATAACTTTTGTAAGGTAGGTGAAATTAAAACTACTATGTAATAAATAAGAATCTTTGTTCTGAAGAGAGATGGAATGGAAGAGTGCAATCAGTTTTCCAAGCATATGCATGAATTCAAAGTAATTTATTTGAAATAATGTTCACTGGAACTGGCCTTGAAATGTAAGTGACATTCTAGCAATGGCTTTAAATGTTTGATTTGCAGAAATAAGCCTTTTTTCCTTTGTTCCTTCCTTATTTCATTCCATGCTTCCACCATGGCTTCCTTCCTTCCTTCTTTCCTTCCGTCGTTCCTTCCTTCATTCCTTCATTCCTTCCTTTGTTTGTTTGTTTGTTCCTTCCTTCCTTCCTTTTTTCCTCCCATCCTCCCATCCTTTCTTCCTTTCTTCCTTCTTTTCTTCCTTTCTTCCTTCCATCCTTTCTTCCTTCTTTCCTTTCTTCCTTCTTTCCTTTCTTCCTTCTTTCCTTTCTTCCTTCTTTCCTTCTTTCCTTCCTTCCTTCCTTCCTTCCTTCCTTCTTTCCTTCCTTCCTTCCTTCCTTCCTTCCTTCCTTCCTTCCTTCTTTCCTTCCTTCCTTCCTTCTTTCCTTCCATCCTTCCCTCCAAACCAAACGATGTCAGACGATATCCTTGAAATATAGACGAAATGTCACCATTCAACTGTGTTGTCTTTTTTTAAATCTGAATTTTGAATTTTACATGATATTAGTTTTCGGATCGTATAATGTTTTTTTATATGGGCCCCCACCTAAATCCGCCCCTGCCAGCTAAGTTGCGATACATCATTAATTTTTGAGTAATGTCTGAATATGCTTTCCCTTTGTCTTCATAAACTTCGTTGGGCATCGTAAACGCTATTCTGGTTTGAAATATTTTGAACGTAACTTGAAAAGTTACTAGTCATGACCCTACGTTTCGACTCTCCAAGCAGTTGTTGAAGGTGGTCGTTGTATGGAGGTGTTCGTTGTACCGTGGTGTTCGTTGAGTGAAGGTGTCTTGCACAGTGATGTTCGTTTCATGGAAATGTCCGTTGAATGGAGGTGTCCGTTGTATGAAGGTGTCCGTTGTATGAAAGCGTACTTTGCATGGCATTGTCCGTTGTATGGAGGTGACTGCTTTATGGAAGTCACCATTGTATGAAGGTACTTGTTTTGTAAAGATATCCGTTGTGCAGACTTAAGCCTGGTTCACATGAGCGACATAAGCATAAGGACAGGATCACAACGAAGACAATACGTGATATCTCCTCAGGACTAGCAAAGATAAAACAACAAGAATTTTTCTTTCTTTCGTCTTTAGTTCGGCTCATGGCTTATGCGTGGACTATGATCTTGTGCTTATGATTACGACGATCCTTATGTCGTAGGCTTGACTTCATTCCTTTGTTTTACCTTTTGTTTTGTCGTTATGCTTACGGTTATGCTCACGTGTGAGTCAGGCTTTAGTATTGCATTTACAGTGCCAACGAATTTCTTTTTTTTTTTTGAGATGTATTCCCAAGTAGAATCTGAAAAGGGGCTTACTTTCGATTGTATTATGGTGCGCATTGTACATAGGTTTCCATTCCAAGGATTTAATCGTAAAATGCTCCTTCAATATTCAACACTTTACAACCAAATGGGTCTTCATGACCACCCTCCGCTGAAGGCTCGCTCTTCTTAAGCCCCATGTAACTTTAACCAGTCGTTTCTATCATACTTTTCCTCTACACTTTGTATTCTGCGCTTCCGAGTATGTTTTCGGGGTAAAGCTTCGGCAGATTTAGCGGCACATCAATCTTACGGCGTTAGTCATAGTCAAATCTGGCGTTCTTTAAAAGCACCGTGATGACGTTGTTATTTTTATTACAATTTAATGGCAATAGAAAAAAAATCGCAACAAAAAATGCCATGAGGATAGTCTGCCGAAGAGTCGCGGAGCCCATACAAAGACAGACCACCTTAGAGTAATATTCGCAACATTGTTGAATAAATATTCCCAGCACTGTTGAATAAATACCATCGATTAAGCTGTTTATATTGGGTGAGCGCTAGAGTTCAAAACTTTCAACGATCGTGGCTTAAGAACTAATCTTTTTATTTAGGCATTTGGGAAATAAGTTAACGACACTCGATTTGTGAAGGGCTGGTTACCTTGGTGACTTCAGCCTGGCTAACTGGGATGAAAATACAATAGCTCCGCCCGAACTGATATTTTCTTCATGTAATTGGTAGATAATGCTCCAATTTTCCTGGCTTACGCGCCACTTTAACCTATTCAGGCAGTCTTGAACCTAGTGTTCCGAACACGTTCGAACTCGTGTCCAGCAACTTGATACAACATTCTCCGAAGTGGAAATGTTAAACTAGGTACATTTGTAGAAGCACCATGACAAGAATTTGGCATGTTACCATCATTTCATCCAAGAATTGCATTCACTTTACCAAGTAAATTGTTGGATCATAATTTCTTGTATTGCGGCACTCAAAATAAACTTAGTAGATATTGCGAGCGTAAATCAATCTTGTTTCGCCCTATGCGAACATCGTTTGCCATAGACGACTAGGGCGCGCACCTAGTATGATAGCATTGTGAGGATAATTTATGTACAGCTGGTTAATCAGACTTCAAACATCGTCCTCTGTAGTTTGTCATTAAACGTCCTTTAAACAAAAAAAATTCTTCATGCAAAACAAAGAGAAGAAACAGTTTTCATTCTCCAGAGCATTCTTATCACCGTCTTCGTTCTGCATACGACGTCACCCAGACCATTCTCATGTCTTCAGGACGACGTCAGATCGCAGAGTGAAAAAAGCTGTGACTTAAGATTGAATTCAACCGGAGACTACAGTCGTTTTAGGAGGATTGAAGCGTTTTAGGATTCAGAAAACAAGCCACAAGTATCATGCACGATGGTTAATAAACGTCGTTTCTTTGAATGCCGACATTTTAAAGGGACCTTAAGATCTAAGACATCAACTTCGACGACGCGTCCTTTGAGACAAAAGAATTCTTCATGCAAAACAAAGAGAATGAATAATTTTTATTCCCCAGAGCATACACAACTCCGTCGTCTTTGTGCATACAACGTTACCCAGACCGTTTTCACGCCTTAAGGACGACGTTATCTCGCGGAGTGAAAAAAGCTGTTACTTAAGATTGAATTCAGCCCAATATTACAATCGTTTTAGGAGAACTGGAGTGTTTTAGGAGTCATAAAACAAGTTACAAGTATCAAGCACGGTGGTCAATCAACCGTGGTTTCTTAAAATCCCGAAATTTTAAAGGTCGTCGTCCTTCAAGTTGACGTTGTAGATATTAAGGTCCCTGATAAAGCAGCAACACCGACGCAATTGGACAAATCACTTTAAAATTTACGTCTATGAAGCAACCCACACATACTAAAATCAGGACGTTCTCTCTCTCTCTCTCTCACTCTCTCTTCCAAATATTTTTAGGAAAGGAATTCTAGTTGGTGGATTAACATGTTTTCGTTACATAAAACCCAAGTCTTTCCGTGTCTTGAGTGCCGGCGTAATCTTTGAAACATGGAATCGCTCTTGTGTGGAGCCGCGACACCTACAAGAATGCTCCAGGGACTACAAATTAGTCATTTCTTTTGTTTTGAAGGGGAAATCACATTGTCTGGCCGCATCGTATTTTTGTGAGCTCCTTATTGTTAGCGTCCTTTTCAATGAGAAACCATGCCGTTTCCATCTAAAAAAAACCCATTTATTTTAACAAAAAACCCAATTATTTTCTAAATGCTATCTCTTAAATAACTAGGAAGCTTTATCCGATTGAAAATTAAGCATTCCGAATATCCGTTGATGATGGGTACTGGCTTGGTGAGGATTTAAGAATAAGAACACTCGCTTCTTGTTAATATGTGCATATTTAATAGTTTGTGTAGCGTTGAATGCCGTTCATGTTTGATTTTTTGCTGAACAGTTTCTCCGTGCAAGAAGACCGTGAATTGTGATCGTGTAATCAAGTGGGTCGAACTTGTGACGATGATTAGTTGCAAGCTGGTCGAAGAGAATCAAATGTTTGACTAAACTGGGATGTACTGTAAATGGAATCCATGTTAATAGGAAAAGGATTTATCATCAAACAGTCTCCGTTCCTTGCCCTCGGTTTCCATATTTATACAGCCTACAGGTACATGTCCTTCTGACTGAACTCCGTTGACGAGTGAAACCAGTAAAGGACGCAAAAACAAAAAAAGTACATTCTCGTAACATCGTTAAAGATATTATTGTTATCATCTTACGATGTCTTATTACAATCATTACAAAGGTTCAAGAAGGATAAGAGGCAGGTCTTGTCCCGCGGGTGTCCGCTTTGAAATAAACGACATAAAAGACGTTGACAGTGTTCACCAACGGAGCGATTTTTCTACAAATCCGTCCGCGACGCTAACCAAAGAAATGAATACATGTCGGAAGAGGCGATCTAGTTTACCCTCGATGATATATCTCGGTGTAAACCTTGGCGACCTAAGCCCTCGACATCTTGTAAATTATTCGTTTTTGGCAGGTGGTGCACACAATTTATTTTGCTGTAAATTAGATGGAACTGTTTGCAACAATCATCTGTCGATTGACAGATCTCATCAGCATAAAGGCCCAAACAAGTTTAACATTGAGAAGCGGTTTTCCTCGAACGGATCTTCACCACGACATTTGATTTCACGCCACGTCCGAAAAGAGACGATCGAACTCGAAACTCCCATTCTCTTGGATTCCTGTGGTTCTGTCTTCGAGCAGAAATCAACTGTATTGGGTACAGCTTTTCAATTTAGCGAAAATGCGGTTACAGTGAAAGACATCAATAGAAGTTCTCTATCGTGGGCAACTTCTAAAGACAGAAACCCTCAGAAGAGTTGCCTAGCTTTGGGCTCTAGGGGCAGCGAAGGGAAAAACGGTGAGTTTCATTTCAAGATTGAAAATTTTGGAGAAGTCGTCGAAAGTTCAAAAGTGAGTGATCTAGATGATAAGGTTCTTCAGTGGCTGCTCAGTAAACAAGTCGTTGATCCGGGGGAGTTCCTCAACGACGTCGAGAGCCTTGAATGCCGTGTTCATGATACAAAACGATTGGCTGATAGCCTAGCCAGTCAAGTGGAAGAGGAGAAAGGAGATTCAAAAATGAACCAGAAAAAGCAAGAAAGCGAACTCAGTGATCTTCTTTCGCTGAACGAAGAGATGCAAACTATTTGGTCCGAGAAAGAATCCGAAGTTCGCGAAATCTTAGAAAGGTTTTCAATGTACCGTGACGCAGTAGATGCCGACTCGAAAGAAAAGGACGAAATGTACGCTGAGGAGCTGAATAAGCGAGAAATGATTATTAGAGAGTTAGAGCTCTCGAAAAACAACCTAGAGGAGAAATTGTCACGAAAAGAGGCTATTATGGAACAAGTGATCAAAGATCTACAGCAAAACGAAGCCACTCGGTTGCAAGAGCTTCTCGAAATTGATAAACTCGTGACTAGTCTCGCAGGAAAGTACACGGAGAGTGAAACAGGAGGAGAGGCAGCGCGCCAGTACATCAGTGAGCGGTTACAGTCAGTTATCGCCGGGTTTGAGGATAAAGGTTTTACGAATAACTCAAGCAGTCTGGATGTTCCAGGACAACGTGGCCTTCCAGATTGTAGTGTTCCCAATGTCGACAACATCGGGGTTGATAACTTGGACGTAAGCCATGCGTCAAACGCGAACGAAGATGTCCCAACTGCTCAATTCTCGACCGGTGGAGAAAAGAATCCAAATAGGAAAACAATTTTCAGAGATAATGAACCACGCACTGCTGAAGAACAGTTTGCTTTGTCTAAGCACACTGGACAGCTGGCCTCCCCCACGGAAAAGATTTCCAGTCACGTAGGAATTGTAGCGGGACACGCAAGACCGTACGGGGTGAATGAAGATCAATTCCAAGACGAATGTCCTCACTTTTACGGCCAGATAGATAACTTGAGAGAAGAACATCGTTCAACTAAGGAAAGGTTATTTCATGAGATCCCCACAGAGGAGACCCTGGAGGAAGGCTTGGTGAAGTTTGTGGAACGAATGGAAGAAAAGGGGATCGAAGGTGAGAGGAACGCGAGCGACGACGAGGATGGATTGATGGAAGCATACGTTGAGAGAAAGGCTTTGGTAAAGCTCCTTGAGGAACAATTGACGAGTTATCAATTGCTGTGTAAAGAGAAAGACGACGAAGTACAACACTGGAAGAGGAAACACAAACAAGATACGAAAGACTTGCAAGACATCCTGGAAGAGCAGGAGAGAGCTGAAACGAAGAGTCGCGAAGCGCTAGCCGAGCTTCAGCTCGAGATAGACAAACTACGTCGAAAAAACAAAACCTTGGAGTGTGAGGTTGAAATGGCGAAGGAACAAGGCGAAGACGAGGTCTGTGTTCTGCGCGCAAGTTTTCAGAAGGACTTAACCGATCAGCTTAGACGCCAAAGCAAGTCTTTCTTGTCCGTTGAAGAAGCTTCGAGGCTCCAGCTAGCTGAGCTAGAGAGGAAGAACGAGGAGTTACGACGAGGTAACGAAGATCTTCGTCAACAGATTGCCGATCATTGCGCCGAGATCAAGTCTTGGGTGACTGGCATTTTGTTGTTGACTGAAGAGGAGTACCAAGAAGAGTTCCACACGATCAGCGACGTTCTCGCCAAATTACAGAAAATCATCGTGGAAAATAAACAGACTATTGGAAAGCTACAAGATCAACTAAGCGAGTCTGAAAACGCAGAGAACCATCCTGGTTCTCCTACCGGGGACCCTCTGAGTCACAGCTGGGGTGTATATTCTTGGAACAGTGTAGATTCTCAAAAAGAGTTGTGTTGCAACTGCTGGCAAACTAAATGGAGGCGCGTTCTTATGGGTAGTTTTGACCTGGTAGAGTCAGGGTTAGAGGTGAAGCAAGACGAAATCGAGAAGTACTTGACTAAAATTGATATAAACGAACCGAAGTATCGCAAGAAACAGTCGTTGAAAGATAGTCTGGAACTTGCCGACGTGCAGAGCCAATTGATTCAACGTCGTGGTGAACAAAACTGGAAATCGTTGGGAACCCTGGGCGAAGGCAGCGTTGAGGAAGAAGGAAGCGTCTCTGGATCCAGTCTGGAAGGGTTTGAAAGTGTTTCCTGTTTTGAGTATAAGGAGAAAGAATGCCGGATTCCACTGTCGGATGCAGAGGCCCATGCAACACTGGAAGATAACAAGAAGGAGATTAGATTGCAGGCTTGTGGGGCTGCCAAAGGAATGGTCGGTCAAGAATCCGTATTGTTGACCACAGAGGAAGTGAAGGAATTGGGAAATGGTGATTTGGATTTCGATGAGAAACAGTCGGGAATCGATAGACCAGAAAGAGATGGAGGAAAGGATGGAAAGAGGGAAATGAAGAGGTTGGATGGTGAAAGAGATGAAAAGAATGAAGAGAAACAGAAGGAAGATGAAAATGAGGAAGCAAGACATGAAAGACCCGTGCTGCTGAAGAAGAAAGTCGACAAATTATTGGTCGAGCATGAGGTCAAGACAGAGGAGAACAGTGAGAAGGAACAGAGTCAAAATGGCAGGAATAAGGGTAGCAGTCAGGAAGGAGAGGGTAATGGTGACATGAAAGAGGGTAACAGTATCGTGGAGGAGGGTGAAAGTCAGGAGCAACAGGGTGACAGAAATGAGCAAGTGGGTGACAGTAAGGAGCAAGAGGGTGAAAGAAAGAAGAAAGAGGGTGACAGTAAGAAACAAGAAGATGACAGAACGGACCAAGAGAATGACAGAAAGGAGCAAGAGGGTGACACAAAGAAGCAAGAGGATGACAGTAACGAGCAAGAGGATTACAGAACGGACCAAGAGGATGAAAGAAAGGAGCAAGTGGGTGTCAGGAAAGAGCAAGAGGATGACAGAAAGGAGCAAGTGGGCGAAAGTGAGGAGCAAGAGGATGACAGTGACGAACAACTGAGTGATAGTGGGGACGAAGTTGGTTACAGTGAGGATCACGAAGGTGACCATGGAAATGAAAAGGGTGACAGTGAGAAGCAAGTGGTTGACAATGACGAGGAAGACGACGATGATAAGGATTTGGTTCATGTGGTGAACCTATACCGGTCTTTAGTCGTTGACAATTGTAGTCCACGTTTAAATTTAAATGATAAGTCTACATGCAATAGAAGTGATTGGAATAATGAGAAAGATTTGATCTTTCTGAACGAGAGCGTCGTAGACAATGGTGGATCAGAGGAACACAGTGTAATAAATGACTTTGGTAACCAACAAACCGAGGAACAACATGCAACGCGAATGGAGGGTGTTTCATGGAATCCTATAGCGGTGTTTCAGAAGGATTACAATGGGAATTTACCTTTGACGCGTACGAATAGTTTCGTAGGAACTGATTCCAACGCAGATACGCGACAGGATGGGAAACCGTTCGACTTTTTTAATCCCAAAGGGTTGATAGAGGAAAACGATTCCAACAAGCATGACACAAGACCAGGAAAGTTAGGTTTAGACGAACCGAAACTTCATGAAATATCAGAGTCATTGAAACTGGACGTAGTTTATGGGAAATCTTTGAACGACTTCCAGGAAAAAGTTCAGAACAATAAGATCCCTTCGGATTCGTGTCCACATTGTGCGAGAGTTTTGAAAGAAAATCCTGCAGGTTACGAGAAATGTATCGAGAAATTATTGGAACTGAAATCACAACAAGCAAAGGATTATGAGTCGCAAATCTTCAGAGAATTGGATGAGACAAAGGCCGATGTGAAGCGGTTTCAACAGCAATATGAGGACTTAGAGAAAGTCTGTGAAGATTACCGGAAAAGCATTGACGAATATTCAGAGAAAGTTAGACATAAAAATTCAGAGCTGAGAAAACTAAAACTAAGCAGTAGTGTTATGAAAACAGAGGTTGAGTGGTTGAGGCAAGCTCTGGGAATTACGAGAGATTATTGTGATCTCAGTAAAGATTTCTGAACATTTCACGCGTGTACCATCACGTGAAAATGTTACATTAGGATAGTTTGTACTTCGTTGGGGGAAATCATGATATTCTTTGCTTAATATAATGAATATACTGTCAAATAAGTTCTGAATAATTTCCCACTCCATGTGGGAGATAAAGCTGACTAAACTTAACCGAAGAGAATATTTCATTAAATATTGAATAATATTAAATATTTCATTAAATATTCTCTTCATGTTACCCTGAGGATGATTTTCACAAAACGAACCCATGGAATAAACAAATAGTTCTGCTTATTATCAGCTGTCCCGATATTTTATGAACAAGCTCGTGTGCATTGTCTCACAGCTGGCAGGTGTGCAGATATTATTCAGAATTTTCATCCGTCTCCGTAACTTCTTTATTGAACAAAGTTATTAAATGATTGCTCTAACGAAATACTTGCTCGCCAAGTTACCGTTCCACGAATAGTTTTCTTTGAAGAGTGTTTGTTTACCCTAGAAGTCTTCTTAGTTCTTTTTATTTGATTCCCAACCTGTCCGTCTACATATTTATTCGTATGAAAATTGTTTTTGACAAGAAAATTCAAATTAGACACCCTGCTTTGCATCAACGCCGTTTCACGATTTTACTTGGAAACTTTCTGTGAGATTTTGTCAAGTCTTTCCGATGTTTCATGTCTCAGGTTTGTAATCAATATCAACACCATTCTATTAATCGTTACTCCTCTTACCTTGCTTGAAATTCTTCAAACTGCCAGCAATGAAATAAATTCCTTTCAAGACTAATTCACCATTCGTGATCTGCCATCGTAAACACATCTTCCAAGGCAGAGAAACTAAAATTAGGAACTGAAATGGTTTCCGTGCAGATCAACACCATTGAGGTTAAAGGATTTTTTTTGCCAGAAAATGGATCTATTCTTGGATAAACATGTTCTGTGTTTAGGTAATAATGCGACGTAAAAGGGTTTCGAGCAAAATTTCGTGATAAGATGCAGCCATATATTAATATGTTCATCATGAAATCACGGTTGTAACTTTTTAATTCTTGACTAAGTTTCAAGCTCAACGGAAAACTCTAGGAGTATACTACACTTATTTCTGCGCTCAGTTGTAAACATCCTTATTTTTTTCTTCGTTGTTTCTTTTTATTTGCCAAAACCGCGACAAGTAAAGTTATCACAGTATCGATGGGACAACAGCTAGCAATCTATTTTAATATGGTTTTATCATGCCCGAACAACTAACATTGTTCATCGACGTTTCGACAATACTGTTCAGCTCAGGTGAAACAACAACATTTGTTCATCTTTGTGGGAATAAGAGAAGACAAATGATAGAACAAACATGTTCACTATTGTATACTTGGATGTTTGTTTGTCCTTACTGTACACCCATAAAAATGTTCGACTAATTGTCCACGGTTGTTAACAGGTGTGAACAGTGTTGTGCTATACCCATGCATGAACAATGCTGTCTACAATGTTGTTCAACAGTGAGTATATTGTTACTGTAGTGTCCAGCCATCACTGCATACTGTGGCAACTTGTTAACAAGGTTGAACAACCATGTTAACAATATTGAACATGCCGTTCAACCCATCCATTCTTCGCTCTACCTACAACCACGAACAACTGTTGTCACTTCATCAGTTTTCTATAGTACAGTCTAAACCACGGTGAACTATATTATTGGTTCATCAGAGTTCTTCCTCCGTGATAAACAATGTTGTCACAACACTGTTTATCCAACACCGTTCATAATCAGTTGAACGTTTGTCCATTTCATATCTCAGAAAAACGATTTCTATAGCCCAGACGGAGATCAAACCTAAACCTTCGCATGACCGGTGAGACGCTATAATCGTTGAGCTACCAAGACTCAAGATGACGAGCTCAAGTGCAAGTTCGACCAATGTACTACCCGTGCGGCAACCACGATATGTTAATAACAATGTCCAATGAGATTAATGCATGATTTCAATGTTCTAAGAACTTGTGAGGTTTTTGCGTGTGTAGAAATTATTATATGTAGATGGCTGAACGGGAGAACTACACTGTCGGCAACCTGTTCATTTTACATAGGGTGCTGCGAATAATTGCTCGCCTCGTGCAGTAATACATCGTTCACTCCTCTTGACAACCGTAAACAAGTTGCGAGTTTTTATCCGTGCGGTATGATAATGCTGTTTAGGATCGGCATTGGCAATCCGTTTATAGTTTTCCAAATATCTTTATACTTATTACTGTTGTCGTGCTGGACAGTTCTTATTTCTTTTCATCCCCTTGGTATCTATTTATATTTCAGGGATAAATTTCTACGACAAAATTTTCCAGGTAATTGGCTTTGTTTTTGAGAATTCTTGAGGTTTGTCAGTTAATGTTTTATGAGCTACTAAAAACTTGACAAGAAAATCAATCAGATATATAGATACGACTCAGTTTTGATTTTCCTTCCTGTTTCCCTTATCTATCAACAATGGTTTTGTGAAGAGAATATGTGACGACATTTCGAGAACTTGCATGGTAATTGGCATAGGCGTTCGAGCGAAGTTTATCCAGGGAGGCAAGATGTCTTTCGCCCGAAAAAAATCAACTTCATGCCCGAATTTCGCAAACTACTGAATCACTTAATTTTGCATGGAAAACGTCAGTCGTTCCAAAATGCAAGAATAAAGTTGTTCTCATCAAGTTCACAAAATGGTGTTTGAGCGTTATGCCCCTCAACACAGACTTATGTATGTATTCCTATATCAATCTGAAAAAATTATGGCACAAAAATGTCACTACAAGAACATGTTAAGAGCTTTGTATCTTCGTTTTATTCTCACTTCAACAGTCAGTGATGATTGTTATGTGTTTTTCGGTACATTCATTAGGCACTTTAATGTATTAATGTTGATTGAAGTATTCACAGTAACAGATTTACCTGGACATGCTTTTTGCAACAGCATGTTTATGTTTGCCAAAATTTATAAAATTAACAACAAAATAATATATTGTGGTACATATATTGTGGTACAGCGAAACCTACGTCTGCAGATTGAACATATTTATGTATATATTTATATATATATATATATATATAAAATCATCAAGATAAACTTTTTAAAAAACTTTATTCAACGTTTCGGGGCAACCCCCTTTATCAAGAATACATTTTACTAGCGATGCAAGTCCTGTATTTATACATAAAAAACTATTCAAAATTCAAATATATAACAAAAAATCTCTAATGTTCAAACCATTTGGGACAAACGAGTTCAATTTGTATGCCCAAAATCTCTCTCTAATCTTTGGTTCATTAATATTCGTTTTATTAATTATCTTTACAGTCATATGTTCAATACCTTCATGCCCCTCTTCATAAAAATGTGCATACAAATGCTCACTTGATATGCCCCTTTGCCCCTTCCCATATCTAACCAGACTACTTTTGTGATTATTAAACCTTTTCCTAAGCGATGTAATGGTATATATACATACATATATAATTTTAATAAAGTTAGAAGAGCCTTTGCTGTTCAGAGTTTCACGTGTCTACAACACGATCATCAGGCAACTGATGATCGTTGCCTGATGATCGTGTTGTAGACTTGTGAAACTCTGAGTAGCAAACGCTCTTCTAACTTTATTAAAGTTATTTCGCTCTACCTACATGGTATCGAGCACTCTCAAACCAATCGTCAACTGTGTTTCTTGTATGATACACCGTTGCTTTTGCTTTACATACATACATACATACATACATACATACATACATACATACATACATACATACATACATATATATATATATATATATGTATGTATGTATGGTTCATATTGAGCACTCTACAGGATGAGTCATGCCGTTAGCGAATTTGTGCACGCTCACTAGTCTCTAGTTAGAGCGCTCTGGCATGGCTTAGATGTACCACAAGTGTGGAACATTTGAATTGCCTACATAATGTAGGCTTCTCCATCCTGCTCGTCAGCACTACACTGATGAGGCCCAGTAGGCCGAAACGGTTCCGTCTGTAGTTATATATATATATATATATATATATATATATATATGTATTTATTTATGTATGTATTTATGTATGTGTGTATGTATATATCAACCAACGTTTCGTTTCTTCTCGTACAACGCTTATAAAGTATAAAAGTTTATAAATAATTTCTTGACATAATATATCTCGGCTACGACGTTGGTTTATTACTGTTAATTACCATTCGTGGAAAAGTAATTCGAGAACAGATGCAAAAGTACCGTACAGCCTGCTGTAAAAATGACAAAAAACCCCCACCAAAGCTAAAGGTTTTTGAACTGGGTTTCAGTGAACAAAAATGATGTTTCTATGGGAACCTGAGCTAAACTAAGTTCAGCAAGATTAACATTGGTAATTACACTTCATTGCATGTTTAAGAAAATTGAAGTTGGGAAATCGGAATTGACGAGCAATATTTCGGAAGCCCTTCATAAGGTGTATACTCAGCCTGCCTTGAATTGAAAAAATATTAGTTTTATAGTTCGCCTGATTTTTAAATGTTTGTGTTACGTATGGTCGAAGTAATCAAAACGCCATCCTCTGCTTTTTGCGTGCGGCCTCCATTTGCTTGATCTGAGGTGACTGGGTTGCAGGTGGCGTGCGCCACCAAGCTCAACTCACACTTACTGTTTATTTTATGCAGCTTTTTCAACAGGTTGTTCTCCGCCTTGTCTTCCATTTATGGCATGCCATTCCTTGTTGATCATGCATCGTGGATTCTCATACGATGAGGAATGACAACAAGGAAATAACTTTGCAGCACGCGAAACCAGAGACGCTGTCGGTTTCTTCCAGCTTTTGAAGCAGTTTGGAATTAACATAGCAATGTCCAGACGTTACTCAGTATTGCTCTCTGTAGCTTGTCTTGACTGCCTAGAGTAGCTCTGCACTTGGAGAGGGAGCAAGCAGAATAGATCATCGGAATCTTCTTTCGCTACTTGTAGAGCTACTGTTAATCATTTTGAAAGTTCTTGTGCTTGGGTTGAGGATTCCGGTCTGTTCGCTTCGTCTCCTTTGTTTTTTCATCAAGAGTGACTGGAGAAGGATTATTCGAGGAAGCCCTAAGATATAATGGAGGAGAATTTGAGGAAGCAGAACACAGGGTCAGGTCTTTCAGATCTTGAAAACCTGGAACTTAAAGCGACCGTAGAAGGTCAGGAATTGTTCATCAGACAATTACGTGAAGAGTTAAGAGCCAACGGAGACGTTCAAGGGAGTACGTCCAGCGTGGAAATGTTTGAAAACCGGAAGAAAGTGCTCGAACTTGAGAATAAACTCCGTGACAACGAAATCGAGCTAAGTCGCTTTCGAGAAGAGCTTAACGCCTCACAACAGTCGATGGACGCAACGCAACGTCAGTACACCGAAATGAAAACCACTGCAGAAACGAAGGATTTCTTGGTGGGAAAACTACGTCGCGAGATTGACAACATGGCTGAAAAATTAGATCAATACCAGAAAGAGAAGGCGGCCGCGGCTGAGAAGTTAAACGCCGTACAAAGCGACTTATCTTCTCTTGCTGTTGAAAATGATTGGCTGAAATCCCAATTGAAATTGGCCGAGAAGTCTTTGAAGGATATCGGAAAGGAGTCGGGTGGAAGCAGAACGGCTACCAAAAAAAGGGGTTCTCACGCTAAAAAAGAAAGTCTTGAGGAACTTATGCAGTTAACCTCGGAATATGAGTCTCTTCTGAAGGCTACGGAGTACGAGGGAGGGTCAAGTTCTTTCGCTACTAATGGAAAGGGTGATGTGATGGAAACACACAGCAGTAATCTCAAGGACGAGAAGTTCATTCGAGATATGAATAAACGTATGGAGAACATCGAGAAACGAGTGAAGGAAGCCGTGATCACGGAGAAATATCATATCAACGCCGAAAAAGAGAACCTCATTCAAGAGTTTAAGAATCTACATAAGACATTGTCGCAGCACCAACGCATGCACGAGTCATACATGAAAGGATGTTGAAGCAAAGGACAGTCTCATCAAAAGGCTCAAATCGATCAAGGAATCATTGGAAAGTGAAGTCGAAGGATTGAGGCAAGAGCTGCTGAAAGTGAGGGAAGAGTGCGATCGTCATGTGAAAGAAAAACACGTGGACAACATGAAGTTGATTTCGGCCAAGAGCAAGGTAAGTGCGACATGCAGGTTTCGCTTCACACCTTTTTTGCTTGAATATAATGAATTTTTGGACATGCCTGCTAAAACCTTAGTCAAATGGCTTAAAACTTCATCCTCTCATAAACAAAGGCCATATGGCTTTGACAAACGGAGGCTCAAGCCGCTGAAAAAAAAATTGCATTCCTCTGCGTCTTTTGGCGCCCTTTTCATTACATCTTATTGGCTGATAGATTATTCCTTTGTTATCTTCTAGATACTTTATTCTTTCTTAGTTACGTCGCCTCTTGTACTCATAAATTTAAAACGCGGAACCTACGCTCACAGAAGCGATATCTGTCAGGCTTCTGGTGCTAAAAAGCAGGTTTCCTGTTCACATCGAGTTTCTTGCCTGAAGCATTAACGGCCCGTTTATTTTCATTGAAAAAAAAAAAGATTCTGAAGTATTACTCCATCTGTAGCTCAGAAACTCAATGAACACATCGAGAATTTAGCTTAGAAAGTCAGATGTTAGTCTTTAGAACATCAAACCTACGATCAGAATGTTGCAGATTCGATTAAATTCAGAGGCTTAGAAAAATAAAAATTTGAGTGCCTATGTTTTTAAGTTTCAAAAAGTGTTCAGAAGCGCAACAGCATTTACACTGATATTTATCTGACAGTGAGAGTTCGTCACACTTTTATCGCCTTTCATCTTTATTGTATTTTTACTTTAGGTATCGAAACTCGAGGCAGAGCTACTAAACGAGCGAAGGCAAAAAGATTTCTTAAAAGCGCAACTCAGACAGTCCGAATTAAGCAACACGAAAGAAAAGGATGTGATCATTTCACGGTTGGAAACACAAGTAAAAGAACACCAGATGCTTTGTGAGAAACTTGAAAAGGAACGCGAGTCAAAAGAAGCGATTGTCTCCCAAATGCGAACCAAAATAGTTGCCGTAGAGTCCCAGCTCCAACAAGTCCGCGAGGAATCAAAGAAGGTTGTCGTGACCAAGGTCGAGCCGACGGAACAGTTGGCGTTGAAGAGAGAACTCGATGGCGCTAACGAGCGGATCAAGGAACTGGAAATATCTCAGGAGGTGCTGAGGGAGAAGAAGACACGTTTGGAACAGGAATTGAGTAGCATGCAAGAGAAAGTTCGCCATCTTGAGAGCACAGAAAGGTCGCGTGCGTTGAAGCAAGCAGAACTGGAAGAAACTTCCAAAGTTGCTCAAGTTGAGGTTACCAAGGTTAGTATACGCTGAGATTAATGTTATGCACGTTGGAGCTTGGTGACATCACGGATGACCATTGCACGTTCGTCAAGCTCATACGTCAGAAAAACAATTTCCAAGACCCAGACGGGAATGCAACCCTGCAACCACTCGTGTAACGTTTATATCATCAAACATAATTAACACATCTTGGCATTCGCATAGGCAGCACATTTGTCAAACTTGCACCTCGGCTCGCTATCTGAATTGGGGTAACTCAATGGTTAGACCGTCGCACCGGTTATCACATGTTTGCGGACTTGATAGCCATCTTGCAGCACAAATTTTCTGAGCTCGACAAACGTCGAATGATCATCCGTTTGTATACACTGTTTACGGTAAATTAAGACAGAATATTCAATCAACCAGAAGCCCAAAAATTTTGATAACCACTGAGTATTTTGATTAAATACACAACAATGGTGACTCCGAAGATTGAAATCATTTTTATTTTCAACGTTTCGACTATCTTGTAGTCATCATGATGACTATAAGCTGCAACATGAACAAGTTTTGAGGACTCTATCCAGGAAGGTGGCGTCCGAAGATATGGAGACACAAATATCAAAGGTGCCGACACTGAGTTGGACTTTAAGTTGATTATTTATTCTATGATTAAGAGGAGGAAAAGGATAAACCTTCGGTTGATGGGTTTAACGTCCTAAATCTTTAGAAGTACTTGACTCAACGGTCCTATTAATGTGCTTCCTATTGTTTTGTTCTGTTGAAAATTCAATTGAAAAAGATACTCCATAAAGGTTTATCGAGATTAATAATGAAATTTTATTTTAAAATGTTTAAATACCTCATGATACTTTTATAGCGTTTTAGATGAACTTGGTGTTGCCATGGCAACGTGATAACAGCTTCTGGTTAGTTATAAGCGCGAGTCTCTCTAATTCCCAATTCAGGCCGGTGACACCTTTTTTAGTTATATATACGTGTACAGTTACTGTTGGAGTATTTTTTTGGTATCAGTTCCAAAAGTTTTATTAAAAAATTCCACACTGCAGTTTCTCTACAAAATTCAAAAGTACAGAGATTTTAATCGAATTGATTCACGTGGAAAAAAAAATTGCGAATGATTTTCTGGAGAAATATACCAGAAAATGCTTTAGCAAGTTACTGTTTAAGTGATATTTAAAAGAAGACTAGGAGTGCTTTATCGGATTTAAAATACGAAGCGATAGTTGTGTGTTTAGCGAAAAGTTTGAAAATGAACGTCTTCTAAGCCGCAAAAATTTGAGGAGGAAAGTAAGGGTGTTTTTATGGCTTTTATAGGCACGACATGGTTACGATGTTCCTTTATTATTTCCTCATTAATTATTGAGTTTTTAAAACTTAGTTAAAACAGCGAAAGCTTGAAGAAAAACAACTTAACTGACCAACGAAAACGTGATCGTGGCGCAGAACTAAAAACTATAAGAAGCCTCCTCAAATAGTCCATTTTTAAAGTAAATGCTCTGTTGGCGCAGAATTAAAAACCATAAGAAGCCTCCTCAAATAGTCCATTTTTAAAGTAAATGCCTTGTTGGTTGTTCCCTATCCTCAGCATAATTTACATAATTTCCCCTCAAACTGTGGAATATGGTTCCTTCTCAGGTCAATGCTGCTTACCAAAGTCTAAAAGAACAGAAGACAAAAGTTGACCAGGAGATGGTCGCTGCAAGCGTGAAGCTGACTCATATGAAGACTGCTTACGATGCGCTGAAGAAAGATAAGAAGGAGACAAAGCACGAAGTCATCCAACTTCACAAAAAGCTAACTTCCATGGAGATATCAAAGGAACGGCTTGACAGCGAGCGAGAGGAGTCGCAACTACACGTTAAAGAAGCCCAAGCTAAATTCATCAGGGTGGAAGCGCAACTCAAGAGAACATCCCGGGATAACTTGGAACTTAAGAGACAACTCAGTGAAGTCAGCGGACAGTTAGGGGACTCCAAGGATATCATTGATAGGTTAAACAATCAACATGCTGACTCACAAAGAGAGGTTCAGTTGGTGAAATCGGAGTTGGCACGGAAGGACAAAGTGATCGAGGAATCAAGAAGTAGTCAGCTGACTCAGAAAGAAGAGTATGAAAAACTCATGCGAGAGTATAACACGTTGTTGGCTGAACTTCACGCGAATGACAGAGAGAAAGTGAAGGTTGAAAGTGGACTTATTTCGCTCGAAAAGAAACTTTCGGAGTCCGAGACTTTGCATATTAGAGCCAAGAATGTTCAACAGCGGTGTGAAGAGGAGAACGAGAAGCTTAAACAAGAATTAACCGGGTACAAGGCGAAGTGCAGCTCACTACAGGAAGAGCAAAAAATGCTCGGAGAAGAAGCTGCAGAGCTGAGGAAAAGATTATCGCGAAATGCTGCAGACTTAGAACGACAGAACCAGGAAGCTAGGTTGAAAGAAAAAGAAGCTGAATCGCTTAGGAAACAAGTGGAGCTACTGGAGAGTGAGAAACGAGATGGTACGAAAAAAGAAGTCGAATTGAGGGACGAGTTGAGAAATGCTGTAAAGTACAAAGAAGAAGTGAAGAGCGCCACCAGAACGATAGAAGACTTGCGAAGAAAGAATGAACAACTGGCAAAAGACTTGAAAAAGAAGGCTGACCGACTTGGGAACTTACAGGAGGAGAAGACGATCCTGCAATTTGATCTGGATAGCAAATCACGTGAACTCATGGCGAAATCAAATGACACTGACAAAGACGTGGAGATACAAAAGCGCGAAACGGAGTTGAATGAAACGCGTAAACAGCTCGTGAAAGTTGAGTTGCAGGCTCAGAAACGTTCGCAGCAGATGGCGGAGTTCAAAAAAGAAATTACCACGCTGCAGTTGAAGATCGAAGAACTGGAGGAAACACTGGCAAGCTATCGCGAGAAAGAAAAAAAGATGAGCAAAAACCAGTTGGTGTACGAAGAAGAGGTAAACAAACTTGAAGCTAAACTATCTAAAGCTTACGGAGAGAAATCGCGGGTTGAAGAGCTTCTCCGCATAGCCGATGCCAAGGTTACTGACCTACAACAACAGCTTGCGCAGGCTCAGAAAAATGTCGTGGTGTTCGAAGCCCTCGCAGAAAGAATGAAAGGCGAACGGGAGGACAACGAGGTTAAGTTTAAAGGCGAGAGGAATAAACTAGAAAGCAATGTAGCCAACCTGGTCCACCAGAGAGATATGCTGCAGCAACAGTTGAAGGAATCAAGGTTAGATTTGAAGAAACGCTTGGATGAGGCAAAGAATTTGCAAAAGATGATGAGCGATGGGGATGCTGAGAAAGAGTCACTTAGTAACAATGTTAAAAAACTGCAGAACGTCGTGAGTAAGTTAAACGAATCCAGACAAGACAGCGACAACCAGCTCAGCGAAATGAGAAAAGAGATGGCCGAGTATCGAGTAAAACTCGAATCCAAGGACGGAAAAATCACCGATCTCGAGGGGGAACTCCAGCTACATGTTATAAAACAAGGGGAATGGGAGACAAGCCACAGACAGCTGCAGGAAGAGAAGACGACGTTAGAGCAAGGACAGGCGAACGCCGAGGCAAGAGCAACTAAGCTACAGACTGGGTACGAACAATTAGAGAAGTCCATGAAGAAGGAATGCCGGGAACTTGAGCTCAAAGTGACAACCCGCGAAACGCAAATAGAAAAGATGGAAAAGCAAAAGGAAAGCTTGAGGGAAGAACTTACGGAGGCAAAAGAAGCCCTGCGTTTAAGTAAACACGAGTTCTCGGAATTACAGAAGGATTATCTCAACCATCAGAAGAACTGCGACGGATTCCGTCGGGAGGTGATGGTAAAACGGGAAACAATCGAACGGTTAGAGTCATCAGCTCAAGTTCTGGAGGTGAAAATCGAAACCTTGGCGGATGAACTGTCACGAAACGAGACCGCAAGTGAGTTATTGAAGAAACAGAAAGACACCGTAGATAAAGAACTTCACGGAGCTGAAGTGAGAATCACCGAACTCGAAACATTGATTGGTATGATACAGAATGATAAGGACAGGATCTTGAAAGAACACGAGAGTAGTGTATCGGAACTGAACGATGCCAACAGATGTAATCATTCCGCGCAAGAAAAAGTCCTGGAGTTGGAGTCAAAGTGCGTGCAAGCCCAGGAGACGATCCGCGATTTGGAAGAGCAGCTTAGCAGCGCAAGTGCGAAGCTCTCACGTTTCGAGGAAATTTTCGGAGAAAATGCCCATGAGATTTCGAAGTTGGAGGAGGAGCTGGCGACGGCGAATAACAACGTGACGGAACTTGAATCAAACTGCGAGCTGCTCGAGAGAGAAAAAGATGAATTGAAAAGACAACTGGATTATTCTGTAAAGCAAGTCTCGGAAATCAAGAACTCTTCGAAGACATACGAAGATGAGAACGAGGAGCTACAGCAGCAAGTCCAAGACACACGCAGTAAAGTAGTCAACCTGGAAGGTCTACTTATGAATGTGACCCGTGAACGAAGCGGACTGAAAGACCAGCTGGAGGAATTCAAGGAAAAGCTTTTCAAATCCAAAGAAGAGAATGCCCTGCTGGAAAGAAGATATTCGGAGAAATTACGCGCTTTTGAAAAACTGAAGACGAGTGAGCGGGTGATGGAGAAGACAAATGAAGAACTGAAGGCAAGAGTTGGACAGCTGGAGGACGAACTGGAACGTGGAATTCAGGAAACGGCAAAATATCAGAACGAGTTCGCGCGAGTGCAAGAGGAGAAGAAGTTCCTTCATGACGAGTTGTTGTCCTTTCAGCAAAAACTACGGGAGTTTGAAGTGAATGAATCTTCGCTGGTAAAAGACAACGACAATCTAAAGGAGGAGGTGAACTCGTTTTACCAGAGAATCTCGGAATTACAAGGAAACTACCGCACGGTTGAGGAGGAGAAGGTATTACTACAACGTGATCTCAGCCTATCAAAGCAAAGGGCTGAGAAAATGGAGGCCGAACTCCAAGAAACTAAGAAGAAGTCTTCGTTACTTAGTTACGAACTGGACGAGAAAAACGTAAACTACGATCGCGTGAATAACGAATTCCTGATCGTAAGATCGACTGTGGAAGAGCAGCTAAGTGCGCTGAACGAGTTTGAAAGAGAAGTTAATGAGCGAGGAGGACTTCTGGAGAGCCTTCAAGGACACAATTCTGAAATAGAAGCGAGCTTGAATGCTGTTCGTGATAAACTGTCTGTAAAAAATGCGAAGCTGGAGAATACGGCGAAAGAAAACAAGGTGCTACAACAGACTTTGTCGTCCCTGACTGAAGAAGTGAACTATTTGAAATCCAACGTGCAGGCCACCGACAAAAAAAAGGAGCAGCTTGACTTGAGTTTGAGATCAAGAGAGAAGGAATTTGGTATGCTGGAGCGAAGCTACAAACAAAGCGTCTTCAAGGAGAAGGAACTTGAACGAAATCTTGAGGAAGCTTTGTCCAAAAAGGACGAGCTGGATAAGCAAGTGCGAGCCGGTCGAAAGAAAATAGTAGAATTGGAACGACTAGTTGTAACAAAGGACAGCGAGTTGGAGTCATTAAAACAAGACTTGCTTCAAAAAGAAAATGTGGCTTCGGTTCATAAAAGTAAACTAGAGTTGGCTAATCAAGGAGAAATTCACGCGAAAGACGAACTGAATTTTGCCAGGAACAAAATTACAGAGTTGGAAAAGGAAGTGGACGACATTCGCGAGGAGAAAAACACGTTGGGAGAAGAGGTTGAACGAGGCACGTCCAGAGTGCGCAAGCTTGAGGCTCAACTTGAGGCAAGCAGAGAAGACAGAAAGAGACTACAAAGCCAACTGGAGGATGGCCGGTTAAAATTGACTAATTTAAGGGAAGAAGTGGTGGACTTAGCGGGGAAGCGAAAAGAAGCCGAGGCGATTAGTGAACGTTTCAAAGCAAGTTTGAGCAAGAAGAATGCTTCTGCGGAAGAGCTGAAGAACAGAGTGAGTCAACTTGAAGAACTCGTCAGGACGTTGACTTCTTCAGAAACT
Source organism: Heliopora coerulea (assembly GCA_030142905.1). Lineage (NCBI taxonomy): Eukaryota > Metazoa > Cnidaria > Anthozoa > Scleralcyonacea > Helioporidae > Heliopora > Heliopora coerulea. The sequence goes on along the minus strand of JASJOG010000041.1, from coordinate 1,305,538 downwards.
AATCTCAAGTTGACCTGTGATAGACTAGAGGACGAAAACAACGACTTAAATATAGAGATGAACACAATGGAACGAAAATTGGCCGACTTAGAAAGCACAGTTAAGACGCTACGTGAAAACAACATTCTTTTAGAACAAGAAATCAGCGTAGCTCGGGACAAGGTTTCAGTCCTCAAGGCTACCATCGAAAAGTTGAAAAAGGAGAAAGATGCGCTCCAGAGAAACCTGGATAGTACGACACGAGAAATGCAGGAGAGTCAAAACGCAACTGCAAGGCTTCAGGAGATCCTAAAGGAACACAAAAAGGAGTCGTCAGAGAAAATCGAAGGCAGCCGGCAAGCGGACGCAAGGTTGTTGAAAATGCAACTGGAGAATGAAAGCCTACGACGAGAGCTCGATGGGCTCAAGGCAGAATTTGCCGAGAAATCTGAAGCTTATGAAGATAGCCTGAATGAGGTAGAGGAACTGAATGCGCAGGTATTGGATAGAGAAACGACTGCCAATGAGTTGAAGTTAGAGGTACAACGTCTCGAGAAAAACAACGAACGTCTCACGGTGGACTTGAATGAAATACGGTTTAAATGTCAAGATATAGAAAAGATCCATGAAGTTAGTGTTGTCAAGATCAGAGACTTGGAATCGAAAATAAAAATTAGCTCCAACGAACACGAGCAAGTCGAGATCGAGCGACGTGCGTGGAAAGAAAAAGAACGCGAGATGGAAACAGTGATGGCCTTCCGGGAGCAGAAGACGCGACAGCTGGAAACAAAGTACAAAGCAGCAGACCGAGAGAGAAAGGACTTGAAAGAGAAATTGTTCACTTACGAGAGCGAAATTTCCGATCTGGAATTCAAGTTGGAAACAAAATCCAATGAAGTATCCTCAATACAACTACAGATGGAAATCTTGAGTGAAAAATACGAAAAATGTGTGGAAGAGAACACGCAAGTGGGGAATGACTTAGGCGACATAAAGGTCTGTTTTGAGTCTGCGTGTCGAGACGTGAGCGACCGAGACGATGAGATTAGCCAGTTAAAAATGACCAAAGCCCACCTGGAAGAAGAACTTTCTACCCTGAAGGAAAACATATTTTCCAGTAAAGACGGCAAGGAGAGAGACCAGCAGGTTCAAGCTAAACTTCAGAAAGAGTTCTTTGACGCAAAAAAGACAATTACAGAGCTTGAGGTCCGCTTGAAGAAAGCCCAAACAAACGAGAATAAAGCACAGGACGATGTGAAAAGGAAGTTAGATAAAATAACAGGCTTGGAAATCGAATTGGACGATGTTTTACAAGAGAATGAGAGACTGGGGGTGGTTCTAGAAGACGTGAAACGTTCCGCTGTAGACTACAAGAACCAGTTGTCGAACGCCAGTCGGGATTTGGCGGAGGTTAGGGGTAAGTTTGAGCAATGTAAGGAAAAACTAGATGAAAGTGAACTTGTAGTGAAGCAGCTTAAGGATAATGGGGCGAAATTAGAGAAAGAGGTCTTGACCTTGCGGGAGGAGAGGACTGGAAAGGAGCGAGAGATGGCGAAGCTTAATCAGAAGAACAGACGAACTGAGGAAGAACTGAACACAACAATATGGAGACAAAAACAATTTGAAAAATCAGCTTCTAGACTAGAGGAGATTATCAGATCACGAGAGACCGAAATTGTCTTAACAAAGAACAAACTACGAGACATGCAAGAAGCTTTCGCGAAAACAAAGGAGATGCTCAAAGACTTGGAACAGGAACACGTGGTCGTCAAGAGCAAGCATTCTAAACTCGAGGCGCATTACGAGAGCTTGCACGAGCAGAAAGTTCTGGCCGAACGAGAAAACGAGGTGGTAAAGCAAGAGCTGGAAGACTTACGTGGCAATTTACAAAGCACTGAGCAAGAACTGGAACGATTTCGATCGGAAATGGTTGCCTCGAAGAAGAAAGTCTCTAGTTTGGCAAGGAAAGAGGAAGCAGGCGATAAAACCGCGGAGCAGGAAAACGAAGTTCGTAGACTGCAAGGACAGGTCAATGCGTTGGCAACCGAACTTTCTCAGGCGAACACGAGGGTTCAGCAATTGCAGGGGACGTGTGAGAGGCATACTAAGGAAATTGAGCAAAAGACGAAGTCAGCTGAGAAGGCTCGCGAAGAGAAGGAATCCTTGAATGAAGAAAATAGCGTTATGCGGCAAGAGGTAAGGAAGGTATTTTTATTACTAGAAAATAAGGGTGCCCATTATTTCTTTAATAGCCACGTGTACGAACTGCTTGCATGATACTAATCTGCCATCATGCATCGGCATGCGTTATGTTGTGCTCAATTGTGTTGCGGCATGTGGTATTGCACTGTTCTGTGCATATAGAGTTTATGGCAATAACACGGCCAGACCTGGACTTTTTGGGGTCTACTAAGAAGACAAAGCAACCGTATGCCGTAACACATGGAAATTAGCGCGACACTATTTTAATGGTATCGTTCACATGCACTGAACGCGGCTCTGTTGTAGCGTTAACGTAGCGCTTTCACTGTGAAAGATATTATTACAAGAATATGCAGCTAATTTTCAAGCGTTGCGGCACCGCGTTACGCGTCCAGTAAGTGCTAGGCTTAAGCCTACCAGAATAATATTGTATTTTAGTCTTTCTAAGACTGATTTTAATGCGTTCTAAAATGTCCTATCTAATATTTCAGGGAATAACTTGGTTAATGCAGCAAAATTGGGAATTCCACCCAGAGCAGCACCACTGGTTTATGGCGTGATGCGGTACGGTGTGGTCGGGCGCAGTACTTTGCCGTGCTGTGCACAACACAACAGTGTTGTCTTGCGCTCTACAGTGCAGCGCAATGCAGTGCTGTGCATTGGCAGGCTGTACTGTGCCCTGCTAGGCTGGGTTGGGCCGTGCTGTTGTGTGTGCTGCTCTTTGTTGTATAATTTGTTGTATTGTTTCTCATCCTTGTACCATGGACAGATCCAAGCTGCAATTTCTGTCCATAAATGGATCAGTGGGTTCCGTACCCTGTCCGTGCCGGTGTGTGTTGAGTATTTTCATCGTTTTGGAGAGGCATGGTCCTCCCTTTTGCCGTTGTACGTACCCACCTGTGGCTGATGGTAATACCAGGGTTTCTGTTGACTGCAGAATTGGTGTTAACACTGCGCAGTTTTGTTGATAACTCTTTCACGGCAAGATCAGTCTTCTATTATTTTACTCTGGCTAACGCCAGACGACTTTAGTCGTCATGGGGAGTGGCCCTGCATAAAAGAGTTAACACTGTTGTTATTATCAGTGAGATGACATGTTTTGCCTTTGCTGTTGTTTCAAATTTTCAAATTAAAAAAATTGCCGATAATTATTACAGATGAACGATTCTCAACTCGCAATGAAAACCATCCAAACCCGGCTGGACGAAAGGGAACAGGAGCTGCTCAGTATCATGAAACAATTGTCAAATTACGAGTTTGAGGTTGGTGCATTAAAAGACGAGAACGAAGACCTTGCAGAAGAGATTGCTAAATCCCGAAAAGAAACAGCCGACAATGAACTTGAAATTCAGAAGGTAAAGAAGCAAAACGCATCGTTGAAAGGCGAGTTCGAAGAGTTAACCGAAAGGATGGCAAAAACTAAGGGAGAGTTTATGAACTTACAAAATGCATTGACTGAAAAAGATAACCTGATAGAGCTCCAAAGAAAAGAACTTTTCGAGAAAGATTCAAATTTAGAAACCTTGAAAGAGGCCAAGAAAATTCTAGGAAAGGACGTAAGCACTGCAAAGGAGAAACTAATGGTGCACAAGGAAAAAGTCGAGTTCTTGGAAAGGGAACAATACTCTAGCAGCATACTCGTCCAAGATAAGGAAGTGAGAATTTCTGAACTTCAGTACTCTCTCCAAATGTTTAAACAGGAAAACGACCGCCTGCAGCAAGAAATCTTAAGTCTAAAAGCTTCGCTAAGCGACATGAGAGGGAAAAACCAGAAAATGCAACAAGACTTGGAGGAATCCCAACGTGAGCTTTTGCAGGTGCAACAAAAATTATTCAAAACTGAAGCTAAGTATGAAACATTGGAAGGAAACAAGAACAAACAATTGAACGAGATTATCGAAGTGAAACAGCGAAATTCTGAGATGAAAGTTTTATTGGATTCCCTGGAGCAAGAGAAATCAAAGTATTTCAAGGAAACGAACGAACTGCGCAGCGAGAATGAACAACTAAGGAACACTTACAACATCATTGAGAAGGAGAAGGCTAGGTCCAATGAAGATCAAGAAGTGTTTGATAAGAAATTTGTCGAGCTCAAAACCACTCACGAGTTTACAGTGAAGGAGAAGCAAGAACTGGAGTCCAAATTCTTAGAAGAAAAGGAAAACTTCTCAATTCTACAAGCAGAGTTGGAGAGTTCTCGGAAAGGTAGGAAAGCGCTCGAAAAGGATATGGTTAATCTTGAAAACAAAATTTCGGAGTTGCAGTTGTACCTTAAAGATTGCGAAAACAGGGAACGGTCCACTCAGGAAGAGCTGAAAAGTTCAAGGCAGAACCTTGTGAAAGTTGAAAGAGAGTTGGTACAGTTCAGGAACAAAACGAGTCGCTTAGAAATGGCATGCAACACGAGCAACGAACGTGCCCAGCAAATGTCCCGTGAAATGGTGGCAACTGAAAAAGATTGCTCCAAACTTCGTCAAGTGATCGACGGAAATCGTGAAGAGATGGAGAAACAACGACAGGAACTGACCGAGTGTTACAAGAAGATTTCGGAACTGGAAGCCGGCTACGAGGCGTTCGTGGGTTCGCGAAACGACCTTCAGAAGGAGCTTATGGTTTCGAACGAGAAGAATGTGCGTATGGATGACGAAATGCAGACGACGTTGAAGACGCTGGCTCAGGTAAACGGACAATTGGAAGAAGCTCGGAACAGGATTGAAAATTACAAAACTCAAATCCAGCAATTACAGGAGCGTGTATTAGAAAAGCAACGTGATTACGATTCTCTGTTTTCCGAAAAGGCGGAGCAAATGAGTACCATTGAAGGACTTCAGGAAGAGAAGACAAGACTTGAAGGTGAATTGAACTTACTGAAACTTGAGGTATCCACAACTAAAGTGGATTATGAATACCTGCTGTCGGAAAAGACGTCCATGGAAGAAGATTTCATTCGTTTGAACTTAACCGTAAAAGAACACGAAGAAGAGAAGGAATCTGTCAGGAAAGAGAACGAGTTACTACGTAAAGACATGACTGTTGTTAAAGGTGATCTGTCTCAACTTCAAGCGACTTTGGAAGCAAACCCAATTACGAAGACTGGTGTTATAGAAGTGAGTTCGAGCCCTGAGGTTGATGCTGTTACCCTGATGGAGTTAGAGGAATTAAGAGTTGAACGTAGTAAAATGCAGCGAGACTTCGAGAGCTTGAAACAGCAAGTCAGAGAAGCCGAGCGTGTCAAAGATGATTGTCATAAGCTAGAATCAGCCCTCACCGAGAGCAAGGCGAGGGTTTCCGAGTTGGAAGGAACAGTTCTGGATATCGAAAGAGAGAGAAACATCGCTTCCAGGAATTTGGAACAAAGTGTGCTGAAGATTAAAGAATATGAAATAACCATGAGTAGTCTCCACGAAGAGTGTATTACTCTTAAAACGGACTTAATCGATACGGAGAGGCGAATCTCGGAATTGGAAACCACGAAAGAGGTTTCCGAGAATCGTATCTATGAACTTGAACGCGATCTTGCATCCACGAAAGAACGAAATGTTGCCTTAGAGAATGCGTACAACCGCATTCAAGAAATTGAGTCAGGCCTGCGACGGGAGATATTAAGTTTGCATAAAAAAGCTACCTTGTGTGAGAAAGAAGTTGCTGAAAAGAAACATCAGATTGAAATCTGGGAAAAAGCTCGAAAGGAAGAGGAGGAAAGATCCATCGCGCTTAGACAAGAACTTCACGAAGTTTCCAAAAAATTGTTAGAATGGAAGTCGACAAAGGACACAAGCACCAACCAGGCAGAAGAATTACAGCAACGTATGACATCTATGGAAAAGAAGATTTCTGAAAAAGAAAGAGAAATCAAAGAATTGCGCATCGATACTTCTCAGAAACAGTTTGAAATCGATCGTCTGAGAGCTAAGACCTCACAACTTCAGTTAGAACTTGCCAGTATTTCTCAAGAGAAAACTACACAGAAGGCGCAGCTTGAAGAAAGCAGGCGAAAGTATCAACGTGATGTATCAGCCCTCTCTAACACGGAACTACAGCTGAAGGATGTGAGTTCAAAGTTTGAATCGTACAAGGCGCAGGTAATCGAGAAAACGAAAATAATCGACTCGATTCAAACTGAAAAGGAGAAGGTGGAAAACGAATTCCGTTCGTTGTCGAACGATTCGCAGGAGAGGGAAAGTGAATTAAAGGTGCTTCGGAAAAGTAAAGAAGATTTTGAAAGGTTGATACAGAGTGCTAATGCAAAGAATGCAAACCTTGAAAAAGCTATGGAAGCCTGTCAGTTAGAAAACGAAGAACTGAGACAGAAGATGATCGAATCCCACAAAAACGTTTGCAATCTTCAAGAAACCTCTTCAGGTACAGTGAAAGAGAACTCTAGAATCAAACAAGAGCTTTTACAACTGCAAAGACAAAATTTGGACCAGGAGCGCGATTACAGAGACCACAAAATGAAAGTCGTCAGGCTGAGCGAAGAAAACAAATCTTTGAAAGGCGAGCTATCTTCATCTCGAAAGAAAACAGAAGAATTAGAAAACGAGTTAAGATCTTCTCAAAAAGACTTGGAGGAGCTTAAGGCTAAGGTGAAAGAACTACAAGATTTGATTACAACTGAAGAAACACGCGAAGGAAAACTTAGAGGAAACCTTGAAGCTTCAGAGAAGAAAGCTGACGAAGCTCTGGGCAACTACAAAACGTGCTTGAAGGAAAAGAAAGATTTGGAAGAAGAACTTTCCGGGCTCAAAGAAAAACTGACTGAGATGAAGTACCAGATTGAGACTCTGGAAATGGAAAAGAGAGAAAAACGAGTCCTTGAGGAAAAGCTAAATTCCACTGAACAGAAATTCAAGGAATTGTCGAAGAGAGGCGAGAGAGAGAAAAATGAACAATCCAGCGTAGAAAATCTCAACGAAACCTTGAAAGAAGAGAACCTGCAACTTCGTGTTGATCTTGGAAGAGAAAAGCAGGAGAAAGAAACCCTGGGCCTGAAACTTTGGGAAATGGAAAGGAATGCGGAAAAGGCACGACAGGAGTTGTCCCAAGTGGCGAAGAAATTCCGAGACAGTCAAGAGGAAGTGACCGCTTACAAAGAGGAAGTGACGAAAAAGGAAGTGAAGATACAGGAAATTAGTGATCGGATAGCAGTCTTGACCGAGAAAGTTCAATCACTGAAAGAGGAGGCTGGTAAAGAGAAGGGAGAGTTGGACACAGCGGAAAAAGAAAAGGATACCCTGAAGAACGAAAACTTCAAATTGGAAGAAAAACTTCGTGCGAGTGTTGCTAGAACTAAAATCTCAGAAAAGGAGATAGATGCCCTGAAGAGCGAGAACTTGAAGTTGGAGGAAGAACTTCGTGCGAGTCTTGATAGAATTGGAATCTTGGAAAAGGAGATAGATACCCTAAAGAGCGAGATCTTGAAGCTGGAGGAACAACTTCACGCAAGAGTTGGGGATTTGGAAAAGAGCCTTGAAACTGAAAAAAACAACTCCGAGGAAAAAGGAAAGGAATTGGATAGGCTAAATGGTGCCCTCGAAGGACTGAATACCGAAATGATGGGCAGTAAGCAGGAGATTGAAAGCTTGGAGAAGGCAAGAGAGAAAGAACTGCGACAGAAAAAGGCCGTGGAATATGAGCTTAAGCTTGTTTTAGAGAAACTTTCTGCATTAGAAGAGCTGCACGAGAAATGCGAAGATGAAAAGGCATCGTTGAGAAGTCGTGTTGCGGACGCCATGGGCAAACCGGGCGACTCAGACGAAGGTTACAAAACAATGGAATTCATCGTGGGTAAGGAGAAGGAGCAACTTGAATACGAGTTGAAAGACGTACGCGAGAAGTTGGCCAAGATGGAGTCAGGCAGGTCTGACTTGGAATCTGAGAAGCAGAAGTTGACTACAGAGGTTGATGAGTCAAAGAACAAACTAGTATCGTTGAGAAAAGATCTCGAGGAAAGCAATAACGACAGAGAAATACTGCAAAGCGAATTAAAGGATCAACGTGAGAGATACGAATATGACGTGAATTCCAAGACCGAGGAGGTCCGAAGCTTGCACGAAAGCGTGGCTACTCTGGAAATTCAGGTGACGTCATTGAAGCAAGAATTGGCTGTCAGCCAAAAGCAGTACCAAGAACTTTTATTGAAATTTAAGGTCGCACCGACTGATCGTCAGAATACGAGTACCCTAGACGTCCAGGTCAGCGGCAGAAAGCCAGAAACAACAACCACGCAGCTGACTCTTAGTAGAAGCACATCAGAGACAAAGAAAAAATCAAGTGTCGTTAACGTCTCTAGTTCCAGACCTCCATGGGTAAGCTCGGAGCTGAAAATCAATCGTGATGTTCGAAAAGCTGAACAAAGTTCGTCGAACATCTCTCCCGTTACTAGTCCCAGGACTCTATCATCACGCTCCATGCAGGTAAACCGCGGGCAAGGTTCAACCACACGGGAACGCAAGAGAACGTCGAGCAACGAAGTTACTACGCTGGAGTTCGAACACAAGTCGAAGGTATCCGAAAAAGTGCAATCGACGACGGAAGTGGCAGTTTCCCCCAAAAGTCCCAGCAAGCAAATTTCAATGATGAACCTCGACGTCGCAGCCGCCCGGGAAATGACGCCTCTTGAGATGACCGTTTCTAAGCATGAAGATGGAGAATATGAAATATCGAAACTGGAAGCACAACGGCGAAGAAGGCAGGAGAGGAAAGAGAGGTTAAATAAAATAGCCAAACGGCCAACCTTGGAATAACTGCAACTCAAAGAAATATAACTATTCTTTACTCAGGAGGAATTGTGCGGTTGGCGATCACATGCATTGCATTAATCATTATTTGATACGTAGCACTGTTTTGTATGACTCACCATTGACTTCGTCTTTTGAAATCCGCTTGTCGTATTTTAAATAAATCTTAAAGATATTACGACGATTAGACGTCATACGAAGTTTCATCGCAAAATTCGTTGAAGTAAAGGTTATATTTTGTTGAGGAAATTACATATTCGGACCCCGCGATATATTGATGTGTTTTGGAACAATGACGCTAGGTTAGAGCGAAACACAATGTGGCGCATATGCAGGGCTTTTTGGCTACTAGCTTCAGGCCCTTACTCGGTCAACTGCCTATCAGTTTCAGCATTCTACAGAAGGCTGACTGTGTAGTGAAAAATGTGAAGTCAGTATTGGCGGCCATGGCATATGTAAACTTAGCAATAGGCACCTGAATCTAACAGCCAAATAGCCTTCAGTATCCGCCATTTTTTGGCTTCATGTAGTAGCCCTCGTCCCACATTATGTACAATTGAGATGACGAGAATTATTGAAGGTGTGACGTCAAAACCTTCCCCGCCTCAATATTTTCAAAAACGCCCTGAGATGCAACGTTGTTTTAAACGAATTTCAAAATAAAACTTCGTATGATTAGTGACTGACGCAACATTTTTAGGATTACTTGGATAATCATTAAACGGATTTTAGTCAACGGATGAAAAAATCACTTCAGCAGTTGAGGTGATTTAACTTGACAAGACAACTTATTTATTAGCCTTAAATGTTTATTAGCCCGTGCCTCATGACAGGGATGTATTCCAACAGGACAGTTAACTTTAATTTAAAACATTTCCGTACTATCACATAACATTAATGTTGCAATCATTAACGTTAAGTTTTCGGTCAATTCTTGCAAACGCACTAGTGCACTAACCTAGCATTTCGAACATAACGATTGTTGAATGATCGAACTAATTGATTCTTAAAGAAATCTAGCGTATCTTTAGTAAACATAATTATTATGCTAATGAAATTTGCTTGAAACAGACTTATTTAAAAATTATATTTCAAATTTATTGCAATGACGTGGTTGAATGCTCCTTGACGAGTGACCTTTGTCACAGAGGTTTAAGAGTTGATGACTTATATGTTCAAGCAACACGTGAATTTCCTATCTATGAATGAGTGCCGTTTGTACGACTGTAAGTTCATCTCACATCTGTGACTACATCGATTTCAATCAATCATTTGAAAATCAAAAACCTGCAGTAGGTGGGTTGCAACCAATCCCTTGGGATACAAAAGACAATGATACTGCGGCCATGTTGGTTGCACATACAATAGAAGTTAATAAGATTCTTTTGTGAAAGTTCAACCAAAATGGCCGCTATGACGTCACGTGCACGCTACCTGTACAGAGGCCATGGTGTATTCACGAAGATCAGCCGATGATGAGATTCTTTTGTTAAAGTTCCGTACAGATCCGAAAGCAGCCTGGGCAGGGGTTGAAGTATTTCAAATCTATTTCAGAATCATCCTCAGGGTAACATGAAGAGAAAATGTGATTATATATGTTCAAATAGTTGAAGGGTTTGCAATAGAGAGCAGAGCGTTTAATAGCTGAATGGTAGATCGAGATTATCAGCATAATCTCTTAGAAGGCTATGTTGTTACTCACAGTTTCACGTTGTTAAGCGATCATCTGGTCATTAATGATTCGTGAAGAAAACACAAAAGAAACTGGCTTCTAATTAGTATGCTCTAAATCGGAGACAGTATCGTCCTGATTCACATGAATTTTCGTTCCATTTTCTCTATTAAAAATTCCTGAAACTTCAAAATAGTCGGTAAATATGGACATTTTGGTGCGTACGTATTTTGAGAAAGGTACAATATTCACGTCCGAACTGTATCTATTACATATATCTTTATATCTATATTTATGCTGTTATATCTATGTATCTATATATATCCGTATCTATATATCTATATCTATAAATCAATATCCATATCTTTAATAACATAATATTAGGATTTCAGCTTCTGTAAACAGACCAAGACTTTTTTAACGAACCCACAAGTTCAAAGCGTAAGACTTTTCAGGAAACCGGACCGCATCATCTTCGAAATCTTGCTCTGTAGTTGTTCCTTGGAAACGACCGTCATTGTCTTCTGTTACTCCAATTCCGTGATCAGCGCGAGCACATGCAGCCCCACCTCCTCCTATCATTAACACGGCCCCATCTCCTGCTATATAATCACACCAAAATCCAACGTTGTTTCTGGTTTGAATGTTTCCGTCGCAGTTAGATTGACCGAATCCTTTGACAGTCGTGTAATTTCCTCCATACTTCACTGTACAACTCCCAAGACACCGATCCTTTGCCCAAGAAGTTAAACCACGAAATACCCCGTAGCTGGCCATCTTGGATCGGAAAGTCATGCCGTTCAAACAGTTCCCCGTTGTTGTCAGTAAAGCAGTGTGTGCTGGGTCATCACTTTTAGTAATTTTAAATTCAGAACCTTGCTGAAGCCAAAAAGCCTCGGATATCATGTCACCATTGTGGCCCGGGTCGAGTTTTTTCCCGTAGGCTTCTACTTTGTCGTACCACCAAGTTCCCTGATCTTCCATCCAGTTTATTTGGTCATTGTTGGAAAACCTTGCAATCAGTGTCCAACCGCCGTCTTTTTCCTTTGGATCGCAATAGACCTATAACGTAAAGTTTGTTGTGATTAAAGTCGGATACCAAAGTGGTACCAGCAACTGTACCGGTACAGACTTCAATAAAACAGTAAAAAAAGACAATACCGCTTTCACGTTATAAGAACCCGCAATTTCCAAAGGTCGAGTGCACGAACTAGTGGCTGGAACGAGCGCGGGAAAACAACTAGTTTCTAAGTTTGGTCCTTGCAAAATGGAGGAGTTCACTCCTTAAGGTAAAAAATGCGGGTGAAACCGTGAAAGAGAATTTTGTTTCGTCATAACTAGTCAATAACGCCAGTTTACACATATTTTATGGAAGCATCTTCGTTGCTATGGTCGTCAAATACATATCTTGGAGGAAAAAATTCAAAAAATAACATCAAAGAACAGTCGATACGAGGAACATTGCCGTCTGTCTTTCATGAAAAGGTAGTCTTTACATTTTGTTATAACTGATATCTAAATTTAGATGACGGTGCTGAAGTGTTTACTGCAAGAACAGTTGGTTGGAATGTTGTCGTTACTGTTTTTCCAGCTTTAGTATTTAAGGAAGGAACTGAAGAAAGAACTTGTCAGCCCACATTTCGTTTGACATATTTAATTGTACTGTATTTCATATGAACAGCTTATATTGCCTTTTGGAATTGGTCGGCTGGAGTTCTTTTAGAAGTAATAAACAGCTTTATTATATGGCTGTGGCAGCAAGCGGTCTGAATGTGGAAATCCTACAATTTGGTTGGTTCATAAAGAACAAAATAACAAAATCATGATAAATAAATAGGGATCCAGCATGGCAAAATAAATACCAACAGCTATCATTTGTCATTGTAGGTTGTTTGTCTGTGACATCAATTACCTAAATGTGCTAAGCATGTTTGTTATTTCTATTGTAGCCCTGTGTAATATTAACAAGGGGAATGTCAGGCACATTCTACTGCACATTCAAAGATAAGAGTTTTGCTACTGTTTTGAATGTTACTGGACTGGTCACTATAATGCCAAAAATATTGCACAAAACAACTTAGAATGCCTCAGAATCAGTCTCAGGGGGCCTAAGATACAAAAATTTTCAGGTAGGCTTTCTCCTCAGACCAACATTTTCTGTAGCTTTACTTTGTGTTCCCACTTGACCCCTAAAAATCACTCAGATCTGACCATGCTGTTGGAAATCATCACATGCCAAACATCTGTTTAAAGAAATGTCCTCTTGAGGCTGTCAAATGTCTGTAGTCCAAATGTCTGTCAGCATCATATCTGACAAGGGGAGCTGCTTACAAAAAGTTTAAAGGTAGTACCTCAGCTAGAAAACAAGTTAGAGAACATGGTACTGATGTTTCGAGGAAAAGAAGTCCTTTGTCAGTCAATAATGGAGGACTTTCCCATGAAATGTTGGTACCATGTTCTCTTTTTGGTAGAGTGCTATCTTTAAACTTTTTCTAGCTTCATTCAGAAGTGCCTGCAAAACACTACAATTTTGATGGAGTTAAGGTGGGGTGGGCATAACCCCCCTTATCAGAAACATTAGAGGGGATATAGGCCCCCTACCACCCTCAGCTTTTCCACCACTGAGTTTCATCCGTTGACTACAAAAAACAAGGAAAAAACAATGAAAATGATGATTTGGAAAGATGAAATTGTAAAGGGATTTAGGATATTTCTGCATTCCCTTTATATTTATATGAAATCATTTTCATAGCATTTGGCATCCTTTACATTTAGCACCCAAGGGTAATTACCCCTTTCTAGGGTCATTATAAGTTTAGTTAAGTGCTTAGTATTGTAAAAAAAATAGCTGATTTATTATGTAATTATATTTTAGACAGGATACAGCCCCTTGAAAACCAGACAGTTATACATTCTGAAGGTTAACTGTTGTAAAGTAACTTTAAATATATAAATAAATAAATAAATAAATAAATAATTCTAGTCCATCTTCTTTGGTATGCCACTGAATAGCATCCTCAAGTAGGTGTTTTTTTGCCATGTAACATTGGACAATGATGTGTTTGTTAAAAAAAAGAAAACTTTCTACTATGAAAAAGGCTACTTCTAAAAAGATTGTAAGGCCACTGATGTCTCCAGCATTCTGATGCTCCTGAGGCTCAGGGTTATTATTTAGGAGGTGTGAGGGAGCTGAGCTCTCCAAAATAAATTTGAACCTTTCCCCCCCAAAATTTGCAAGAAAACATTATTAGCCATAGGTAACTTGTTATCTGTAAACGTTAAGTCTTCTTCAGGTAATTTTTAGCCAGTCCTAACAATCCAGGCATGCTTTGTGTTTGTGTAAGGTTTTTGAGTTCAAGCTTTTTGGACATCTCTTTTCAATTTTACGTGAGATATTCTATTGCCTTAAAGTTCTTGAAAATACCATAAGGAATGAATTTAAATAAGAACTTATCTGAAGTAGTTTGGTACATACCTCAACTAAAATACCGTTCAACAAAGTAGAGTGTGTTTCAGGTTGCTGATCTTTAATACTTCGGCAAACTGAATACAATTGATCTAAAAATGCGTGTAATTTTGGTTAGTTACCAAAAAATTGGTATCCGCGTACTTTCGGACTCAGTGCATCAGAGTATGAACGTCTAATCTAAACCCAGTGGTCAATTGAGTCGAACCTTAGGATATGATCATTAAGTTGACGAGTTTATTTAAGCCGCAGGGCAGAATTTCGTTTAATATATCGGCAATATATTCACCTGGCGAAAATCATAATCGTAAGAAGAATACTAATGATCAACGTAATATTCTTGAAACAGCCATAACCAACATGAGTCCAATGTAAGCTTTTCTTGACAAAAAGTGAGAGAAGATCGTTAACGCGTACATTATCAAGAGCGTTGGAAGCAAATTTAAGTTGAGCGGCACGAGGCTTCTTGGTCCAGTTTGGATGCGGAAAGGGCAACCTCAAAAGAGGTTTATTTGTTGAAAGAAAAGGGCATCTCCCACAAAGAAAAGGGTGACTTTTAGAAAAGTTTGACGATTAACCAATCGTCTAATCAGATGTCGAAAAGAAATATGACAAATTTAGGCTTCTTTATGAACAAGCAATAATGACCTGTTCGAAATGAACTTGATGAAGACCTTAAAAATTAACCCCTAAAATTATTTAAAAAAAGCTGAAATTTTATCTCAGTGAACCATGCGATAAAATTGTAATCTAAGATTATTTGCGTTATCATCGCTGCTAAATTTATTGGCCAGTAAATATTAGAAAGTAAAAATAATTTCAATTCTTTACCTATTACGCATATGCACTTGCGCAACGTTTTTACGAGAACTACTTGAAAGGAAAATTTCTAAGTGGAAATATGGTTTAAGAAGGTTGGACAGACCCAAGCCGCAAGTTCCCCCATTTATCCCCTTGCAGACGCCCATGTATGGAAAGAACACGAAATGAAGGCTGGTGTCTCTTGCCGCTAGAGTGATCAATGACGGTTTCAGTGTTTGCAGCAGAGTGCATAATATAGCTGGCTACCTTTCATTCATTAACTTCATGTTAATAAAATGCCTTTCATTTATCTACACATAGGCAAAGTATAACGTAGGTAGTTATCTTTTGTAACCGGCTTATGTGAAATACAATCGAGTTGTTTTCAGCAGTAGAAAAAGAATCAAATCATTTTTAACTCTTTCCCGGTGGCATGAGACTTCTATCATTTTACTCTGGCTAACGCCAGACCATTTTACTCGTCAAGGGGAGAGTTATTTTAAAGAGTTATTTTAAATTCAAGAGTTATTTTAAAGAGCATTTTCCGAATGTTTTAAATTTTCCCCCAAGAGTCTTTTTTCAATTCTCTGGTCGGGACCAATAGATTGAAAACAGTTTTGACAAGTTGCAGTTATAAAATATTCGTTTTGTCATTTATGACATACAAACCTGACCATGGGCCACTGGGGTTTTGTGCTGTTGTTTTTCATTTGCCTCACCTTGACATCGTTCTCCTGCAAACCAACTTTTACAGATACATTTATAACCGGATTGCTCAGTTGTAGCTTGGTATTTCCCACCATTTTCACAAACAGCGCACGTCTGAAATATTTTGAAAAACAATTGTCTTGAGTGGTTGTCCTATCAAAGACGGTGGAAAAAAGGTACACCTTTCACCTACAGGACCTGATCGATATTTCTGACCCAGCAGGGCCTGGATAACTCGCCTAAAGTTAGGCATTTTTCTCGTAAATCGAGACAGGGTGTCCAGGCATGTCTGTTGCGAAATCTTCGTTTAAAGAGATTTTACTTATCCGATGAATATGTATTATGAATTTGTAGATTTCAATTTTTCGCTACAGGTTACCATTCAGCTTAAGAGGGCTTTCGCTCCCAAATATACACTTAAAAATCACTCCTCTAACTTTTCATTCACTATTTGTATATGCCGAATGTTTTTTGTGCGGTATGTCATATGACCGAATTAGCAAACGAAAACGCTCAAAATAATTCGAGATTTGGGTCTCTTGTGTTATTTCAACGTTTCTCGAGTAAGGTTACTGTAGAAATTCAGTTTGTTCCTGACTCAGTGATAATCGAAACTTCAAAAATTGAAAAGCTCTTCTTAGGACAGCATGACCCCTGCTTCCCACTACACTTTTTCTCTAATAATTCAACCCCAACACCACTGAAACATCTTACATAGCATCTGGTAGTCTCATGCCATTTTCAAAACCATACATAACTATTGGGTCCAAAAATAAAAAGAAATAATAAATTAGTAGTTTAGAATACCTTATCTTCGGCGGCAGCAATGGATTCAACGTATTCAGAATTGGATTGTATGACAAAGTCTTGCTGCCGTGCACAATGCTTGGTTTTATCGTTTATTTCGCAGGAGGGAAAGTTGCTGGAGCCTCCAACGTAGTTAAAGGACTTGCAATCTGGTTGTAACTTCATGCACTTCAATCCACATTCCAGAAACGAAGAAACGGTCGACTGATCGGTAACATGTCCCTTCAAAGCACCTGCAAATTGAGAACTTGTCTTAACTTATTAGGTTAATTAAGCTAGCTAGTGAGGAAATAGGCGTGAATCATAATCTTTGGGCAAATATTAGTGCCTTGTACAAAACGCGAAATAAAACCGTTAAACACGTAAATAGAGAATAATAAATGGGGGCGCTAAAACAAATAGAGAACAAAAGTCGAAGGAAAAAAAGTCAGGCACTAAACGGTTAAAAACAATCGTCTCGAGTAAAATCGCCTTTACTCTGCTGCCCATGCTGCCATTAGTTTTTACTGCAAAAGCTTTTTTTAATACCGTAGGTGTTTAACCTTAAGAAATTGTCGTTTTTCTGTCGTACATTTTAAGTATAAACTTGAGCAATATGGATATAGCGACAAATAACTGGAAGGGAAACCCTTTATAGTTACGTCTGGAGCTGGCACCGGCTGTCCCCGTAAATCAATCTGCAATACATTACATTTATTATATGGCTGAGTTCGCTTTTCCGGTCTGTACGCAAAATGACGCATGCTGATTGGATACCTAGCCTTGCAATAAGTTTTTCGTACAGACCGGCTAGTTTTGGCAGGGAAAATTTCCGAGTTGATTTGAAGAAAAACAAGCCAGATTCAGGTAAGTTTTACAGAAGATTTATAAGAACAAACTACAAAAAAGAATTTAAATGTTCTCAACGATAATTTTAAGCAGATGCAAAAGATGCAAATAGATGCAAAAAATCTCTAAGAAATAGCTAAAAACAAGCAAGTAAACCTAAGCCGCTAACTCACGAACACAAAGCTTCGTTAAAAGCAATGAAGAAAAGAGCCAAAAGCCATATAATAAATTCCTTATTAACCTCGTTTGTTCGGTCTGTACGGAAAAGTATTTGCCCTCGGTATTTTTCGCACAGACCTCGCTCCTTCGTCGGCAGGTCTGTACGAAAACCTCAGGCAAATACTTTTCCGTACAGACTTCACACTCGGTTAATAAATAATCAATACATAGAAACATATATACATAAAGTAAGCCTTTTTAAAGCAAGGCTTACGGAACTCCCTTTGGAAGAAGGGAGGGGTTTTAGGCGTATAAGCTAAATTCATTTATTCTGCTGGGACTTAACAGTAGATTTTTTTTGTAATTTATTGTAATTAGTTTATGATTTGAATTTTTAATTAATTTGTACTTGCAATGTCTGGCATGGCTTAGATGTACCACAAGTGTGGGACATTTGAGTTGCCTATATAATATAGGCTTCTCCATCCTGCTCGTCAGTACTACACTGATGAGGCCCAGTAGGCCGAAACGGTTCCGTCTGTAGTTATATATATATATATATATTCAAATTTGTTGAGTATTGAGTATTTGATAAATTGGTAATAACACATCGCACAATGTGCGGGTGGTAAAGAGATCAAATTTACTGTCTTCCCTTTCCTCAAAATGAAAGTCGATAACGATGATGCACGAAGGACTAAGGAAAGCTATTTTATCCAGAAATTCAAGCCTTCACTAAATTCTAATTAGCGGAAAGGACACAACAATTAGCGGAAATGAACTCAACAATGAGGGAATTATATGATTAACAAAGTAATTAATGACGTCACTATACAATTATACATAGCCTGAAGAACCACTGAAAAGTGGTGAAACGCGTAGCAAAATAAAATCTACATTTAAACCTGATTGTTGTTTTGGTATTACCAATTTATTATATATATATATATATATATATATATGTATATATATATGTATACATATATGTATACATATATGTATACATATATGTATACATATACATATATGTATACATATATGTATATATGTATATATATATATATATATATATATGTAATAAAACAGCGATTTTGTCGTGGTAACAAATTTAAACACAGTTTTTAAATACGTAGATACCATGGTGATTGGTAATTTAAGATAAAGTAGGAGAAGATGAAGAGTAATATACGCTTTGAAGAGGTATACACAGTTACCAAAGACTGTTGGATAGTTTAGTTCTCAAAAGAACTGTATGAAACTTAAAGAGGTAAAATTCTACGTAAAGAATAAGCCTAAAGAATTAGAAAAAAGCACGATGCATTTCGGCAGACCACTTATCAAGTGCTATACGTCTGCTAACTAAAGAAACATATCACCTGCTTATATAGTCTAAAGAAAACTGATGACATCGACCCAACGGTATGTGGGAGGGTCAAAATAGGGATAGTTGGAAAACAAATTCCTTTTGCCGGCACAGATCAGGATCATTAAGTTTTATGTAAATGGCTTCCATCACCTTCAATTGAAAGGCGGAACGGCATTTGCAAAGAATTCTAAAATTATCTTCTGAGTAGTTTTTGGCGCAAGACTTGTTGGACAAAAGATGTTTGCCAACAGCTGAGTCGCAACTGATGAATTGACTGGAACGGCATAGTCGTTCTGGTTGTTGACGTGACGGCTGAGTTTTATTTCTAATGACGCTAGGAACATGTTGTTTGATCCTATCACCCAGTCTCTGATTAGTTCTACCCACATTTATCGGAATTTAAAACTCGAGGCGATAGCCGTGTGTTTTAGACCCGATAAAGCACGAACTGCGAGTTTTTTAAATGTCTTCTAAAATAAACCTCCTAATACGCTAATTCGTGGAGAAAGTTTGGAAATTTATCTTTCGTAAGCCGAAAAAATTGAACTTCTTCACGTATAAAGGCACATGTATCTTTATCACATATATAGATCCGACACGCTTATGATTTTCTTTTGTCTTTTCCTCATGAATTAATAATGAATTTTAGAAGTATATATATATATATATATGTATGTACATATGTTTATATCTATCTATCTATATATATATATATGTACATATGTTTATATCTATCTATCCATATATATATGTATATGTATTTATATACGTATACGTATGTGTATGTGTTTGTGTATATGTATGTGTATGTGTACGTGTATGTATGTATGTATGTATGTATGTATGTATTTATGTATATATATATATATATATATATATATATATATATACATAATACATATTACATATATATAATATATATTATATATATAATATATATTATATATATAATATTATATATTATTATTATATATATTATATATATATATTATATATATATTATATACATTATATATATATTATATATTATATTATATATTATATATACAGTATATAACTTTAATAAAGTTAGAAGAGCGTTTGCTACTCAGAGTTTCACGTGTCTACAACACGATCATCAGGCAACTGACAGTTCGCTTCTACTATTCATTTACATAATATAGGTCAAATTGTCTAAAATTAACTGTGATGCTGTAGTGCCCGCAATCAGCTGGCCAGCGAATTATAAGATGTATGTCTGCATGAAGAGAATAGTTCAGATCTTTTGTTCAGCAAGTTTTTCTTGTTTGATTTCAGGATCAACATTTTTTCTTCAAGGCAAAGATTGCATCTTCTTGAGCCGTATTTGTATGAGCTTGCGTGCTTAACGATTGACCATTTTATTTGGTATTCCCGGTTTTCCATCTTCAGTCGCCAAATGTATTTGGAAAGTTCTGTTTCGTTGGCGTATTGTGTGTTTCGGAAGGACTTCAGGTGGTTGCGTTAACGATGCTTGAAGTCGTTTGCTGTCATGCCGATGTACCTTTTCGTTGATGCATTATGGGGGGTCTTTACTTCGGCTTTGTAGACGACGCTTTTTGCCAGGCAGTTTCCCAAGGTTGGGCATTCGTTTTTGTGTCTGCAGTTGCATGAATTGTTACTGTTGCTGTTGATACCGTTCTCACGTGTGTTTCTGTTGGTGTTAGAACTTGCGTTACTAACTTCGTCGTTTGCGTTTGTGTCAGAATTTCGTCTGTCTGTGTCAGTGTTTGTGTTATTCGTATTGGTGCTTGTACGGTGTCTATTTCGAAGAAGCACCAATACAAGCACCAATACGCCAACGAAACAGAACTTTCCAAATACATTTGGCGACTGAAGATGGAAAACCGGGAATACCAAATAAAATGGTCAATCGTTAAGCACGCAAGCTCATACAAATACAGCTCAAGAAGATGCAATCTTTGCCTTGAAGAAAAAATGTTGATCCTGAAATCAAACAAGAAAAACTTGCTGAACAAAAGGTCTGAACTATTCTCTTCATGCAGACATACATCTTATAATTCGCTGGCCAGCTGATTGCGGGCACTACAGCATCACAGTTAATTTTAGACAATTTGACCTATATTATGTAAATGAATAGTAGAAGCGAACTGTCAGTTGCTTGATGATCGTGTTGTAGACACGTGAAACTCTGAGTAGCAAACGCTCTTCTAACTTTATTAAAGTTATTTCGCTCTACCTACATGGTATCGAGCACTCTCAAACCAATCGTCAACTGTGTTTTTTGTATGATACACTTTTGCTTTTGCTTTATATATATATATATACATATATATATATATATATACGTGAACGTTTAGGTTTACGAAATGCAAAGAGGGCTTAATAACGCAAAGAAAGAGCAAATGGGATTATATCGCTTACCTCAAAAAGTCACTACAGCCTGTTTCATCTTGGGAAAGAATCTTCAGGTGACTCTGAAGATTCTTTCCCAAGATGAAACAGGCTGTAGTGACTTTTTGAGGTAAGCGATATGATTACATATATATATATATATATATATATATATATATATATGTATATATATATATATGCATGCGCCGAGGGTAATGTATACTTTCAATCTCTCGTTTATACATTAACAGCGGCATGTTATCCTCAATGTTTTAATGAACTACGGAAACATCTGTTCGACGTCTAAGTATTACACCACCCTTTCTTGGTATAAAAAGGATGATTTAGCAACGAATACTTTGACTGTATATTTCGTTTTCTAAAAGGAGGCGTTGGACGGTTACAATATTGTAGAATTACTAAATTTCAATATACAGATATAATGGTAACTTTATTTTAAATACGTAGATGCTTTTTACCGAAATAGGCAATATATACAAACTGTTGATCGTACCTGTTCATAAATAGATAGGCTCTTAAAGAGCGTTTAATTAGCAAAATGTTTGCTGTGAAATAAGTTGATGAATACTAATCAGATATTTGAAACACTGGACATTCATAATTTTTTTACTGGACAAGTGAACTCTAATTTGGAACGAAATAGATCATTTCGATTAAAAGATTGGTTCTATCTTTGCTTAAATAACAATTGAGCACTTGTTTTAATAGATGAGCATAGCATATCCGCTACTATATACGTCTGTTTTGTTTCACCAAAACAAAAAAAAATATATACAATGACTTGACGAGCGTCACAGCTTAGCAGGAAATTAATGACATGGGACGATTTATGATGGGTTCCCTGTTATTTCTGGGGATTTTTGATTCCACCTGAAAGTTGTCAGCAACGCCATAGTGTGAATCTCCAGCAGAAGGGGACGAGAAATATTTGTGATGACGCTTGTATATATTACTCATATCTGAGCTTTTGACCTGTTGTCCTTGGCTTTTCACCACTTCAAAAAATTACAGAGTTTTAATGCCTTAATCAGGTCCTGAATTAGCGGCACGTATGTGTTATTTCTATCTGATAAACGAGGCGCTCCCACATAAGTCTTTTTTATCTAAAGTATATTTAGCCTGCAATGATTGAAATGCTTCGGTGAACAGGTAACAGAAAATCACTGGGTCGAAAAGGGTTTCCTCCTTTTTAATGATTTCATATGATTTCTTCTAAAATGCTTCGTACAAAAAAATTTAAGTGTCGTTTCACATGTGTGAAACAAATGGAATTGGAATATTTTCACCAATAAAATTTTTATTTCACGAATAAAGTGGAATATTTTCACTAACAAAACAGCCTAAGATAATGTGCAATGCCATAGTTCACAGTTTATTTAAACCTAATTCAATTTGCGTTCACAGTAGCTAGCCTAAGTCTGGTTAAATGAAACTAATGCAAGTTAAGTTGCAATAACTTGATTTCTTGTTTGACGTAAGTTAACCGCATTTCGTGTATACGTCAGTTGAACATGAAACAAATGAATACGACACAACACAATGCAATACAACACTCACCAAATTTTTAAAAAAACAAAAAAGAATCGAAGAAAATTGACTCGCAGTTTTCTAAGAGGCCTTATTTATCAATGGATGGCATTTCTATTTCGTAAGTTAATCCGGGGACAACTGCGACTGGCACCGACTAACACTCTTGCCTTTCAATTTTATTGTAAAATCTCTCTTATCATGGTATAACTTACTTTTCCCTCCAAAACTTTGGAAAAAACTTCCATTGGAGCCACTGTACAGAACCTCCATATCTTCAAATGCATGACACTTTAAGCAACTGAAGATGGTAATGGTAAAGCATAGAAACGTGTACAAGCTCTCCTCTCTAACTGAATGAAACATATTCAGATCAAAGTTTAAATCACGATCTTTAATACGCGAAGTTGTTTTATCGTTAACACCTTTAAAACTGAATTCGTATTCCAAGTTTTAGCATTATTTATGCTACTTAACACACCACAGGTACCAACGAATCCCTGGTGATTCCTGCGATTTTATTGTTTTATGTCTTGAAATACATTTTCTATTATTGAAAATGTTTTTTTTTGGCACTGGTTTACTTAAAGCAAGTAGCAAAGCTTCTCTATTACGTCTTACACCGTTCATTACCAGAAAATACACTATCTTGAACGCCAACCTCGAAGCCATTTATGCGAAAATGCATTTATTTTATTGAAGGGAGGCTTGTTTACACTTTTGTTATGTTCATTTAAAATTTTTGCATTAAAAGTAACATTTATTAGCACAAATAGACGCAATCATTTGCATGAAAGGGCGCATTCAATAGCGCCAGCAGACGGCCATTAACACCATTCTACAATGTACATTTGGGACAATAAAATTTCAGTGACTGAAGACATTTGTCCAGTTTGCTGCATGGTTGATTTAAGATTTTTGATCTGGTTGGACACTTAAGGTGGTTTGTTGTGGCCAAACCTTCCTCTTGTTACCTGGCCTTGACGAGAACCAGGCTAGTTTGTTCTCAGTGCACAAACCGACAGTCGTTGTAATTCATCGTAAAGTTGCTGAAGAGACACTTTAACAATATAAGTTCTCCAGCTCGATTGACATAGTTGATTTTGTAAAGTCAAATCACCAGCATCTGTCAGGAAACATTATTGCAGAGACATTGTTTCCCTGCAATGTTTTGCAAACACGGCTAAACGAGGAAACATTCTCACGAGTGATGTAAATTATAGAGTATACAGCGCGGTATAGATAGAGCGAAACCTGGGCAACTAGACAATATAGTTTCTCGGGTAAGGAAACTAAGAAACGATGTTTCCAATTTTGAAACAGAAATCCATGCCGATGTCTGAACTAATCAAGAAACAGTTTTTGCTTTCACTACGTTACCACGGGTGGGCAAGCGGAGAAACATTCGAGTAAACGTCTAAAATCTCGTTTGGCCAGGCCTTTAGTTCTAGTTGCTCCAGGTACAAATGCTTCTATTCTTTGCGTTACCATGAGCCATGCAGGACTGGATCACCTCCCGTTGCTAAAAAATATACATGTCATGTGACAACCTTCCTCTTGAAAATGCTCCAATGGTTTTTGTTTTGGCTCAGAGCACAGAATAATTACTGATCCGCCAAAAACCTATTGTTTTCACTCGGCATTATATCTAATAATGCAGAAAACAAAAATATGCAAGTCGAGTTTGTAAAATTTTCTTGCTGTATTCGCTGATACAATGCAAAGAAAATATGTATTTCGATTAAGGTCTGTGATTATAATAGATGACTACTTCAGCATACATTATATGCATTATATCCAATAATGCTGCGAGCCTCAGTAATTATCTATTAAATAAACGTCTTTGGGAAATTCTATAAGAGATTTCGTTAAATCTGTACTGTTATGAAACCATGACCTGCCGACAATTTAAAGAAATATAAAACAAAACACAAATTGAAAACGAACATCTTGAAAATCCAAGATTCGGACTATCAACAAGACGAAATATTACCATTAAACTTTATCGTCTTGTTGATAATCCGAATCTTGGATTTTCAAGATGTTCGTTTTCGGTTTGTGTTTTGTTTTATATTTCCGTACTGTTATTCTGTTTGATTATCAACGTCGTCACTACAACTCAATCCAGACAAGTCAGAAAGAGGGACATTAGTTTGCCGAAAGTAAAACGATAATAGCGGTTGTACCGTTGTGATTGTCTTAAGCCCTGTCCACACGTATCCGTTTTCGTTTGAAAACGCAAATATTTTCCTCCGTTTTGAAGAGTATTTCCGTCTACACGATAGCGTTTTCGAATCGTTTTCTCCCGTCCACACGAATACGCATACATGATTTGAAAACGATCACAGCCTTGCTTGGACTGTAAAGTTATCCCACCAAGCACTTGTACGTCCTGGTCTAACCCAAAATCTTCAAGGTCCTCTGTGAAGACGTTTCAGACTGGCCTTCAAGATCGGGAGTGAAGGTAACCTGATAAAGTTAAACCTCCTCTTCACGTAGTTAGCTTGAACATTCAGCAAAGCCAGGTTGATCTCAAGGCACGCTATTAGGCTTGAAAAAAGCCCAAGAAAAAGCGACACAAAAGTGATATGTCCGTCTGCCATTTTATATCTCATGCGGGATATAACGTGTGGGATATAACCATGACGTAGTCGTTTTCGAAAAGTTCCGTTTTCATCCCTCTACACGAGCATATGAAAACGACGTTTTAAAAAATATCCGTCCTGGGAAGCGTTTTTGAAAAGTTCCGTTTTCGGCGATCGTATTTGCCGGACGTGTGGACGGGAAGGTAATCCGCAAAGAAAAATTTGCGTTTTCAAACAAAACCGAATGCGTGTGGACGGGGCCTTAATCATTAAAGATTAAAGAGAATTTAATCACTTCCCTCATGAATTTGCCGCAAGGATTCTTGCAATTCTGTATTTAAATTTCTGGATCAACCTCTGGCTTCCTTGATATACTGTATATTTTGAGCAAAAGAAGTTCGAACTTATTGCTGTGTGTGGGCAGTTATCTGTAATATATGCTGCACAATAAGAAGTACAAGACCTTGCGCTTAATTTTACAGTATAATTCTGGTCAAAGATCAGATATGTTGCTTGTCAAAAACAGTGCTTTGCGTAGGCAGTACACGTTGACTATAATAATGACGAAAGGCCTTTCCTCGAAACGCTTTAAAATTCTCCGTTTTTAGTTTTGGCAGTTTAGCAGTCTTCGCTTTTAATAAATTCTGTACTGAAATGAATGAAATAGGTGTGTTTCTTATGAATACAAACTAAAAAACAAGGAAAAGCCGTTCTCTGATCAAATATTTCATTTTCGAGCTTTCTATACCACCAGTCTGGCCTTCGACGGGAACAAGAAAATTGAAAAAGAGTGTGGTTACAACATATATAGTATGTTAGTTATGAACAATTGAAATAACAAAAACGAAAGTTGTTGCGGCACTTTTTGCTTCTGAGGATGTCTTGTTTTAACTCTCAATTTTCGTTTTTGTTATTTTAATGATTCATAAGTAACATATTACATATATTGTAACCACACCCTTTTTCAATCTTCTTGTTCTCGTCGAAAGCCACAGACTGGTGATCGAAAGCTTGAAAATAAAATATTTGATCAGTCTTTACCTGATCGCACTTCATCCGTATTTTCGAGGAACAAAAAACTGGCGTTAATGCAGGAGCATATTCACTGCTCTTGATGATGAAGAGTTCACACATTAACTTGAAAGATTTTTTCGGAGTTTCTACAGATGTATCCAATGAAAAAAAAAGAAGATAGATTTTAAGCGTTGGACCAGCAGTATGGTATGGAAAGGACCAATTTTTTGGAATAAAGGTTTCAGGAGAACAAAGTTTCGAAGACCAACCCTGAGGGAGATAGCTTGCAGTCTTAGGGCCGTGCCACCTTCTCTGACCCAGTCCCACGCCCCTGCCTGTCATACGCAGCCCGCCGAGCAATGAAAGACAAACTTTGACGTCAAACTCGGTTACCGTGGACGAGAAATGACAAGAGTTTCCCGTCGTCCGGAAAAGCCATAAAATAATCAGTTTTAGAAATTGTTATTAGCTGGGGAAAAGAGGGAAAACCCAAAGACATAGTTCAAATTTTGTCAAGTATACAATTTGGCGCTTAGTTAAGATGCGCCATTTACTGGCGAAGATAGATAAATACACTCACAGAAATTGATTGATTTCATGGGCTGCTTACGAGTTTTGTGTTTGGCTAAATTTCGTAATTACCAGGTTCTCTAAAACCCGCAAAACGTACAAATGCGGTTTATTAATGCCAGAGAATTGAAAAACCCAACTTCTGACACCTTTTTAAGCTTTGTTTGCCAGATATAGTAGAAGTCTTCTTTGACTGATACGTCCGGCCAGGCATCTGCCGCCATTCTTATCACCAATCACTATCGCTGTCACTATCACTATCATTGCGATTATCACTAACACTATCACGACCACTATCACTGTCTCCATCACTACCAATATCACTACCACTATCACCATCACTGGCACTATCACTATCATTGCCAATACCACCATCACCATCACTATCACTATCTTGATTGTCCCCCTCCCTTTTTTGATAAAACTGGTTGGTGGTCATTTTTATCCGGTTAGTTTTTCTTTCAGACATTCATCTTTTCGGCGGTGTGATAATGTTCATTTATTTCACTTTCTATCATATCAATCACGCCCCCTGCGTTGTGACAGCTGTTGGTATTTTAGTCATTAAAAAAACGATATAAGAATCGCTTTGCTTTTTTTAATCAGTCTTCTTTTAATTTCCATTTAAGGTAGAACAAGCCGAAGAATTCTGTACCGACGGAATCGTATATCAATGCAGTGTAATGTGTCCGGTTCGTCTAATGTTGGTTATTTTTGGTTCGCTTGCCACGGCAGACGCAGACGATGATCAAGGTAATGGTTTTTCAAATGGAAGTTTATTCAAAAGATTTGGAGGCTCAAGTAAGTAACTTTCGATCGGGTTTAGGTAGAAATTAACAATTACTTTAACAATTATTTAGGCTTGCTCATCGTTGATCTTTTGTATGAATTTGTGCCGTATTGAGCGTAGTTACTGATTTTTGACTCTTGTAGCTAAATGATATATTTTACTTGCCTACTTGTTTGGGATGGCAGCCGTTATCATCCAATTGTCGTTATCTTTAAAAGTAAAACGGTCTACTGTGTCATTCACTTTCCCTATTCTCCCTCAAAGCTTTTGCTGTGTTTTTATTTTTTTTGCTTCGAGATTCTTTATCAAACCCCGTCTCCTGAGCTCTTAGCCGCAGCTTTTCTGCTTAGCCTTTCAATGATACACTTCTTCCAGTACTCAATTCAAATCCCTTCTCCGTCCTTGTTTGTTCAGCCTCTTTTACCTAGGCCTTCATGGCGGCCCTTTGTGAACAAAACGCTTTTGGTCATAACTTAGGTCATTCGCCTGTTTTGATGATACTTTATTGAAGAGATTTGCTTCAAGACTCGTTTTCGTTTCAGGGAATTTTAGTTTGTTTTACTCTTATACCAAATTTTATATCTGTGAAAAGCAAATTGCGATCCCATTTATGATTGAAGACTTGAATGCTAATATCACTCGTGTGTGAAGTTTATTCATTTGCTGCTATTTTGATGATATTGCAGTTTCGTTCATACCAGTTATTACCGAAGTCTTCTGCCCCGAGTTTTAATAAATCTTATATTTTCTACAGAAAAAACATTTATTTGCCTAAAATTGTCCTCTATTTTCATAGTGACCTACACAAAATTTTCCAAAAACATTGGGGAGTGTTGGATATTCGTTTCATGTTTTTTTTTTGTTGAAAATGGATCGTCAATGCGCGACTTTTATAAATATATGACAAATTTTCAGGATGTAATTACGCTTAATGAAACTATATTCATTTTCATCAATATAACATGAAGCACTTTAAATTCGGTTTACTGATGCGTTATTGCAGATCTCATTTTTAATTAATGCCTTACTTTTCGTAAAATGTGTTCTTTCACTGATACACCAAAAAATCGTCCTGAACTTTGGAGTTGCAGCGTCTTTTAAACTATATTCTACTTTGACCATGTTTTGACACACTTCGCGGACGAATTAATAGCGGTAAGCTATCGTTATGTTTAAGCCAAGCCGTTCGAATTCCTTGGCGCTTTTAACAATCGCTTGCAGGTTTCAAAAGGGTTGTCCGACGAACCCGAACAAATTAACTTGATTAGCAGGTTTCGCTTTTGTTTACGGCAGAAGATACGTAGTTTTATATCTGTTGTTTTAACACCATCCCGAATGTTAAGCTGACACTTAAAAGAATGTTATTTTTGGTAAGTTGTTTCGAGGTTTGCTCCGACGAACTTATTCGTAGTTAAACAATTCCCCTGACTTACTTTCATCTTAGATTTCTTCAGTGTATCCACTATAGGTGTGAGTGATAGTAGTCACTAAGCGTGGAAAACGATGAAAAATATTGACATAAAAGTCTTCCCTTTTTCGGTACGCTTTTGTTTGCTATTGTTACCCTGACATATATGATTTTTTTATCAAAGACTCAATAAGCATTGCATAATATTTGCGAACATCTTGAGCAAGAATTGCTTGCGTACTTCATTGAAAATTTTGTTCCCTTCAATGATCAATTGAATGCATGTACCTTGTAGATAGGATTTTGCCAAAAATAACACTCGGTTTGTTTTTTTTATGAAAGGTGCTTTAGAAGGACATGTAATTCAGAAATCGATCGCAAAGTCGTTTGTGGAATGCGGACTAAAGTGCCTTTCATTACTACCAGACTGCAGATCTTTTAATTACGTCGACGAAAGCACTAGCGGGTTCGCCATCTGTGAAATAAACGACAATTGTCAACGCTGTACCCTCGAAGACGATTTTGTACAACGACCGAACTCTGAATACTTTGAACCAATTGCCGATGTAAATCAGGTAGAAAATTTTTCTAGGAGCGTGTGTAGCTAAATCTGTTAAGTTTGATGTCAAGGGTCAAGAGTACAAAATGTAAAAAGTATTACATGTTTTGATGTTTTGAGTTATAACGGGTGATATGCGAACCTCCTTTAATGTCTTATTAAAAAATGTTTATGAACTTACGTTGGGGATTGAATTAATCATCTAAAAAAAAAACCCTTTAATCTTTGAAAGTTATACAAGGTAATTCTGTTTACTTAAAATGAGTTGACTGGCATGGAAACCATGTATTTCAAACAATATAAATACAATATGAGGTACACACAGGTATTCAAGTAAACCAGATAACCAAGGAAACGGTAAAAGTATTAAAATTCGCAGGTAAAAAAAAACTGCTCAAGAAGTGTTTGTCGTTAAATATTTTTGGATGAATATGAAAACCAAACGCAGAAAAATGCAGTTCTCTTGCGTTGTAGATTGTCCTATAATTTAGCTCCATTATTAAAGATGAAACTCTTCTTTGAGAAATTTGTATTGGGGAGGAATACGTAATTTTGATGAAAAGGTCCTCAAATAATGAAGAGTAATTTCATTACCAGCAATGAAAAGAAATTCATTCTGGTCTGAGGCTATGTCTTATTTTAGGATGGCTTTTCGAAGGAGGCAATTATCTTCAGAGTACGATTATCTTCGTGCAAAACAATGTTCGCTGTTCCGTCCTGAAACTTTTGAAGTTTTTCAGAAAATTTTTTACCATTGTTGCCCAAACTCCGAAAGCATAGTTTAGGTTAGACTGGATCGACCTGTTATGCACCTTTTGTCGAATCTCTAGTCTAATTAAATGTATTTATAATAAATTCGGAAAGCTCTTATCTTATAAAGTTTAAACAAAAGTAGTCCAGACCGCACGAGCGTTACTAAAGCGTTTGACTAAATTTTTTTATGAGAATTACCAATAATTGCCGCTTAAGCATTTGGGCGAAGATTGATAAGTAGTTTCTGGGAATGAAACATGAAATGGAGTATAACTGATTAAAAGGTAGAAATAAATTATCTTTCAAAGTTACTGGATGTTTAGGTTAGTGTGGTTTACCTATTGCTACGCTAATCAATTTGTTTGACTTTGTTTTTAGAGAAGCTGTTCTGTTTGCCAAAATAGTGGTACGTATACAAAAACAGAGAGAAAACCTGGTTATAAATGTGTTTGCCAAGTAGGATTTGAAGGGGACCAATGTCAAGGCAGGATTCCAATAAAAAAAACCCCCTCCTGTACTCGGGAACAAAAATAATAAGACCGACTAGTAAACTGAATGGGACGTGAACATTTTCATTTATTTTATTAATTCTTGGAAAGTGCTCATATTACATAAACCTCTTAGAAAAATGCATAATGGTGTCAAATCTAAACTGCTAAGGTGTTTTGCAAACCTGAAAGGAAGTTAATGAGCTTTTTAAATTTGTGTATTTACCCTTCAATGATCGATTTTTATGATTGTTTTTAGCTGTGCAAGTGTCATCCACAAATAAGGATTCACAGGTATGGAAAGCTATAAGAATCGTTCGGTATGATTAATAAACTTAGCAAAGTGTTTCTTCGAACAATGAACACCGTAACGTAATTAGTTTTAGCTTCTTGATGTTGTAACTAGTCCTGACTGTACCCCCCTCTCCGAAGCTCTTTTGTTAAGAAAATATTGACACTGGTCTATCTCACCTGGACACATGGCCTAGCAAACTCGAATTCTCGCGTCAATTTCTTTAGTTCAGTCGCAATGTTTAGTGGTTCGCTATTTCAAAAAGTAGCTCGATTTTGCATGATCAAACATCTGGCGAGGCTAAAGTAGTTTCAGATTCGTAA
This sequence comes from Heliopora coerulea, assembly GCA_030142905.1. Lineage (NCBI taxonomy): Eukaryota > Metazoa > Cnidaria > Anthozoa > Scleralcyonacea > Helioporidae > Heliopora > Heliopora coerulea. The sequence continues at coordinate 1,274,107 of JASJOG010000041.1, read as the reverse complement.
AAATATCGATGAGGCGCGATCAGGTAGAGGCATTATTGAATTATTAGACAAGATTTCTCTGATCAATTGAGTTTTTTATTTCGAGCTTTCGGTCACCTAACTGTGACCTTCGTCAGGAGTAGGACAAATGATGAATTACAGGGTTATATATGCAGTTAATTATGAATAAATTAAGATTAAAATAGAAATTACGGCCATAAAAGTGTATATGAATTAGGGGCGGCGTTTCTTTGTAAAAATAGCGATAAAATAATGAGGATAAAATATAAATACCGCTAAGAAGTGTGTAAGAATTAAGAGCGGCGTTTCTTTGTTAAAATAGCGTATTGTCCAGGTAATGGCCTAGCGTTGTTGTCGGCATTTTTCTTAACAGCGGTATGCCACAATTCAATAATTTTTCTGGTCCTATAATTCCCTTTATCGATTACGCGGCTGTTTTCAAAGTCAATTGGATATTCCAGTTCCCAAGAATGGTTTGCGATGTTTGATCGCTTGGCGTAGTTTTTAACGTTTTTCATGTGTTCCTTTTTTCTCGTCTGAAACGAGCGTCCAGTTTCCAATTACACACGGTCGTCGGAAATACGCAAGTATATGTAACAGTAAATCAGTAAACAAAAGATGTATACATCTCAAGTAAAAGACATGTATAAGATGTATCTTAAGATGTATACATCTTAAGCATATTTTGATTTTCAGTGAGTTCTCTCCTTGTCTTTTGTTTATTGAATTACTGTTACGTATAGTTTCAGAGACAGCATACATAACAATAAGAAACAGAGGTATTTACTCTTAAAAATTCTTTCAGATCTCCAGTAACGAAGGTCATGTAGATGGGGAATGGACTTTGGTTGCTAGATTTTCCAACTATGATGGAAAGCACTGGATGGAGGACCAGGCAACCTGGTGGTTCGACAGAGTTAAATCATACGGCAATACATCTGATCCAGGCCATAATGCCGACATGATCGCCGAAGGTTTTTGGCTTCAGCAAGGTTCCGAATTCAGAATCACTAAAAGTGATGATCCAACTCATGCCGCTTTACTGACCACCACAGGAAACTGCTTGAATGGGACGACCTTCAGATCTAAGGTGGCTACCTACGGCGTATTTCGTAATACTGATACCTGGGCGTCGGATAGGTGCCTTGGAAGCTGTTCGGTCGACTACGGGGGTAACTATACAAGCGTTCAAGGTTTCAGTCAGTCACAATGTGACGGGAGCATTCAATCTAGAAACAAGATTGGATTTTGGTGTGATTATAGCGCAGGAGATGGTGCGGTATTAATGATTGGTGGAGGTGGGTCAGCTTGCGATCGTGCTGATCATGGAATTGGAATTACAGAAGACAATTCAGCGAGTTTCCGAACTAGTATAAGCGAATACGATTTTGGTAACGAGGCAAATACAGAACCAACAAAACTGTACTCATTAAATTTGTGGGTACGTTAGTGTTTACCTATGTAGACCATGATTTCTGCTTACGGTATCCATCCTTGTAATCATTTCACAAACCTGCGAGGGTCTTGGTCTTGCAAGCATTGGAAGCGAAATGAAATATAAACTGTTGTAAATGTGGCACGGAAGTGGAGAATAAGGTTATGACAGCTACACCTAAAAAGAGGCGAAGTGCTCTCAACCGAGCCCGCGATACCTGTCAGAGGAGTCGTAAGTATTGCTGCTGAAACTATGGACTAAAGACTGTGAACTATAAGCAATATAACACCAACAGTGTCCCTGTAGATTGTGAGTGAATGTGAGTGAGAACTTTATTTGAAAAGGGTAACAAATGCTAACACACTAAGGTTAATTTTCTGTAGATCATTTTGTTCATTAAAAGAAGGATGTTCGTAGAGGAGAAATGATGGATTGAACCAAATCATCACATTTTTCAAAAATTTTCTTGCAGATGTACTGGACCTTTTTCCCATTCTGGCAATGGGGTGTAGTCCACATACGTTACTTAGAGGTGAACTAGAGGGGAGAATATGTCCCCGGAATTCCCAGAGCTGATCATGTTGTCGACAGGAAAGCGGATCTAAAATTTAAAACCTGTCCTTTAAGGCGTACTTGTGACAATCAATTTTCAAGGCGGAAATCGGAGAATAAAGATAACGGACAATGTGTGGACGCTTGTCAATCTCATACCTCAGAAAATTTCTGAGCCCCAGACGGGTATCGAACTTGCAATCTTCTGATGACCTGTGAGAGAGCGTCTCACCGGTCATCAGAAGGTAGCAGGTTCCTGGGGGATCTGGAATTTTGATTTGAGAAAGGGGGGCGCAATTTTTTTTACAAACTCATGCCACTGTATGTGGGGTTTTAGTGGAAGAATTTTTGTTACTGTCGTCGTCACCTAAGCATGAACATCGCGAACCAAAACTTCTTCTATACCATTGCCAAGTTCAAATTTAAATGTTTGCCGGGCCCAAGCGACGAGTTTTTACTCGGTTAATCAGTAAATTGGCAGATTATTGAAAACTGATGGAAATAAAACGTTTCCGGTATTTTTTGAACTTGAATTTCTTCTACTCAGCCTTTCTTTTCGCCGCTGTTTGTTCCGATTCTCTTACAAAATAATCATCAATCTTCTTGGTGGTCAACTTGTTTAATGGTTGTGTTTTGTAACCAAGGGAAAAGTCACATGACAACTAGTCATAAAGGGGGGTGTGCGTCTAGCCTGCGAAGCAGGCGCTCTTGATGGAGGCGGGTCGAAGCGGTGAAAGAGCGCCTGCAACCATCACCCCACATTTTGAAGTACGCCCCTTTATTAAAATAACTAACCTCATTCATACCCTACCAAATATATGTCAAATGAAAACCAATCATAATGAAGCTGGTAATTCGATTACACAAGCTAATTATGGACTCCTGCGGAAACTTCTTGTCTCATCCTCACCTTCACTGATATAAGGACAAGCTCTTGTTATGCAAACTTCAAAAAAGTGTGCAACAAGAGGAAGGCCTCCCAAAAAGAGAGCGCCAGCGACTACTGCAGGATCTGCAAATTTAGACGAAACTTGATAAGATTCTTATCGTTGAACATTTTTAGCAGCAATAATAGTTAGGGATTTAACTGCCTTTTACTGGCGTACTTGTGTGAAAGGCGCGTAATTCTAGTTTTAAAGGACAATAATTAGTAAGGGAGTATGCGTTACTAGTGGCTGAAAACTCCGTGACTTTTGCTGAACGTCAACGGACATCTTGGAATCCCTAAACAAACCGCACAAATTCGACTCAGAACTAACGACGGCGCAAACTGGTCGTGAAAGTCCGGAGAGGTTCCTTCGACGTCTAGTCACACCCAAGCGATGAGGAGAATCAGTAAAAGGCCCGTTTACACGTGTGCGATTTGAGCTTGTGGTGTAAAGTTGCTGGAAAGCCAAAAGATTCGTTTAATTTAATTGCTCTTGCGTCGGCTGTTTTAACGTGACAGCAAAATCGCGAAAAGTCTTTAGCTTATCGAACTTCAACCATTCTCTTCCAAAGTAATTTTACTGACGCCTGGGTTGTGCTCTTCAGTATCTCAATTTTATCTTTTCGTCTATCCAAAGTTATGGCATGGAAAGTATCAACAATACAGTTTTCTGCCTTTTACAATAAGACTGACAAAATGCGCTGTCTCCGAGCTTTAAAGTCAAATAATCCATTAAACAACACGCAGTTATTCCAAGACTTTCTGCTTCTTCAAACTCTTCTTTGATGATGCTAGAAATCGGGCAAATGACGAGAGCAGACGTATTCGATCTAAAATTTTGCTTGCATGGCTGGTCAATGCCAAAATGTTGATATATCAGACTTTTGCTAAAAGCCTGTCGGATGAACTGCTTGTTCTGCAGTAGACGAGTTATGGCCATAATTTGTTCGTCTTTCAATGCAACATTTCGGGTAGAGCCTCCTAAAAGCTGTCGAGTAACTTTGTGCAATATCGCCGATACACTTTCAGTCACACCAACATGCATTCGCGGCAAATTCGAAACCCAAGTTAATCAATACCGCAGAAACAAGCTGATTGAAATGTTTGTTTTTGTTACCCAATGGGGATTTCGCGTACACTCCGCACACATAAATCAGAAAAATGGGGTTATGGTTGCAGGCGCTCTTTCACCACTTTGTCTCGCCTCCACCAAGGGCGCCTGCTTCGCAGGCTAGTGCGTGTCCGGTGCTCCCCCGCCTCAGGGTTCGATCCACGTCTGCCATGGAAAACCTGGCTTTAGTAACACAAACCCCGCATATTTTCTCTCTTTTGCCTCACCTGATTACTTACCCCAAAAAAACCGTTGGTAAAGAATCCAATAACCAATACCAGCCGACAATTTGAAAAAATATAAAACAAAACATAATCCGAAGATCAGCATCTTGAGAAATCCAAGATATGGATTGAAACAAGACGAGAAATGAGTTTGTGATATTTCTCGTCTTGTTTCAATCCATATCTTGGATTTCTCAAGTTGCTGATCTTCGGATTATGTTTCGTTTTATATTTGTTTTATAAAGAATCCAATTCTCACACCAATTTCGACACTCATGGGATGAATGCCACATCGCCTTTCAATTTCTCCATGGTGCAGACGAAGAAATGATTAAAATGAAAGAAAACAGCGTTCAAAAACAGTAGACAGGTATCGACAGAGGAAAATCTTTATTTCCGTCTGGCAGATGTGTACGTTTAACCAATCGTGAATTAGTTTGTTCTAAAAATTAGGATACATCAAAGTTCCAAGACCGTCGCCCATTCAGGAATAAAACTGTCTGGAGTTCGTCGAAGTCATATGAAAAGAGTTAATGACCAATTTTTTTCACCTCTTATTTTCTCTTTGTTTTTGCTTTGTTCTTCTGATTTGTTTTCTTTGTTCATAGTTGTCAAAAATATCGGACAATGGGCGTTAAACCCGACATTTTGCTGGGAGCGCGGTCTTCGTTACGTTGAGTTGTTTTCTTAGATTGTGAATTTCCCTCTGACAACCACCTCAAATATATCACTAAAACAAGTAGACATCTCAGCCTTGGCTATTATTAGTTTATTTTTACCTCGCCGCTTCCCAAGTCGCTATATACTCACCTAGTTGTTAATCAATCAGCAATTTGACTTGTACGACTTTTTCCCTAGGGAAAAAAGTCGTATCAACCTTCCGATTGGTTGACAATTTTCCCGCCACAACATCGTCTTCGGCAAGCTCACTTTTTTGTAAGCCGCAGATTTTGACGGTTTTCTTAACTATTTGAGCTCTTGAAGAACAAGATGAAGAGAATATGATGAACAAGAACTTCATTGTGAATAAGATTGGCTAGAACCTAATGGTAGGAGACATGTTAATATTGCAAATAACGTAAACTTTTGAAAACGAAAATGTGTTGTGTTGTTTAGTTACGAAAGTGTTGTTATTCCGTCAGCTGCATTCGGTATTTTCTAGAATATTTTTCTTTCAAATCTTGGTACAAATGCAAACGTTCGTCAACTTCAAATCCTCGAAATGTTTCTGGGCCTCATACGGGGCTCGAACAGTCGACCGGAGTAAAAAGAAAACGACTTGTACGTTTACCCATAATGCTTTGCGTTTTAATCATTCGATCTTCACTCTCTTCCCATGTCTCACGGGATACCAGTTTAACACCCTTGATAACCTAGATCAGTTTTACGATTCAGATAACTCCGTACACTCGATTTTTAAGTAAAGTCTCGTCTATTCAACTTAGTGAAGTCTGACGGATTATGAACACTAAATGTTACAATTTTAAATTTCAAAACGGCACTTTCTTCAGGACTGATGATAAGAATGCTCCCACAACTTTAACTGCAACAATTTACGCAAACAAATATCAAGAGGACGAATATAATCTTCACATCTGTTGTAAGAATAGAATTACGTAAAATTCAACAATATAGGGTTCGCACCTTTCTTTGGTTCTAAAACGTTGGCATGTACACACCTTAAAAATTGTCTGAACGTTAACAGTAAAAGTTCGTCCGTTATTTACACTGATCACTTGAGTTAACATATATATATATATATATATATATATTAATATATAGAGAGTTATCTCTAATCACCGAGCATTATTGCACAAAAGATCATCGCCGCCATCTGTCGCGTGAGTGTCGATCGCGATCATGACTCCGATCTCGATTGAAAAATCCTCGTTGTCGATCGTCTCGGTATCGATAACTGTCGTACCTGTCGCGCCCCCTGTCGTCACTCCATCGTCGTTCACTCGGTCGCGATCTCGAGGAATAAAATTTCGATTCGTCAGAATCACGACGCGAGTCATCGCTATTTCGACGGTTCTCCCGGTAGTCCCTGGTTTCTGGGAAATCTTTATGCAACATATCCTGCCCATGACTATTCCTGTACCGCGAATTACGTGGATCTTGACTTACGTAACCACGTGAACGTCCATCGGAAATGGACGCACTTTGACCGTAACTTCGCTTTTCATACTGTTCATGGCTCGAGGGGTTTTCTAACATAGGTCTTGGGGCAGTTCGTTCACGGTCAACTGCCGAGGAGACAACCGCCGGGTCAGGTCTAACACGTTCACTTTCTATACGAGCCTGCGAGTGGTCGGGTGGAACTACTTGCGGTAAACTGGTAGTAATTCCTGGAATGACACGTCCCACATCACCCCTCACTTCAGATAGACTAGTGTGAGGGATTGGATTAAGTACACTCGCAGTATTTGACAAAGACGTAGGGGGATTCTGCACTGTGCGGGATTCTTCGTTCTGTTCACCGGACACCTCGTCGTCTTTCATACTTAGGTCAAGATCGTCGGGATCATACGGAGTTTCTTCGTCGTACGCCGTCTCTGGATCATAAAGACTTTCCAAATTAGCAGCTTGAGTTGACGATTTATTTTGCTCTTGTTGGCTTGCGATATTTGAAACCGTAGAAGAACCAGTAAGACGGCTTAGAACAGAGGAAACGCTAGGACTCAGGGATGAGAGTGAGAGAGCGTTAGGTAAAGGCGGCTTTTTCGGGGCGATTTCTTCTTCTAAGCGTTTAGATTGTTCTTGTAAAGCCCTTAATTTTTTCTCCTGCTCTTGAATTTGCAAAAGTGTGTTGACCATGGGTGCTACAGGCTGAGTTGAAGATGGCTGTGGTTTGGCGGGTTCCGCATCAAGTTTCGCTTGCGAATTGTGGAAATGGAACACGATGTCTTCGATTTCGTCCACTGGTGAATCCGGTAATGTGGGTGTGGTCGATTTGGAGTTTGGCGTGGTTGATTTTGAAGTATCCGTTCCATTAACAGTGCTACGCTTGGACGAAGGTTCACCTAGGGTGGTAGACGGAAGACGATCGGTGACAGATCGGGGTCGCTTGGTCGCTGGCTTGCTTCGTATGATAAGACCGAGCAACATGTGAGGACGAGGCTCTTGAAGACCTACAAGACCAATGAAATCGATACGTTTCGCGTGATTTGTGTTGCCGACAGGGTGGGTATTTGTGCAAGTGGTATTTGGGATTGATGACGCATGGAATGTACTTGGATGAGCGAACTATTGGTGCACCTGTAAGGCGGCAGTCACAGCGATGTCTATGTGGAGAACAACGATTTGTAATGGCACCCTTCCATAGCTAATAAGATGGTGTAATCTGATTGCCAGTGGCAAAATTAACAATTATGCGCCCTAGGCTCGGTGACTATTAAATTAAACAGGCGATTATTTGAAAGGAAATAGTGAACGGGTTGTTTTAAAAATTTCTCGTTAAGATTTAGGAAGGCAGCCACCATTTTGCGTAAATGCATTCAATGATGTATTCACCTGTGTGTGATTATATGAAATAGGACGTACTTTTTGGCCAATCCACACGCGGGATTTTCGATAATCACCTGTGTAATTATACTACGAACACACATCACATACCAGGTCCTTTGAAAGGCATAAGTTCCGGTGGGACAGGCTGGTGAGATGCCAGTGGAATGAGGTACATATCTTTAACCCCGCTATAGCAATTTCCGATTACTCCGCATCGTTTCCGACTGTGGAAGTACGAATACATCGACACGTAGCTGATTTTCTCCTCGTCCGTAGCAGCAGCAAAGCGAATGAGACACATTTCCTGAAGAAACGTGAGAATGTCAGTGTATGTTCAGTGGTATCTTGGCCATAACAGAGTAAGTCCTCCCAAGAAAGAAACTTATACACTATGGTATCTATTAGTTATGAATATAAAAATATAAGGGTCCTACGCTTGAAAACCTGAATTACTTTTATCTTTGCTTATAAGAACAAGGCTCAAAATACCGCATGCACACGTGCACGAATGCACGTAAAATTCGAGATGTGCATGTAATTTTTGTCACTTATATGCACTGCGTGCACGTAGAAATTTTCACACAGTGACTGCATGGGCTGCACTTCATAATCAGCATCATTACCTTAGCTTCAGAGTAACGACTGGACATGGGACATAGTAGTAGTTTGTAGCAAATAGCATATCAATATTATTTAGCTGATAATTCAATCATGAACGATTCTTAATCCACTGTGCAATCTTACGCCCGTCCTTTTGTCATAATCATCAAGTGAGCCTGCGTTCTGAGGAGTCTCACTCGAAAACTTCAAGTAAAGCAAATCATTATTGAAAAGAAGTGAGATTGTGTTTCGAGAATTTTTTTGAACATGTCTGTGCACATAAATAATTGGTGGTGCAGGTAGTTAAAAAAATTAGGTGCATGCTGTGCATGTAAGATTTTCCTATTAATTCAAGCCTTGTAAGAAGCTCCAACAGTATATGAACATGAATTCACCATTGTCATAAAAAAGTGTCACCAATAATGTCTTTAAAATTCGTTGAGATTTCTGAAAGGTATGTCACTCTTATTTTTAAAAATCCTCAAAACGCTAGAATGCCTAAATCATTTGAAACTTAATGATTCTTATGAATTTAACTCCATATCATTTTCTATATTCTAAAGCCTAAAATCCTAAAGCTAAGATAGCCAGTGGGTTCATGAAAAATATGCGATGTATGTACTCCTTCTTGTCCAAACAGGTCTTCCACGATTTCCCTATTGTCAACGTCAGTGGATTTTACTCGCCGAAGACATTTGCAAAGGTAAGAGCTAAACAAGCTACTCTGATCGTAAATTAATAATTCTAACTAGTCTTATTTAGTAAATGCAGTGTCGGGGTAAAACGTGCACCAGATGGGAGTTAAAATTGGGGTTTGATAGCCACACGTGCCAGCGAATTTTCAATGTTTTGCCAGATTATCTAATGGTGTTACTAGCAGTCTCACTATAGTTCAAATATCCGAAAGGCATTTGGACAATCCAGTGAAAGGCCAACACACGTTATCTCAAGCTGTACGGAGACTTTTCCATATGACGGCTTCAAGGAACCCTAGCATACGTAACTGATTAATCATACCTAACCCGTGACTTCTTGCGGAAGAATACCCGCGATTGAAATTTTGCATGCAAATGTACAAGTTGCAGAACTTCGACGAGAAATAAATTGTTTTCACTGAACATTTTGGAGAGACTCTTTTTAAGGAAAAACGTTTTAAAGTAAATGGTTTGAGCCTGGGAGAATCGACACATGTTGGTGATGGTATCCATCGTCCAGACTATTGTAGGTTTGAGAAGGAATGTTGGCGACTGACGTTCCGACGACCTCAGCGGCGGTCATTTTCGAGAGTCGAGAAAGTGTCGACTCTGAAGATAACCGTCACCAACATTCTCTCTCACAACACTACACAGACACTTTAAGCTGATAATCCTTCGGAGAACAGGGTCAGACCACCATGTATCACTCAAGCAACGGCATTGCTGTGGTATATATTACTTACCCTAGAAGTTGACGTTTTACACTGAAATACGTAATCCCACACTTGTTCATGAGCAATGCGCCCATGCACGTGCAAGGTATCAGGAAGCACCTGAATCAAATCGTCCGCGGAGCCTGAGACGAGATAAGCGTTCGTACCGAACTTGGCGACGCTCTGCATCATAACAAATCCTTTCCAAACAGCTTTTTCCTTTACTTTGCTGGGCACTTTCGGAGTGCTCGACGTGGTAGCAAACTCATGAGAGTCGGGCGATCTGGGAAAAGACAGAAAATTAAAATATTGGTCAGTATAGTTAACTTTCCAACAGTAGCCCTTCTGAATATGTAAAGTTTATTCATCTATTCATCAACTAATTTATTAAGAGAAATTAATCTATTTCTTACTGTCTGGGTTTTTTTTGTCTCTTTGCCCATCTGTCTCCTTTCCTATCCTTTCCTTTCCTTCCTTCCTTTCTATCTCTCTTTCGTTCGCACTTTCTTATTTTCTTTCTTTCTTTCTTTCTTTCTTCCTTTCCTTTCTTTCTCCCTCCTTCCTCCCTCCCTCCCTCCCTCCCTCCCTCCCTCCCTCCCTCTCTTTCTTTCTGTTCTTCTCTTTTTTCCATCTTTCTTTCGTTTCTTTCCTTGGATCGCTCGTACTATCTGTCTGTCAGCCTGTAGGCTACTCTGCCTGTCTCACCGTCCATCCATCTTCCCATGTCGTTGTTCCACTCGCTCATTCATCGAAAACACTTACGGAGGTCCTGCGAATGTCACTTCACGTGGAGGTGAAGGAATCGAGCTTTCAGCTGCCGCTTGGATTCTGGAAAACAACATCAAAAACAGAATTACATTAAATGCTTGAACGGTGGCATGGAAACTAATATTATATAATTTAATGCGTGGAAATGGGCATCATTTTCCGAAGAATCGTACCCAAACATTTATCGTCCAGCTTGAGGGTTTTTGTTCAATGACGTTCGGGATGACCATCTCCAGGGACGTTTTCTTCGTGATTGTAAATTACCTGGAGTTTTTGTTTCCAGTGTAAACAATTTTATGACAATAAAAAAAACCAACTTTGGGTTTACTGTCTCTGAGTGGTTCACCATTTGGCTTTAACGTTGGATTCATGGAATGAAGCAGCTTTTTTTCACCTTAACCATAAGCGGATAAACATTCCTATTAATTTCGTGGCAGCGTTGAATACTTACGGGACACTTGATGCAACTGCTGTCGGTGATTTGGCAACAACTTCTCCAGGAGGAGCCATTTTTCCTGTACATATCTTACAGTTGAGATCAAACAAATGAGCCCGGTGTTCATCGGTCGTATCAATCAATAGAACCTCTGATTTTTCGTCCTCTTGCGTCTTTCCACTGTCTACAGGCTCTTCCTTAGAATTGGAAGACTGAAATAAAATGGTAAGATGCCCAGTCAAACGCATGCTTTGATCACGCAAGGACTGTAGGACAGATAGCTAACGCAACCATTTAAGAACACATTTGCGTTTTAAACAGATGAACATTCGCGAAGCTCTGTTCTCAGAAAGTGGTTTTTCTGAGGGTAGAGCTTGTCGAACGTTCATCTGTCATTCAAGATATCTCCAAGCTCCCACATTTCCAAAATATGTATCTCATCAACAACTTTATTAACATATAGTGTCTTCTCCTCAGGTGGCACATATGTCGAATTTGCACCTTCGCTCACCATTTGAATCTTGGTAGCTCAATGGTTGGAGTGTTTAACCTGTCATCAGAAGGTTGCGAGTTCGACCTTTAACCCTTAAATTTTTCTAAAGAAATTATAACTAATTTACAGTTTATAAATAATAAGTCTCTTGTGAGCGAATCGTACTCATCATAACGAACAACCGTAACGATGAAGAGTTGTCTAGAATTATTTGCCTAAAAGTAGTTCAGTAATGTTAAAACTTCACGATATCTGCTTATACTCGACTGAGAACTTGTTCTTTGTCAGCTCTCACTGACGTCATAACAGACAAGAAATCCTCCCTGTACATCGACTTTGAGCTGACGAGCAATCTCCAAAAATGTGACGTCCAAAAACATAAAATATGAGTATGTGTTACTGTTCTAATACAACAACAGATATCGTAAAATTGTTGATAGGTTTGGGATTACACTTAATCTCTTTGATTTAAGCTTTGTTTGATTCCTGACCACTGTTCCACTCTAAACAAAACGACTGTAATGAAATGGCTACATTGTTCCATACCTCTAACGTGCTGAAGTCGTCATCACCGTCAACATCAACTTCACCCTGCAAACATAATGGCTTAACTTAATTTACCATAGACCACATCTGGGCCGGCGGAGAACGTTGTATAGTGAGGACACCAAAAAGGAAGCGTGAGGCACACTCAAGGGGTTCCAGAGCATTCATTCCATGGATACTTTTATATTTGACTGCCGTAAAACAGCTGGAAATACATCTATAATCGACTAGCTTGGTGAAATTACAAATTTTCGCCCACGAAAAAACGTTTTTAATAAAGCAAGTATTTTTACTTTTAAATTCACTAACATCTCAAACAACGAAATCTGCGCGTTCGTTAGTCTTATAATGCTTCCCCAGTTTTGTTAATCCCAAAGACTGCAGAACCAATCTCACCTTATGAGTCTTCTTAATCAGTCGCGCCTTGTTTGAATTTTCCTCTTCTTTCTTTATCATATCAATCATCTAATAATTAAAAGTTAAAAGATTGTCAAAGTCAAATAATTTAAATAATAGCACGAGAAGAGCATTGAGGTGGTGTTTACATGGCAACGGGCCAGTCCTCCAAGTAAGGGTTGAACCTTTTTGCCGCGATCTCGCCTTCCAGTGAAATTATTTGTCGAATTTGTTTTCGTTTACATGAGAGGAAAGCCAGCCCTCCCAATCAAAATCTTGCTATTGAGTACTCGAGATCTCGCCTAGGAGAGCTGGGAAAAATTACTGAACGCATGCGCACTTAATCCAGCCCTCTTACCAAGGCTAGTCCCTACCAAGGGGGCTGGCTTGCCTATATATAAGCACCCCCTGAGAGTGAAGTAATGTTTAATTATTCATATGGATTACATGTCTGGTTTCTTGTTCTCGCCACTCAGCCAGCTCCTTGGTGGCTAATTCATCAGACGTCATCCAAACCAATTTCTCCGCAGGAATATCACCAGTTAACACTCTGCGATAAAGAACCTGAAAAGAACAAAACGAAAACCCAGTCAAAAAGAAAGTGAAAGCTCAAAAAGAAAGCAAGCATACGAAATTAACGTGTTTCTGCAAACATTAGAAGTCATTCATCATAATGTACTCTAAGACACCGAAGAGAATTATTAAGGTCGTCTTATTTTTTACTGACTACAACACGACTTAGCCAATGAGAATGACCCTACTTGCTATGCGATTTCTAAAATCCTATTCGCCGTTAACAAAACTGTGCAATGGCTGATGACGAGGTAAAGACGTAAGTGTTCCAGGGAATATTTTAAGTGATAGCTCACTGAACTCTGTCACCAATGGAAGGCCGATTTCAGTTAACGATTTGACCAAAAAGTGAAGCCAGTAATGGCAGACGTGTGAACTTTTTTTTCGACGCTGGTTTCGGGCCCTTGCACGGACATTTCGACGCAAATGTTCGCGTAGGGGACTGAAATAGATGTCCAAAAACGCGTTCATATAACCCAAGGCCTAAAGCTGTTTCAGTTTATCACCCAATCGCCCTAATTTTTTCCTTTAGCTTTTTGTCCCTGATACCTATTTTGTATTCCTGAAACAGTTTTAAGTGAAGCATGCTATATTCCTATCTGCACATAAACTGCTTTGCTTGGGACTGGAAAAATATTTCTTCTTCCAATTAGTAGGAACGAGGTTCATTTAATTACCACTGCTTTAACAGTCATGATATACTACCAGGACAAGAAATGAGATTACAGTTCAAAATTCTACGAAATCGAGAGTACTCATGGTTTTCCTGGAACAGGCCTGAGAATTTACTGGTATCTAACCAAGTCGTGCTTGCTAGTCTGTTAAATGTTTGTTACCTTATTCCGAGGATCTTTCAAATTGAACATCAGAGTCCTGTATTTTGCTTTATATCTGTGGCTTGTGTCTTTGAACGCCTTGTGCATGTCTTCCTCAATCTTGCGTACTAACTTCATAATTTCCTCTACAGAAATACGGATGTCGGTGGATTCTTTTTTCCTGAAATAAAAATTCAGTATTGGTTTCAATGAAAGCATTTGGCGTTATTCGAGAGGAAGCCGAACCAGAAATCTCCAAGGTACTTTAGTAGACTATACTGGATGGCCAAAGGATTGTCAAGAGAGAAAAATTTCAGAGTAACTCTATCCAAATTCAGATATTCTTTCTTTTGAAGTACTGTCCCGAACGAGCGAGCACTATGGAGTTGATTACAGGGGACTGGTAGGACGTCAAATCAGCACGACTGCACACACGAGAGACAAGTACATGAGACCGGTTTTTCAAATTATCTCGGATCGGTCCGATTCGTTCCTGGTGCTGAACCGACCCAAAAGAATTCAAACTGGTACGAACGTGAACGGGTCCGAATTTTTTTTCATGAAAACAAAGAACCTCTTAAACATAGGCAAGTGCTGTGGGTTGAGAACGAAAAACATAGTTACTCATAACTTAACCGGGAATAAGGTCCAAAACATTGGCAATAACCTTGCTTTAGTTTCACCCGCACCCATGGTAACAACAGGGCTGTAACTTGCATACACATCTTTAGCCAAAAATGAACGCCCCAGTGTACTCCATTCGTGATATCTGGAACACTTAACCAGTCACTGGCCGAATAAAAATGAAGGTCACCGCTCCAGTAATGGTTAGGACATTTGTCTATACAAGCAACAAGCCGTGCAGATTCATTTCCTTTTCTTCAAATGACGTTTTGTGTAAGTTCGCCACAAGAAGTACTTCGAGATGGGTCAAAACCTTGTAGGAGGATAAAACTAACGTGGAAGACAGTATCAATGCTTGACTGACTTCTCTATTTTTAACTTGTTTCCGGACTTCATCTCTTCCTCTCGATGGCGTTTTCCAGAATGACATGAATTCGTAACTGTTTCATTCTACCATATACGAACGTGAACGACATTTACCGTGCAACTAAGACTTCTTTCATCGTCCTTCTCACATTGCTACGGATGGTTTCTTCTTCGTTCCTTCTGTCCACTTCTTTCTTAATTTTAGTTTCTAAGAAAATATGAAAAGTGAGAGACAATAGTAAAGGAAGCGATAATAGGATATTTAAGTTTATAATTTACAAGTCATGCAATAGAAAATAGAACAATGTAGTATATGCAAAGGTTCGTCCGGCTTAAATCTATATAAAACAATTCGAATCCCCCTTTTGGGAATCGAATCAGCAATGTTGTGGTAACCGGTGAGACGGTGAATTGCTCAAGAAACACAAGTGTCCACCAACCAATTAATAAACATGTTTTTAACCTTGTCTCTCCAGATTGTGGGGTAGTTCGATGGTTAAGGACTGGTTTGTAAGCTGTGCCGGGCCGAGACATGCCAGCACCGGCACGACCCGGCACAGCTCATCAACCGAGTCGTTCAGCCGTGATGTGCCAAGCCATGCCTCATCCCTTCGAGGCTGTGACGCACAGCTAGGCGTTGCTATAAAATTCAGCTTAAAAACGCAGCTGAATTAAGTTGTGTTTGTGGAGGGTTTACAGGCGGCGTGCAGTAAAGCACACCACTTCACGGTTTTATTAACCCAAGTCTTATCGAGCCGAGCACATAAAATTTACCAGCACAGCTCGGCACGGCACAGCGCATAAACTAGGCCAATAGTACAAGTCTCAATGGCCGTTCGGAGGTTGAAGATTCAATTCCCGTCAGAGATATTTCCCCAGAATACGAAATTGACCATGGTCTACCGATTGTCTGTCATAGCTGCAAGCTCGCAAGCACGACATTTATTGGGTAGAAAAATGCGCAAAATATTAAAGGCAGGATGAAATGGGGTAAAAAAAGACTTGGGGAATACTCAGTGTAGTTGTGAGAGAGTCAGCCATAATTTAAAAGTTGAAAGGGTTACTTCAGTACTGTTTTTTACATGAACATATTCTTGAGCTGCTCACCAACCTGTAGTAGGCTTGTTGTAAAATGAAGATGACGGATGACCTGTAGGACTGGATCCTGTAAAATATTTATAAACATTGTTACTCTCCCATATACATGACGTTTATTGGTCTTGTTTATTTTTCATGCCCAAATTTATCAAGTATTAGGTTGGCCTCGGTCAGAACAATGGCCGACTATTGTTCTACGGTACGATGGCACAATGGCCAGTCCAAGCCTGGATTGACATGTTTACAGATGAGTTTCACAGTATATATATCCTTACGGAAAAAAGCTAAAAAACCATGATGTTTTCATATCTACCCACCCAAGCATAGAATTAAGTCCGCTAAAACTTTGTTTTTCGACAGTGCGCTCTTTAAGTCAACTAACTCTACAAACATTGACAAGCTCGATTATACCCGGTAAATAGAATTAAGTGCTGCCGACGTTCAGAAAAGCAGTAGTTATTTTTGTTGCTTAATGAAACTGCTCAGGCCACTTTTGAATGTTCAAGCCAAACGCAGCTGAACTTAAACCGGTACTTTAACTATCCATTTATACGTACCTGAGATAAGAACTTCAAATGACGGGTTTTTAAGAATCCACTCAGTAAGATTGTTCATCACTGGAGCAGCCATACCAGCAATGACTCGACCAGAACTCTTCTCGATCACGGCAACTCGATTACCTTCAGACGTATGTAGCTTTCCTCCATGTTCCTTCACAGTCGATTAA